>OY728128.1:1442336130-1443058630 GCA_963277665.1 Viscum album | reverse complement strand
AGACATTTCAAACCTTGGTTTGTAAAATTATAAGAGTTAGTGCAAATTATCATCAACATTCAAAAACATCAATGTTATTTTGTCTTTGACCCCAACCCCTAATAATGCTATTGCTGAACTAACCACCCCATCTCGAGAAAAATAATTCACCTGTATAAGAAAACAATTCTTATGTTCGTAATACTAAAAAGAAATAAATTAAACACAAAGTGTCAATTTTATACTAAAAACATATATTCTGTGTCATACCATGAACACTGTGTATCAAATTGATTTGTAGTTGATTCTTGCACAACACATCATTTTTGTTCTTCTTCAAACATTATCTCTGTAAAAATTAACTAAATAAGTATAAGATAAAAATGATAAGGAAATTAATTAAGTAATTGTAGATAAAATGATGAGTATGTCACTTCTATTTTTCAATAAAATTCCATTTTAAACTGGAAACAAACAATTTGAGTCATACCAGTCACATCATGTGTTGGTTTGATATGTGACTGATTCCTACACATCATAATTGTTGTTTTAATTATTAAGAAAATCTGAGCCTGTTTTCTCAGTTTTCAGTGAGTGACACACCATTTGAACTAAAATGTCAATTTTAAACTGATAATGGACACTTTCATTCATACCAAGCACCATGTGTATCAGATTGAGGTTTGAATTATTCCAACATGTCACAAATGACTTATGGATTGTTTTCTTAAAATATCAAAACAATATGAATGTTTTTTATCAATTTTTAGTATTCCAATTTACATTTTTACAAAAAAATAATGTCAATTTTAAATAAAAAGACACAATTGGAGTCATACCGATCACACCATGTGTCATACTGAGGTGAATCTAATTTATACATGCCAAAAATTACTTATAGATCATTTACCTAAATTATAAAAACAATTTGAATGTGTTTTCTCAGTTTTGCGTATGTCACTAGTCTTTTTTACTAAAATTAATATAAATTTTAAATAAAAATACACACTTGGAGTCATATAAGTTGCAACGTGTGTCGGATCGAGGTGAGACTAATTTATACATGTCAAAATTCACTTCTAGATCATTTTCCTAAAGTATCAAAACAAACTGAATGTGTTTTCTTGTTTTGAGTATGTCAGTTGTATTTTTTACTAAAATTAATGTCAATTTTAAATAAAAAGACACACTTGGGATCATACTGGTCACACCACCTGTTATATTGAGGTGATCTTATTTCCTACACTTCAAAAATGACGTATGTATCATTGTCCTAAAGTATCAAAACATTCTGAATGTTTTTTCTCAGTTTTGATTATGTCACTTGTCTTTTTCACTAAAATTAAATTAAATTTTAAATAAAAAGACACACTTTGAGTATTACCAATCACACCATGCATCGGGTTGAGGTGTGGCCGATTCCCGCACATCAAAAATGACTTATGGATTGTTGTCCTAAAGTATCAGAACAATCTGAATGTATTTTCTTAGTTTTAAATATGACACTTGTGTTTTTTACTAAAATTTCATTTTAAACTAGAAACACGCACTTTGAGTCATACCAGTCACATCATGTGCCGATTTGATGTGATGATAATTTATACACATCAAAAATGACTTATGAATCATTTTCCAAAATTATTAATACAATTTGAGCATATTTTCTCAATTTTTAGTGAGTGACGCACTTTTTGAACTAAAATGTCAACTTTAAACTGATAGTGGACACGTTAAGTTATACCGGGCACACCGTGTATTGGATTGAAGTGAATCTAATTCATGCATGTAAAAATGACTTATGGATTATTATCCTAAATTATCAAAATAATATGAACTTTTCTCAGTTTTGATTATGTCACTTTACTTTTTTACTAAAATTAATGTGACTTTAAAATAAAAAGACACACTTGGAGTCATACCGGTTTCACCGTGCGTCATATTGATGAGATTATGCTGAATGATTTAGTTTATAATATTTAATTCTTTTATCTACATACCATGTCAATTTTATTTTTGTTTCCTAGCATATATTTATTCTTCTAAACCCTGGAATGATAGGAAAGTACCATACAACTTTCTATGGACTTGACTCTTCATTGTATCGATCTACACCAAACTTAGGGAATTTAATGAGTGATTTGTGGTCCTTATGAAACAATATACGAATCATTAATTTTTTGATATATTATACCCATTGAAGGTATAATTCATTTATCATCATATATTCATCAATGAAGTTCATTTTCTTCTTGTATCATGTCATTTAGGAGACCAAGTAGTTGTGTAAAGCTGGTGTCACTTTTTCCACTTCCATCTTTCAAATTATATAACTTAAATATAGCTGAAAATGTTTTTTATTTAGTAAAACTGGTGTATAATGGTCTCGTAGAACAAATATTTAACTTCTCAAACAACTTGGGATAATCATGATGGTCATATTCAATTTCCATTTTCATTTTTTTCATCTTATCTTCATAATTATTTACACTGATATTTATATAAAATGATCCATAAGCTGTAGTATCATCCTAATCAATGTGCATATTTATAATTTCCCCATGTTTAGTCCAACATTTATAACTCTAATCTATTTTTGTAACAAATCAAATGTTATTCCACTCTATCAGACTAATTTGTATTTAATAAAAACAACATAAACACAGACAAAGAATTTTAGAAGGGTCGTATACATTCTCTAGTGAAAACTTCATAAACTCTTTAACTCGATCTTCATACTCTTTTTTCATATGATTAGCGTGTATCCATTTCCTATTAATATTAATCCTAATAGTTTCCTTAAATATTTATTTTATACAAAAAATAAATAAATACACATAAGATATTCATAATAAAAGGTGAAAGTTATAGATAATTATAATAAGGGGAACCCAACATTTGATTATTTAAAATAATTTCAGTATTCTTTTAAGGAAATGGGTAATTGAATTTAAGAAAATAATTACTCCACTGGTGGTATGTGTTATCCTATGAATTCATACAAAATGATCATTGGTACTCAGTAAGGGATGACTACTGCTTAGAGTTGTTCAACCAACATAGGTACATGTACAGAAGATACGGGGGATGAGTCTCAACAAAAAAATGAAATAATAACTATTTAGGAGTTTAAGATGATTAGGATGATAGTTTTCTATTAAATATAAATGTTCCTAGGCTGGGAGTTGGAAAAGCATTGGACAACATTTCTTATTTTGTTACCTAAAGCTGAAAAAAGTAGTAGTAAAAGTCGGATCCCTACATGGGGCTCTTTGATTGGTGTGACAATGAGATGGCTCAACCGTATGGTCTTACACACACTCATGCTGATACAGCCATTTCAATTTCAAAATTCAAAACAAGCCTTCAATTACTCCATGAAAAAGAAAAGTCATTTGGTTTAAGGACTGAATTTCTAAAGTGGTTTGCTTCCCATGACAAAATAGTGGTAATTCTAAGATGGTTTTTATAACCTTTGTATTTGGGAGTCCAACAAGTGGGAGGAGTTCATGTTTATTCATTTCTTCACTTGGTATGTGGTGGTATAGGTGGTGTGTCATTGACAGTTGGAGTGGAGTTTTATAGAAGTGGGAAAGTTTAGTTGACCTTCACCTATCAAGGGGAAAATTTTATGTATTATTAATTCAAATATCTATAAAAAACAATGGTAAATTGAAATAATATGGTGCATTTGAACACTAACAAGTATCAGAAAACCCTTGATTCTTCTTTCATTTATTATGAAATCTTACCAATGATAGGTATCCACTTCAAGTATAATTGTTTCTTCTCTCATTTATTCCAATTTAACATGTTTTGATACACTTTACATCATAAATTAAGGGGTTTCAAGTCATTATTTATTGTAGAATGATAAAATATCTTATTAAAAATGTTTATAAAATGGATTTATTACTCAATTGAATCACTTACACACATATATTAATCTAATCAACACTAATAAATATGTTGTAAAATAAAATTTATTTATTATTGGATGGAATAATTCCCCTATAAATTCTTGTTCTTTCTCATCATTTAATTGTGACCTTGATTTCTAAATTTGTGTAAAAATATATTTCCTTGTAACATAAAAGGTCATGTAATCACCAGTTTTTGACACAGGGTCAAGGAGCTGGGAATTTCATGAAACCAATGGATGAAAATATTATTGAAAATAGAAGTGAAGTTAGATTCCATGTTACTCTCCTTTTCTATAGATTATTATAGACCATGTATTATTGGAATACCAATAAATATATTTTTGATATAAACCACTAACGAACCCTTATTTAAAAAATAGTAGAGTTTTCAACCCTAAGTATATTTCAAATATCCTATAATATCTAAAATCCTTAAAACCTTTTTATTCTGAATAAAAGTTCCCAAGCAAGAATTGTATCCATAAATTTAATTTATAAACAGTTCAAAAATTACTCAAATATCTCATTTGATAAAAATTTATGTATATATGAAAATAAGAATCAGTTTAATATATGAAAATGAGACTTTGTTCAATAATAATTACTTTTCTTTACTTTAAAAATCTAATTTTTAATTTAACTCAAGCAACAACCAACTTCAAATATTTATTTAAAACATTTCATTGCATAATAAGAATAATTTAATTACAAATTTAAGTATCCTTTATACCAATGTGTAACATTTTTTGAAATAAATATACATGGAAATAATAAAATTTAGATATATACCTGAAAAATATAAATTTAAATTTAAATTTAAATTTTTTATAATTATCTATTTGGAAACATTTTAAAAATTATATAATTCATAACTCTCTTATTAAAGTACCAAATCACCCTTAGCAGCATTTATTAGGATTAAATATTTAAAATCCTATTTTATTTAACACATTTTTAAAATTGAATTTTATTTCTACAATAAATTTTAAAACCATATGATATTTCATTCAATTAAAACTAGTACTAAGCATCATAAAAAAGCACATGAATGGTCAAAGTCATAAATTATAGATAACTATAAAGGGAAACTCTTCAAAGAAAATATATGGTATTTTTATATAACTAAAGTCCAAATTTAATCACACTTCAACCTTAAAAAACATTGTACTAAATCACAATACAGACTAAACCCATTTCAAAAATTCAAAATCACTAAAGGAAACAGGTGAAGGATGATATACATAAAGAGGATATAAATAAAAAAAATTAGTATAAAAAAACTCTTTCAAATAGAGAATCGAGTGAAAGATGATGTATTTTAAAATTTATTCCATTCATCTTAGAGATACCAGATTCACAATATATTGAGGGTCCCAGATGAATTCACATTACTCTAGTTCATGGAAATTAGTGTAAATTTTATTATATAGAACAAAGAGAAACTCAACTTGGGATTGGTGAGAAATAGCAACCAACATCAATAGAGAATGATAATGGGATTGAAATTTTCCTAGAGAACTTTGAAATAATTTAATCCAAGATATCTTGAAATGAAGAAAGAGTGTGTTAATTCATCCAAACAACTAAAGACTGCATACAAACCATTGAAATCATCTTCCCTAGAATGAAATAAATAATAAGGGGATGAATTCCAAAAAAAATGTGTTTAGAAAAAGATATTAATTAATAAAAATTAATGATCTTATAACTATGAATTCTTATATTAAATAATATTATAAATGCGATGTTTAAGAAGGATTACATATTAAGAACAATGAAAAAATATATAAGAAAGATTTGAAACTTCTCATTAGAGTTGGAATTCATTGGGGAACTTTTTCACAACTAGAAGAGACTTGTTAGTGAATGAAGAGGTTTATATCATCCTTGATTTCACAATTAAAAATTAAAAAGTGGATTAAAATTATATGAATAATGGTAAATTTTATTCCCAAGAAGATAGAGATAAAGGAAAGATAAATGTCTATAATGAAGCTAAAAATAAAAGGATCAAAAATCAATATATTTACAATGAGCCAATAGCTAACACCAAGATTGAAGGTATAAAATTACAAAAGGTTTATCTTTACAATGAGGGACTTAAAATTAAATATGAGAACAATTAGAGACAAAACAACATTCTAGAAGTGGATACACAATGGTATAAATTTAGAAAATATATAATACAACTGGATTTATGTGGAATTCAAGGGGAATCACTCATGGAAAATCAACATGGGTTACCAATAAAGAATAATAAACTCCCATGAGATATTGGTTGATCCCAAATAGAATAATTTGGGCTAAGACTATAAAAAAGTTATTCTTAGGAGGCAGCTAAGAATTTCTGGAAGAAAAAAATCTTTACCCATAAAAAAACACCTCAAGTCCCAATATAAACTCTGGATCAAATGAAATTTCAACATCATCCAATGACATATCAAGATCACTAATGTGTCCTAAATGAGTTGCATAAAAAACTCTAGAAATGATATAGTTTTTATAATTTCCAGCTTTAAATATTTAACCTTTTTTGAAATTTAATCTTATAAATTAATCATAGTAGAAAAATCATATTTCATAGTAGTATAAAAATTCACAAAATCATAACAAAAACAACCATTTATCACATTATTTCACTTAAAAACATATATAAATTCAAAATATGCACTTCCCCTTTTTATTTTGATTATATGAGTTTTTTATTTCTTAGGTTAATTCATACCATTTACCTAATGAAAGCTTCATCATGATAATCCCACAATTTACACAAAGTAAAAGAGTATTCTTGAATCACCTAAATAAATGTGAAGATTCAATGACTCGTTGCATAGTGAATAAAAACAAAGATAAATATATGTTTCTAGGAATAAAATTCCTAAGGAACAAAAACTAATTGTATGGGGATCATTGAACATTAAGGGTGAGGTTTTGATCATCCAGGTTTGTGAAATCAATAATACTCGAATGAGAATGAGTTGATACCCTAAACCTGGAACCCATGAGAGCACTGAGAAAATAAAATGCGACACAAAAAAATATCATGGAACCAAAACAATAAATCAATGAGAGAGTAGGAGAAAAAAATAGTATACCTTATATTTGAGTCTTGATTTATCTGAGAGAAGGTTGATGGAGCTGATGGAAACAGTGGAATTCTGTGAGATCTTGAGAAGTGAGACTGAAATCTATTCAATTCGGGTTATTTTAAAAAGATCAGGGAGGGTCTCATCAGCGCTTCCAAAAAATCACTGATAAAGATACTTTTTATCTACGCTAAAATAATAATCACTAATAAAATATATCTTTATTAGTGCTAAAAAGTGCTAATAAAATGTATCTTTGTCAGCTCTAATGTTATAGTGCTGATAAAGGATTTATAATTATAATTTTAAATAAATATTTTTGTAAATATTTTTAAAAATATTTTTATATAATTATAAATTTATTTATATAATTATATATAGTTATATAGTTATATATATAATAAATATATAAAAATATAATTATAAATATATTAAATATATTCATTATTTAAATATATTTTTTATAGTTTTATAATTCTTTAAATATATAATTATTTATTTGTAAGTTTTCAATAATTGTTATGGTTATTTTGCCTTCATGATAAAAACCCTAGAGGTTCATTGACCTTTTCCAGCAACTTTTGAGGAGATTGGGTTTTGATTATTGGAAAATTATTCGACTCAACTGAGGATTCATCCATGTTATCTTCCTATCTGATGATCTGAAGAGGCATGCTTGGGGGGTTTTGGATTGATTGCATTGCGACCAGGTATATCTGTATTCAAGAGTGGGATGCCAAATTGAATATATTTTCTATCACCAATTATAGAGCTCGGGTCTGGATTCGCATCTTTGGTTTGATTTGGATTCTCTGGAATCTAAGGATCCTATTTGATATTGCCTCAATGGTTGGTGTTCCCATAAATATAGACAAATCCATAGAGGAATCTTGCTTTAGCCACTTTGTGAGGATACTCATGGAGGATGATTTCTCTTCCACTATTACTAAAAAGGTTTTCATATCAACTGAGAATGAGGAATTTTAACTCAAAGTAATCATTTATAAGCTGCCTAAATAGTTTATTGGGTGAAAGATGGTTGGGAATTCGCATAAGAAGTGTTACGGGGATATGCTTTGTTCATTATTCCCTCAGAGGTAACATACCATGGATAACTGCAGGAAATGAGACAAGGGTAAAAGACCTGTTGAGCAACCAAATTGCAAGAGTAGTGATAATGGAAATTCTGCCAATGTTGTCTATGTTGGTCCCTCCTAATCTAATATGATGGAAATGAAAGGGGAAACAGATGGTGTTTCTATGGGTGTTGAATTGGATCATCATGGAGCTGTATATGAACATGTTCTATAGGCTGGTATTTCTAATTTGATTATCATTTTATGCACTGGACTGGATGGGAAGCACACTAGTTAGGTGGGATAATCTAAAGTTGGGGTTGTTAGTGTTGTGTTAAGGTACTCTCCTCCACAAACTGATGAGGAAATTTTTATTGTGCAGCCATTGACTATGGATATTTCAGTACATGTTCCACGGGAAGATGGGTCTGGGCAATTTGATGTTCAATAGAGTGTGGATTATGTTCATGAGATTTAGAATGTCATCATCTCTTCAGGAGTGTTTGATAAATGGGGTAATATATCAGATGATGGAAGTGACAAGGAGTAGTGGATGTTTTTATTAGACACCACTCATCTCTGATCTATGGATAGTGGTGAACTTATTTCCTTTAAGTAATTTATTCTAAATAGAAAAAGAAATATGATCTGTAGTGAAAGTTTAGCTCCATTTCCTCCAAAAAGAAGGTTGTGTAAGGACTACTACAATCTTCCAAATAATGTGTCTACCCAGTCATGTAATGTCCTGTAATTCCATTTAATTTTTTTAAAAAATTATATGGGATTATTTCAAGACTAGACACTCAGACGAAACTTGATTCTGAGGCTCGGTGATCCCGGAATAAATGTTTGAACTTTTTTTAAGCTAATTAAAATGTGGTGTGTATGTGGTTTTGGAAACTTCAAAACGGGTGACCGAATTAAAAATTTTAGGGCACCTTTGTGTCTGGAATGATGAAATTAACTAAGAATGGACCAAACCTTGACCATCTCAAGTAAAAGGAAAAAGTTAATTTTCATACACTTTAAGAAAAAAATTAAATAAACTTAAAAAAATTATTTTATTTAAAATTGTTTCGCTGTAATTCAGCAATGAGCCGACTAATTCATTCCATAAATGAAGTCATGTAATGATGCTGCAATGAAAAGTAATAGAAATGTTGTTCCATAAATGGAATAGTGTAATGGTGGAAACTCAGTGTAATAGGAATGATGTAACGTGTTTCCCAATTTAATGGGATAACAAGAATTGGAGATCAGATCTGGATCTGGAAAATCACTCTGAATCTATGGAGGATCATCATTGATGAATGATGAATGATGATCACCGACAACTTTGATCACTCCCCCTCCTCTTCGAGAGATCTCTACCTCAACGATGGATCAAGGACATTCATGGATGGATCACCTACAGCAATGAATCATTCCTCCGATCGAACATGTTCTCCAGGTAGGGGTTTATTATTTGTGAAATTATTTTCTATTCCTTCTTTCTAAAACAACGAGTGCGGATCAACTCACCAACAGGTTTATCCGTGAGTCATTTTTTCTTGAGGGATGGGTTTGATTTTTTGAAAAAATAACGGGAAAATAGATACATGTTGAATCAGTGTTTTGATTTAAATCTTCATTTATCCGCCCTTAAATTTCTTACGTTGATGGATAAAGGTGGACATGACCAAGGCCCGATCCATCCACCTTGGGTGTTCATGTGAGCCTCTTCCTCCCCCATTATTTGTTTCTCTGATCTCCATCACTCTCATAACTCAATGATCACAACATGGTGGAAAATTGCAACAGCAGCGGATAGATACTATGACATGAGGCCATGGAAACATGGGGTCTCCAGCTCGAAGGGTCAGCAGCAGAGGTGGCATGTGGCAGCGACCTCATGCAGAAGGTAGTGTGTGTCGGTGGCACGCCACAGTGGAGGAGGTTGTGGCCATCGGGTCATGGTGGTGCGGGACAACAATGTTAGCAGGGCACCGCGTCAGGCAGAGAAGTTTGTGGCCAATGAGACAAGGTGATGCGGAGGACGATGCATTGGCAGCATGCAATGGTGGTGGAGGACCCCATGACTACCGCTGCGAAGCGGGAATAAGGGAATCCAGAAACTTTCTTTGGTGGGGCTTCATTGGACGTGGCACTGAGATGCGGTCCAATGGGATTGTGGGGCGGTTATGTGACGAAACCGTCGCGCTTACCAGAGGCAGACGCGGAGACCATCACCACGTCCAGGAGAGTTGATCCAACCCGCTCACAGCGGTCTAGACACATGGCCTAGTCAGTCTAGGCCAGACCCAAACTGGTTCAGGTCAGACATAGTTTGGGTTAGGTCGGTGGGCCCCTGATCCAGTTCGGGCAGGACCTGAACCCAACTGGCCCCTTTTTAGTAAAACGGGAAAAACATTCAAATTATACATCTGATTGACGATCCATTTATGGCATTGGGACCCTCACGATGAGGTTTTCCCTTTAGTATACACTAATTGGAATTTAATAGATGTTTAGAAACGACCAATGGCTTGAGAAGTAGACTCTCTCAGAATCAAGTGTGCTATTAGTGGGAATCATGCATGTAGCTGTATCGAGAAGACTATGATGAGCAGTTCTAAGTGATCCAACTAGACCAAGATATGGGTGGGTCTATGTGATATAGGTAGCAAGGGAGGAGCGGGTCTAAGTGATCCATCTGACCCAATAGATGAGTGGGTCTAAGTGATCCATCTGGCCCAAGAGATGAGTGGGTCTAAGTGATCCATTTGGACCATGTGAAGAGTGGGTCTAGTTGATCAAGTAGTCCCAATCACTCATCAATGATGAGTGATTTAGTAGTACAAGGTGTTAAGTTTTGTGATTGTTGTTCTTTCTTTCCTTCCTTTAGATTATACCTAAGTGAGTTTTCCATTTCTTTGTGTGTACTTTTACTTTGTGGTCTTTCTTTGTGGTTTGGGGTCCCTACTGAGTATTTTATTACTCACCCCTGCACGGGCTTCACCCACATGTGTTGTGTCTTCTATAGACAATAGATGCTTCAATGGGTACATTGGTGGCTCAGGACAAGGTGGTGCCCTATGAGATTAGACAGGCAAGGCATACTCCTACGGGTTCTAGCAGTCACTCTACACCTACCCTTCAGGTAGGGTTTTTAGCGGACATATTTTCAGGGACTTTTGTACTTTCTTGTTTTTAGATTTTCTTTGTTAGGAATGTATTTTGGACCCTTTCCTTTAATCTTGTACTATTATACTCTTTTTGGTTGTCTTAGTTGCATACTCATTTCATTTTTAGTATTGTGGGTTGGGTTTGTGAGTGTGCATTTGTACAGGTACTCATAAAATTCCTCTCACTTGCTGGTTGATGCCTTCAGTACTAGTCTCCAGCCACTGGCCTTTAGGATGTGGTCTTGGGGTAGTCACGACATGGGCCCCAGGGTATGGGTTGTGAAAAATTGATATCAAATGTGTTCGGTTCTACCTCAAAGACCGAGAGTCTGTGGTTTTGTTTTGGGGAAAAAATGTTGAATATTTGAGTTTTACCTTCAAAATCAGGGAGTCCAGTGTTGGTACGGTGACCGATATATCCATACACCAGGACCTTGAATTTTTCTTTTCAACCTGGTACATGAAAACATCGGTTGCATGTATCGTATAGGAATTAAAAGTGTTCTCATGTCCTTTTTAGTTGGATTTAGATCACTAGGTATAATCTTTTGATTGTGGTTCATCTTGATATATTTCAGGATGCCTCTATAGTACGGTCATCCAATATTTTAGTATGTGGCCATGAGGACTATACACCCAGTGATGAGGCATATGTTTAGGTACTAGTGCTTGAGATGGCCCGACCGGGTGGTGAACTCGAGTTCCCACCACTCATTGATCAGAAGTTCCTACCAGCATTACCAGTAGAGGATGTGTGCAGTCTCAATGCCAAACACGAGTTCCGGAGGCATATACCTCCCAGGTTAAGGGGTGAGACTGACCCCCAGGAGGCTGAGGATTGGCTCAAGGAAGTTACACAAGTATTCTGTCTTGTGAGGAAACCTCTCGACCAGATGGTGATCTTAGCCGTGAGCCTTCTTCATGGATCGGCGGGAAGATGGTGGAGCTTAACAATCCAGACACACGATGAGGTGACTCTCACCTGGGCAAACTTTGAGCACCTCTTCAGAGAGGATTTCTTCCCAGTGACTTTGCACTCAATGTGCATACAAGAGCTACTACACCTACATAAGGGTGGAATGACAGTGGTAGAGTACTCATTGAGATTCACTGAGCTTTCTTGATACTCTGCAGATATGGTATGAGACCCATTATTCCATGATCGGGCTTTTGAGAAGGGAATACACTGAGATATCAGGGTTTCCATGGTATCTCTTAGCATACCTACTCAGGATGGGGTGCTAGAGTGATCCCTTATTGTTGAGAGATTCTTGGATGATCAGGCACTAGGAGCAGGAGCTACCAATAAAGACCAGGTGGTGGAGTCTTCAGCAATGGGTAGCAGGCAGCTTACACGAAGACCCAAATCTGTCAAGCCTTTCAGGGGATGATGTTGGAGTGTGTTCCCTAGAACTAGCTAGTTTTTACTTTATAATAAACTTGTATTCATGGATTTTATTATTAATAAATACCTTATCACATCTTGACTATTCTTCTGTGTGAAAATTCATGTGATAATTTCCTAAGGATATTTGTTGCGCTAAAGGGTCATAGCGGATCCCTGCTATGATGAGAACCCGAAAATGTCATAACACTATTCTTGAGTATATGTTCTATGGAAAGATGATGTTATTTGATGGGGAAAATAATACAGGCCATTTGGGGTGAGGAATCATGAACCTTTGAGGCACATTCTCATGGTGTGATCCCTTGGTAATATCTAGGAGGATATTATGATAATGAGACCCACCAGTAGGAAATCCACATTTCATAGTTTCATTGGATGTTCCTATCTGGGGACGTGTGTATTGGTTATTAGACTTTAAGATTATTATTAATGGGTATTAGAACTTACACACTTAGATGTATTTATGAATAATGTGATGACACACTGCTCACAGTGAGGTAGGATATGTTGGATATGTCACGAGTAATATTGCATTAATAGATAATTCGAGAAATGATTTGTCCCTTCTGTTCCATAACAGAAGTTGATATCTCAGGCCCTTTGATGGAATTGATATAGCCTAAATAAATCCATGGCCATTGTGAGGAATGGGAAAGTTCAACTCCAGGAGGTTAAATAAAGAGTAATCGAGCAAATGGGTTGATGAAACTAGCATGAAACCCGCTTGATTTGAGATATCGAGACAAGGTATTACATTACACGGTAAGCGTTCGTAGGAGGTGACACATCATTGGGGCATTAACTTCTTTCTCTATAGGTTCCTTAGTGTGTTTCTAGATGATAACATTGGAATTTAGGAATGATTCACATAATTCCATTTATAAAGAGTCCTAGAGGGTCGCACACTAAGTGTATCCAAGTATCTCAGTTAAATATTCATTTAACAAGTTTAATAAAGATTATTCCTGATTTTGGTTTAATAATTATTCAAGGATGCCTGATCACATTTATTTCAACACTATTTATTCAAGAGAATATATTATGGATGAAATAAAATATTTATTTTCAAATAATGCAGTGATATTTATTTAAGAAATAAAGAGTCATTATTCAAGGTCTAATAAATGTGGTGGAGGAAATAAAGAAAATGGAAAAACAAAAGTACATGTCATGTAGTTTTTTCTAGGGATTTGTGAAAAATAATATTATTTATTTAATTAAATAATATTAGGTGTAATTCACTGGGTGAATGTTAAGTGATAATAATAGTCAAATGTTATTATTATACATGGGGTATTACTAATAATAAAATGAAATGAATAAATTCCTTTGGGTAATTAATTCATTTTATTATTCTAAGTAATATAAATCCCAATTAAATTATTCTCATTAGATCTATCCATTATCTATGGTCAAGCATAATGGATCTAGAGAAATATCTCAAGCCAAGTGAGAATTCATTTCCTCCAAGAACACTCTCAAGCTACGAGAGAGATCCTCCTCCACCAGATCAAGGAGAGCACTTTGGAAGCAACTCTCAAGGTGATCAAAGGCGGACATTTCAAGAGAAGGATCTTCCATACTATCACCTGAATATCCCTTCGATGACGTCCAGTGATATGTAAAGCATGTGTGGATCACTACTATATGAATCCTATACTTGGATTCTATGACACAATGACAAATCACATTGGATCATGACTGGAAGCATCCACAGAGAGAGAATTCCATAAAGGTAATTCTTGTCTTTTAATTAAATTAATTATAACCAACATATGATGATCTTCTCTATGGTTCTGAGACTTCCCTCTTTCCTTTTTCATTCTTCATTCTATTTCTAAGATCCGATGTTTTATCATCGTGACAAATCTCAGATTGATCGTTGTTAATAGTGAAATCAAAGTTGGGTACGCCCATCCATGCACTTCTGCTGCACCCAAAACCTGCAAGTGGTATCATAGTGGTCATAAAATTGATTATAATTATTTAGTTTTTCATTTATGATTTACATATTTAATAATTTAGTTATTTCAATTCAATTTAATCATTATATAAATCTAAATCTCAAGATTTGTTCCCCCACTTTAATTTCTCATTCACCTTACAAAAACGGTCTTTCCTTTTAATTTTGATTAAAATAAAAATAGAGGATCTCATCCAGAGGTTCCAAAGGTTCCTGGTCATAAAACACCATAACACATGGCGTGTATTCTACCTCACATGTTGTGTAGTCAATTTTCAATACATCAGGATTGGTCTTCCAAACCAAGGCGTGTGATTGGAGTTTTTCTAAGACTTAATAACTCAGTGTGTTGACTAGGAACAGGTGGCACATAGTTTATAGATTACACACTATGTGTTCCACTGGACACACCATGTACTCTGAAGATTTCTGAAGTACATCTACACATCGTATTCCTGGGCGTGTACTTCATATGGATGGTGAATGATATTACCCACCATATAGTAGGAACTATATACCATGCACTCATCCAAATTATGCATATTTATTAAAATATATTATTATATGACACAAACCCTTGATACATGTACCATGGTGCGGGAGTAAAGCTGGGGTACAAAACGTGATAGGCATTTTATACATATGTGTTTAATTTAACATTTGTGTAATTTTCATTTCTACTCATTGGGTAGTTATGAATGAGAATTCACCAAGTTGCCTCCAAGGTACAAGTTACATACAAAGATAATTTTAAATGAATTTATTTTTTTAAAATTATGATGGATGAGAATCTCAAGGAAATTCATAAAAGGGTTTAAGATAAAAGGATTTATTAATTAAAGACAATAATTAATTGATTTGAGCATGATTTATCTTAAAAAAAGAATGATTAAAGAATTGAATGCTAGTTTTATTTATGTGTAAATATCATTTAGTGTATGGATGATCATGAGCTAGACCAGGACCTTTGTATGTGGATGGTTTCTTTTAATTAATTTATTTAAATTAAAAAATTTGGAATACGAGCATTATCCTTATTAATATGTAGGGAATACATTCCCAAGGTTTCTTTTTTGTAAAAACCCCATTTTACCCCTCACCTGCACATGAGATAAAATCACATGCAATGGATTGAGCTCCCAAGATAGTGGAGGAGGCTCAAGTTAGGAGCTAAGGTGGAACCAATCCAAGGAGATACAAAGGTTGACAGATGGAAAGTTGTAAACACAAACCCAAAAGGTTCAAGGTGTGTCTCCCTTAGGTATTGGGTTAGTTTATCAACCACTAGATAAACTAAATAATATAACGAGATCATGATCATGCCATTTATTTTATTTTTTTCAGTTGCATGGTTTATTTATTGTGGGTGTGTTGTCATGATCACACAATCAATGAATTAAACAAGCATGCAAGCTGGAACTAAAATAAGACCGGATTATACATAAATATTATCTTAGAGATGGTCAATCACTTAAGTATATCCCACTTAATATTAACAATCGTGTAAGAAAGATAATAAAATGTAAATTTACATATAAGGATAAAATCCCTTGAGGAAATATTAAGTTGATATATACTTACATAATCTTGGTTAGAATCAAACCATAGTTCAAACTGCCTGAACAACCCTAGTTGGGGTGATTTCAATTACCGGGGAATTCTAATTCAAGGTTTTTGGTTGACTTGAATTGGTTCACATAAAGGGTTGACTTCCACAGTAGGACTTCATGTGACCAAGAGGCAAAGGTTAAGGAAATCCAAAATAAAAGGATTTTAGGATTGGGGAGTTCACTTAGTGGATCAAAGAGTTGTGAGTTTATGGAGTTGGAATTTTGAATGCCAACCTAAAACCTTTTCAGTTTCTTGACCAACCCTAGTTTGGGTAATGAAAAGGGAAATATGGATCCTTTCCACTAGAATATTCACGCAACAGAATATTCTAAATCCAATGGTGAGGGTTATTGGATTTCAATAAAATACTGCGAGACTAATAAGTATTAATTTATTTATTTGTCTCAGTTTCATCATGATAAATTAGTAAATCTTTTCACATCTTAATTTGTATAAATGTAAAGAAAAATTACGTCAAACATATCATTATGAACCATAATCAAGAAGTAAAACCTTCTCACCAGCACTAATTTCCAGGAATGGCATAGGCGTTTATGCATCATCCTTCTCCACAAGAAGAAATTGTATGTGCTAGAGGAGCCTATTCTAGTTGTGCCCAGAAATAAGGCCAGTGATGAGGAAATATATCTCTATATGAAACATTTTTATTATTCCAAATATGTCCAATTTTACAGGCTATTATCCATGTCCAATTAGATCTTGAAGCAACATGAAAAAATAGACGCGTATAGCATGTTGTCTCGCCTTAAGGATCTCTATAAAGATAAGGAGAGACAGGAGAGATATGAGATCTCCAACACTTTTTTCACAACTAATCTTGGAGATTTTGCACCATCTAGGCCTCATAGAGTCAATCTTATTGTCAACATTGAACTCCTCAACATCTTATAGATTAATTTACCAGATGAGTTGCATGCTGATCTCATCCTATCAGCACTTCCCAATATCTTATCTAGCTTTATTTCCAACTACAACATGAGAAACAATGAGAAGAGTATATTGGAACTTCTGACCTTGATTTTTTTAGTAGATAAGGACATGGGGTGTGACAAACCCACAGTCCATATGGTGAATAAGAAGAGGAAGGATAGTTAAAGGGGCCAAGGATTCATAAATGATCTAAATCCCCCAAGCACCATCCCTACAAGTAGGGTAAAATAAATAGGTAGGGCAAGGAATGGGAGGCAGTATGTTTTTTCATATGGCAAGCCAGGCCACTGGAAGAACAACTACACCCAGAAGCGTGAGGACTCTAAAGGTGTGTTTGTTATCAAGTGTAATATTTCCATTTCTACACATTGGGTAGTAGATACAGTATGTGGGGTTCACCTCTATATTCAAATATAGGAAATAAGTAGATTTAGAAATATTTTCAGAGGATAGGTGGATCTTCGAGCTTCCAATGGTGCGAGGCTAGCTGCATTGGTCATTGGTGATTACTATCTCTCATTGCCAACCGGGATGATTTTTGTTTTACATAACTATTATTATGTATCTAGTGTTACCAAGAACATAATTTCTCTATCATGTTTGGATATAGATGGATTTATTTTTCATGTTTGGAAATAAGGGTTGTTTATTTTATAAGAACAATGTATGTTATGGTATGACACATTTAAATAATGGTTTGTATATATTAAATTAAAAAAAACTAGTGTTGTAAATAGATAAAGAAACAAACTCACATGACTCATACAACACCCAATTGTGGAGTCACCGCCTCGGTCATGTAAACAAAAAGCGCTTGACAAACCTCTACCAATACGGTTATTTAGAATCTACTAAGCTAAAACCACATGATAGATTTCACTATTGTTTTAAATGGAAAATGACCAAGCCACCTTTTGGTGGACACAGTGAAAGGGCCATAGAGATTCTAGGATTGGTACCCAGAGATGTGCGTGGACCATTTCTAGTAGAAGATAGAGGTGGATATTCTTACTTCATTACTTTTACTGATGATTTGAGTAGATATGGATATATCTACTTAATGAGGTATAAGTAAAAGTCCTTGAATAAATTTTAGGAATTAAATAATGAAGTAAAGAATCATCTTGGTAAGAAAATAAATAATCTTTGATCAGATCGAGGTGGAGAATATATGAACCAAGAGTTCATCGACCTTTTATGAGAGTATGGGATTCTATCTCAATGCACTCCTCCTTATACACCATAGTGGAATAGTGTTAGTGAAAGGAGGAAATGAACCTTTTTGTACATGGTGATGTCAATGATGATTCATGTAGATCTTTTATTATCCTTTTGGGGATATGCATTACAAACTGTAGCATACACATTAAACTGAGTACTAACTAAGGAGGAAAATGGAATTCCATCCAAGTTATGGAATGGAAAGAAACCCATTTTTTCACACACATGTGTATGGGGATGTGAGGAGTTTGTTAAGGCCTTCTCAAGAAACAAACTATCACCCCAGGGCATGAGGTGTATCTTAATAGGATATCCCAAGGAAACTAAAGGATATTGCCTATATAACACTTCAGATAAGAAAGTGATTGTCGCAAGACAATCCTTCTTTCTTGAGAGGTAGAACATCATAAAAAAGGATAGAGGGATAAAGATTAACTTTGATGAAGTTGATTCTCAAGATACATAGAAGTTTTTACAAGAAAAAGTTTCATAGGTCACCATGGAAGAGGTTCTAGAAACACAAATACTACATTGGACCTCAAGAGAGGTAAGGGAACTAGAGAGATTTGGTTTCCTAGTCACCAAGGATAGTGAATCATTATTATTTTATAATGATGAACCTCTCTTCTAAAATGAAGAAGTAGAGAGATCAGAAGCTACAAGATGGCTAGAAGCTATGAATTCTGAGATGGACTCCATGTATCATAACCAGGTTTGGGTTCTGGTCGATGATCCAGTTGATGTAAATCATGTTGGATGCAAATGGGTGTTCAAGAGAAATATGGACATGGAAGGTCAATTTTGCATCTATGAAGCCAGGCTAGTGGCTAAAGGATTCAGAAAATGTCAGGGAATTTACTACTATGAAACCTTCTATATAGTTTCCATGTTTAAATCCATAATAATTATAATTTCCATATTATCTTACCAAGACTATGATATTTGAAAGATGGATGTCAAAATAGCATTCCTTAACAGAAATCTCCAGGAAGATGTCTATATGACACAACCAGAAGGGTTTGGGACAACAAGTGAAGGAAAATGGGTTTTCAAGTTGCATAAATGCATTTATGGATTAAATAAAGCATCCAAGTCATGGAAAATTTGATTTGATGAAGATATAAAGGAATTTGGTTTCATTAATAATGAATGTGATACATGTGTTTATAAGAGGTTAAATGGGAATGAAGTTGTTATAATAATAGTATATTTTGACAACATATTACTTATTGGAAATGATGTACCAGTATTATAGTTAGTTAAGGACTTGTTGAACAAGTATTTCCCTATGAAGGACTTAGGTGAATCAGCCTACATTTTAGGGATCAATATCATTTGTGATAGATCCAAGAGGCTTCTTGGACTAATTAAGGGTACATAAATTGACTAGATACTAAAGAGATTTATTAAGGAACAATCCAAGAGGGTATTGGTTCTAGTGTCACATAGCCTACATCATTCTAAGAGAATGTTTCCTTAGACACAACAGGGGAACGATAGGATGAGTAAGATCCCATACACTTCGGCTATAGGATCCATCATTTATGATATGTTATATATCTATCTTGATATAGCCTATTCACTTAGCATGGTAGGAAGATATCAAGTAGATCTAGGAGAACAACATTGGACTGCTATTAAGACTATCCTTAACTATCTGAGAAGAAATAAGGATATGTTCCTGTTGCATAGAGGAGACAAGGAGCTTGTCATCAGAGGGTATGATGATGCTAGTTTTTAGACATATAAAAAAGATTTGAAGATTCAATAAGGATATGTTTTCTGTCTCAATGGAGGATTTATGAGTTGGAAGGGTTCAAAGCAGTCAGTTGTCATTGATTCTACAGCGGAGACAGAATATATTGTGGCTCCTGATGTAGTCAAGGAAGCTATCCGGATTCGTAACTTGGTCCAGAAGCTTGATTTGGTTCCTATAAGTAGATACCCTTTCACTTTTTATTGTTATAATACTATATTGGTGGCTCTTGAAAAATAACCAAGGTCACATAAACAGAAACATCACATTCTCTGGAAGTATCACCTCTAAAGGGATTTACATTAAACGAGTGAAGTTGTATTGAGAAGAGTGTCAATGGAAGAGAATGTGGTGGAACCCATGACTAAAGTAATATCTCAGTGGAATCATGAATATCATGTGAGAGCTAGTAGGTTAAAGGTTGTTAGTAGTTGGCTATAGTCCAAGTGGGAGTCTGTTGGAGTTGGTGGCCTAGAACCAACTACTTTTTACTTTATGATAAACTTGTATTCATGGATTTGAATATTAATAAAAACCTTATCACATCTTGATTGTTCTTATGCGTGATAATGCATGTGATAATGTCCTAAGGATAGTTGTTGCACTAAAGGGTCATAGAGGATCCCTACTATGATGATAATCCAGAAGTGGCATAACATTATTTTTGAATATATGTTCTATGGATAGATGATGTTATTTGAGGGAAATAAATAATAGATTCCATTAGAGTTTTGGACTCATTAAAATTTGAGTCACCTTCTCATGGTGTGTACCCTTGGTAATATCACGGAGGATATTATGAGAATGAGCCCCACCAGTAGGAAATCCACATTTCATAGTGTCATTGGATGTTCCTATCTGTGGATGTGCGTATTGGTCCTTAGATTTAAATATTATTATTAATGGGGTTTGCAACTCAATCACTTAGTTGTGTTGACAAAAACTGTGACGACACACTATTTGCAGCGAGGTAGGTGTGTCACGAGTAATACTTCATTAATAGATAATGCGAGAAAGGATTTGTCCCTTCTATTACATAATGGAGGTTGATATCTCAGGCCCTTTGATAGAATTAATATAGCCTAAATAAATCCATGTCCATAGTGATAAATGGGAAAGTTCAATTCCGGAAGGACAAAGAAAGAGTAATCGAGCACATCGGTTGATGAAAATACCATGAAACCTGCTTAATTTGATATATCAAGACAAAGGGATTACATTACATGGTAAGCGTTTGTAGGAGGTGACACATTATTGTGGTGTTAAATTATTTCTTTATGGGTGCCTTGGCATGTTTCTAGACATTAACCTTGGATGTTAGGAAGGCTCCTCCTAATGATACAGGGAAAGAGGCCAAGAGGGTCACATGTTAAGTGTATCCAAGTATCTCAATTAAAAATTCATTTAACAAGTTGAATAAAGATTGTTCCTGATTGTTGTTTAATAATTATTTAAGGATGCATGATCGCATTTATTTAAACACTAGTTATTTGAGAGAATATATTTTGGTTGAAATAATATATATATATTAGTGAATAATGCAGTAATATTTATTTAAGAAATAAAAAGTCATTATTCAAGGTCTAATAAATGTGGTGGAGGAAATAAATAAAATGGAAAAACAAAAGTACACATCATGTATATTAATATACACATTGTGTAGTTTTTCTAGGGATTTGTGAGAAATAATATTATTAATTTAATTAAATAATATTAGGTGTAATTATTTTTGTTCATGTCAAGTGATAATAATAGTAAAATTTTATTATTAGACATGGGGTCTTACAAAGAATTAAATGAAATGAATAAATTCCTTCAGGAAAGTAATTCATTTTATAATTTTGAGTAATATAAATCCCAAATACATTATTATCATTAGATCTAGCCATTATCTGTGGTTTCACACAACGAATTTGGAGAAATATCTCAATTCAAGAGAGAATTCCTTTCCTCCAAGAACGCTCTCAAGTTACAAGAGAGATCCTCCTCCACCGGATCAAGGAGAGTGCTTTGGAAGCGACTCTCAAGGTGATCGAAGTTGGACATCGCAAACAAAGGATATTCTATGCTAGAATTTGGAGATCCCTTCAACAGCATCCAGAGATATGTGGAGCATGTGTGGATCACTACTATAGGAAGCCTAAACTTGGATTTTGCGATGCAATAATGGATCACATTGGGTCTTTATTGGAAGCATCAATGGAGAGAGAATTCCATCAAGGTAATTCTTGTCTTTCAATAAAATTAATTAAAACAAACATATGAAGATCTTATCTATGTTTTTGGGACTTCCATATTTCCTTTTTAATTCTTTTTTATATTATGAAGATCTAGCATTTTATCATCATGATGGATATCAGATTGATCGTTGTTAACGGTAAAATCAAAGTTGGGTACACCCATCCATGCACTTCTGCTACACCTGGAACCTACAAGTGTAATCATAGCAGTTATATATTTGATTATAGTTATTTATTTTTTTCATTGATGGTTTACACATTTAATAATTTAGTTGTTTCAATTCAAGTTAATAATTTTGATAATATGAATCTCAGTATCTGTTCCTCCTCTTTCGTTTATCGTTCACCTTGTAGAAATGGTCCTTTCTATTAATTTTGATTAAAATAAAAATAGAGGATCTCATCCATAGGTGCTAAAAGTTCCTAGTCATACAAAACCAGAACACATGGCATGTATTATGCCTCACATGTTGTGTAGTCAAGGTTCAATGCATCGAGACAGGTCAGCCAAACCAAGCCATGTGATTGGATTTTTTCTAAGTCTTAATGACTCCATGTCTTGACCAGGATCAGGTGGCACATGGTTTCCAAATTATATGCCATGTGGCCCACTAGACATGGTGTGTAGTTCCTTTGGGTTGGGGTTGCACTTTGTACCCCATACACGGCTTTCACAGCTGGAGACTATGTAACGTGGATACTAAACGCTGTGTGGCCCACTAGACACACCATGTACTCTGAAGATTTCTAAATCACATCTACATGTTGTATCCCCAGGTGTGTACTTTGGATAGATGGTGAATGATAGTACACGTTATACAGTAGGAACTATAGACCATGTACTCATCCAAATTATGTAGATCTATTAAAATTTATTATTATATTACACAAAACCTTGAGACATGTACCATGTTGTGGGCGTAGAGCTGGGGACAACACGTGATAGGTGTGTTATACATATGTGTTTAATTTTACATCTGTCTAATGTCCATTTCTACTCATTGGGTATTTATGAATGTAAATTCACCATGTTTCCTCAAAGGTACAAGTTACATACAAAGACAATTTTAAATAAATTTATTTGTTTAAAATTATGATGGATGAGAATCTCAAGGAAATTTAGAAAAGGGTTTAAGATAAAAATAATAATTATTAATTAAAGACAATAATTAATTGATTCAAGCATAATTTATATTAAACAATAACGATTAAATAATTTAATGCTAGTTTTATTTATGCGTAAATATCATTTCATGTATGGATGAACGTGATCTTGACCTGGACCTTTGTATGTGGATGGTTTATTTTAATTTATTTATTTAAATTAAAATTATTGGATTGTGAGTCTTCTACTTATTAATATGTAGGGCATGCATGACCATGGTTTATTTTATGTAAAAATCCCATTTTACCCCTCACCTGTGTGTGAGATGAATGCACATGTAATGGATGGATCTCCCAAGCTAGTGGAGGTGACTCAAGTTAGGAGCTAAGGCAAAACCAATCCAAGGAGATACAAAGGTATACAGGTGGAAAGCTATAAACATGAACCCAAAAGATTCAAGGTGTTTCTCCCCTAA
This sequence comes from Viscum album, assembly GCA_963277665.1. NCBI lineage: Eukaryota > Viridiplantae > Streptophyta > Magnoliopsida > Santalales > Viscaceae > Viscum > Viscum album. The sequence continues at coordinate 1,443,034,675 of OY728128.1, read as the reverse complement.
GTCTTTAGTTAGTTCCTAAACCACTAGATAAACTAACCAATAGAATGAGCTCATGATCATTCCATTAATTTTATTTATGTCAGTTGTATGGTTTATTTATTGTGGGTGTATTGTCACGATCACATAATTAATGAATTAAACAAGCATGTAAGGTGGAACTAAAATAAGACCGACATATGCGTAATTATTATCTTAGACATGGTTAATCACTTAAGTATATCCCACTTAATATTAACAAGCATGTAATAAAGATAATAAAAAGTAAATTTATTTATAAGGATAAAAACCCTCAAGGAAATATTAAGTCGTTATAGCCTTCTATAATCTTGGTTAGAATCGAACCATAGTTCAAAGTGCTTGAAAAACCCTAGTTGGGGTGCTTTCAATTATAGGGGAATTATAATTCAAGGTTTTGGATTGATTTGACTTGGTTAACATCAAGGGTTGACTTCAACAGCAGGACTTGGTGTGAAAAAGAGGCAAAGGTTGAGTAAATCCAAAATAAAAGGATTTCAGGATTGGGGAGTCCACTCATCAGATCAAGGGGCTGTGAGTTAATGCAGTTGGAATTTGGAAAGCCTACCTAAAACCTTTCAAGTTGCTTTAACAACCCTTTTTGGGGTAATTTGAAGGGTAATATGGATCTTTACCATTATAATATTCAGGCAAGAGAATATTCTAAAGTCAATGGTGAGGGCTATTGGATTTCGATAAAATAGTGGGAGACTAATAAGTATTAATTTATTTATTTGTCTCTATTTTATCATGATAAAGTAAGAAATATTTTCACATATTAATTTGTAGAAATGGAAAGAAAAATGAAATCAAACATATCATTGAGAACCATACTTGAGAAGGAAAACCTTCTCATCGGATCTAATTTCTAGGAATGGCAGAGGCATTTATGTGTCATCCTTCTCCACGAGAGGAAATTGTATGTACTGGAGGAGCCTATTCCAGTTGCACTTGGAAATGAGTCCAGTGATGAGGAAATATATCAATATATGAAACATTTTTATGATTCCATATATTTCCAATGTTTCATGCTATCGTCTATGTCTAATGAGCTCTTAAAGCAACATGAAAACATGGACGTGTATAGCATGATGTCTCGCCTTAAGAATCTCTATCAAGAGAAGGTGATATGGGAGAGATATGTGATCTCCAACACTTTTTTCACAACTAATCTTGGAGATTTTGTGCCAACTGGGCCTCATGTAGCCAAGCTTATTGGCTACATTGAATGCTTGAACATCTTAGGGATTAAGTTCCTGGATGATTTGCGTACAGATGTCGTCATATTATCACTACCCAAGACCTTCTCTAGATTTATTATCAACTACAACATGATAAACAATGAGAAGAGTCTATCTTAACTTCTGACCTTGATTTTATGGGTAGATAAGAACATGGGGTGTGACAAAACTGCATCCCTTATGGTGAATAAGAAGAGGAAGGACAAGGGAAAGGAGTCAAGGATTAATAAATTTTCGGAATCCCCCATGCACCATCCCTTCAAGAAGGGAAATATACAGAGGTATGCTAAGGAATGGGTGGCAGTATGTTTTGCATGTGGCAATCCAGGCCACTAGAAGAGGAACTGTACCCAAAATCATGGGGATGCTAAAGCTGCCTTTGTTATCAAGTGTAATCTTTCCATTTCTACACATTGGGTAGTAGATACAACATTTGGGGCTCACATCTGTATTCAAATGTAGTAACCAAGTTGATTTAGAAATATTTTCATAGGATAGGTGGACCTTTGAGTTTCCAATGGTATGAGGCTAGCTACATTGGAAATTGGCGATTACTATATCTCATTGACAATAGATATGATTTTTGTTTTACATAACTATTATTGTGTATCTAGTGTTACCAAGAACATAAATTCTGTATCATGTTTGATGTGGATGGATTTATTTTCAAGTTTGGAAATAAGGGTTGTTTCTTTTATAAAAACAACATTTTTTATGGTATAGTGCATTTAAATAATGGTTCATATGTATTAAATTATGAAAACCAAGTGTTGTAAATCAATAAAAAAACAAACTTACATGACTCATACAGCACCTAGTTGTGGCATCACTGTCTCAGTCATGTAAATTAGAAGCGCTTAAAAAGATCTTTCAAGATGGTTATTTAGACTCTACTGAGATAAAACCACTTGATAGATGTCATGCTTGTTTACAAGGGAAAATTACCAAGCTGCCTTTCGGTGGACATGGTGAAAGGGCCACAAAGATTCTAGTATTAGTACACGCGGATGTGTGTGGACCATTTCTAGTAGAAGATAGAGGTGTATATTCTTAATTAATCACATTTACTAATGATTTGAGTAGATATGGATATATATATAATTAATGAGTTAAAAGTTAGAGTCCTTGGAGAAATTTAAGGAATTCAAGAATGATTAGAGAATCATCTTGGTAAGAAGATAAAGAATCTTCGATCGGATCGAGGTGGAGAATATCTGAACCAAGAGTTCATAGACCTTTTATGGGAGTCAAGGATTATATCTCAACTCACTACTCCTTATATACTATATTGGAATGGTGTTAGTAAAAGGAGTAACCATGCCTTGTTGAAAATGGTGAGGTCTATGATGAGTCATTTAGATCTTCCATTATCCTTTTAGGGATATTCACTACAAACTGCAGCATACGCATTAAACTGAGTACCAACTAAGGTGGAAAATGGGAGTCCCTCCAAGTTATGGAATGGAAAGTAACCCATTTATTCGAACACATATGTATGGGGATACTAGGAGTTTATTAAGGCCTTCTCAGGAAACAAACTAGCACCCCAGGTCACAAGGTGTATCTTTATAGGATATCGCAAGGAAAAAAAAGTATATTACCTATATAACCCTTCAAACAAGAAAGTGATTATATCCAAACAAGTCATCTTTTTATAGAGGTAGAAAATACTCAAAAAGGATATTGGGGGAAATATTGACTTTGATTAAGTTCATTCTCAAGATACACAGGAGTTGGTATAGGAACAAGTTCCACAGGTCCCGGTGGAAGAGGTTCTAGAAAAAAAAAGTACTATGTAGGAGCTCAAGAGAGGTAAGGGAACCATAGAGATTTTTTCTCCTAGTCATTGAGGATGGTGAATCCTTATTTTTGGACAATGATGATTATCTATCCTATAAGGAATCAGTAGAGAGATAAAAAGCTGCAAGATGGCTATAAGCTATGAATTCTGAGATGGACTCCATGTATTATAACCAAGTTTGGGTTCTGGTCAATGATCTAGTTGATGTAAATCCTGTTGGATACAAATGGGTGTTAAAGAGAAACCTGGACATGGAAGGTCAAGTTATCACATATAAAGCAAGGCTAGTGTCTAAAGGATTCAGACAACATCAAGGAATTGAATACAATGAAAACTTCTCACCGGTTTCCATGTTTAAATTCATAAGAATCATGTTTTTCATAATAGCTTACCATGACTATGATATTTGGCATATGGATGTCAAAACAAGATTCCTTAATGGGAATCTTTATGAAGATGTCTATATAACACAACCAGAAAGGTTTGTTACACCAGGTGAATCCAAACGGGTTTTCAAGTTGCAAAAAACCATTTATGGATTAAATCAAGCATCTAGGTCATGGAACATTTGATTTGATGAATCCATACATGAATTTGTTTTCATTAAGAACAAATGTGAGCCATGTTCTTATAATAAATTTAATGGGAATGCGGTATTTATCCTAGAAGTATATATTAAAGACATATTACTTATTGGAAAAGATGTACCAGTATTATAGTCAGTTAAGGACTGGTTGAACAAGTGTTTGTCCATGAAGGACTTAGGAGAAGTAGCATGCATTATAGGAATCAAGATTATTCATGATAAATCCAAGAGGTTTATTGGAATATGTCAGGGTACATATGTTGACCAGATACTAAAGAGATTTAGTATGGAACAATCCAAGAGGGGATTGGTTCCAGTGTCACATGGCCTATATCTTTCTAATAGAATGTGTCCTCAAACACAATAGGGGAAATATAGGATGAGTAAGATCCCATACACTTCGGCTATAGGATCCATCATGTATTACATGTTATGTACCAGGGTTTATGTTGCATATGCACTGATCATGGTAGGAATATATCAAGTAGATCTAGGAGAAAAGCATTGGATTGATATTAAGACTATCCTTAAGTATCTGAGAAGAACTAAGGATGTGTTCCTAGTGTATGGAGGAGATGAGGAGCTTTTCATCAAAGGGTTTGTTGATGTAGGTTTTCAGACAGATTAGATTGATCTAAAGATGCAATCAGGATATTTTTTCTGTCTCAACAGAGGATCTATGAGCTATAAGAGTTCAAAGAAGCCAGTTGTCACTAATTCTTTAGTGGAGTCTGAATATATTGAGGTTTATGATGCAACCAAGTAATTCTTTTGGATTCATAACTTTGTACAGGAACTTGATGTGGTTCTGATAAGTAGAGACCCTATAACATTTTATTGTGATTATAATACAGATGTGGGTCTTGAAAAAGAACCAAGGTCACATCAACAGACAAAGAACATTCTCCAGAATTATCACCTCTTGAGGGATTTATATCAAAGGGGTGAAGTTTTAGTGAATAGAGTGTCAATGGAAGAGAATGTGGTGGACCCCTGACTAAAGGACTATCTCAGCAGAAGCATGAATATCATGTGAGAGATATTGGGTAAAAGGTCATTAGTAGTTGGATCTAGTCTAAGTGGGAGTCTGTGGGAGTTGGTGGCCTAGAACCAACTACCTTTTAGTTTATGATAAACTTGTATTGATGTATTTTAATATTAATAAATACCTTATCACACCTTGATTGTTCTTCTGTGTGAAAATTCATGTGATAATTTCCTAAGGATAGATGTTGCACTAAAGGGTCATAGAGGATCGCTATTATGATGAGAACCTGGAAGTGTCATAACACTATTATTTAATATATGTTATATGGATGGATGATGTTATTTTAGGGACACAAATAATAGAGGCCATTTGGGGTGAGGACTCATGAAACTTTGAGGCACCTTCTCATTATTTGCGCCCTCGGTAATATCCAAGAGGATATTATGAGAATGATACTCACTAGTCATAAATCCACATTTCATAATGTCACTGGATGTTCCTATCTTTGGATGTGTTTATTTATCCTTAGACTTTAAGATTATTATTAATGGGTATTAAAACTCACGCACTTAGATGTATTGAAAAAAACTGTGATGTCACATTGTTCGCATCAAGGTAGGATATGTTAGGTGTAATTCTCTTTTCGCATGTCAAGTGATAATAATAGTAAAATATTATTATTATACATGGGGTATTACTAAGAATTAAATGAAATGAATAAATTCATTTTGGTAATTAATTAATTTTATTATTATATGTAATATAAATCCCAATTACATTATTCTCAATAGATCTAGTCATTATTTGTGGTTGTGCACAAAGGATCTAGAGAAATCTCTCAAGCCAAGAGATAATTCCTTTCCTCCAAGAACATGCTCAAGTTACAAGAGAGATCCTCCTCCACTAGATTAAGGAGAGCGCTTTGGAAGCGGCAATCAAGGTGATCGAAGGTGGACATCGCAAGTGAAGGATCTTCTATGCTAGCACCCATAGATCCCTTCAGCAACATCCAGAGATACGTAGAGTATGTGTGGATCACTGTTAGAGGAATCCTACACTTGGCTTATGTGATGCAAAGATAGACCACATTAGATCATGACCAAAAGCATCAATGGAGATATAATTCCATCAAGGAAATTCTTGTCTTTCAATTAAATCAATTATATCCAACATATTATGATCCTCTCTATGGTTTCAATAATTCCCTATTTGCTTTTTTATTATTAGTTCTATTCCAAATATCTGGAATTTTATCATCATGATGGATATCATATTGACCATGGTTAACGGTAAAATCAAAGTTGGGTACACCCATACATGTGCTTCTACTACACCAAGAACCTAAAGATGACCCCTGGACACAGGGTCAGTGGTATGAGGCCACTGGGGCAGTGAGAGTCAATAGAGGAGCGGGGTGTGGTACTCATGTGGCAAATAAGGAAACATGGCTCGTGACTTCCCGACTCGTCGTGTAGACGATCATCAGATGGTAGAGGGACCACCTAGGAAGATATAGATGGTCATTCAGGGTGGTCTGGAGGGTGGTGGATTTGGCAGGGGAGTGGACAGATCGGCAGGCAGAGGGTGGAGGTTTGAGGTTCTACCACCACCACCCCTATGTGGTCCACCATGGGCTCTGGGAGCTAGTGGACAGAGTTGAGGCCAGCTTCAGGTGATGGAGGCCTATAACCACGGTGATCCAGAGATGATTAGAGGTACTATATATGTCTTCTCCACCTTAGATTCAATTATTATATACATAGGTTCTAGTCACTCTTTCCTTTCCATGGACCTTGTTTGGAGCTTGGAAATTCTGGTGGAACTGTTGGATTGATCCTTATGATTATAGAATCCTACAGGAGGGAATTCGTTGATTAATCTCTAGTGTCGGTAGTGTGAGATTTCTCTTGGATGTGAGAGCTTCGTCTAGGATATCCTAGTAGTGACATTGAGTCCTTACAATGTCATCCTGGTTGTGGAATCGTTATCCACAGTCCAAGCTCAAATTGACTATCTTAGGCTCAGAGTACAGTGTGTCTGAGAAGATGGGAATAGGTTTTCCTTCAACAGTGAGAAGGGAGATATTACAGCATAGGAATGGATCTCTAATTAGAGGTTGAAGTCAATCACTCACCAGTTAGCTAGCATCAACCTTGGTGCGGTGGATGATAGGAGTCCTCACTTTCCTGTAGTAGTGGACGAGTACGAAGACATATTCCCTAAGGATGTCCCAATATTACCTTCTCGTAAATAAATAGACTTCTGTATTGATTTTTATCCTAGGAAAGATCTGATATTCACACCATCATATTGGATGGCTCCCATAGAGAATCATGATTTAAGGGTACAGCTGAAGGATTTGTAGGAGAATGGCTTCGTAAGACCTAGTGTTTCACTATGGGTATCCCCAGTTTTGTTTTCCAAGAAGGAATATGGGAGTTTGAGATTGTGTGTGGACTTCTGGTGCCTGAACCAAGTGACCGTGAAGAACATATTTCAACTTCCAAGGATTTATGACCTATTTGATTAGCTAAAGAGAGAGATATGTTTCTCAAAAATATACCTCATATCGGGCTATCATCATATTTGTGTAAGGGATGAGGATGTACCAAAAACATCCTTCACATGCCAGTATATCCACTATGAGTTCTTGGTTATGCCCTTTGGTGTGACCAATTCCCTAGTAGTGTTCATGGGACTCATGAATAGGATCTTCCCACCTTACCTTGACCATTTCATTGTGGTCTTCACTGGTGACATCTTTACGTACTCAGAGTCTGAGGAGGAGCATGCTACACACCTACGGATAGTCCTGGATACACTCTGAGATAACCATATTTATGGTAATATCTCAAAGTTTTATTTTTGGATTCAGGAGGTCCACTTTCTGTAAAACATTATATCAGAGGATAGAGTCACAGTGGATCCAGCAAAGATAGAGGTGGTGAATTCTTGGGAGCTACCCAGGAGCGTGACTGAGGTACATAGTTTCTTGGGTTTGGCTGGATACTACTGTAGGTTTGTGCTTGACTTTTCTGGGGTAGAATAACCCTTATCAGCTTTGATATGGAAGGAAAAACCATTCATGTGGATGGAGAGGTTCCAACAGAGTTTCTAGGAGCTAAGGTAGATAATGAAGAGTTCCCCCATCTTGATACTACCAGAGGAGGTTGTTGGGTATGTAGTTTGTTATGATGCATTAGGAACTGGATTGGGTTGTGTCCTGATGTAGTAGTAAGAAGTTATCACCTATGGTTAGTGGAATTTGAGACAGCATGAGAAAAACTACATGACCCATGACCTGGATCTAGGAGTAGTGGTCTTTACTTTGATGATGTGGACGAACTACTTGATGGGTGAGCGGTTTACCGTCTACTCCAATCAAAAAAGTATCAAGTATATTTTATCATAGAAAAACTTGAACTTGAAGCAACGGAGATGGTTGGATTTCCTCTGGGATTATTACTTCGAGATAGTCTATACTCCTGGGAAACGGAATGTGGTAGCAGACAAACTTAGTAGAAGATTTGGGTTGCAGTTTCTAAATGAGGCGTCAGAGCAGTTATCCACAATGTAGATATCCTTTGTAGATGATGATGGAGTATCTTACCTTGAGTCTATGATTGTCACTCCCCCACTCTTACAGTGAGTTATAAAGGCACAGCTTGTGGATGTTGACTATGAGGCTCGACATACTCAGTTATCCTCGGGACAAACTCCTTATGGATTTTTGATAGGTGGGGAGAAAGTTGTCCTTTTAAGAGTTCACATTGTTGTTCCAGTGGCGTCGCGTGAGGAGGTTCTAAGGGAGTTACAAACCTACCATTTTTTGTGCATCCATGAGTGGAAAAGATGTACCAGAATATCTGAAATCAGTACTAGTGTCCAAGGATAAAGAAAGTGATGGAAGAGTCCATTTCACGGTGCCTCACTTATTAGAAGTGAAGGCAGAGCACCAGGTTCCAACAGGCTTGACCCAGCCACTTGAGGTACCGAAGTGGAAGTGGGACGGTATCTCGATAGACTTCGTGATAGGATTACCATGAACATCCATGGGCCACGATACTATCTAGGTGATCATTGACTAACTCACCAAGTCATCCCACATCCTACCCATCCATTAGTATAGATCGGTAGAGGGCTTGGGATTCCTCTACGTGTAGGAGATAGTTTGACTCCATAGGGTCCCATCGACGATAGTCTAGGATCGATATACATGCATTATGTCCCGGATGTTAAAGGGATTGTCGGAGGCATTCGGGAATCAGCTTCTCTTGATCACATCTTTCTACCCTCAGACATATGGTCAAACGAAGATGACCATCCAAGTTTTAGAGGATATACTTCATTATTGTATCTTGGAATTCAGGCACAGTTGGGAGGATCACCTACCACTGGTGAATTTCACGTACAACAATAGATACCACTCCAAAATTAATATGGAACCATTTGAGGTGCTATACGGGTGACCATGTAGATCGCCTTTATGTTGGACAGACCTAGGGGAATCAATACTCATGGGTCAAGAGTTGGTACGGGCTACCACCGAGAAAGTGTAGGTCATCCAGGTGAGGATGCAGACTACACAGAGCAGGAAAAAATATTATCCTGATATGATATGGAGGCCCTTGGAGTTCTAGGAGGGAGACCATGTGTTCTTTATGGTCTCTCCTCGACAGGGATTGCAGATATTTGGCTAGGGTGGCAATTTGTCTCTGAGATTCATCGGCCCTTTTCAGATTTTGATCATAATTGGTGAGGTGGCATATTTCCTAGCTCTCCCCCCATAGATTCACATATCGCATGAAGTCTTACATGTTTTGTAGCTGATGAGGTACGTGCATGATACATCACATGTTATTGACTAGGGAGAGATGGACATTGACGATGGGGCAACGTTTGCAGAGTTCCCGGTAGAGATTGATGATCGACAGGAGAGGATCCTTTGTGGATAGTCTATTCCTCTATTGCGCGTTCGATGGTAGCATGAGAATCTCTATGAGAGAACTTGGGAGTGGGAGGCTCAGATTCGTGCTCAGTACCCCCATTTGTTTGTTTAGCCCCTGTCTTGGCTTACGGGGACGTGAAGCCCTAGAGGTGGGGGTAATGTAATGTTTTATAATTCCATGTATTTTTTTTAAATTATATGGGATTATTTCGAGATTAGATGCTCAGATGAAACTTGATTCCAAGGCTTGGTGATCCCAGAATAAATGTTTGAACTTTTTTTATGTTAAATAAAATGGCATGCATTCTCGGTTTGGGAATCTTCTGAACGAGTTCCCAGATTAAAAATATGAGGGAACCGTTGCATCTAGAATGACTACATTACCTAATAATGGGCCTAACCTCAACCATTACAAGTTAAGTGAAAAAGTTAATTTTCAGACATTTTAAGTAAAAAATAATATAAACATAAAAAGTTTATTTTATTAGAAATTGTTTCACTAAAAAGCAATGGCGATCCAACTGCTTCATTACATAAATGAAGTCGCGTAACAACTCAGAAATACCAAGTAACCAAAATGTTGTTTCATAAATGAAACAGAATAATGGTAGTAACTCAGTGTAACAGGAACACTACAACATGTTTCCCCATTTAATGGGATAATAGGAAATGAAGATCAGATCTAGATCAATAAAATCACTATGAAAATCTATAGGATCATAGTTGATGAAAAATAATGATGATCACCAACAACTTTGAGCACTCCCCCTCCTCTTTGAGAGATCTCACCCTCGACGAAGGATCAAGGACTTTCGTGGATAGATCACCTTCAGCAAAGAATCCTTCCTATGATTGAATCAGTTCTCCATGTAGGGGTTTATTCTTTTTGAATTTATTTACTGTTCCTTATTTCTAAAACAATGAGTGTGAATCAACACATCAACAGGTTGATCCTCAGGTTGTTTATTATTACAATATGGGTTTGATTTTGTGATAAACATTGGGAAAATAGATCCATGTTGAATCGGTGTTTTGATTTAAATCTTCATTTAGCCACCCTTAAATTTCTTATGTGGATGGATCAAGGATAACATGAACAAGGGTTAATCCAAACTCCTTTTTGGGTTCATGTGAGCCTCTTCCTCCCTCGTTATTTGTTCCTCCAATCCCCATCGCCACAAAAACTCAATGATCACAACATGGCTGCAGATCACAATGGTAGAAAATGGATTCCACGGTAGGAGGTCACAGTGACATGGGGCCACCAGGTCGAAGGGCCAAAGGCAGGGGCAGCATGTGGTGGTGGCCGCATGTGGGAGGCAATGCGAGCCAGTGGCGTGTTGCAATGGAGGAGGTTGCGGCCATCAGGTAGCAGTGGTGCGGGACCACGACACCATCAGGGCACCGCGTCAGGTAGAGGAGGTCACGTCTAGCAGGGAGCCGCATCAAGCAGAGAAGGCCGTGTCTAATGGGTTGTGGTGGTGCAGAAGGTGGTGCGCTAGAGGCACACCATGGTGATGGAGAACCCCATGGAAACCATCATAGGGTGGAGACAAGGGCTACCAGCAACTTCCAGCTACGGGGCTCTGGCATACATGGTATTGATCATTCCATTTAGATAAAAATAATATGTAATGGATGGAGCTCCCAAGATTGTGGAGGTGGTTCAAGTCAGGAGCCAAGGTGAAACCAATCTAATGAGGTATATAGGTGTATAGGAGGAAATCTTTAATCACAAACCTTAAAAAGGTTCAAAGTGTTTCTCCCCTTGGTTAAAAGTTAGTTTATCAACCGCTAGATAAACTAACATTAGAAAAGCTCATGATTATGCCCTTTTCATTATTTTATTTTTGCCAGTTGTATGGTTTTTTATTATGGATGTATTTTCACAACTATATAATTAATGAATTAACAAGCATGTAATATGGAACTAAAATAAACTTGGATTATGCATAAATTATTATCAATACATGTTTAATCACTTCAGTGAATTCCACTTAATATTAACAGACATATGATAAATATAATAATCAATTTTTTCATAAGAGATAAAAATCCCTCAATAAAATATTATGTTAGACTAAGCCTTTAGTTACTTGATTAAGGGAAATACTCAATAAAACTACGAGTTTCACCAACCCTTATTGGGACACTTAATTTTATACAGGAAGATATTATGAAAGTTTCAGGCCAACTTAACCATTTTACATCAAGAGGAGTAGCCTTTTCTATACTTGGTGTAAATTTCAAGGAAAGTGTTGAGGAAATCCAAGTCATGGTTTCAGGATTGGGGAGTCCACTCAATGGATCAAGGATATTCAAGCCCATATTCGGAAAAGAACTACCTACCTAAATGCCTTCAAATTGCTTGAACAACCCCTGTTGGGGTTATGTGAAGGGGAATATTGATCCTTTCCACTAGAATTTCCAAAAAACTAGACATTCCAAGTTCAATGGTGAAGCCATTGGGACTTGATAAAATAGTGGGAGACTTAATAAAAATTAATTTATTATTTCTCACAAAATTTTAATCAATAAATTAATAATAATCTATTATTTCAATTGTAGAATAAAAATGACAATCTTTTTAACCAAACTATCCAGGTGATCAGTATTGGATAAAGACAACATACTCATCAGAAGTAACTTCCAAGAATGGTTTAGATGCCTTTGGGTTATTCTACACCATGAACGGAAATATTACATGTTTGAGTCCTCATTAACTGATCCGCCTGCCCAAGAGGCGAGTGATGGAGAGTTCTTAGTATATGAGAAATATATGAACGATGTGGTCTACGTTCGATGTTTGATGCTAACATCAATGTCTTGTGAACTCGTAAAGTCTCATGAAAACATGGATTCCTATAGAATGCTTGAGAACCTCCTTGGTCTTTACCAGGAGAGAGCGGGATAGGAAAAAATTGAGATCTCCAAGGCACTCTTTCAGAGTAAGCTTTAATAGGGTTCCCAAATTGGGCCTCACGTAGTCAAGATCATTGGATACATTGAGAGTCTGGAGGTTCTAGGATTTAAACTCCATGAATAACTGGGCACCAATCTCATTCTCGCATCACTCCCTCAGATCTTATCTAGATTTTTTGTAAATTTTAATATAAACAACATTGAGAATTCTCTTCCAGGTCTTTTTATCCTCCTTCACCAAGTGGATAAATACATGAATTTTGATAAACCTTATGTCTTTATGGTGAATAAGAGGAAAGCAAAGTAAAATTTATTTAATCCCAAAGATTCTTAATTCCCTTCCAAGAAAAGGAATATAGAGGGGGATATAAGTGAATAAGAATTTTTTTTTTCGCATGTGGCAAGAAGGGCCACAAGAAGAAAAACTGAACCCAGCCAAAGAAGCAAGGGGAAGATTCAAGTATTTTTCTTATCAAGTGAAATTTATCTATTTCTACAAATTGGGTATTTGATATAGATTTTGGAGCTCCCATATGTATTCAAATATAGTAACCAATTAGATTCATGAAAATTGACCTAGGGGAAGTTGATCTATGAGAATCCAACGGAGCAAGACTTACTACTATAGCTATTGGGGACTACCACCTCACATTACTAACTGGGATGATCTTGGTATTAAAGGGTTTTTATTATGTTCCTTTTGTGACCAAAAACATTATTTCTGTATCTATACTAGATAGATATTGATTTATTTTCATGTTCAAAAATGAATTTTTCTGATTTTATAAAGATAGCATATGTTTTGGTAAAGTGCATTTATATAAAGTCCTTTACATGTTGGATTACACAAAACAAGTAATGAAAATCAATAACAAAGTTAATTCACATGAATCATACCACACCCAACTTTGGGATCACTGGATATGTCATGTAAATGAGAAATGATTGAAAAAACTACTTCAAAATGGATATTTAGATTCTTTTGAAACTAAAACCACTTGGTGTATGTCATGCGTTTTTACAAGGAAAATGACCAAATCCCCATTTAGTGGGAAAGTTTAAAGGGATAAATAGATTCTTGGATTGGTTCATACCAATGTGTGTAGACCATTTCTAGTTGAAGAAATGGGTAGGTACTCATACTTCATAACTTTTACTAATTATTTTAGTAGATATAGATATTTTTACTTAATGAGGTATAAGTTGGATTCTTTTAATAAGTTCAAAGAATACAATAATGAAGTTCAGAACCATCTTTGTAAGAATATTAAGAAACTCTACTCAGACTGAGGTGGAGAATATCTTAATCAAGACTTCATTGATTACTTAAGAGGGTTTGGGATCATATTCCAACTCACAACTCCTTACACGCCTCAGTGGAATTGTGTAAGTGAAAGGATTAACCACACCTTTTTGAACATGGTGAGATCAATGATGAGTCATGAAAGTATTCCATTATCATTTTGGGGATATTTGTTACAAACATAGGCACCCATACTGAACCAAGTACCAACTAAATTGATAAATGGTATTTCATACAAGTTTTGGAGTGGAAGAAAATCCATGTTATCAAATTTTCATGTGTGGGGAAGTGAATCATTTGTTAAGTCATCTTAAGGTAACAAACTTGCACCCTTAGGCACAAAGTGTACCTTTATAGGATACACTAAGGAAATAAGGGTATATTACCTATACAATCCCTCATACAGAAATTTCATAGTGTAATGACATTCCATATTCCTTGAGAGGGAGAAAATCTTCAAGATAGATAGTGGGAGTGAGATAGACTTCTATGAAGTCAAGGCTCAAGGTACATAAGAGTTGGTATGGGAGAAGATTCCACAGATCCCTGTGAGAGAAGAATCTCTTCCAGAGACACAAGAACTGTGTAGGAGTACAAGAGAGGTTAGAGAACCAGAACAGTATGGTTTTCTAGTCATAGAGGATGGTGACCCATTATTATATGATAATAATGATCCTCTAACCTACAAAGAATCATTAAGTGACATAGATGCTTCCAAGTGGAAAGAATCAATTAATTATAAAATGGATTCCATGTACCAAAACCAATTCTATATTTTGGTAGATCTACCAGTATATGCAAATCCTGTTGGTTAAAAATAGGTATTCAAGAAGAAACTGGACATGGAAGGACAATTCAGTACCTATAAGGAACAACTAGTTTCAAAAGGGTTTAAACAGCATCAAGGTATTTACTATGACGAAACCTTTTCACCAATTGAAATGCTGAAATACATTATAATTATACTGGCCATCACCACTTACCATGATTATGAGACTTGGAAAATGGATGTCAAAATAGCCTTCCTTAACAGGAACATTCTGGAAGATTTCTATATGACACAACTTGAAGGGTTTCTGACTGCAAAGATTCCAATAAGATATGCAATATTTATAAAATCCATTTATGGATTAAAGTGAGCATCAAGGTCATTGAACATTCATTTTGATAAATCCATAACAAAATTTGGTTTTTTAAAGAATGAATGTGAGACTTGCGTCTATAAATGGTTTAGTGGGAGTGAAATCGTTTTCCTAATAGTATATGTTGATGACATATTAATTATTGGAAAAAAGATACTGGTCTTACAGTCTGTTAAATCATGGTTGAACAAATGATTCTCCATGAAGTACTTGGGTGAGGCAATATATATTATTTGGATCAAGATCCATTAGGATATATCCAATATATTTTTTGGAAAAAGTTAAAGTACATACATTGACAAGATGCTGAAGAGATTCAGTATGGAGCAATCCAAGAGGGTATTGTTCCCACCATCACATGGCATTCATCTTTCCAATAAAATGTGTCCTTAGATGCATGAAGAAATAAAGAGAATGGAAAGGACTCCATATTCATCAGTGATTGGGTCAGTAATATATGTAATGCTATGTACTAGGCTATATGTCACCTACGTATTAAGTGTGGTAGGCAGATATTAAGTAGATCCAAGTGACCGTCAATGGATGGCAGTCAAAACTATCCTTAAGTATCAGAGGTGTACTAAGGATATTTTCCTGGTTTATGGAGGAGATGAGGAACTAACAATCTCTTGAGAGATTCTTCTCAGAGAGGTGATGTTTCATTGAGTAGTATTTCCACATAATAAAATGTGGTGGACACCTTGACTAAAGCATTGACTAATTAGAAACATGATCATCATATGAGTTCAAGCGAATTGAAAGTTGTAGGCGGTTGGCTCTAGTCCAAGTGGGAGTTTGTTAGAGTTAGTGTCCTAGAATCAACTATTTGTACTTTGATTAAATGAATATTTAATGTATTTAAATATTAAACATATTATTATATATTGTTCATTGTTCTTCATGATTTTGATGTAATAATGTCCTAGAGAATTTTTTTCATTGATAAGGTCAGGGAAGTTCCCCGCTATGATGAGAACCTTTAAATACTATAGAAATATTCTTAAAATAGTTATGTGGTTGGTTGGAATACTATGATGGGATGCATAGTATACAAATTGTCAGGTGTGAGTACTTATAAGAAGATGAGACTTCCTCTCATGAAGTTCTTACTTGGTAATCTCTAAGATGGGAGATTATGAGAAGAGACACACTAGTAGGAATTATTCATGTTTAAGTGTCATTGGATATTACTATCTTCAAGAATTTGTAATGGTCGTTATGCTTTAATATTATCATTAATATGAGTCACAACTCGCGCACTTTGATTTGCTAATGAAAACCATCACTTCATATGTTGTCAGGAAGTAGGGTATGTTGGGCGCATCATGAATGACATGTTATTAATATATAAGTCGAGGAAGGATTTTTACCTTCCATATTTATGGAATTTTATATCTCATCCCTTTGATTGAAATAGAACCATCACCCTAAATTACATGGCCATGGTGTAAAGACGTGTTTATTTTAGGTATACAAAGAATGACGTATCAAGCATATAGGTTGATGAAACTATCATGAAACCTTCTTGATGAGATATTGTGAAAAACGGATTATATTACACAATGGGTGTTTGTATGTGGATTTCATTATTTTGACATTAAGTTCTTTCTATTGGGTTCCTTGACCCGTTTCTAGATAGTAATCTTGGACTTTGGGAAAGCCCGCATAATGCCAATGAGAAATAATCCTAGAGGGTCACACACTAAGTGTTTCTGGTGACCTCGATTAAATTTTATTTGAATTTAATTAATGGAATAAATATTATTCTCAAGACTGAGGAATAATTTTATTCAAGTTAAAATGATTGAATAAATTAAATAAAAATTCATTCATCCGATTGTGAATAAAATAATTATTTTTATTTTATTGAATGTTTAATAAATATTTTTTAACTAGTTTGTAAATGAAAATATTTATTTAATAGAATTAAAAAAATATTCAGATGTTCAATAAATGGAATTGGAGTATGAATTGACCAAGACCATGTCTGGTAATAAACTAATTATTTACAAGTCGGTAAATATTATTTATTTGGGGGGCATAAAAATAATAATAATACTATTATCATTATGTGGATTGTGAGTTTATTTATGGTTACATTTTGTGCAAGTTAATGAACCCCAAATAATGATATTGTTATTATTATTAAGAGGCATGGGTTTTCTATAATGGTTAAAATTGTATTTAATCATTGTTACACAATTAAATATTGTAACTGAAATCCCAGCTCGATTAATAGATGGGTACATCTATTGTTCCATGCCATCGGTGATGCTAGGGAATTGTTGAGCCAAAAAAATTCTCTCTCAAATCCTCTCCTCTCTCTCTATCTCTCAATAATGAGAGAAGTTATTCAATTCCTTCGAATGATCTATCATGAATGATCAATGAAATACATTCGTTTCACCGCGCTAGAACCTAGAGAACGAGTGGTGTTGATCGGAGACCATTGGAGCACGTATTGATTACTTCTAGAGGGATTCTACTTTAGATATTTTCAAGTGAAACAAAGTCAATCCAGAAGGGTCATTCCAGATGATCAACAATCATATACAAAGAAAGTATCAAAGACCCAGGTATTTAATTTCTTTATAAATAAATGAAATTAATTATAAACACAATGTGTAAGATCCTCTCTCAAGGTTTCAACATTTTTCTTTCTTTGTTGAAATATTTGATTTAAATCTATGGATAATGGCATTCATCATTGTATCGATTCTGGATTGGTCATCGATTATGGAAAATGTAAAGTTGGTCCCCACCCAATGTCGCACATCTACTATGCCCGGATCCAAAAGTACGAGATGATAAATTACTTTCCTTCTTATGGAAAATTTTCAGGATATCGTATTAAAGGATATCAAGGGTGTCCCATTTTATAACAAGGTGTGCACTCAGTTAAGTTTAAATATTACTTGAAAACTTTTCTTTTAGGACATCACATATTTCTACCCCAACGACATAAATACTGATCTTGGATGACATCATAAAATGGTAATTAAAAATAAGTTACAACACCATCTCCATTAATAAGTGATCAACTGTTTGATAAATTAAAGGACATGGCCACCAATTTTAGTAAACCTTTTTAAAAAATCCTTACAAAATCTTATTAGAAAAATATATTAGTATTTTTTTGAATTTCCATACTGGAATTGTCTGTACATCAGACATTTTATTGATTCCATTCATGTGTAAAAAAATATATATGATAGTGTCATTGGAACATTACCAAATGTACCCAACAAAAAAAGGATGAAATTAAGGATAGGTTTTACATGATTGACATGGGAATATAGGAAGATTTGTCTCCAGTGAAGGGTGAAAGATGAACTTTTCTTACTCCAATTGCTTATACTCTTTCTAAGAGAGATGTCAGTTTTTCAACATCTTGAATGATGTAAAGGATCCAAAGGGGTATTCATAAGATATCAATAATATCATTTAAATGAATAATTTAAAGTTAAAGGGCCTAAAATCACATGACTATCATGTTTTTGATTCAAAATATAGTATCAATATATTTCTATTTAATTTTACCTAAAAATATTTATCATATGTTAACTAATATTTGTTTCTTTTTCAGTGATATATGCAGTAAAGTTATAGACCTTATGAAATTTTAAACTATGGAAAAGGAATTTGTTATCGTATTATGTGAATTTGATATGATTTTCTCACTTACATTATTTGATATGAGGATTCATTTGATTTTCACTTGGTTAGTGAGATTCAGATATGTGGTCATGTCAATTATAGAAGGATGCACCTCATTTAATGGTATATGAATATTTTTAAAGGGTATGTCAAAAATAGAAGTCACCCATAATGTTTTATTGAAGAGTAATATATTATTGATTAATTTATTGAATTTTTATACCAAATACTAGTTCAATGTGGAAAGAATCGGTTTATCAAAATCTCATCATAATGGGTGACTTATGGGTAAAGGAATTTCCAGAATAGATGTTATCATAATTACTATTATAGAGTGGGAGGAGGCTCACATTTACATTTTACATAACATTTTAGAGGTTGTTCCATATATTCTTAGTCATTAAAATCGATAAAGTATTAAAATATGGATATCAAATACACATAATCGATAGTTTATAGGATGGTTTTGAGACCATATTTTTAAGGATTCAACTGTAAATATGAATTCAATTCTTAATCAAATTCTATGGATATAAATAGGACCAATAATACATGTATTATCTTATAATGGTTATATAATTAATGTTTATATATTCTATATAAACAAACATTATGAATAATGTACCATCCAAAATAGTATAGTTGCACTTATGGATGAAGAAGTTCATGTATCTTCCACCAATGATAGAAATCAAATTTATTCAAACGTGCCATACTTTGGCATCATCAAATAAATATGGGAGTCAGATTATAAAACATTCTAAGTGTTTATTTTATATGCAAGTGGGTTGATAACATGAGTGCAGTTAAAATTTATGAATTTGGATTTTATAAAGTTTATTTCAGTAATTAAGGGTTCAAGGATAAACTGTTCATAATGGTATCATAGGCGGTACAAGTATTTTTTTTATATATCCTACAAATAGAAAGTTTTCAATTGTTCTATTATCAACCAAAACCATTGTAGAGACATTTGAAAATTCAACTGAGGATGACCCTTTCATTGGTATATTGTAATCATTTTATAGTAGTCACAATGTAGATAGGTACTTCTGAAGATAATGGATTTTTTAAAAGTTTATACTCCCAATCCTGAGGAAAAATAAGTTTATCAACATGTTGATGCTCCCAATGCAGAGGAACAAAAAGTTTCTCTACATGACAATGTTATCATTCTTGAGGAAAAATATATTGATGATATTGAAACTAAGGAAATGGTATGAGGTGAAAAACCTATGTCCTAGAAAATACAAGAGTTTCATATCATGATAGTGTTAGAAAAAAATATTAAGGTGAGAAGAAGAGGCATTAAATTCAACTTTGGAAGGAATGAACACTGTCAACCTATTAAACCCAACCAGTAAATTTTCAATAGTTACAAGGGACACCACTTTAATTCACATGTAAATTTATTTATATATGTGGAACAAAGTTGTACCCACAATTAAGGCACTAATTTGGGAAGATATTAGGGTGACATTATGATATATTTTCACTATTTTACTAAAAAATAAAATAATGAAACATTTATTTACTCTTTATAATCCCTTGAAGAGTTTATTTATACTAGATATTTTTCGAATGAAATTTGTACAAATGGTCACTAAAAAGGATCGTAAAGGATTTTGGGCAATTATTATGAAGTATCATCCCAGATATGTTGAATGTAAAGTAAATTCATGCCCACAAAAAATGTATTCACACATGATAAACCAAGAAATGTTGAATGTGTTTATTTTCCAACGTGGGGAGGCATATTTTTAGGTACATTGTTATTGGTAATAAATTACTTGGTAATATGTGTATTAATCACTTTGATTAATAAATTTTAATTTATGAAATAGAAATTGAGTGCTTGAAATAAGAAGGGTGCATCAAAACCAATGTAACCCTACTATAAATCAAGGATGGAATATGATTCACTTGAAAAAAAAATGATATTTATTTTAAATATATAGTAATAATTTTATGTGGAATAAAAAACATATTTATTTTCCTTTTTTATACTCAGATTAGTGAATCAAAATCAAAATCCACTTTCATCCCACATCATGTGCTATAAAACGAGGTTCATATAAATAAACACAAAATACTAGTAGATGAAAACACTCAAAAAGTATGGGAAACATGTGTAAGTATGAAATAATAAAAATATATTCTACTTTAAATCGGTTTTACATAACAATGACTACTTATTTTTCTATATTTTTTTATCCATTTTAGATATAAGAATCATCACAAGTTGTACCTGATGAATTACTAATTTCAGTAGCCTAGCGGCCAGAACAATATGGTCATTTCAAAGGTTCGGGTTTTGGAGTGATTCCCTAAACATATTCTGAGAAAATAAATGCACAAAGTGATAAAGATAAGAAAATATAGGAGATGAAAAAATAAATAAATGATGTAGAAGAAAAAATTAATTATCAACCTCAGTTGTTAAAGAATGTTTTGGGAAGGAATCAAAGAGAATAAACAACACAACAACCACCACTACATGAATATCCCCCCAAATTTTGAGGTGGTACATTCCCCTCGAGGGTCTTCCTTACCATAGGTAATTGATTTTTTCGTAAATGCTTCTGTGAACTTTGAATCAAGCATTAACTGATACCTTTCATGTACTAATATTCTATATGGTGAAATTGATTGTGATTTATATCTATCAGCACCCACCCATTGCCTTGTTGTGAGAGGTATAGTGTACAATATCCAAGGAGATATTCTATATAAAAAACAACTTCCAAAAGGTCATGTGAGAGTGGGGATTCATGTAACTCATGAGTCGAGTTCTGAGATACCTATTCCTCGTGATTATATTATTTTCACATCGTCAAACTTGCTATTGAAACTTTTGTAGCCTGTTAATTTGATCTTCTAAAAATACATGTTAACAAGGAGGTATTCCTTTTCAATTTATTTTTTATTAAAAAACTTTAAAAATTAATGAAAAAAAGGATTATATCAAGGAATGTTATTATAGATAGTGAAAATGTAGGAGAAACAGAAGGTAAAATCAAAACAATCTAAAGGATCGACCAATTTATCAAAATGAACTTTAGAGAGTACATTTACCCTGATAGTTTAACTTCCACATTCACTAATATTACAAGTTCAAGTGGATACAATGTTCAGATATGGTGATACAACCAAAATTGATTTTGAATAAAACATATATGGAGAAGATTTTACATAATTCCTTAGCCTTGAGAATGTAGATAAAATCCTCAAGCATGGATGGATAGGAGTCTCAGTTATAAATGTATACATGAGGTGAATTTTCATAATCTGTGTTTCCAAAAGAGCGTCTACTATGTTAATTATAGTTAAATAGAATTCATATTTTTTGTAGGTGTATATATTTGTACTATTTAAAGGGAATAACCTGTGAATAAAAATTTGGACTCATTAGTCCTCACATCACTTCTGCATAAAAAAGGTCATTGGAAGAAGAGTAATATTCAGAAATAGTGGACAAACTAGTCATAATGTTTGAAAATAAACATACAGATGATATACTCTTCTTAATACCCATGATACAGGGGTAAAACTATACAATTTTATCACATTAAAAATATTTTAATTTCATTCATTACTTATTTCTTTTTTATAGAGCATTGGTTTCACATTACAATCAATTTGGATATTCTAAAGATTTATTTTTTGGATTCAATGCATGGATTCTCAACAAATCGACCATACATGATGATGTTTATCAATTTTTAATAAAATACATTCATCATTTTACAAATAAACTTCAAGTTATACTTTTTATATTATGGTATATATAATAAAATTTCACTATCAAAACATATATTGTAAACTCCCATCGTAAGGTACAAAAAATTGAAAGTTCTCTTATAATTTGACTAACTAGGTAGCTAGTGTAAATCGGGGTTGATCCCAATGGGAAACCAGAGAAGAAATGATCAGCACTAGTTAGGGAGTCTTATCTGATTATCTAGAAATAAAATATTGATGGTAACAGGATAAAAAAGTGAAGCAACTTGATAAAATTCAATTCAAACTGAAGGAGGGACATAAAAATAAGAAAACAAATGTTTTGGGGTTGTAACTCAACTAAGTTTTATTGAAATAATAATTCTTGAGCATTAAAATTATTAATGATAATTTTTCACTATGGGGATTCAATTAAAATATTGTTTCTTGGTCCAACAATAATAAATTATGTAAATAAAAGTTTAAACCCTTGTTCTGGTGATTAATTACTAGATACATATTCTAATTTCATCACCCCTAAAATTGTGGCAACGAGCACACCCAATGATCATGGATTCACCTATTGTAACACCTTTAGTTTTTACCATTAGTGTTGTTCTTGGTCTGATATGACCCCAACAGTAAATATAAAATTAATTCATTAAAGGTATTATAGACAAAGATCATAATAAAATAAATACACCAGAATTAAAATTTCAACATACCCTTAATCTTTATCACAACCCCAACACACACAAAAATCAGCCTCTTATGACCATGGTCACAATGTACGGGTTGAGCAGAAACTCAACCCCTACCATGAATATGAGAGGAGAAAGGGGAAAGGGGAGAATTACTGAAAAGGGAATGAAAAAATAATAAGAAAACTAAATTTTAGATTTAGGGGAGATCAAATGACATAGTAGCAGCACCTCCCACTTCGATGTCCAACTCGGATCTCGAAGGTCGACCTCTCTATTTATAGTAAAATTGGTTACACGAAATATAAAAAAAAGTACACATCTTGAACCTGGGTCAACTGTATTTGGCCTTGTTTTCTCCACTAATAGGTGATACGCTATGCTTTCCATTGAATTTGAAGTGACAGTGGTCAGTTGGTGAGGCTACCTGACATGTGGCACCGATATGTATAATGTGTGAAATCTCTATCATCCACCAACCACTTCTGGAAGGGCATACACAACATGTGAACAAAGAGTACAAAGCATGTTTATCTTTCTCCACTACATGGTCATGTACTCAGGATGGTCAATTTGTGCCTAGGTAAGGGTACACGACATGTGTTTATAAAGTACACACCATTTATATCTTAAATTTATTTTTGATCATCCCTAATTTGTGACTTCGACCGAAAACACTTGAAAAACACAATGAACATTAAAAATCATTTGATCCAAAAAAAAGAATGTGTATCTGGTGAAAACATGTTTTAAAACTCAATAAAATGTATGAAAAGGTATAGACAAATCAATAACATCATATATCAAAAAAGTCTAATTTTTTTCAATGTTTTCACAGTGTTAAAAAAAACTAAAGGTAAAGATTGTGGTTATTATGTTTGTAAATTTATGAAAGATATTGTATTCCATAAATAAACTAGAATCCCTAAAGAGGTATTTATGATGATAATTATAATTTCATTTAAAATATTTATTAATAGTTTTTTTATTTATAATTTTTAAGTATGACTAGGACCATTGATAGTCTATTCACTCAAAAGAGGAAATAAATTTGTTTATAAATGAATAGGATAAATACATGGTGTCAAATAATTTATAGAAATCATGAAGATATGACCTTATAATATTTATTTAGTTAATTTTATCAACATTTTATCAATAATTTTAGTTAATTTATTTATCATTTTTATCTAAAAAATATTAATTTAATTTTCACATAGATCATGAAGATGTAACTTTTATAAGAATTGATTTTCTCCAACCATTTTTTCTCTATAAAAAGGAAAAAATGCTTGAAGAAAAATAAATTTGTGTTAAATTATTCAACAAGGATGATTCACTCAAGTATTATCTGTTCTATTCATAGATATATTCGTTCTTTATTTGATCTATTTGTGTTTATTAGTGTGTGTTTTCAGTTTATAAATGGCTTAAAGTGTGTATTTTTAGTTTAAATTGACATTTTAGGTAAGAATGTGTGTCACTCACTAAAATCCAATAAATCATGCTCAAATTATCTTGATAATTTAGTATAATGATTCATAAGTCATTTTTGATGTATATAAATCATCCTCACATCAATTCAACACATAGTATGACCAGTATCACTCAAAGAGCATGTTTTTATTTAAAATTTACATTTTAATTTAAAAGGTTTTTCAATCATAGAAAACCTAGGAAACACACTTGTATTGTTTTGATAATTTGTAAAAAATATATTTAACTATTTTTGACATGTATTAATCAACTGCATGTCAATATGACACATGGAGTGACCGGTATGACTCAAAGTGTCTGTTTTTATTTAAAATCAACATTTTAGTTCAAAATAAATGTAAAATACTAAAAATTATAAAATTAATTAATATTATTTTTATACTTTAGAAAAATTATCCATAATTAATTTTTGATATATAAGAACCAGATGCACCTCAATATGATACATTGTGGCACTGGTATGACTCGAAATGTGCAGTTTCAGTTAAAAAGTGAAATTTTAGTTAAAAGAGTGTTTCACTCATTGAAAACTAAAAAAACACTAATATTCTCTTGATATTTTAGATAAAAAATCCATAATTCATTTTTTACATGTAGTAATTAAATGAATGTTAATTCAACACACTGTGTAACCGGTATGACTCAAATTGCATGTTTTAAGTTTAAAAAATAAATTTTAGTTAAAAATGGGTGTCAATCACTAAAAACTAAGAAAACATGATTTTATTATCTTTATTCTTCTAAAAACTGATCCATAATTAATTTTTTATGTATATTAATTATCCATGCTTCAATCTGATACACAATGTGACTGATATGACTCAAAGTGTATGTTTTCAATTTAAATATGTCATTTTAGTTCAAAACGCACGTGACAAACTCAAAGCTAAGAAAACTCATTCATATTGTTTTTATACTTTATAAAAACAATACATAAGTTATTTTTTACATGTTTGAATCATTCATACCTCAATTCAATAAATAATGTAACTGGTGTGACTCGAAATGTGTGTTTTCAGTTTAAAAAATGACATTTTATTTCAAAATAATTATGACATATTCAAAACCAATAAATCACATTCATATTTTTTTTTACTTTAGGGAAATAATATGGAAGTAATTTTTTACATTTGGGATTCAAGTGTACATAAATCTGCTTCACATTCTGGATGGTATGTCTAGAAATGTATGTTTTTGGTTTAAAATCACATTTTTGTTAAAAAAATGTGTCACTCATTGAATAAAAAGAAAACATTATTTAATTTTCATTATAATTTATTATAATGATACATATGTAATTTTTTACATGTAGGAACCAAATCTATGTCAATCTGACACACAGTGTGACTGGTATGACTCAAAGTTCATGTTTTGAGTTTAAAATTGACATTTTATTTAAAAACATGTGTTACTGATTAAAAAAATAGAAAACACACTCATATTTTCTAAATAAATTATGGAAAAATACTTATGTCATTTTTTATTTTTAGGAATCAACCGCACATCAATCCAACATACAGTATGACTGGTCTGACTCAAAGTGTTTATTTTTATTTAAAATTGACATTTTAGTTCAAAAGATGTGTGACTTACTCAAAACTAATGAAACACATTTATACTATTTTATACTTTAGTAAAAATATCCATAAGTTATTTTTAATATGTAGGAATCAATTTTACCTCAATCTGATACACGATGTGACCAATATGACTCGAAATGTGTGTTTTCAGTTTAAAAATGACATTTTAGTTAAAAACATGTGTCACTCACTGAAAGATAAGAAAATACACTATTATTTTTTTAATACCTTAGGAAAACAATAATTAATTAATTTTTGACATGTATGAATTAATCACATATAAATCTGACACGCAGTGTGACTCGTATAACTCAATGTGTGTACTTTTATTTTAAATTGGAATTTTAGTTAAAAAGATGCCTGAAATACTCAAAACCAAAAAAAATAAATTTATATTGTTTTTATGGTTTATTAAAATAATCCATAAGTCATTTTTACATGTATTATTCATTCATGCCTCAATATAACACATGGTGTGACTAGTATGAGTTGAAATGTTTGTTTTCAGTTTAAAATTGACATTTTAGTTAAAAACATGTGTGACTCACTAAAAACCATGAAAACACACTAATATTGTATTTATAATTTAGTAAAAATATCCATAAGTCATTTCGAGCATGTAGGAATCATCTTCATTGTAATTTCCCGAACTCAGATACCACTGAAGGTTCCCTAAGCCCAATTGGCTACATAACCTCAAGCGCATCTCCACAAACACTAGAGGTTGCCGACTAGAAGCGAGGGCCTAGGGTGTGTCTATGGGGATACTATTCCATAATCACCAAAATGTAGCATAGTGGATATACAATAACATATAATTAGAATAAAGAGTAATTCAATTAGACAATAGATGAACCGTAGTGATATATATAAACAAAATTTACTAGAAAGGAATATCATATAAAAAATATGATGACACGTGTCATTTTTATAAAAAAATATCCAAAATATGTATACATGGAATTAGTACAGTACAATTTTCAGATACCAAAAAGACCAAAAACAAACCAGCTAGAATCACGAGCCTCACCTTGGTCCCATAATCCCCTGCTCCTTAGCACTAATCAAAAACCCTTAACAAGTCACTTTCCCTTATCCATACCTGAAATCATATAGTCTATTCGGGTACCATTGGAGACCCAAATAGGGTGTGGGATACAATCCTATTAGGAAACCATCCAAAGGTATAATTCCATATATTTAATGAATATATAATAATAACAATGTTTAGGTATTAATAGAATATGTAAAGAAAGTACTGAAAGTAAACAACACATAAAGGACCAGGTTCTGATGGACACCCATCCTATGCTACCTTCTTCGAACTCAATTTAATGTCTCTGAATTAACAATCAGTCATGTCTCATTTATAATCAAGTTCATTTAATTAATCAATTTCATTTAAATAATATGTCTTAAGACCAGGCACATAGCCCAGTGTCCCTCATATAGATATGTGATTAGAAAATGCCTAAACTGGCCACTAATAAGGTGTAATTCATTCACTGAATCCAAGATTGTACATTGGCTTGACAAACACACCATATAATTCATTTCATTAATTAATTAATCAAGAACCTGAGCTCATCCTTGGAATTCCTTATTCATAAACTAGGTATCACTCCAAGCATGTCATGAACCAAACACCTTACAAGACCATCCAAGAAATTCCTCATAGGGATCCTAGTATCTCTCTAGGTGTGGTATAGAGTCATTTTCATTTGATTTCATCCTTAGAGTTCCCCTAAGGGGGACTAAGTATCACCCATGGCATATATGATCAACTTCCCTCTGAGTCCATCACTAAAAATCCGTAATAAATCCAAGTATCACTCGTTGTGTAATAGTTATCCCCCCATTAGTTCATCCGTATTAGTCTACTAGGGAGTCCAAGTGTCACTCGAGCATAAGCAAGGTAGAAACCAAATGAGTCTTTCCACAACATTTTCATATGAACCCATGTGTCACCCAAGTCATATATCAAACATTCAATAAATCAATATCATTTGGTTATTTCAAAGGTATCCACGTTGCTCATTCACTACTAAAAAAATGGGCAAGCAAAGCGCTACCTTTATCAGCGCTAATCAAAAAGTGCTGATAAAGGATAATCTTTATCAGCGCTATTTAAAAGCGCTGATAAAGGGATGATTTGTCAGCGGTTTTCTAGTGCTGATAAAGGAAAGGTTTTAACAGCGCTAAAAAAGCACTCATAAAGGCCCCCTTTATCAGCGCTTTTCTAGCGCTGTCAAAGGTCACTATTAACAGCGCTAGAAAAGCGCTGATAAATCCCCCCTTTATCAGTGCTAGAATTTTAGTGCTGATAAAGGGGGCCTTTATCAGCGCTTGTTTAGCGCTGTTAATGGTGACCTTTAACAGTGCTAGAAAAGCGCTGATAAAGGCCCCCTTTATCAGTGCTAAAATTTAAGCACTGATAAAGGGGGGCTTTATCAGCGCTTTTCTAGCGCTGTTAAAACCTGTCTCCGATTTTATTAAAAGGAGGCCGACAGTCTCCTCTTTTTTATCGTGCCCTAAGCTCTCGCGGGACTGTACCCTTGTGACTGCTTCCTCCCCCCGATCTTCCCTTTGTCGGACCTTCGCCGTACTCCTTCTCCTTCTTCTCGACCCTCTTCCGCGGATCTTCCTCCCTTCCGAACCCTACTCCTCCTCTTCAACGGTTGGCGGCTCCTCCCGTGCACCCCTACTCCGGCGGTCGCGTCTTCCAGGCAGCGCAGAAGGCTCCCTCACCTCTTTGGACTTCTGATTTCTTCACCCAAGGTATGTGGATGCCCTAAATATTGTTTTGCAGTGTAGGTTTTTATGTGGTTGTCATTTATTTGTCGCCTCTGCTTCCCCTCCTCCCTCTTTTCAGACTGAATCAATGTTATTCACTCTACTCCTGGTGATGATTTTTTTTGCATATGTTTTCGCTTATTCGTTCTTCAAATCTTCTACTACTGTGTGTTTTTTTGATTTGATTTTCCTTATGTTAGTAATGTTTATTTCTACTGCATCATGAATTTACTCCACTTTAACTTCAATTGGTTCTGTTACTGGTGTTGATAGTGAGTCACATTAGGGGGGGCTGGTTTGCAGGGGGTGTGAGGGGGGGATGGTGTGTGCAGGGGTACGGGATGGGTAGGTTTGGTGTGTGCAGGCAGGGGGGAGAGGGGGTTGGCGTGTGTAGGGGGAGGCTGGGTTTGGTGTGTGCAGGCAGGGGGGGAGAGATAGGCTGGGTTGGTTTAGTGTGTGCAGGCAGGGGGAGAGGGGACAAGATGGTTTGCAAGAGGGAGTGGGTAGGGGGCATGAGGGGGGAGGGAGGCCGGTTGGTGGTGCTGCTGGAGGGGGATGGGTCTGGCGTGCTGGTGGGGGGGGGGCTGGCTGGTTTGTAGGGGGAAGTCTAGTTTGCAGGGGGGAGTGTGTGTGCAGGGGGGAGGTTGGCTGGCAGGCGCAGGGGTGCAAGGAGGCTGGTGGTGCAGGGGTGCGGGGGGGGGGGGGGGGGTCTGGTGTGCAGGCACGGGGGAGAGGGGGGCAGGCTGGTTGGTTTGCAGGGGGAGGGGGAGGCTGGTGTGTGTGTGCAGGGGGGAGGGTGCAGGGGTGCAAGGCTGCTGCAGGCTGGTGTAGGGGTGCAAGGGTGCCATACAGGGGTGGAGGGGTGTTGTGCGGGGGTGCAGGAGGGGGGAGGGGAGGGGGGCAGGGAGTGCAGGGGGAGGGGGCAGGGAGTGCAGGGGTAGAGGGTTGTTTTGTTGTACGGGGTACAGGAGGGGGGAGGCTGGTGTGCCTGGGGGAGGGGGACAGAGGGTGCAGGGGGCTGAAATTTTTGTGCAGGGGGGCTGAAATTTTTGTGTGGGGGGGGGGGTCTGGGTTTTTTGTGCAGGGGTGTAGGAGGGGGGAGACTGTGCAGGGGGGAGGGGGCAGGGGGAGAGGGGTGTTGTGTTGTACAGGGTACAGGAGGGGGGGCTGGTGTGCCTGGGGGAGGGGGTAGAGGGTGCAGGGGGAGGGGGCTGAAATTTTTGTGCAGGGGGGCTGGTTTTTTTTTAGCAGCAGGCTAGTGCAGTGCAGGGGGTCCATCGGGTTGGGTCTAGGGGGGTTGGGTTTGAGTGGATGGTTCGGGTCCGTTGGGTTGGGATGGGTTGGATTGGTTTGGGTCGGGTTGGGTCGGGTTTACACATATAACCCGACCCAAATTGACCCGACCCTCGATGGGTTGGGTTGGGTTGGGTCCTTCGGGCATGCGACGGGTAACTTGACCCCACTGGGTCGGGTTGGGTCAGGTTGGTTGCTCCGGAAGCTTGTGACCCGACCCGACCCAACCCGAACTTTTTTGTTCGGGTCGGGCCTTGAAATACCTCCAACCCAACCCGACCCGACCCGACCCATGGACACCCCTAGTTTATATGATGCGCTATTGTGCCGTGTGGTGAACCTTATGCATATTGACTATAAAATGTAAAATTAATTTAGTAGATTATCATGTCTTAAATTGGTTAGTCATTGTGCACCAAAATTATTCTTTGGAGGTTGTATACCTTACTCGAATCACCCCCTTAGGGTGTGTTTCTTATAGGCCCATGACCCCTATTGATCTTTGGCTTGAAATTGAACCACCTTTGACATGTGTTGATATATCCCATGCCCATGGGTTTATTAAAGGGAATTAATGATATTTATGTGTAATGGACATACCCATGGACTACTTGATCACTTATAAATGAATTAAATAAAAGTTGAATGGTAAGTCCATGTTCCTTAACCATTTTTAAACAATGTAGTGCTATTGATTATATACCTTGGACCCCATCTTACTAATTATCAGTTATAAGACTTAAATTTATCAAATTAATTGATAAAATGCAAGGGTGATATTCCTTAGACTTGATCATAATATGATATGGATGTGATTACATCATTATTACCTTCTTTAATGAATATGATGTTTCATATTGATTATTTGGAATTAATAGACATGAACTTCCATATTGCTTATTCGAAATTAATGGAATTAACATTCTATATTGTTTGTTTGGAATTAATGGACATGGCGTTCTGTATTGCTTATTCAGAATTAATGGACATGAAATTCCTTATTATTTATTTGGAATTAATGGACATGATGTTCCATATTTATTATTCAAAATTAATGAACAATATGCTCCTTATGGTTTACATGGAATTAATGGACACGACATTCGTTATTGTTCATTTGTAATTAATGGACATGATGTTCCATGTTGTTTATTCAGAATTAATGGCGATGAATAAAGATTGGATGGATGCTAATCGTTTGACAATAGAGTATGTGAACGGAGTGAAAGAGTTCATCAAGTTTGCACAATATCATGCAAAGGATCCTTCTCAGCTCCTTTGTCCATGTTTACGTTGTTGTTATTCTAGACTAATTACTCCAGAGGAGTTGGAAGAACATTTGATATGTCACGGAATAGATAGGAGTTATAAATGTTGGAATAAACACGGGGAAAAAGCGAATGTAGCTATTGGATGGAATAAAACTGCATTTTATGGATCATCAGATATGATTACAAATATGGATAATGAAGAAGACCGTATAGAGGATGTGATTACAGATATCAATGATGATGAAGATTGTATTGAGGAAATGACAAGGACAATTGAACATGAACTCCGTGATTGCCCAAAATTGTTTGAGAAGTTAAAGATTTGTGCAAAGACGCCATTATATGCTGGTTGCACTAAATATACTGCATTGTCAGCTGTACTGAAGTTGTATAAATTGAAAGCAGGCAACGGATGGAGTGATGTCAGTTTCACGGAACTACTTTCTCTTTTGAATGACATGCTTCCAGAAGATAATGAGCTCCCAAGATGGACATATGAAGCTAAACAAATCCTACACTCGATGGGTATGATTTCTGAAAGAATACATGCCTGCCCGAAAGACTGTATATTGTTTCTCAAGGAGAACAAATCACTTACAGAATGCCCAAAGTGTGGTGCTTCTCGATACAAGAAAGATGAACGCAGTCCTACGAAAGTTGTATGGTACTTTCCAATCATTCCAAGGTTTAGGCGTCTATATGGAAGTGAAGAAACTACAAGACAATTGTCGTGGCATGCAAATAAAAGAAATAAAGATGGAAAATTACGTCACCCGGCCGACTCTCCTCAATGGAAGAGAATTGATCATGAGTATCCTGAATTTGGAAATGAGTTGAGAAACCTGCATCTTGCATTATCTACCGATGGAGTGAATCCTTTTGGTTTTCAAACCAGCACTCATAGTACTTGGCCTGTTATGTTGGTAAATTATAACTTGCCACCCTGGTTATGCATGAAACGGAAATTCATTATGTTATCTTTGCTTATATCAGGACCAAAACAACCAGGTAACGATATTGATGTATATTTGGCTCCCTTGATCGATGATTTGAAGTTATTGTGGGATTCAGGTGTTATGTTGTATGGTGCTTATGAAAAAGAATACTTCACGTTGAGAGTGTTGTTGTATGGGACGATAAATGATTTCCCTACTTATGGAAATTTGTCAGGCTATAGCATTAAAGGAAGTCAAGGGTGTCCCATGTGCGAAGAAGATACAGAATCAATTAGGTTGAAACATTCATCCAAATTTGTGTTTCTAGGACATCGTAGATTTCTACCCCTTCGACATAAGTACCGATCTTGGACGACATCATTCAATGGAAGTTCAGAACAACGCAAAACACCATCTCCACTAACAGGTGATCAGCTGTTTGAGAAAGTAAAATACGTGAACACTGTTTTTGGTAAACCATTTTCAAAAAACCTTACAAAAATCGGTTGGAAAAAGAGATCAATTTTTTTGAATTACCATACTGTAAATGTCTGTACGTCAGACATTTTCTTGATGTGATGCATGTGGAAAAAAATGTATGGGACAGTGTTATAGGAACGTTGCTAAATTCTCCTGGCAAAACAAAGGATGGAATTAAGGCAAGGTTGGACATGGTTGACATGGGAATAAGAGAAGAGTTGGCTCCCGTGAAGGGTGAAAATCGAACGTTTCTTCCTCCAACTGCGTACACTCTTTCTAGGGATGAGAGATATCAGTTTTTCAACTTCTTCAATGATGTAAAGGTTCCAGAGGGATATTCATCAAATATCAAAAACATTGTGTCAATGAATGATTTGAAGTTAAAAGGTTTTAAATCACATGACTGCCATGTTTTGATGCAAGATTTAATTCCTATAGCTTTACGTTGCATTTTTCCCAAGAATGTTCGTCATACGTTAAGCAAACTTTGTTTCTTCTTCAAAGCTATATGCAGCAAAGTTTTAGACCCGGCAAAATTGCCAGCTATGGAAAAAGAAATTGTCATCATATTATGTGAATTAGAAATGTTCTTCCTGCCAACATTCTTTGATATGATGGTTCATTTGATGTTTTATTTGGTGAGAGAGGTTCGACTTTGTGGTCCTGGGCACTATAGATGGATGTACCCCGTTGAACGGTATATGAAGATTTTGAAAGGGTATGTCAAAAATCGAAGTCGGCCAAAGGGTTGTATTGTGGAGCGATATATTGTTGAGGAAGACATTGAATTCTGTACCGAATACCTATCTGATGTGGAAAGCATTGGTCTGCCGAAATCTCGTCACACTGGACGCATTGAGGGTGAGGGAATTTCTGGAAGAGATGTTGTGATAATCAATATTACTGATCGAGAGCAGGCCCACCTTTATGTTTTTCATAACAGTTGGGAAGTTTCTCCATATATTGAAACCCACAAAGAAATTTTGAGGCAGTTGAATCCATCAAGGGCTGAAAAATGGATAGAAAATACACATAATCACCAGTTTATAGGATGGTTTCGAGACCATATTTTTAAAGAGTTAGATGAAAATCCGAATTCAATTTCAGAACGACTTCGATGGCTAGCTGCCGAACCAAGCGTGTATGTATTATCTTACAATGGTTATGTAATTAATGGTTATACATTCTATACAGATAAACATGATGAAGATAGTACCATGCAAAATAGTGGAGTAACACTTGTGGCTGAAGCGATGCATGTTTCTGGTAGTAAGGATAGAAATCCAATTTTCGCGAATATGTCATACTTTGGCATTATCAAAAGAATATGGGAGTTGGATTATACGACATTCCAATTGCCGATTTTTCAATGCAACTGGGTTGATAACAACAGTGGTGTTAAAATAGATGAATTGGGATTTGTGAAAGTTGATTTCAGTAAAGAAGGGTACAAAGACGAACAATTTATAATGGCATCACAAGCGGTACAAGTATTTTATGTTCCAGACCCCGCAAACCGAAAGTGGTCGATTGTTCTGTTATCGTCCAAAACTACTGAAGGGTCCGATGAAAATTCAATTGAGGATGATCCTTTCAGTGGGACGTCGCAATCATTTCACAGCGGTCCCAATGAAGATGACGTTTTGTATGTTAGAGGAGACCATAATGAAGGGATTTGGATTATCGATAGAGGTGTCAAATCCATTCATCCTTTGAAAAAAAAAGAGTTCAATAAACAGGTTATATTTTGTTTGTAATATAAATATTGTTATCTCATGTTATTATCTTATCATTATTGCATTTATGTAATCCAACTTAATTGTTAAACCTTTTTTGCAGATAATGACTTCTACACGTTCTGGTGCTCCTAACCTCGAGGCTGAACAAGCCTCTCAAGCTGCTGCTGCTGCTGCTTCTGCTTCTGCTGCTGCTGCTTCTGCTGCTGATACTGCTGAACAAGCCTCTCAAGCCTCTCAAGCCTCTCAATCTCAACATATTGTTGTTGGTACTGCTACTGCTATTGTTGCTCCTATTGTTGAGGTCCAACAACCATCTGAACATGCTGATGCTAGGATTTTAGATGAAAACATTGATGATGATGATATAGATGAAATGGTTGGGGATAAAGGAGCGACATCGCAGAAAAAACAGGTGCGTCGTAGTTTAACAGTGTTGGCTAATGTTTTGAAGGGAAAGAGCAAAGGAATCAAATTTGATGTTGGGTGGAATGTACGGGGCCAACACGTTAACCCCAACAAGGCAATGTTTAGCAGTTACGTTGGAATTGTCACTCGGCAACGCGTGCCGATTGACATAGCTTCATGGCACCATGTTTCGTCCGGCCTGAAGGCTGTGATGTGGGAAGAAATTACGGTAACATTTTGATTTCATTTCTTTAATTTACTAGCAAATAAAATAATGAAACAATGTCTTATTCTTCACAATCCATTGCAGAGTGCATTTATAGTAGATGATTCACACAAGACTTATGTACTAAGGCTTGCGGGAAGGTGTCATCGAGGTTTTTGCACTCTTCTTACAAAATATCATCTGAAAGATTCCAAGGGTAAAATAAACCCGCAACCACCCATTGTCTACAGTCACTTGATATCCCAAGAATCATGGGATTCATTTGTTGGTCATCGTGGGGATCAAAAGTTTCAGGTACATTGTGACTGATAATATGTTGTTTGAGGATATACATGTATTCATCACTTTGATTGTCAATATTTCATTTATGAAACAGAAACTCAGTACTAAAAACAAGGAACGCGCATCAAAACCGACGTACCCCTATCATAAAGCAAGGATGGGGTACGCCTCACTAGAAAAGAAAATGGTGCGTATTTTAAATTTACAGTGATATTGTTATGTGTCAAGAAACAACTTTATAAAAATCTTTCTTTATTTATATGTAGATTGATGCCTCTGAAACCAAACACACATCCATCCCTCATCATGTGCTATGGAAGGAGGCACGTGTGGATAAGGAAGGGAATTTGGTTGATGAAAACACACAAAAAGTGTGGGAAATATGTGTAAGTATGACACGATAAAATGTTTTGTTTTTAAATTGCTATTACATAATAATAATTACTTATTTTCTTATATCCGACAGTCACAGGAGTCAGGTACTCTTGCAGCTGGTGCAGATATATTAGCGACAGCTTTGAAGCGACCAGAACAATATGGTCGCGTCAGAGCTGGGGGGTTTGGGGTAACACCCCGAGTATATTATGAGAAAAAAAACAAGAGGATCAAAAAAATGAAGAAATGACAGCAATGAAAAATAGACTAGCAACTCTTGAAGAACAGTTTCAATGGCAGGGAGAGTTGCTAGAAACTTTAATGGGTCAGAAGCCAAGAGAAGAGACAACTCAGAAACAACCAGCGCCTAAAGATCCTGCCCCACACCCCACCAGCTTTGAGGCAAGCCATTCCCCTGAAAGAGCTGTGTTAGCTGTGGTAAAATATTCTATTAATTGTTCTGATAAAATTTGAATCGGAAAAACACTGATTTCTTCCTATACTGATCTTCTGTAGGGTGATAATGATTGTGATTTATATCTTTCAACACCCACCTATCGCCTTGTAGCGAGGGCTACAGTATTCAACATCTCATAGGACACGCTGGACAATAGAGCACTTCCAAAAGATCATCTGAAAGTGACAATTATGGTAGCTCATGAGCCAACAGCACAACTACCTATTCCACTTGATGATGATGATATTTTTACAGTCGAACAGGCTATTGGGACATTCATTGCATGGCCACCACAACTTGTGAGACTACATGCCGAAAAAGAGGTATTTATTTACAGTTTTTTAAGCCAAACCTTTATAAAAAAAAGGTATGAACCAATGAATTTTATTGTAGACGAAGAAAGGGGATGCAGTGAAAGGAGCATCGAAAAGATCGACCAACCGATCCAAAAGATCTACTGAAAGTGGAATTACACTGCCTATTCTCTATCCACATTTAATTGAATTGAAGACTCATGTGGATACGAAGTTGACAAATGGTAGTATCCATGTAGTTGTTTTTGAAGAGAATATGTATGGAGAGGAAATACAAGATTTTGTTGCTGCTGAAAATGTAAATGAGATCCTTGAGTATCAGTGGCTCGGCGTCACAAGTGTAAATGTGTATATGAGGTATGTTTTCAACCCCGTCGCTTTTTCAAAAGATGATATATTGTGCTAATTATGATTAAATACATTTTATATTATTGGAAGATGTATATATGAAAAGCAGTTGAAGGGTTTTCCTCATGAGCCAAAGTTTGGACTCGTTAGTCCTCATATCACATCAACACAAGAAATAGAATTATCAGAATCAAGAATTAAGGAAAGGGCGACTGCTTTGCTGAAAGCATTTGACAGCAAGATAACGGATGACCGACTCTTCCTCATACCAACCATGCAGGGGTAAAACTCTACGATTAAAGCATATCAATTATATTTTCATTTCTTTCATTACTTATTCCTTTTTGTGTATTTAGGCAACATTGGCTGCTAATTGCGGTGCATTTGGATACTCCCAAGATTTATTTTCTGGACTCAAAGCACGGATATCCAACAAACCGACCGCATGTGATGCAGTTTGTCAATCTGTAAGACACTACATCCTACGTTTTAGGTCTAAACATCAATTTATATAATATATATTATCTTTTACTGAGGATTCTGTTATGATAGGTCGGTGTACCAATATCATCTAAATCATGGTATGAGGACAGGGGCTAAGCATAAGGAGCCGAGCAAGTACTATGTCTGGACAAATATCTGGGTATATATAATAAAATTGCACTATCCAAGCATATATGAAACACAAGTTACTTACTCGCCTCATGATCAATGTTTCTGCAGTGTCCAAAACAAACAAACGACAAAGATTGCGGTTATTATGTTTGTAGATTCATGAAAGAGATCGTTTTCAATGGACAAATTAGCATCCCTAAAGAGGTATTTTCGAAAACAAGTACTATTTCATTTAAATTATTTATTAATTCTTTATTTATATATTTTTCAGTACTATTATGAATTCCGAAAAGCGTTATATTCACAAGACGACGTAGATATGTTCAGAAACGAGTGGCCCGCATACCTGATGCAAGATTGTCCAGATATAGCATGAAGATCTGACTTTTATTACAAGAGTTGTAGACGCGTATAATTGGCGGAAATTTTTGAGAGGGGTTCATGGGGATAAAAAGATGAAACATTCTTGTATGTAAATGTTTGTAGAAAAATTGTAATTATTATTAAATAAAACATTCTTTCTCCAATGGGTCATTTGTCCATTTTAACAGATGAAATGCACCAGTAACATGCAAGAATGATGGACCACATTTCTTTGGCCTTTGGACAAAAAAACCAGTAAAATCTCCAAAATACCTTCATATCATGCATGAACCAGTAAAATCTCCAAAATACCTTCATATCACGCAGTTTTGAAAAGAGTCACTATTTAAAAGAAAGTCACAAGTTTAGATACATCTCGAGATGGTCAGTTTAAAGACATTTTGAGGGACACTACTAAAGACATTCTCAGATATGCACACATTCCCCACTTTTAGATCGTTGTCTACTACAATGATCTTCCAAACAAGATATGCATTAGAACGCTCACGATACATAGAGCAATTCACTGGCCACCTTCGAGAATGATCTGAAGCACAAACCATGACAGCATTATGTTTTTCCTTGAAAATTCTCTTGGAAAACTGGAATGGAAACTCACTCTTGTGATTTTAAGTCTCTACTTGTCTCTTCATGTGTGCAGCTATTGCCATTCCACTTCGCTAAGAGAATTTTCAAGGAAAAACATAATGTTGTCATGGTTTGGGATTCAGATCATTCTCGAAGGTGTGTAGTGAATTACTCTATGTATCATGAGCCTTCTAATGCAAATCTTGGTTGTCCTTAAGTTTCAGCAGAATCCGAATGCGTTTGGTCGGTTTTCCGTATGTTAGTTCTTGATTTCACTTAAAATTAAGTCCATTTTTAACAAAACATAGACACTGTGAGTGGTTTCGGCCACATCGGGCCTCGGATTGATGTGGGGTTGACTCGTACACGTCACACATGAGTCATGGATTGTTGTGCAAAAGTATCAACACAATCAGAATCCGTTAGATCGGTTTGGCGTGTGTACGTAAAATATTGTCCCTTTTAAACAAATTACATACACTTGGAGTGATATCGGTCACACCGCGTCTTAGATTGAGGCGGGGTTGACTCGTACACATCACATATGACCCATGAATCATTGTCCTAAAATGTCAACACAATCTGAAGGTGTTTGGTCGGTTTCCCGTATGTCAGTTGTTGATTTCTCACTTAAAAATAAGTCCATTTTGAACAAAACAGAGGAACTTGGAGTGGTGCAGTCACACCGCGTCTCGGATTGAGGCAGGGTTAAGTCGTACATGTCACATATAACCCATGAATCGTTGTCCTAAAGTGTCAACACAATCCTAAGGCGTTTGGTCGGTTTCCCGTATGTCAGTTGTTGATTTCTCACTTAAAAATAAGTCCATTTTGAACAAAACATAGGCACTTGGAGTTGTGTCAGCCACAACAGGCCTCAGATTGAGGCGGGGTTGACTCGTACACGTCACATTTTAAGGTGAGTATGCATACACGATAGTTGACCTTCTTAGAGAAGAGTTTCTGGAAGAGTATAAAAGACATGAAGCAATGAAGATCATTAGAGTGTTGGAGCAAATGTGGTTGCTACAAACAATGTGGAAATCGGCTTGTACAAAGCGACCTAAGTTACAACTTTCAGGTATTGTACTCTATTTTTTTCTGGAAGGTTTCAGTTTAAATGCATTTTGGAATGATCATTGCTAGCCATTGTCTTTTAGGTTTTTTGACAGCCGAGGGGAAAGGGTGGGGTCTGCAGACATTGGAGGATATGTCGAAGGGTGATTTTGTGTGTGAATATGTTGGAGAAATGTTAACTCCCGCAGTTTTGAAAAGAGTCACTATTTAAAAGAAAGTCACAAGTTTAGATACATCTCAAGATGGTCAGTTTAAAGACATTTTGAGGGACACTACTAAAGACATGCTCAGATATGCACACATCCCCCACTTTTAGATCGTTGTCTACTACAATGATCTTTCAACCAAGATATGCATTAGAACGCTCATGATACATAGAGCAATTCACTGCCCAACTTTGAGAATGATCTAAAGCCCAAACAATGACAGCATTATGTTTTTCCTTGAAAATTCTCTTGGCGAACTGGAATGGCAATAGCTGCACACATGAAGAGACAAGTAGAGACGCAAAATCACAAGAGTGAGTTGCCATTCCAGTTTGCCAAGAGAATTTTCAAGGAAAAACATAATGCTGTCATGGTTTGTGCTTCAGATCATTCTCGAAGGTGGCCAGTAAATTTCTCTATGTATCATGAGCGTTCTAATGCATATATTGTTT
Source organism: Viscum album (assembly GCA_963277665.1). Taxonomy (NCBI): domain Eukaryota; kingdom Viridiplantae; phylum Streptophyta; class Magnoliopsida; order Santalales; family Viscaceae; genus Viscum; species Viscum album. The sequence goes on along the minus strand of OY728128.1, from coordinate 1,442,994,355 downwards.
GGAAGATCATTGTAGTAGACAACGATCTAAAAGTGGGGGATGTGTGCATATCTGATCATGTCTTTAGTAGTGTCCCTCAAAATGTCTTTAAACTGACCATCTTGAGATGTATCTAAACTTGTGACTTTCTTTTAAATAGTGACTCTTTTTAGAACTGCGGGAGTTAACATTTCTCCAACATATTCACACACAAAATCACCCTTCGACATATCCTCCAATGTCTGCAGACCCCACCCTTTCCCCTCGGCTGTCAAAAAAACCTAAAAGACAATGGCTAGCAATGATCATTCCAAAATGCATTTAAACTGAAACCTTCCAGAAAAAAATAGAGTACAATACCTGCAAGTTATAACTTAGGTCGCTTTGCACAAGCCGATTTCCACATTGTTTGTAGCAACCACATTTGCTCCAACACTCTAATGATCTTCATTGCTTCATGTCTTTTATACTCTTCCAGAAACTCTTCTCTAAGAAGGTCAACTATCGTGTATGCATACTCACCTTCAAATTTGACGTGTACGAGTCAACCCCGCCTCAATCTGAGGCATGTTGTGGCTGACACAACTCCAAGTGCCTCTGTTTTGTTCAAAATGGACTTATTTTTAAGTGAGAAATCAACAACTGACATACGGGAAACCGACCAAACGCCTTCAGATTGTGTTGAAACTTTAGGAAAACGATTCATGGGTTATATGTGACGTGTACGACTCAACCCCGCCTCAATCCGAGACGCGGTGTGACCGGTATCACTCCAAGTGTATGTATTTTGTTTAAAATGGACAATATTTTACGTACATACGCCAAACCGATCTAACGGCTTCTGATTGTGTTGATACTTTTGCACAACGATCCATGACTCATGTGTGATGTGTATCAGTCAACCCTGCATCAATCCGAGGCCCGGTGTGGCTGACACCACTCACAGTGTCACTGTTTTGTTAAAAATGGACTTAATTTTAAGTGAAATCAACAACTTACATACATCAAATTGACCAAACGCATTGGGATTCTATTGAAACTTAAGTAAAACGATCCATGGGTCAAATGTGATGTGTACGAGTCAACCTCGCCTCAATCAGAGGCACGGTGTGACCGGTATCACTCCAAGTGTATGTATTTAGTTTAAAATGGACAATATTTTACGTACATACGCCAAACCGATCTAACGGATTCTGATTGTGTTGATACTTTTTAAAAATGATCAATGACTCATTTGTGACGTGTAAGATTCAACACCGCATCAATCTGAGGCCCGGTGTGGCCGACACCACTCACAGTGTCTCTCTTTTGTTCAAAATGGACTTAATTTTAAGTGAAATCAACAACTGACATGCGGCAAACCAACCAAACGCATTTGGATTCTGTTGAAACTTAAGGACAATGATCCATGGGTCAAATTTGACGTGTAAGAGTCAACCCTGACTCATTCGAGGCCCGGTGTGGCCGACACCACTCAAAGTGACTCTATTTTGTTCAAAATGGATTTATTTTTAAGTGAAATCAACAACTGACATACGGGAAACCGACCAAACTCCTTAGGATTGTGTTAACACTTTAGTACAATGATACATGGGTCATATGTGACATGTATGAGTCAACCCTTCTTCAATCCGAGACGCGGTGTGGCCGGTATCACTCCAAGTGTATGTATTTTGTTTAAAATGGACAATATTTTACATACATACACCAAACCGACCAAACACATTCGGTTTTTATTGAAACTTAAGGATAATGATCCATGAGTCAAATGTGACGTGTACAAGTCAACCCCCCCTCAATCCGAGGCCCGGTGTGGCCGAAACCACTCAAAGTGCCTCTGTTTTTGTTAAAAATAGACTTAATTTTAAGTGAAATCGACAACTAACATACGACAAACCAACCAAACGCATTCGGATTCTATTGAAACTTTAGAAAAATGATACATGGGTTAAATGTGACATGTACAAGTCAACCCCGCCTCAATCCGAGGTCCGGTGTGGCCGACACCACTGAAAGTGCCTCTGTTTTTGTTAAAAATGGACTTAATTTTAAGTGAGAAATCAACAACTGACATACGGGAAACTGACCAAACGCATTCAGATTCTATTGAAACTTAAGGACAATGATCCATGGGTCAAATTTGATGTGTATGAGTCAACCCCGACTCAATCCGAGGCCCGGTGTGGTCGAAACCACTCAAAGTGCCTCTGTTTTGTTCAAAATGGACTTATTTTTAAGTGAAATCAACAACTGAGATATCCACCTCACATGTAGTGTAGACCCTCCCCCAAGACTTGGCATGAATTTTTGAGATACACAAACATGGGGTGGATTACATGGCTTTCCTACATGGAATATATCCCACTACACGTCTTTAATGAGCCAGCTACGCAGTTTATCCCTTGTACAGATACACAGGAAGAATCACACGGGATCGACGTCATGTACTAACATAGGGAAAGGGTGCATAAGAGGACACAAGATCAAAGGGTAACACGTATATGTTTTTTAACATTCCATGTAATTTCCTATTGATATGACATGTATATTCACACAGGCAGCTGAACATTGGAGTTACCCAGGGTAAAGGGACAAGGCATGTGACCCTTTAAATGACACATAATTTTATATACCATGATTGATCTCTTTGAAAACTATATCAAGGACATATTTCATTAGGGTTGGCTCCCATGATCCTTCCTAGGATGGTTTCGGTATCTTTTCCTACTTACGGTAGTACGATCGCTTTAGCAGGACGTCCTAGACATAGTTGGAGTCTCTCTGAAAGTCCTGGAGTGAGATCATATATCTATTTTTGAGGTCCAGGTAGAGTCATGTATCAACGCAACCAATCCTACCAGACATCGATCCTATATATATAATGTTAATCTTGATGTCTCATTATAGTCCCCCAGTTTATGATATGTTACCTTTTTTGTATTAATATACATAATTACTAAGGGTGATGGTTGGGAGAGTTGGGATATCCTTTTTATGTATTGCAGAATGATTCAAGGAGCACGGGCTCTGCACGATTTGTCAAAACCAAGTGGCAATCCAAGGAGAAAAAATGCATAGTGGAATGTTCTAGTATTTATCTTCTGAGTTGTGTAGGAATATTTTGTGATACTATGTAATGAGGTAGTTTTTGTTTCTGGGTAGATGGTATCTAACTCATGGTAAGAACACTGTTTGGTTGGGTTGTGATTGGTTGATGACATGCTTGTGGTTGATATACTGGTTTTTGTGCAGGTCTGTGGTTGATATACTGGTTTTTGTGCAGGTCTGCTCGGCTGGCTGTACTGGTGCAGGTTTTTTATTAGCAGCAGGCAGGGATTTAACAGCGCTTTTTTAGCGCCGTTAAAGGCGACATTTTACAGCGCTTTTTTAGCACTGTTAAAGGTGACATTTAACAGCGCTAAAAAATCACTGTTAAAGCCCCCCCCCCCTTTATCAGCGCTGATCTTTATAGCGCTTTTCTAGCGCTGTTAAAGCCTGATTTTAGCGCTGTTATTGCCGGTTTTTATAGTAGTGATTTTAATTTAATCTCAAATCAAAAGGTTTCTCAAGACATGAGCTTAGCTTGGAAGGCTTAGCCTCTTATTTATCTCATATGGGCATTTCAATATAAAGGGAATCTCGTGATTAATCAACCAAATACATGGAAAGAGTCTAGGTACATAGCTTCCATTTCCTTTTCTTTATCAATTCAAATTAAAATTCATATTACAATTCAATTCATCAATTGAAATCCCATAGAAAGTGTAAACATCACACCTCAAAGGTGACCCAATTCTTGTTCCACCTATGGTGGTTCATTTGGTTATAAAACAAACCTGAGGGGTGGTTCCAATTCAAGGTACATGACCTTTAATCAAATATCAATAGGTGATTTTAATTACCTAGGTCTTGATTATCCATTTTAAATAAGGATTTAATTCCATTTTAAGGGTTTCACTCTGATAAACGGGCATGTGGCACAAAATAATATACATAAACACTTGGAATTTGAATTAAAAGAATGATACCACCTACCATAGGTTCGTAGTGGAGTTCTTGTCTAGTATCAGCTCCTAATTTGACTCAGATCAGGAGAAAATCTAAGAATGGGTCAAGAACTTTAAATTTGGTCATATTAGCTTACACATAAATAGCACATCCAATACCAAACCAAATGAGAAATGACACAAAATAAATTGATATCATACCAAGATGGATCTGATGCTTCCAATAGATCTTGATTCTAAGCTCATATGGAGAAGACCCTTCGATTCCTAGTTTAGGAATAAAAATGAGCTATCAAATGTCATGGATGTGAAATGGGAGGAGAATATAAATTAGGGTTAGAATAAAGGATTAAATGACGTAAAAATGGTAAATTCACCGAAATCCCTATGTTGCACAGTTGTCCAAATCATGCACCAACAGTGTGACAACTTCTGTAGGAAGGTTCATCTTGCATAGTTAGTGCACACTATTTGACTAACTCTGCAAAAACCATGCAAAACTATTATATCAAAAGTTTGTAGTTTTTTGCATGACCGTATGCCCCAAATTAAATGGTTTATTAAATCGTTCAGCCTGTAGCTTCCCACTATCCAGCCTAGTATGGTTAGAAGTAATTGTGCGACCTGCCAGGCACAATTTCTCCTAACCATGCGCCAGGCTTGTTTCACAAAAAAAGTTGGGTTCTGGGCTTCAAACAAGCCCCACACACCCCCATTACCTCCACGACCTCAAATTGTGCTCACATTAGGCCATAAATAATCATTTAAACTAAAAAATGGTAGAAATAAAAATATTTTGTACCTCAACAAAGAACTGAGTTCTTACAAAATTCCCCCCTTAAAGCAATTTTTCCCCGAATTTCCCTCGCAAGGGTTGTGAAGCTTCATCTATGAACAACTCCATCCACTATGCTCATACAGCGGCCTCCCACTCTCAAGTATCATCATGTAAACATTTTTGATTCCATTGCACCCGTACTAGAGGAATTCAACAGCCTAGGAGAACCTTCGTTCTACAATCCACAATACGAATTGGATGCTCCTCAAAGGATGCATCTAACTATAACCCAACCACCTCATGATGAAAAGAATAAGACAGGTTTGAATGATAGTGGTGCAGTTGAGATACATTGAATACTTCGTTCATATTGTAGTACCTCTGAGGTAACAACAACTAATAGGATACCAGCCTGACTCTCTCTGGAATCTCAAACAGATCAATATATCATGGTGAAAGTTTTCCCTATCTCCTGATCCTCTTATGTCCCATCCTTAGTGAAACACATAAAAAGACCCAATCCCTGACCTCAAACTATAGAGTTTGTCGACAACAATAGGCATATGATTTCTATCAATACTTTGTAGAATTATTCTGCTTCTGAATCAACTGAACCTGCTATGTGGTCTCCTAAAGGTGATGAGGTCCAAGAATAGCTACCTATCTTACCTATAACCAGTATAAGGGTGATTATCATGGCCTACCATAAAAATCCTCATAAGGTTCCATATAAATAATAGCCTAAAATTTATTGTTGTGGGAGAATTCAACTAAAGGTATGTGCCTCTCCCAAGATCCCACAAAATCCATGACACATGCTTGGAGCATGTCCACAAGCACCTATATTGTGCGCTCTGACTTTCCATCTGTTTGAGGGTGGTATGTTGTGATTAGAATCACCTATCTACCTAATTCCCTATACGGACCTTTCTAGAAACATGAAGTAAATAAAGCATACCTATCTAAAATGATAGTATGGGGGCCGTGAAGTTACACTATCTCACATATATACAACCTCCCAAGCTCCTCAACTAAAAAGGTCTCCTAAATAGGTAGAAATTCGCAACCTTTTTGAGCCTAAAAACAACAACCCATAAGATATAATTACCTCAAGGAGGCCTTGTTAAACCTATCATAAATTACATCATGAATTCGTTCCATTTACACTCAGGAATGGTCAGCTACTATAAAATTCTAGTTGGTCACTAGTGTTCCACCTTCAGTTGCTGACATGTGGAACATCTCATGAAAAACCTGCTACATCTCTTTTCATACCCAGCTATTATTATTGGAAATGTAAATCCCAATACAACTTGGTGATTCTAAGATGAACTACCCAAGCTGAATCATGAAAGACTCACATCATCTCCTCACGCATGTCTGTTGAAACCCATACATGACCATATATACGCAAAATTTCATCCTTGCCTATAGTTCAACCAGGAGGAGGTTTCTCACCTTCCACACTCTCCCGTAAGACTAGGCCCTCAGAATATTATAGTTTCATCATCCTCACTCTATTCATAATGGTAGAGGTAGCAGATAAGTATGATAGAAAAGTTTTCCCCTGACTACATTACACCTTAAAGTGATCTCAGAGAAAAAATCCATAAGATGCCACTTAAAACTGGATTGTTGAACTACTTATATCTGAGTCCTTATACTTAGTGCATCAGCCACTGTATTTCCATTTACAGGTGTATAGGCAAGCTAAAAGTTTAAATATTGTAGGTATTCAACCCACCTTTACTGCCTAAAATTTAGATTATGCTATGTAAATATCTACTTAAAGATTTTATGTTCTGTGAAAACTACAAAACAATCCCCAAGTAAGTAATGTATCCAATAGTGTAATGCATGAACAATTTCATCAAATTAGAGAACATTCATTGGGTAATTCCTCTCATGCAGCTTCAAATGTTGAGACCCATACTCCATGATTCTATTTCCCTACATAAGAACTACTCCTAGACCAATACCAAATGAATCATAATATACAGTGTAACTCCTACCTGAATCAAGAAAAACCAGTATTGGTGCTGAAGTAAATCTCCCTTTCATCTACTAAAATGATGAATCGTAGGCATTTTACCATAAAAACTTCACACCCTTCTTATCCAATCTTGTAATAGGAATTTCTAGGAATGGGAAGTTTTGTATGAAACGCCTGTAATAACCATCCAGCCCCAAGAAACTATATACCTCAAAGTCATTCTTGGGATTCTCTTAGAATACTACAGCTCTCACCTTCTCTGGGTCAACTAATAATCCTATCCCTGAGATAATGTGACCTAAGAAGTGAATCTGATCCATCTATAAGGGTCACTTTGTGTGCTTAGTATATAATTGATTCTCTCTTAGTGTATTCAATGTGATCTCAAGATTTTGGGAATGTTCATGCTAATTGTTAGAATACACCATGATGACATCTATGAAAACCACCACAAAAAAATCTAGATAAGGATGGAAGACTCAATCCATCAGTTCCATGAATAATGTTCATTCAAGAGACCGAAAAACATAACCAAATACTCATATAGACCATACCTATAAATACCCAAACCCAAAACATAGGTTCAGCCCTTACAAATGTTGTGTAATTTTTTTATATAAAATAAACTTGAATAAATACACAACATTTACTACAATAGGGGACCTTTCATCAGTCTAGGTTTTGGAGTATTATATACATGACTTAAAATCGTAAAAAATAAAATAAAAGACTTCACGTGCACTAACTCCTTAATCGAAGCGAATGCCACCGAAGACGCTAGAAAACCTGTAGATGAGATTTCAAAACATGGGGTGAGCATCAGATATGCCTAGTAAGGGGTTTGAAAAATAACTAAAAAATTATTTTAAAACATTTCTTGAAATTTAAATATTTATACTTTAAAACAGTTTTTCTCTTACACCTAAAAACTTTTAGAAAACCATCTTTTCACCAAAATAATGATATTTGAAAATTTTATTGGGAATTCTCCTTTGAAAATATTTATTTTTTGTGGGTCATTAATAATACATAACAGGCCATGTCTAAAATCCATACATAAGGCCATTGGTAGTAACTAAGACTTACAGTTTCACTCCTCATAACGTCACATAATTCACATGTTCCAATTTTCGAAAACATTTTCCCATGATCCTGCCTTTCTCATCTCTGACACAAAACATCTCCAAAGTCCTTAAATAATATTATTTACTTCCAAATAAATTGATCATTCTTATAATGTGCCTCCAAATTTTTCTCAAGAGTCTCAAAAACCAATTTTCAGAGAATTCCATGCTTGAAATTAGTATCTTTATTAGTGATTTATAAATAAAATAGAAAAAAATAATGCACGTATAACTTTACCTTCTTTAAATAAACGTAAATAATAAATAGTTATGTGTCCCACATGAGATTATTAAATAATCATTCTAAGTAGTACATGTAACAATTTCTTATGTCGATATATATATATATATATTCTTAAATAACATAAATTCTGAAGTTAATATATATACACATGGATTTTGTATATACCCATATTAGCATAAAATCATTCATGTACAAAACTTAGATAAATGAAAAATTCAATCCATGCACATGCATTCATGTATATACGTAAATAATTTTACACATAACACAGTTCGAAACATCATAAAAAATTAATGACGAATGGCCATAAATTATAATCTCCGAACATAAACTCAAAGTCACTTATATATTTATAAACCATAAATTTATATTCTAAGTTAAAGAATTAAAAGTTTTCCGTAATCATGTAGACATATATATACATATATATGTGTATATAAAAATGATAAGGAATTCATATTACACAACATCATGTAATAAAATTCATGTTACTCAAGACTTTGATAAAAATATAAGTTTCTAACAAGAATCAAAACTTAGTTTTGATGAACATAAAATACCTTTTTCAAAAGAACACAATTGATCTTATCACACCACTTTGTTTAAAATCATGAATTGATAAATAAAAATATTATGTATTAAATTTGAACATATAATTGGATAATTAAAATTATTACAATACCACAATTTATAGAAGTAGAAAATTAAATCCTTAGTCAATACTAAAGAAAATATGTGTTACATCAGATTTAACATAATCTTCATAAAACATAAATTATGTGCATAGATAAATAAATTGATGGAATATTTATGAATTTGAACATATTTATGTATGTAAATACCTTATAATATAATTTCAAAACACAAAACATAAATCATATAAATAAAATTATCCCTTACCATAAACAAACACCTTCTTGAGAAACAACAGTTTTGTTTATACTCGGAGTGACATACTATATACTGCAGACTATAGTGCACACACACACTCCAAAGGTTTGGAGAAGACATTGATAAAATAGATTTTATATCCAAATTTCTTCATTGTACAGCAAAGTAAACCAATGGAACAGACTCAAGCTTGCAGTGAAAGCTTGGGTATACAACAAAATAAAAACAATATGTCATTCCATGGCATAAACATATATCTGCAGCAAAATATTCACCTAAAGAAAAACTAATAACAAAAAAAACAACAAACAGGACAAGAACATTTTCATAAAGAAACCAGACTACATACAATAGGTGATGGTGACCATGAAGTAAAGGATGAATAGGGATTGTTGATTATTAGGGGTAAAGGACATGCAGAATACTATTAATATGAGATTGATAAATGATTCAGACAAAAACGCCTATAAAAAATAGGGAACCTACCTTGGTAGGTTGAAGACATCCCGAATCATCTCTCACCCGGATCAAACCCTATCTGCAATTGGGACTCATTGATGCCACACGTACCAAACACGTCGGCGATCGATCCTCCCTTGGCATGATGAAGATGGACCACGGACCACGACCCAACTCATCAGCTTCAAAACTCACCCATCCTTGTCTCGGTGGAGGCCACCTGCTCGACCTATAGCTTACTTTAGTAGAAACAACCTTCGAAGCCGAACCCCCTCCATTGCGGCTCGACTCCAGAAACAGTGCTCCGGCAACAGTGCTCCCCTGAAAAAAGCAAATAGACCTTCATGAGCAGCAGCAGTTTTGTGCATAATCGAACTGACAGGATATATTTTGTTGAATTCAGGGCACACACACACTCCAAAGGTTTGGAGAAAACACTAACAAAATGGCTTTTAGAGCCAAAGTTATTCATTGTACTACAAAGTAAACCAATATACCAGAATCAAGCTTGCGGTACAAGCTTGGGTATACAACAAAATAAAAATAATATGTTGTTTCATAGAATAAAATAAACATATATCCATAGCAAACAATTCACCCAAATAAACACTAATAAAAAATGCAAAAAAACAAATAGGCCAAAAAAACAAATAGGCCAAAAACATTATCATAAAGAACCCAGACTACAAACGATAGGTGATGGCGACTATAAAGAAAAGGATAAATAGGGATCATTGATTATTGGGATTAAAGGAAACACATAATACTATTAATCTGAGATTGACAAATGATTCAGACAAAAATACCTATAAAGGAAAATAGGGAACCTACCTTGGTAGGTTGAAGACAATCTGAATCATCTACCACTCGGATCTAACCCTATATGCAACTCGGACTCATCGACACCACCTAGACCAAACACGTTAGTGACCGGTCCACCCTTGGCATGATGAAGACAGACCATGAACCTTGACCTGACCCCTTGACTTCGAAGCTCTCACAGCCTTGCCTCAGTGGATTCCACATGCTCGAACTTCGGCTTCCTTTGGTCAAAATGACCTTTGAAGGAAAACCCCCTCCATCACAGCTCGACTCTGGCGATAGTGCTCCCCGGACGAAACCCCAAGCGTGGAAATCGGCCTCCACCGAGGTCGTGACGTACAAACCCTAAGCGCGATCCCCTTTATTCTTATTTTTTGTATTCTTTTATTATTATTATTAGTATTATTATTATTATTATTATTATATCATTTTTATTATTTTAATTTTAACTCATATGATATTATAATAATATAAGTATTGAAATAGTTATAATTTCTTATTAAAATAAGTTAATAATTGAAAAAAATAAAATATTCAAAACCCAAAAGTAAACATATTTTATTTATAACACTATCAATAATTTTTTTTATTTATAAATCATTCATATATATATATATATAACACATATTAAATTTCATAAAAACATAATTTATTTAATATACAATCTCAATTTTATAATAAAAAATGTATAATACTAATAATTTTATAATATAATCATAATTATTTCAAAACTAATATTTTATATACATATATATATATCATATTTTTAAAATAAAAACACATTATAATCGTTAATATAATTACTCATTTAAAATTTTCTATCAAATAACCTTTGATAAAATAAATTATATTTTAAAAACATAATTAAATAAATGTAGTTACTTTGAAATATCCTTTTAAATAAAGAACAATTTTTTCATAATATTAATTTTGAAAACTATAAATAATAAGTATAATTAATTATTAGTATTATTTAAAATTCAAAATTTTCAAATATTAATTTCAATAAAAATCAACTCAAAATATTTTTAATTGGTCTTAATTATAAATAAATCCATTTTATAAAATATTTATATAATAAAACTATTTTTAATTTTATGGGCTGTTACAATACCTACTAAGAAAAGTTGTGTGAATTATGACTGATGATTTAACACACACGTAATGATAACCAGATCTCAATTCCATTTTTTAGAATACCTAATCTCCTCAAATATTGTTAAAGAGATCATCTATCCACAATATAGGATACCAGTTCTTAACTATAAATTGGTTTAATTTTTGATAATTCACACATAACCTAAGAGTTCCATCACCCTTTTTCTCAAAAAGGACCGGTGAACCCCGAGGAGAAGTATTGGGTCGAATAAACCTATTTTTCCTCTAAATACAATAGCTACCTCTTGAGATTATACATCTCAATAATATCCATCCTATAAGGATGAATGGATACTGGTACAACTCCTGGCACTAGCTCTATAGAGAACTATACCTCTCTCATTGAAGATAATCCTAAAAATTCATCTGGTAAAACGTCCCTGAAACAATCAACCACTGGAGGGAAATCCTTCTGATGTGTTCCCTAATCATCTGAATATAAACTCACAATATGGGTTGTCATTCTACTCATCCCACAATGCTTGGGTCCATATCAGATCACCTGGACATCCCATTCACCCTTGTGAATAAACTCTCCACCCTATGGTGATGTGAAGGTCGCACTATGACAATGGAAATCAATGAAATCATGAAGGGGTACCAACCAGTACATCCTCATAATGATTTTAAAACCTATCATATCAAGGACAAATAGGTCTCATATAAAGTGACACCCACTAATATCAAGAGTTCACTACCTATATTGATGTACATCCACCATTAGAATCCCCAATTGAGTATCAAGAATCATAATTCCATCAAAACAACAAAGGGTGAGCCCAAGAATATCCACAATAGGCACATATATAAATCTATGAGAAGTTACTATATTAAAAAGAGTAGATTATGAAGTAGAGGCTGCTAGAATAGTACCTATCATAGTAGATTTCTCGAGATTCTTCTCCTCAGATATCGATTTCACTGCATATATACGGCCTAATCTGTGTCCCTATTATACATCCTGGCTACCCTGAGCATATCCACTCTACTATCACTACAAACCTGGGATATGACTACCATGCCCACAACCATTTCCTTGACCTAATCGATCGATTGTACTCCATCTCCCTTTCTGATGAGAATCTACTGAACCCACTCCTGCATGTGGAGTTGGTAAAGAACCTCTATCACTAGTTATCAGAGGAAAATTTCTAGAAAATCATTGTAGATGGACAATATTACTATAAGATCAGAATGCGACTATGTCTCTCGTGTACTGAGGCCTCATATGTCCCGGTCTACCACACTGGCGGCACCTCACCTGGCTACCTGAGTATGTGGTCTAGCTGCTAATGTCACCATGTGGAAGCTCCAGACGATTCTTCCTACTACCGATCAATGTAGTGCCAGATCTAGGTGTCAAACCACCCTGGCTTGCACCCCCAGTCTCTCTCAGGTTATGCTCTACGATAAGTGTCTAATTCACTATTCTAGAAATAGTAGTCAACCAAAATACATTCACTTGTGATCAGATTTCATACCTGATACCATCCTCAAATATTCTAGCTTTAGATAACTCATCACCCATAAAAATAGGTGAAAAGTATTGGATCTCTATAAAATGGTCTAAATAATCCATAACTGATAACACACCCTACTCCAAGTGCATGAACTCTTAGGCTCTATCATCCCTTAGCATCTCTGGATATAAGTAATTATAGAAGTCCATATAAAAATCTCTCAAATACATATCTCTATGAAAATCTATCTCAATAATGACAAACCACCATCTCTTAGAGGAATCACACAACTATATGTAGTGAGATTTACCCTCCTCTTAGGAGGTGTCTCTGGATACTCTGAGAGAGATAGCATGGACTCTAGCCATGACTTTGTAGCCTATGGTCTCCCATACCCCGAAAATGTGGGTGGATTCTACTGATGGAACTCACACGTCAACTCTTCCATAGTTGGGGCAGGTTATGGTGCTCTTTGAACAGTCTAAATGAAGCACATAAATCCTTCAGGGAATTTTTCCTTAATACCTATGTCTGGTACAACTATTGGTGTCATAGTTGGAACTGATGGAGGATCTATTAGTATCCCGTGGACCACCACCTCTGGAGCATGATCACTTCCACCCTCCTGGTGCATGACTGGAGGACACCATGGTGGAATACCTCTACAAATTCCAAGAATAGTCCTCATATCAAGATTCAACAACTGCTAAAAGTGCATACATTTAAATAGGATAGGTACAAGACTTCCCATATAAGAACACAACCTTTCTCTTAGTTCTTGACTCGGGTCTAGGAATCATATAGGTCATATATAAAATCAAGAGATACATCCTAGTTCCCACTACTATGGTCGGGTCTTGGTCAATTTCTAATCTATGAACAATTTTAGTTCTACTTAATTCACCTTTATTTCCCATTTCAAATTAATTATTTCAAAATTAATTTTAAATGGTTGAACAAGATGTTTCACCAAATTCCAATCCATAAGGGCCCATGCTCCTTAAGAACCAAAATATGGTGTCTAATTAATTCACACCATAACACAGTCCATCCCATTCAACTCATGTCCCATATTTCAATGTGTGACAATTGGCTGCTTAAGTTATATTTTGTAACCTAATCATGAAAACCCTAGTTAGGTTAAGGCTGGCACTCTAAGTACCAACCATGTTTTCTAGTTCCCTAAACAAAATATGTATCATACATCAGGTATATCAATCATGGAACATATCACAATGGAATGTAAACGGAAATGTATCCTATATGGCATGATATAATGAATAACATTTGATTTCTAACAAGTGCCTAAAATGATGAATGATATGAAATACCCTCATATCATCGAGTTGTAAGAAAATAAAACCCACAATCATATCATTAATAACATAATAGTTCAAGTGTATCACCCATTGGTGGAATCAAATCAAATGTAATCGGAAAAATCTAGAAAAAAAATTCACTAGAGTCAATTTGGACTTTTCCCGTACATGGGTTAGCTACACCCAATCACAGTTCATTACAAAATTATTATTCCTTCCTATCCATTTTTATTATCTCAAAATAGTAATAAAAATAGAAAATTCCCTCTGATACCACTTTTTAATTTCCCAAACCCGGATGTCACTGAAGGTGCCCCGATCATGGATGTTTATATGGCCTCAAGAACATATCCCCAAATGCTAGAGGTTTCTGACTAGCAGTGAGGACCTAGGGTGTGTATGTGGGAAGACTATTCACTTAGCACCAGAGTGTAAAACAATAGATATACAATAATAGATAAGTAGTGGAATCAGTAATTCAATCAGATAACAGATGAACAAAAGTGATATATATAAACAAACAATACTAGAAAGGAATATCATATACAAAAGATGATGATACATGTAATGTTTATACAAAACAGCCAAAATAGGTATCATGGAATCGTTACAGTATAAGTGTCGGATACCAAAGATACCAAAACAATCCAACTATAATCATGAGCCTCAGCTCAGTCCCATGCTCCACTACTCTTAAGCAGCAATCAAGAACCTGTATTAGGGTACTTTCCTTTATCCATACATACAATCAAATAGTCTGTTCGGGTACCATCAGTGACCCAAACAGGTTGTGAGATATGATCCCAGTTGGAAACCACCCAAAGGTCTAATTCTATCCATTCAGTGAATATATAATAATAACAGCGTACGATAAATAATATAATATGTAAAGGAAGTATTGAAAGTAAATAACCTATAAAGGATCGGGTTCCCATAGACACCTATCCTCTACTACTTGCTTCAGCCTCATCCAGAAGTATTTGAATTAATAATCAGTCATGTACCATTTATAATCAAGTTCATTTAATTAATAAATATCATTTAAATAATATGACTCGAGACCTGGCATTTATCTCAGCATTCCCCATACAGATATGTGATCAGAAGATGCCTAAATTGTACATCAATAAGGAATAAGTCATTGAACAGATACAATATTATGCTTTGTCTTGGAAGATGAATCATATAAATCATTTAATTAATTAATTAATCAATAACTTAATCCCATACTTGGCATTCATTATTTGGAATCTAGGTATCACTTCAGTCATATCATGAATCAAACACCTTACAAGCCCATCCTAGGCATTCCTCATGGGAATCCTTGTATCACTCTAGGTGTCATATAACATCATTTCCATTTGATTATATCCTTGGAAGTATACTAAGGGAGCCCAGGTATCACCCATGGTGTATATGATCAACTACCCTCGGATTATGTCCCTGGAAATCCATAAGGAATTCAAGTATCACTTGGTGTGTAACAGTCATCCCCCATGAGTATGTCCATGGATGTCTACTAGGGAGTTCAAGTGTCACTCGGGCATTAGCAAGGTAGAATCCAAATGATTATATCCATGGTGTTTGTATATTAACCCATATGTCACCCAAGGCATATATCAAACATTCAATCAATCAATATCATTTGGTTATTTCAAAGGTAACCACCTTATTCCTTTCAATTCAATCTCACCTCAAAAGGTGGATCAAGGCATGGAATAAGCTTGGAAGTCTTATCCTATTATTTATTTCAAATGGTAATTTCATTATAATGGGAATATAATGCTTAATCAACCAAATACAAGTAAATAGTCTAGGTATATGTCCCCTATTCCCTTTTCTTTATCAATTCAATTTACAATTCATATTACAATTCAAATTACAATTCAATTCATCAATTGGCATCACATATTAAGGGTAAATAGCACACCTCAAAGGTGAACCAATTAATATTCCACCCATTATGGTCTATTTCTATATACAACACACCCTATGTATGGTTCCAATTTGAGTTCCATAACCTTTAATCAATTATCAATGGGTCACGTTAATTGCATAGTTCTTGAATATCTATTCTAAAAAAGGATTTAATTCCATTTCAAGGGTATTGATCCAATAAAAGAGTGTTAAGAACAAATATATATATATATATAAACACTTCAATTTTGAATTAAAATCATTCAACCACCTATCTTAGGTTCAAAGTGGAGTGATCATCTAGTATCAACACCAAATTTGACTCAGATCGGGAGAAAATCGAAGAATAGGAAAAAACCTAAAATTAGGGAACATTATCTTCCACCTAAATAGCATAGCTAATAAAAAATCAAACACATAATGACACAAAACAAATTGAGATATTACCTAGATAGATCATATGCTTTTGATGGATCTTGATTCCAAGCTCGTACAGAGAAGATACTTCAATTCCTAGTTTATTCTTCAAAATGAGCTCTCAAAGCTCATGGTTGCACAATGGGAGGAGAATAGAAATTAGGGTTGAAATAAAGGATTAAATGAGTGAAAATGGTAAATTAAAAAATCCTTGGGTTTTGCATTTTGGCCACATGGTTGGCTAAACCATATGATCACTACTATGGGAAGGGGAAACTCGCATGGTTAATGGGCACAGTTTGACTAACCATGTGCAAACCGTGAAAAACTCCTCTATCAAAAGTCTGTAGTTTTTCACATAACCATGTTCCCAAATCAAATTATTTATCAAAAAATGTGGCATGTAGCTTCCCACTATTCGACCTCGCATGATTATAAGTAACCATGTGGCATGCCCTGCATGGTTTCTACTAATCATGCGCCAGGCCTGTTTCACCCCAAAAGTTGGGTTTCAGGCTCCAAACCAGCCACGTACACCCCCATTACCTCAATGAACTCAAATAGAACCCACATTAGGACATAAATATTCATTTAAACTGAAAATTTGTGGAAATAAAAATATCCCATACCTCAATAAATAACTGAGACCTTACACTCATGTCAATCCAACACATGGTCTGACTAGTATGACTCAAAGTGTGTGATTTCGGTTTAAAAATGACATTTTAGTTAGAAAATTGTATCAGTCATTGAAAAACTATAAAAAACTCAAATTGACTTGATACTTTAGGAAAATTATCCTTAAGTCATTTTTGACAGGTAAGAATCAATCGTGGTTCAATCTGACACACGGTGTATTTGGTGTGACTCAAAGATTGTGTTTTTATTTAAAATTGACATTTTAGTTCAAAATATGCATGATATACTCAAAACCAAACAAACACATTCATATTATTTTTTCACTTTATTACAATGATCCATAATTCATTTTTGATGTATAAGAGTCATCCACACCTCAATCCAATATATGGTGTGACTGGTATGACTCAAAATGTGTGTTTTCTGTTAAAAAGGAAATTTTAGTTACAAACATATCTCACTTGCTGAAAATTGATCAAACAATCATATTGTATTGATAATTTATTAAAATGGTTCATAAGTTATTTGTGACATGTGTAAATTTTCCACACATCAATCAGACACACAATGTGATTGGTATGACTCAAAGTGCATGTTTTCAGTTTTAAATGACATTTTTGTTAAAAAAATTGTTACTCACTGAAAAACTAGAAAACACACTCTAATTATCTTGATATTTTAGTAAAATGATCCAAAAATAATTTTTTATTTGTATGAATTATTTTCACATCAATCTGACATATAGTATGGATGGTATGACTCAAAGTGCATGTTTATATTTAAATTTGACATTTTAGTTCAAAACACATGTCACATACTTAAAACTAAGAAAACGTGCTCATATTTCTTGATACATTAGGAAAATGATCTGTAAATCATTTATAATATGTGGAAATCAACCACACATTAATCTAACACACAGTGTTCTTTGTATGACTCGAAGTGTATGTTTTTTATTTAAAATTGACATTTTAGTTCAAAACAGACATCACATACTTAAAACTAAGAAAATGTGAATTTTCATGATACTTTTGGAAAATGACCCCTAAAATATTTTCCACATGTAAAAATCAACCACATGTTAATCTAACACACAATGTGTCTGATATAACTTAAAGTGTACATTTTTAGTTTAAAAGCGGCATTTTATTAATGTGTTACTTCATATTTATGTTTAATTTATTTCTATATAGTATTAAAAATATAATAATTGTTTTTTATATAAGTAAAAACTTTTTCTTGATCTAGTGTTGTTTTTTTGGAAACTGATAGCATGATCAGGCTCTTTTAGGATGGGTTCAGGGTTCAAAGACAATATAACATTAATGTTTTTGAATTTTTTTATGTTTGTGATAAATTTTATTCACTAATGTAATTGTACAAACCAATTTTTTAAATGTTAGTAATCATTGTATAGTGTTTTTTTGTTTTATTATGATGTGAATTTAATTTAAATTAAATTTTTTATTTGATGCTACAGAGTGCTCTATTTTCATCATCACACTATTGCATGACCCTTTTATCAGTTCTATTTTTATTTTTGAGAAAATTCACTAGCTTTTAAAGGTGATTACAATATCCACTAGTAGAAAAAAGACCTTTAGCGGCTATGAAAAATCGTTGCAAGAGGCCTATAGTGGCCGAAAAATTGAGGATGCTTTTGTTCTATTGTTATTGCCTATAATGGTTACTATAGGGTCCCTTGTTTTATACTATAGTGATCTCTATATGGATACTACTATATATTTTTTATTTATTTTTTTAAATCATAGTAGAATTTAAAAAACCAAAAAAAACAATCATAATTAAAAAATTCATTAAATATCTCCATAGTATATAAAATAATAGGCTCATAAGTATATTTTTAGAATCATCTTCCATGATTCATTCCCACCATTGAATAAAACTACATATGGAAAAAATTAATAAAATAATCAGTACATTAAAAATATCACAAAAAATAAATAATTGGAATGAAATAGAATACTTCAATAAAAACTTAGGACAAATAAAGTTCCAAAGGATCGTTGAACCACAGATAAGGTCAGGTTAAATTAGTGGATATCCTTTTAAAAATAAACTTCATAAAATTTAACCCCTACAAAATGATAGAGTTGTCTTCCTTATCAATTTTTATAATAATATCACAATCATGAAAATGTAACAAAGTAATCAAGGCACACAAGATTTATATGGTTAGACCTCAATGTGAGAACCTACATCCTTTCCATGGTTACTCTCATGGGTCTAATGAAATTCACTATTAGAAAGAATTGAATACAAATTTTGATCCAAATCCTATTGGTATCATCCTATCTCCTGATAAGTATGATTATACTAACTACCATTAGTTTACAATTTTTTATTACAAAAATTGTTCCGCAATAAAAATGTAACTTTTTGAATTTTTCTCTAGGAAATTTCATCCAAAAATTTCATCTAATTCCTCTATCTAATTTATCCATTTGATTTTCTTGCATCCTATAATCTCCATCCAATACACCTTTTCTAAAACTATTCTTGATATAAACTTATTTTCTATCTAAATTAAAAAAATCCAGTGCCTCACAAACTTTCCTCACAGAAACTTTGTATGTTGTACTATATCTAGTAACTGAACTAACCTTTTTATGACTCTTCTAATAAAAACATTATGTCTAAAACTCTTCTTCAACATGAAAATAAACATTGTTTAGATACTCACTCTGACTCAAACTCTACAGCACTTCAACTTTTTTTACGCCTGAAAATTGTCAATCTCAAAGTACTTTTTCACTCCTATTTATAGGTGCTCTCAGAATTGTAAAGGCATGAAACTAATTTTGATTTCCCACTCACTGAAATTGATAAATCCAAATTTCATGACCATTTGAATTTTTCTGGGATAGTTCTCAACTCTTCTAGAATATTCATGAATATTATTAATTTTTTTATAACTTATAACTTTCTTAAAATTTCCTTAAACTCAATGTTTAAAAAACTCTTCAATATTTGTAACTTCAACTTTATAAAACTTAAAACTTCAACTTTATAACTTATACTATATAAAAATTGAAACTTTTTTACGGTCAAAGAACCACAAAATTTTTCTTCTAGAAAATTGAAACTTTATATATAAAAAAAATAAACTTTTCTAACAAAAAATGTGTATGGAAAACTAAAACTTTGTACTTCCAGAACAATAAACTTTTCTAACCAAAGTGTTTCTTGAAAACCGCAACTATGTACGTTCAGAAAACTATGACTTTGTAAATCCAAAAAATTGAAACTTTGTAACTTTATGAAACTTAAAATTTGTATCTCTGTACAGACTTCAACTTTTTAACTTTTTGAAACTTTATCTTTGTATCTTTATAAAACTTAAACTTTGTAACTCTATTCAATGTTCAACTTTTTTATTTCATGGAACTTCAACTTTGTAACTATGTACAAACTTCAACTTTGTAACTTCATAAAACTTCAACTTTGTAACTCTATACAAACTTCTATTTTAAAAATTCATGTAACTTCAACTTTGTACATCTAAAACAATTCAACTTTGTAACTTCTTGAAAAGTCAACTTTGTAGCTTTGTACAAACTTCGACTTTATATCTTCATGAAACTTTAACTTTTTAACTTTGTAAAAAAATAATCTTTGTATCTTCATGAAACTTTAATTTTTTAAATTTGGAAAACATTCTTCATCTGATCATACTATCCTTCTGATCATACTATTCATCTGTTAGAAAAATGTCCATTCGATTACAAATTCCTATTTGATTACAAAAGTCTATCATATTACAAAGGTCCATCCGATTATAAAAGTTCATCCGATTAAAAAATTCCATCAGATCTACACTTTGTAAAACTTGAAATTATAGATTTTCTATGAATCATTATTTATAATGTTTTTCTAAAAAATGTATGTCCAATTCACTATTAATCTAATAATGAAGTACAAACTTTCTAATATAAAGTTCATACATAAACATAAACATTGGAAAATCTAGAAATTTTCACTTTAATTTTCTTATACTAACTTCAAATCATATGATTAATTCTTAATGATTTTTTAGGAACATGAAAGAATAGAATATCATTGTATGACTTTAGTAAGAAAGTTTCTTAAAAAAATAAACTTTCTAACTTCCTCACTTTCTTACTTCATTCATCTTAGTAACTTTCTTAACTTCCAGAATTTCTAAATCTCTTCATTTTAGTAACTTTCTTAACTTCTAGATGTTATAAATTTCTTCATCTCAACAACCTACTTAGCTTCCTATATCTGTATAAAATTCTTACTTTCTAAATTTTATGACTTTCTACATCTTCAGAAGTTTCTTCTTCTCCAAAAACTTCATAAATTTTTTTTGTTAATTTTGAGAAATTATTCTTTTTCTGTTTTACAAAAACATTCTTTAAAAAAAATTATTTTTCAATAAAATCCAAAATTTTGTTAGAAAAAAATCACAAAGTATCTTCAATATCCCCCTTTGGATTTGTTGACAAAATTCTTTAACAATTTTAACACTCATCATTTTTCATCACTCAGAATTTTTCACCACTCATTTTTGTAACAACTCAAATTTTTCAACTTTTACCAAAACAAATTCTTTCTTAGAAAAGAGTTTACTAACACTACACTATCAGATAAAGTAATTTTTTGAAGAAATTATATCCCTTAGTGAAAATAAAATTTTTATTCATGTTAAGATAAACTCCCCCTCGCTTTGATCTTTTATATTTATCAATTCTCAATTTTCCACTCTCCCATTTTTTCCTCTCTCCTCCATTTTATGATAAACATAGCTTCATATTCATTATGAAAAGAAATGTAAAAACTTCATAAAAAGTTGTTAATTTATCTCCCCCTTTTTCAACATAATATAAAACACAATGGGGGACTTCCTTTAGAACTTTAATAAGTCATTGGTGGAGGCTGAACAAGAATTGTTTTCCTCAAATCAACAAATATTTCTTCTGGAATAGCTTTTGTTAAAGATATAGGAAATTTGATACTTTGTTGAAATATATTCTAGAAACATCTCCATTGGAAACTTTCTATTTTATGAAGTGAAACTTAATATCAATGTTTTATTATCTTGAGTGTTGGACGTGCACTACTAAAAAATGTCCCTTTATCAGTGCTAAAAATTGACATTAACAGCGCTAGAAAAGCGTTGTAAATGTGGAGAAGATAAAGGGGGGGTCGCCTTTATCAGCGCTTCTCGGAGCACTGATAAAGGGGACCACCCCCCCCCCCCCCCTTATCTACACTGGCAGTTACAGCGCTTTTCTAGCATTGATAAAGGGGTTCCTTTATCAGCGCTATCTTGAGTGCTGATAAAGGGCCATATTATCAGCGCTCAAGATAGCGCTGATAAAGGGCCCTATTATCAGCGCTCAATATAGCGCTGATAAAGGCTCCTTCAGCTGCACCTACAGAATCAGCACCTGCACAAACCAGCACCTGCACCTGTACAAAATATCACCTACACACCTATATAAAACAGCACCCGCACATAATATTTTGACAAACAATGCTATATACATTTACTTAACATCGGGAATACAAAAAAACACACTTCTATATACATTTCAAACAATTTTTTACATGGTTAAAATTAAAATTATCCAACAACAGTTATAAACATTAATGTTTCATCCCTTGATATCCGTGATCCTCTCTCAAAAATTTTCATCCACGGAATTTGTTTCCGAACAAATCATCTAAACTCAAGGGAAAAAATTCACCTATATAAGAAAACAAATATTATGTTAGTAATACAATAATGAAATAAATTAAAACATTAATATGAAAGAATACATTAATATGGAAATGTGAAACTAAAATATGGAATTGATAAACTAAAATGTTTTCATTCTGATAACAATGAAATGGAATAATGTAAAATCAATATGTTTTTGGATGATTTATCTCATTTAATAAATAATAATTCTTTATCTAATGAAAAGATTTACCGGTCACACCGTGCGTCAGATTGAGGTGAGTTTAATTCGTACACCTCACAAATGACTCATGGATCATTGTACTAAAGTATCAAAACAATCTGAACGCGTTTACTTGGTATTCTGTATGTCAGTAGTATTGTTTTCTAAAGTTAATGTCAATTTGAAACTAGTATCGGACACTTTTAGCCATACCGGTCACACTGTGTGTCGGATTGAGGTGAGGTCGATTCGTACACGTCATAAATGACTCATGGATCGTTTTACAAAAGTATCAAAACAATATGAACGCATTTTCTTGGTTTTCCGTATGTCATTTGTGTTGTTTTCTAAAGTTAATGTCAATTTGAAACTGATATCAGACACTTTTAGCCATAACGGTCACACCGTGCGTCAGATTGAGGTGAAATTGATTCGTACACATCAAAAATAACTCATGGATAGTTTTCCTAAAGTATCAAAACAATACGAATGCATTTTCTCAGTTTTCTGTATGTCAGTAGTGTTGTTTTTTAAAGTTAATGTAAATTTGAAACTGGTATCAGACACTTTTAGCCACACCGGTCACACCGTGCATTCGATTGAGATGAGGTAGATTCTTACACGTCATAAATGACTCATGGATCGTTTTCCTAAAGTATCAAAACAATACAAACTCATTTTCTCATTTTTTCCGTATGTCACTTGTGTTGTTTTCTAAAGTTAATCTCAATTTGAAACTGGTATCAGACACTTTTAGCCATATCGGTCATACCCTGTGTCGGATTGAGGTGCGGTCGATTTTTACACCTAAACAATGACTCGTGGATCGTTTTCCTAAATTATAAAAACAATCCTAACATTTTTTCTCGGTATTCCGTATGTCATTTGTGTTGTTTTGTAAAATTAATGTCAATTTGAAACTTGTATCAGACACTTTTAGCCATACCAGTCACACCGTGCATTGGATTGAGGTGAGGTTGATTCTTACACCTCAAAAATGACTCATGGATCATTTTCCTAAAGTATCAAAAACAATCCGAACATGTTTGCTCAGTATTCTGTAGGTCATTTGTGTTGTTTTCTAAAATTAATGTCAATTTGAAACTATTATCAGACACTTTTAGCCATATCGGTCACACCATGCATCGGATTGAGGTGCGGTTGATTCATACACCTCACAAATGACTCATGGATCATTTTCCTAAATTATAAAAACAATATGAATTCATTTGATCGGTATTCCTTATGTCAGTAGTGTTGTTTTCTAAAGTTAATGTCAATTTGAAACTGGTATCAGACACTTTTAGCCATAATGGTCACACTGTGCGTTGGATTGAGATGTGGTAAATTCGTACATGTCAAAAATGACTCATGGATCGTTGTCCTAAAGTATAAAAACAATCCGAACACGCTTTCTCAGTTTTCCGTATGCCATTTGTGTTGTATTCTAAAGTTAATGTCAATTTCAAACTGATATCAGACAATTTTATCCATACCGGTCACACCGTGTGTCAGATTGAGGTGCGGTCAATTCTTACACCTCAAAAATGACTCATGGATCATTTTCCTAAAGTATCAAAACAATACGGATAGGTTTTCTTGGTTTTCCATAAGTCAGTAGTGTTGTTTTCTAAAGTTAATGTCAATTTGAAACTTTTATCGGACACTTTTAGCCATACTGGTCACACCGTGCTTCGGATTGAGGTGAGGTCGATTCTTACACCTCAAAAATGACTCATGGATCATTTTCCTAAAGTATCAAAACAAAACGAATGTGTTTTCTTGGTATTCCGTATGTCAGTAGTGTTGTTTTCTGAAGTTAATGTCAATTTGAAACTGGTATCAGACACTTTTAACCATACCGGTCACACCGTTCGTCGGATTGAGGTGCGGTCAATTCTTACACCTCAAAAATGACTCATGGATCGTTTTAATAAAGTATCAAAACAATCCTAATGTGTTTTCTTGGATTTCCGTATGTCAGTAGTTTTATTTTCTAAAGTTAATGTCAATTTCAAACTGATATCAGACACTTGTAGCCATACCAATCACACCGTGCGTCGGATTGAGGTGTGGTTGATTCGTACAACTCAAAAATGAATCATGGATTGTTTTCATAAAGTATCAAAACAATATGAATGCATTTTCTTGGAATTTCTTATGTCAGTAGTGATGTTTTCTAAAGTTAATGTCAATTTGAAACTGATATCAGACACTTTTAGCCATATTGGTCACACCGTGCGTCGGATTGAGGTGCAGTCTATTCTTACACATCAAAAATGACTCATTTATCGTTTTCCTAAAGTATCAAAACAATCAAAACTCGTTTGCTCAGTTTTACATATGTTAGTAGTGTTTTTTTTAAAGTTAATGTCAATTTGAAACTGGTATCAGACACTTTTAGCTATATCAGTCACACCGTGCATCGGATTGAGGTGTGGTCAATTTGTACACCTCAAAAATGACTCATGGATCATTTTAATAAAGTATCAAAACAATCCTAATGTGTTTTCTTGGTATTTTGTATGTCATTTGTGTTGTTTTCTAAAGTTAATGTCAATTTGAAACTGGTATCAGACACTTTTAGCCATACCGGTCACACTGTACGTCGGATTGAGGTTCGGTCAATTCTTACACCTCAAAAATGACTCATAGATTGTTTTCCTAAAGTATCAAAACAATAAGAACACATTTTTTTGGTATTCCGTATGTCATTTGTGTTGTTTTCTAAAATTAATGTCAATTTGAAACTATTATCATACACTTTTTTCCATACCGGTCACACCGTGCATCGGATTGAGGTGCGGTCGATTATTACACCTCCCAAATGACTCATGGATCATTGTACTAAAGTATCAAAACAATCTGAACGCGTTTTCTCAGTATTCCGTATGTCAGTAGTGTTGCTTTATAAAGTTAATGTCAATTTGAAACTGGTATTAGACACTTTTAGCCATACCAGTCACACCGTGCGTCGGATTGAGGTGAGGTCAATTCTTAAACATCACAAATGACTCATGGATCATTTCCCTAAAGTATCAAAACAATCAGAATGCATTTGATCGGTTTTCCTTATGTCATTTGTGTTGTTTTCTAAAGTTAATGTCAATTTCAAACTGATATCAGACACTTTTAGCCATACCGGTCACATTGTGTGTCGGATTAAGGTGCAGTTGATTCGTACACATCACAAATGACTCATGGATCATTTTCCTAATGTATAAAAACAATCCTAACATGTTTACTCGGGTTTATGTATGTCAGTAGTGTTGTTTTCTAAAGTTAATGTCAATTTCAAACTGGTATCAGACACTTTTAGCCATACCGGTCACACCGTGCGTCGGATTGAGGTGTGGTCGATTCATATACCTCACAAATGACTCATAGATCGTTTTCCTAAAGTATCAAAACAATCCGAATGTGTTTTCTTGGTTTTCCGTATGTCAGTAGTGTTGTTTTTTAAAGTTAATGTCAATTTGAAAGTGGTATCAGACAGTTTTAGCCATACCAGTCACACCATCCGTCGGATTGAGGTGTGGTTGATTCTTACACATCAAAAATGACTCATGGATCATTTTACTAAAGTATCAAAACAATCCAAATGTGTTTGATCAGTTTTCCATATGTCACTTGTGTTGTTTTCTATAGTTAATTTGAATTTGAAACTGGTATCAGACACTTTTATCCATACCGGTCACACCGTGCGTCGGATTGAGGTGAGGTAGAAGGATTCACCCCATCTGTAGATAACACCAGATGAAGGTTTCTCGGATCGTTTCCAAATTCAGGATACTCATGATCAATTCTCTTCCACTGAGGAGAGTCTTCCAGGTGACGTAGTTTCCCATATTTAATTCTTGTATATGCATGCCATGTCAATTGTCCTACAGTCTCCTCACTTCCATATAGCCGCCTAAACCTTGGAATGATTGGAAAGTACCATACAAATTTTTTGGGACTAGAATAATATTTCTTTTATCGAGAAGCACCACACTTTGTGCATTATTTAAGTGATTTGTGGTCCTTGAGAAACAATATACAGTCATTCGGGCAGGCGTGTATTCTTTCAGAGATCATACCCATTGATTGTAGCATTCATTTGGAATTTTATGTTTGGCTTGGGAGTTCATTATCTTCTGGGAGCATGTCATTCAGGAGAGCAAGTAGTTTTGTAAAACTAGCATCACTCCACCCGTTTCCTGCTTTCAAATTATACAGCTTCAGTACGGCTGACAATGCTGTATATTTAGTGCAACCAGCATACAATGGCATTTTTGCACAACTCTTTAACTTCTCAAACAATTTTGGGAAATCATGAAGTTCATCTTCAACAGTCCTTGTCATTTCCTCAATATGATCTTCATCATCATTCACATCTGTAATCACACCCTCCATACGATCATCTTCATTGTTCACACTTGTAATCATATCAGATCTTCCATAAAATGTCGTATTATCTAAGCCACTACCTACATTCGTTTTTTCCCTGTGTTTATTCCAACATGTATAACTTCGATCTATTCCGTGACAAATCAGATGTTCTTCCAACTCCTCTGGACTAATTTTTCTTGAATAAAAACAGCGTAAACACGGACAGAGGATTCAAGAAAGGTCACATGCATGATCTCCTGCAAACTTGATAAACTCTTTCACGCCATCTTCATACTCTTTTGTCAACCGATTGGCATTCACCCATTCTTTATTCATATTCATCATCTTTATGGTTTCGATCTCGAACTTGCCTAATATTATGTTTTAATTAATCAAGTATCATTGTTTGGGTTTTATAAAAAAAATCATGGTACAAATGCCTCTACAATGAAATAGATGAACCTACCCCAAAACGTGTGAAAGTACTTGAACTCTATATATATATGGGGGACCGTTCCCTATCTTTTGTATATCTCCATGGAGTACCTAAAACCTATACATGGAGGACTCTTCACCGAAACATGGGGGAGTACCATACTCCATATTTTCTCCAAACATCTCACTTTTCACTTGTCAACTCTCAAGCAGAGTGAAGATAATTAAAATATCCAAACCACATCATGTGCAATTTCCAATGAATGAGGGAATCATAATATTGTGATCTACATGAGAAGATATTTATAATGGGCTACTCATACATGAAATATTATCATCTAAGTGAAAAATAAATAATAATAATGAAATTAACATAGCACAAAATTTATTCAATGGATACACAATGTGTAGGGTTCTCAGTCAAGGTTGGTTGTATACTACCATTTCTAAACTCATGTGAAATCCATATACATAGTGTGTCCAGTAGGGTGAACATAATCTATGGATAAGATACCTGATTTAATCTGACATATATCAAATTAATTCCAGGTTAGTCTTACAAAGACTGCATGATGCCTTTGAAAATACATGACATATAGAACAACTTGAGCTAAAGGCGTGTACTTTAGATACAAAATGAGTCACTTCACTATCTATGCATCACATTTTTGTGTAATACATGGTGTGTAGTCCTTACATGACCACTAGGGGTGTATATTCTATACACATCAAGTTTCTATGGTATCTATACATGGTGTGAGTGAAGTAAAACACATATCATATGGTTCTACCATTATTTCATGGCATGTACATGGTTTCATGTTGAAGTATATGTCTTGTAGATACATTGTGTGTGACCTACGTTCACATGACATGTAACATTTAAAATAAAACTTATTCCAAGTTTGAGTCAGAAGATGAGTCATGTGGTGTAAATTTTGGAGATAACTATTGTCTGGCATTAAAATCTATATGAAATCCATGTATAGTGAATCATGTTCCATTTTACAGGACTACATACCATGTATTTTAAAAATATATAGAATCTGAAAAACATCATCTTCACACCATAAAGTGTCTCATAGAGTCCTCTAGAAGTGGTTTTTTAGGATTCAGTGGAATTGCACTAGTAACAAAGTGGTGGTGCCATTGAAATGGGTAAAGTTTGGATTGATATTCAATGGTGGAAGAACTACAACATAGAAAACAAATGGAATATCAATCATGCCAACAACCGCAACACCATACAAAAACACAATCGTGCTCACAATCATAACACCATACAAACCAAACAATCACAATTTTAGATTTTATAAAGCATCCCTTATTCAATTTTGTTTGTTAATTCAGGGGTTATCAAAGAATTTTTATCATCCTGGGGCGTTCATTCATAAGTCAAGTATACGTAAATTACCAATTTTTATATTCAAATGTTCAACAAGAACCAACCAACATGCAATTCATTTAGTGCGCAAACAAGGACCACCAACGGACATGATTTTCAGCGGGGCATTTAGCTCGTACATTTCACATTATAACCATCAATATCAAACAGTAATAACATACGAACAAGAGGAAATCAATGAGTAACAGGAGAAAACTCACCGTGAAGGTGTCGTTAAGCACACGACAGAGGTGCGTTTATGGAAGAAGAGAGGCACACAACAGAGGAGATTTCTAACTGAAAAGAAAACATAAAATAGAGAAAACTCATGAGAATAAAATAATCTAAAACCAAGTACACCATTTACCACATCCCACAAACCCCAAGAACCCACTAAAACCGAAATCAACCCACACCATGGTTAAACACACCTTAAGATAACAAGAAATTATAGAACCCACCTTTGATAGGACAAATTCAACAGACTTTTTAAAATATAAAAGATGAACATAAAATGGGTAAACCCTGAACAATAGCTCCTCCTTACTAGGTATAATCCCTGATTTTATTCTAGATAGCATATCCCAAATGAGTAAGCCTTGATCAATCCTCTATTATCACACCTTTCATGACACATACATCCTAATCGCATGACTTTAAACTTCATGGTACAATCTTTTCAACAC
Organism: Viscum album; assembly: GCA_963277665.1. Classification (NCBI taxonomy): domain Eukaryota; kingdom Viridiplantae; phylum Streptophyta; class Magnoliopsida; order Santalales; family Viscaceae; genus Viscum; species Viscum album. The sequence goes on along the minus strand of OY728128.1, from coordinate 1,442,964,339 downwards.
AACACATGGTATCTAATGAGTAGGATCGTGTCCCTATTAAAAATCAATGATCCTACCCATACATCTTGAAAAAATTATGGAGAACGCACATATTTCCAATGGTACACCCCAGGTACTCTTTTCCAATATTAACATCACACCATGCCAAAACTCACCACATGATCACCAGTTACCCAACATTATTCCAAAACCAAAGGAATATAACCATGCTTCATTACCCTAAACCCATCCATATAGGTTCAATAGTGATGGTCACGTTAAAACCATGCTATAAATCAATAAGGTTAGGAATCCAAATGATCATGTCCCACAACCCAGTCATAACACCAAAACTCAAGAATAGGGAGTGCTTCCCTTATATAAATCCAAGGCATGACCATTCCTTCGCTATCAACTTGATAACACCTAATATGCATCAATCCATCATTTAAAAGAATCTACACTGGATTTATGTATCTAAGGTATTCATAACACCAAGATAACCCCGCACATTAGTCTCCCCCAACCACCAAAACTCACTAACTCGCTACCATCCTGAGTCACATGCTAATGACCACTGGGATCTCACACAAACCCCTTATATCAATTCTTACACAATCCTTATCCCATGGGTGCCACTCTTATCCCCACCTCAAAACACACATCATCTAGTGAACCAAACCAACCACTTACTATAGGTTCTCACACCCCCACTATCTAAAACAACCTACAATACAAGGGTCTCACCACCTAGGCTCTCACTCTTGCCCCAACTACCCATACATAGGTTTAACTCACTTATAAAAAAACTATAAGTAATCATAATCATTAAATTATCATCATTTCTCATTTATATTAACCCAAGAGAAGGAAAAATACTCCTACACTGACCAGCAGCGGCGGAGGCAGCGGCGGCGGTGGCGGCGGAGGCGGCGGCGGAGGTCATGGCGGCAGAGACAGTGGCGGTCATGGAAGAGGAGAAAAACCAACGGCAAATAGGCAACGGCAGAGGAGCAAAACCCAACGTCGGCGACGGAGGAGGAGGAGGAAGAGGAGGAGGAGGAAAAGGAGGAGGAGGAAGACGAGGATGCGGCGCACACGAGGAGGAGAAGTCACGGTGGAAGAGGGTCCTATTTCGGCTTCTGTGAAAGCTTTACCACATGCAAGAGAGGAGGGCCTGTTAGGGTTATTAAATAGAAACAGCTGGAACCTTTATCAGTGCTCGTTAAAAGCACTGATAAAGGTATGTTTTATCAGCGCTAAAATAAAAGCGCTGATAAATATAAGTTTTATCAATGCTTTTATTTTAGCACAGATAAATATTATAATTTTATATAAATTAAGAATAAAAACTTTTATCAGCTCTAAAATAAGCACTGATAAATGTTCCCTTTTATTAGCACTAAAAAATGCGCTGATAAAGGTTATATTTATCAGCGCTTTTAACTAGTGCTGATAAAGGCATACCCCTTTATCAGCGCTTTCTGTTTAGCGCTGATAAAGGGAAGCGCTTCCCTTGCCCTGTTTTGTGGTAGTGGTGATTTTTAGAAAGATCAATTACACTCTGATTATCACAAAGTATCTTCAATGGTGTAGAAACTTTCACTTTTAAATCTTCTAGCTTAACTTTCTTAAAAAATATTTGAGTACAAGATCATGTAGTAGCAACATATTCTGATTCTTCTATGCTCAAAGTTACTGAACTTTGTTTCTTACTATTCCAACTCACACAAAATTCTCCTAAGAAAAATGTTCCACCTGAAGTTGATTTTATATCACTGCATTCTCCATCCCAATGGGCATCTATATAACCATGAAATTCCATGTTAAAAATTCTTTTCTAAATCATCCCATATGAGTTCACTAATTTAACATATCTCATAATTTTCTTTTCTACCAACATATGACATTCTTTCAAATCATTGTGATATCTAGGACAGAAATTCACAATATAAACAATAGCAGTTCTTGAGGATATAAGGTAAATCCAAATTCCTATTAGATTCAAAAAATATTTTTGATTTACCCTTTTTTTGGTTTCATATTTATTCAAATTTGTGCTCACTAAAATCAGAGTAGAATCTTCTTTAGAATCTATCATGAAAAACTTTTTGACAACCCTCTTTCATACTTTTCTTGACATAGGAAAATGTATTTTCCTTTTTTTTGAACTTGTAAACCAAGGAAGAAAGTTAATTATACTAACATTGACATATAAAAATTCTTCTTCATTGATTCAATAAATTATTTACAAACATTTTCTATATCCCCATAAAAACTATATCATCCATATAAACAATTAAAATCTAGGTGTAGAAATATATTTATTTTACATACAAGTTTCTATTAACTTTTACTTTATAAAAAATAAACTTTTTTAGAAAACTATCAAGTTTAGAGTCCCATGAATGTGGGGCCTATTTTAACCCATACATGGATTTATTCAATTTACAAACCTTGATTTCATTGTTATAAAGTAAAAAAACACAATATTTCTCAATGTACACTTATTCCTCAATCTCATTATTTAAGAAAGCTCACTTTACATCTATCTGATAAACTTTATAACATAAATGTGCTTCCATTGCTAAGAATATTATGATAGTTTATAATATTTCAATATGGGAAAAATTTTCTTCAAAGTGTACACCTCCAACATTTTCACAAACATTACAAACAAATCCTCCCTTATTTCATGAAACTTATCAATGTTCATTCAATTTGTTTTTGTACACCCATTTTTTTCCAATAACATTTTTATCTACTAGATGTGGAAAAAGTTCCCACACTTCATTTTTCTTAATTTTACCCAATTATTCTTTCATTGTATTCACCCATTTTTTTTGTGTTTTATCACTTCTAAAATAGAATCTTCAATTTAGAAATGAGTTATGTCTAATTTTCTAATCTCAAAATTCTTCTAGACTGAATCGTATCTTTCTAATTTTCATGTATATTTTCAGTTTCAAATTATTTATGTAGGTTATGAAAATTTTAAAGTTTATATTCCATCTTCACTTTCCTCATCACACGACTCCTATAAGTCTTAATATATATGTTTTGTGTCACTTTAAATTTTTTTAACTATTTATTTTATCTTCCTCAACGTTCTAAACGTCCTCTCTTAATGAATTTGGATTTTTAGTAACTTTTACATCATTGGAATCCAACAACTTTTATAGATGTTTTTTCCAAAAAAAATTAACTTCTTACATTGGGTGAATATCCCATGAGAGTTACTTCCTCATATTTTTCATCAAATTTCCCAAGACCAAGATTTTTTATTTTTAGAAAATAGGTGCTTCCAAAATCCTTGAAATATTTCACTAGAGTTTTTTTGTTATACCACATTTCATATGAATTCTTATTTGATTCAAACCTTTAAAAACATATGTTTTTCACATGTACAAAAATCTTAATGGATTCTCTCTAGTAAAACTTTTATATTTTTTACTCTTCCAACATGCTTCTTCCCATTTCCACCAATGTTCTATTTTTCCTTTATGTAACTTCATTTTTTTGAGGGATTTATGGAGCACTATATTTATTTTCGATTCAATTCTTATTTAGATGAGATTTAAAATCATTTCATTTGAATTTTGTACCATTATCCATTCTAAAATTTTTTATAAAAATCACAATTTCTCTCTCAATATCTTTTGTAAAAGATCTGAACATTTATACAGCCTCTTATTTATGTTTCATAAACATGATGTTGATCATCTGAGTGAAATCATCAATAAAAGTGATAAAGTAAAAAATATACGTTTTTGTATCGATGTATAATTAGTCCTCAAATATAAAGGTGAATAATCTCAAAGTTCCATTAGATTGAATTTCTACTTTCTTATAAATTTTAATAATCATATTTACTTTTTGAAAATTTATACAAACAAATATTCTATTATTCTCAATGTTGGAAGATTTCATACGGCATTAACAATAGAATTTTTTCATACTTTTCTTCCCAAGATACCCAAGTCTATGATGCCAGAACTTGTTGTCATATTCAGCACTTAAGTAACATGAGCCACCATGTTCCAAAATTTGAAAAAAGATTCCACTAGTACTTTCTCTTCTTGTAAAAAATTTCCAATCCTACACAATTCTAATGATGCAAGAATATTTTCTAAATATCACTTATTTTCTATCATCAAAAAGTTTACTCACACTAAGTTATGTTTTATCCCAACAAATTATAGAACTTTCTTAGATTTTACTTTCCCATCTTTAATCTTACTTGTTCCAATTCCTCTGATTTTTTAGGAACTATCATTTCCAAAATTTATTTCTCATCTATCATGATTTTAAAAATATTTCAAAATCATTAAATCACCTTTTATATGTGATTAATAACCACTATCAATAATCCATTGTTAGTTAATTTTTCTTGATTTCAAAGTTGTCTTAAAAACAATATATCTCTATTTAATATTCTTCTTTCTAGATTATTTTTATTCCTTTCAAAATAAGATTTTCCTTGAAGAGATAGCATATAATCTTCAACTAAGTTTCCATATTGGTCACATATTCCATAAACTTTCTCCATAAAATCAAAAAAAATCATTAGAATTTTTATAACATCTTGATATTTTGTTCTTCCAACTTCCTATAGATTAGGCCAGTTACTCATTTTTCTTCTACTATTCCTCCCCCTTTCTTCTTTCATATTTTTTAGAAGAGTATTTTTATGTCAAAAATTATAAGCTTTTTTCCCAAGAACTATACAACACCAAAAAATACCATCAAACATTGATTTTCTATAGAAGAAAGTTCTTTCCCTATAGAAATGTTTCTGAGGTTCATAATATATATCTACTTTTGTTTCCCTCTGTCATGGGGAAATTGTAATAACTCTAATTTTTCCATGTATTACTTTAGCATATTATATAGATTATTTTTGGATCTAGGAACTCAAACAGCATGATATTTCGAGGCCCATTGTACCTGGAATTAATTTTGGAAATATATTAAATATATTAATATCATGTGAATGAAAATTTCCTCAAAAAGTGCGATAAATTCTGAACTAGGTTTCATATTAGAAATCTAAGGGAACTGTTGAGTTTATAATGCAGGTTTTACCCTAGGTGTGACATAAACTTTTTCATCATTGGGCGTTTGTGAGAAATTTGTCGTGGGCACGAAATTAATAAAATAAATAAATTTATTTATTTATTTTATTTTTTGTTGACACAGTGACCTATTTAATCTATTTAAACATGGTTATTACTCAATCCTAGGTTTAGTTGTATAACCTAGAGATTGAGAGGATCCATTATAGGATCATTTAAAGATGATGTTGGATCAAATCTGTAACACCTCAAGCTTCTACAGTACGCTTCTCTTTGAATAATGCGATAGCGTGTGTTGTACGCAACATCGAGTTCTAACACACCACAACCAATCAAACTGGCCATTATGAATAGTAATACCTACTTTTTGAAATTATATATATTTTATATTTCAAATGGACTTCATTTTTGGATTCTGAATATCGAAATTATCCTAAGTTTAATTTTTGGTATTTTTCTGAGAACTTCCAATTTTTATGAATAGTGAAAAATACTTTTTTTAATCAAAATAATTTATAGTGATACATTATATTATTGAGTGGTTTTAAAGTATAATTAGAATATATTTTTACCATTTTATCAAATGATGTTCATTAGAATTAATTTCACTTTGAAATTGGACGTAAACAATTGTCAATCTTTTGATATATATTGTTTCATAAAAACATGATATTTGTTGTGACAGTGGGAATTAATTATAAAATTAATTAATGAAACTTATATGTTTGGAATTTTGTAAAATACACATCATTTTTGAAATTGGAATATCAATTATAGCTTAGGGTGAAATTTTGGCATTGTTCAGAAAAACATCAATTTTTGATGAATAGTGAAACCACTAAGTGGTAGATAAAAAAACTGAATTTTTCATAAAACTTAATTTTACTGCTTCTTTGAATGGAATTTCAAAAATCAGAGAGACACGGTTAATATCAAGTAGTAAAATGTGGTTCAATGAGATGAAAATAATTTTTGGTGAATAGTAACTTTTTACTTTAATTTACCACGGTTAAAAGTAAATAGGGTAATTAAGGGTAAAAATGATATTAATATTACCCTAAAACATGTCCTAATTATATTGGAAAAGTGTATCTCGACCAAAAACAACCTTAGGAATAAAATATTATCATTTAAGTCCACTTAGATTAGATTAGGACATTTATTATTATTTAATTCAAAGAAGAGTTAAAAGAGTTAAAATCAAAGTTTATTTACTAAAACATTTTTAATATAGGGTTATACATAAGATAAATTCGATTTTAAATATTCATTAGAAATATAAAATTATATCCTACATAATGATATTTTATTTATAATTTTTAGACATTAAATAATTTAATTTATTTATGACACAATGATGATGCAGTAATTACCATAATAGTGAAAAAATTAAAATAATTGATATTATAAATTCCCAAATAAATATAATTTGAGATTTTTATGAATTAAACTAATTTTATAGGTTAATATGACATGTTAGGATTGACTTAATTAACTTTTTTCTAAGTAATCATTCTGTTATGATTTTTACAAAAATGAATTATTGAATAGTGTCAAAATTGACATAAAAGAGTTTTTAAAAACAATATTATATTATTAATTGATATTAAATTCCTAAAAATATAAGGTTCGGACAAGAGACTTATATCATGATAGGTGTATGATTAATGGACCACTTGGGGGTCTATTGGATGTATATAGTAAGTTTATTAACCATATAATATAAAAATACAAAGAGACATTGTAAAAGTGAAACTAATTAACTAAGAGTTAATACTTAATGATAAGGTTAATATAGTAACCAAAACCTATCTAAATTCTATTGGTTGAGTGGTTTTAGAAACATCCCCACCTTAACCTTTAAATAATACACTTTTCAGCCATTAGAAACTGAATATGAATTTATTATAAAATAATATTTCTAGCTTTTCCAAAGGTGCCATTCACCCCTCTTATAAAAGGGCACTCACCCTTCTCACTAATTCACACATTAAATGCCTTTTGGCTCAGCCAAAACCTGACCAAATACTCTCTCAACTTCCCTCACTGCAACCTAGAGGCCTTATTTTGATCATAAAGCTAACCTAAGGATCCCTTTTGATCAAATCAAAAGGAAAAACCCGAAGAAGAGGTAATGATTTCACCACCCCTTTTCAAGTTCCTTTCTTCTTCCACTTCTTCTATCTTTGTTATTACCATTCTAAAATAATAATTCAAGTATATTATATATACTTTTATGTTATTATAAATATGGTACAACCATATTCAGTATTCTATCCATCCTTTGAATAACATGTCACCATACGTGCGTACGTACGGCTTACCGTCTCCACGTCGTAGTGTAAATGTTATTCAATAAATTATTATTTGGATGGGTATAATAATGATGTATAATTCATGTAAATAATAAATATAACATGATAATTATTCATTATATATGATATACCATCCAATTATATATTATTTTAATATCAAAAGAATGATATTGTCGCTCGTGCGTACGTACGGACTATCGTCTCCACAAACTCGATGAGATTCATTCTCCATCGTATCCATTCAAGTATAATTATCATTTGATGATTTAAAAATAATGTTTAAGGACTTAATATCATTATGGATATGAATAATATACAACCTATCCATGACAAACATGGCTTACATAACAAAACATATAAAATAAAACAAGTAAGTTAACACCCGAAACGACGATAATACTAAGATATTATTAACAAAGCAATGTTAAAAGATCATATATGATAACATAATAATGTATGTGATTCTTGTATAATTTAATAAAAATTATGTCACCATTATATAGGAGGTTAAGCTACCCCAACCAAGGTAAAAGTACAAGGTAAGGGTTTATTTCGCAATCTCTTCATTATCCGAGGTTGTTTATACGTAATAATCTACTAGGACTTCTATATCATCCACATCCATGTTTCTTAAAAATGTATTTCAAAACATTTTTACTATTTACTAGAATATGGGTTAAAGTCATTTATACCCTTGTTGACTTTTATAAGTGGTTTATAAAGGAATCTTTCCGTCATTTTCCAAACAATGTCCTTTTTAACCTTTTTGACAGAATTAAGGTAAGAATGTTTTTTTAACTTATACGGCGGGTGCGGATATTTTACACCGTTATAAAGTTGTTGAAGCTTCCCTTAGAATCTTATAAGAATATTTTCAAAGAAAATGTTTTATTTTATAAATATATGACTCTTAAATGATTTCAAAATAGAAAGATATATTTCTCTAAAAAGAGTTTTGATTTAATCTATGTCAACATCCTTTGATGGATTTTAAGCTTATATGAAGTTGATTTATTATGAAACAAAAATTCCATATTGTATTTATGGTTTTGTGATATGTTTGACTGTGGATGTGTTATTTTTATACCATTCATGGTTTATGAAGAAAGTATTGACATTTCGTATGCTAGTTTTAATACGAATGTTTATGTTATGTTTAAACCTGTTCATATGAGGAATGTATTGGACTTAATAAGTGACGGGTGGAGCCCGTTATAGCTCCTCGAGGAATTGGTAGGTCTCATGAGACAAACTAGTGTCTTGGCACAAGGCCTTGGAAAAATCTTATTTGTTGTCTTGGCATGAGGCCTTGGCTATGTGGTTATGATAGTCTGGCATTATGCATTCCATCATTATGAAAGTGGTTATTGATATTTCATGTGATTATTCGATTAGTAGAATATCCATGTGATTAAGTGAATGGAAATATTTCATTTTATTTTTGTCATACTATGTTGAATTTCAAGTTTAAAAGGATTTTGTTTTAGTTATACATTGCCTTAAATGTTTATTCTTATTTATGAAAGTTTCCGCTATATTTTTATCCTTACTGGGAATTTGAGATCACCCCTTTCAATGTTTTATTTTTCTCAGGATGTGAAGAAGTAATTTATGAATGACCTGCAGGGATAGTATGTAGGGATATGAGTGTGGACTATGAAGAAAATATGTTGTTGTAGTTTTCATTTTTATGATGTAATATAAGACTTATGAATATATCTAGTGTTTCCAAGGCTACTAAACCAATCGGTCTTTCGAGATTTGATCTTTCTTGTGATCATGCCAATGTTATGTAATAATGCACCGACTCTGGGTAACTGGGGCTGGGGTGTTACAGTTGGTATCAGAGGAAGTTTAGTACAAACCTTGGAAGCTGTATTTAGATAAACTCTGATTAGAGCACATAGGCCTAAGATGGCCTTTGAGGATTTGTATAGAAGAACTTCCTAGAATTTTGGTATTGTAGAGATTTTGTGAGTTTTTTGAGAAATACATCCCTGTCTAGATACAAGCAGGTATAGGTGGATTTGGCATAGATGTACCTAGGGGTAAAACCCGAAAACACCGCTTTGACCTAGACTCGAATGGGAACTGGTGTATGACAATGGGCCTTGCTGCACTCTTGGTTACGACACTCCTGGGGGATATTCTTAGGATAACTCTAATTTTCTTTAAAAATCATTATGAAGGGTTTATGAGTATATACTTCCTGAAAGAAAACATTTTTATGATTATGGATTATATCCATAAATAGTTCAATTTATGTTAAGTGTTTTATAATTATGGAATTATGTATTTTGATTCATAAACCGATCTAGTTTATGCCATTGTTTTGAAATGGTGCCTAGTGGAAGAAATGGAAACCGTATCAATGCACGCACTCCATGTAGGGATTTCCCTCCTGCTCAAGATAATTATAGTGGAGCTGGTGATGCAACTGGTGCCGATCAGCTAATCACCATACTGGGATAACTCACTCAGGTTATGAATAATAACCTTACCCGTATGGAGCATCCTGATCCGCAGTGTGGAGGATCAATGTTAGATCGATTCATGAGGCAACAACCACCAACGTTCAATGGGATTAAAAATCCCTTAGTAGCTAAGCAATGGATAAATTCCCTAGAGAAAATATTTCAGGCTTTGGGGAGTAGTGAAAGGGAAAAAGTTATCATGGCAGTTTACCGCCTCACTGGAGATGTTGATCAATGGTGGTCATTGATTCAAAACATGAAGGAAGATGATGAAGTATCAAATATGGAATGGAGGGAGTTCAAAGATCTGTTTTTAGAAAAATACTTTCCTCGTGACCATTGAGCAGATATGGAAAGGCAATTTCTGAATCTGAAACAAAAGGAGGATGAGAATGTCGCAAAGTATGAGGCTAACTTTACAAGGTTAGAAGGGTATGCTGGAGATTATATATGTAACCCAAGAAGTAATATTGGTCATTTATTTGATGGGTTAAAACCATTTCTCCGTCGAGCATTAGTCTCACAATCCTTCTCACCGTACGAAGACATTGTCTCATGTGCTATCAAGACAGAAAAGGAATTCTCTAAGTCTTATGACTTTAAAGCAAAGAAAGATAAGAAGAGATCTACTGATCAATCTGGGAATGGAAATAAGGGGAAGAAGGGAAAGTTTGAATATCTATCATGTGGTAAATGTGGGAAGAAACACCCTAGTACTTGCTTGAAGGGAATGGGTGTCTGTTACAAGTGTGATGAAAAAGGCCACCAAGCTCGTGATTGCAAAGGGAAGAAGGAAGCTACCAATTTTCAATGCTACAATTGCAGGGAGATGGGACATTATGAAAATGAATGTCTTAAACATCAGGGGAACTTACCTCAGAAAAGGCCAAGGGATCAAGGCCAAGCTTATGTTATCACTACCGCTGAGGTAGAAGCTCCGAAAGATGTGGTGGTAGGTAATTTAATGGTTTACTCAAGTTTAGAAAATGAATTATTTGATTCTAGATCATCACATTGTTTCATAACTTCCCAGTTTTCTAAGAAAATTAGATATTTCCAATTTGATTTAACAAGGGAGTTTTCAGTTAAAACTCCTAAGGGAAGTATCATTGCAACAAAGTTTTGTGAATCAGTCCCCATTAGAGCACATAATTGTTCTTTATCTGCTGATCTCATCGTCATACCTATGATTGAGTTTGATATAATCCTCAGTATGGATTGGCTTTCAAACTATGATGCAAATATTTATTGTAAGAAGAAGGAGGTTATGATTTTTGATGATGATGATGATAAGGAACACCTTATCTTTAGAGCAGAATCGTCACCACCTAATTCTTATCTAGATCCACCCCCAGTAGCTCAACTAAATTCAATTATTGGGGAGGAAGAGGATGAAATTACAGTGGGTGAGGAAAGGAATGTTCAAATAGAGGATTTACCTATTGTGAAAGAATATGTAGATGTGTTTCCGGAAGATTTACCTGGACATCCTCCAGAGCGAGAAGTTGATTTTTCCATTGATTTAATTCCTGGATCAAGGCCTATATCAAAGACTCCTTATATAATGGACACTGTAGAATTAGTTGAACTAAAGAAAAAACTAGAGGAATTGAGTAATAAGGGATTTATTCACCCTAGTTTTTCTCTATGGGGAGCCCCTGTTCTTTTTGTTAAAAAGAAAGATAGATCTATGAGGTTATGTATTGACTACAGGGAGATAAATGATATAACAATAAAGAATAAGTATCCCCTACCTCTCATTGATGATTTATTTGACCAACTTCATGGAGATCAATACTTTTCAAAGATTGATCTTCGATATGGATACCATCAGTTGTGTGTGAATAAGGAAGACATTCCGAAGACAGCATTTCGAACCAGGTACGGGCATTAAGAATTTACAGTAATTCCTTTTGGATTGACTAATTCACCCTCTGTATTCATGGATCTGATGAATAGAGTTTTCAAGGAATATCTTGATGAATTTGTGGTGGTATTTATTGATGATATCTTGGTATACTCCAAAAGTTACGAAGATCATGAAAATCACTTGCGCATTATCCTGAAAACTCTGAGAAGACGTTAATTATATGGGAAGTTTAGCAAGTGTGAATTCTAGCTTCAGGAGATTTCTTTTCTTGGCCATATTGTCTCTAAAGATGGAATCTCTGTTGATCATTCTAAGACCAAGGCAATACAATAATGGCCAGCACCTACGAGTATAACTGAGGTATGCATTTTTATTGGTTTAGCAGGTTATTATCGAGGTTTCTTCCAGAATTTTGCCCAATTGGCTAACCCGTTAACGAAGCTCACACGTAAAGGGGTTAAATTTGTTTAGACAAAAGAGTGTGAAGAATGTTTCAAAGAACTGAAGAGAAGATTAGTCAATGCTCCTATATTGACTCTACTATTGGGGAATTATGGGTTTGTTATTTATAGTGATGCATCGAAGAAAGTACTTGGTTGTGTCCTTATGCAGAATGATAGGGTTATTGCCTATGCATCACGACAGTTGAAAATTCATGAACAAAACTATCCTACTCATGATCTCGAGTTATCAGCTGTGATATTTGCTTTGAAGATATGGAGGCACTACCTCTATGGTGAAAAATTTGAGATTTATACTAATCACAAGAGTTTGAAGTATATTTTCACACAAAAAGAACTCAACATGAGGCAAAGGAGATGAATTGAATTACTCAAGGATTATGATTGCACGATACACTACCACCTGGGGAAGGCAAACAAGGTGGCATATGCTTTGATCAGAAAAGATCATGGAATTTTGAACAATATGAGAATTGAAAGGGATCCAATTTTCATGGATCTGGTAAAGATGGACATGGGAATAACTAGGGAAGGTGAAACATCAATGCTTTTTCAAATGGTTGCCAAACCATATTTACTAAAAAGGATTAAGAGTTCTCAAACCGATGATGAATAATTTCAAAAGAATATTAAAGCTTTGAATGATGGGAGATTGAGATACTTTTTGTATGAAGATGGAATTTTCAAATTTGGGAAGAGACTTTGTGTTCCTGATATACCTGATCTAAAAAGGGAATTGCTAGATGATGCTCATAGTTAAAATTTCTCTATACACCCTGGGAGCACCAAAATGTATGGATATTTGAAGGAACATTTTTGGTGGGACAACATGAAGAGGGAGATTTCTGATTTTGTGTCAAGATGTATGGTTTTTCAACAAGTGAAAGTTGGAAGGAAATAGCCTGGAGGATTCATGCAACCTCTTCCCATACCATATTGGAAATGGGACAATATTACGATGGACTTTGTCATGGGTCTACCAAATACTCCTAGAAGGAACGATGCAATATGGGTCATTGTTGATCGTCTTACCAATTCAGCACATTTTCTTTCTATAAGAGAAGATCTACCACTGGAATGTCTAGCAAGACTATATATTGATGAAGTTGTGAGACTTCATGGAGTACCCCTATCGATTATTTCTGATCGTGATCCACGTTTTACTTCAAGATTCTGGAAAAGTATTTAGAAAGCCTTGGATACTGAACTTCATTTGAGCACTACCTACCACCCTCAAACAGATGGACAATCAGAATGAACTATTCAAACCTTAGAAGACATGTTGATATCCTACTCACTTGACTTTTAGGGTATGTGGGATCAATATTTACCTCTGGTAGAATTTTCCTATAACAATAGCTTCCATTCAAGTATTCAGATGGCACCATATGAAGCGTTATACAGAAAGAGATGTCGTACACCAACCTGTTGGGATGAATTTGGTGAAAGAAAACTTGTAGGCCCATAACTGGTGGAGGAAATGATGGAAAAGGTGAAGGTAATCCAAAATCACATCAAAGCAGCTCAAAGTAGGCAGAAGAGCTATGCCGATAATCGAAGGAAGGATTTGGAAATTCAAGTCGGTGATCATGTTTTCCTGAAGGTATCTCCATGGAAGAGAGTCATACGTTTTGGTAAGAAAGGTAAATTGAGTCCCAGGTACATCGGACCTTTCGAAATTCTAGAACGAATTGGGGCTGTCGCTTACCGATTGGCAATGCCGCCAAGCCTCTCCAAAGTTCACGATGTGTTCCACATATCTCTATTGAGGAAATACATGCCTGACCCAACGCATGTACTCACCTATGAGGAATTATAACTGGAACCCGATCTATCTTATTGCGAAGAGCCCGTCAGGATTCTTGATACGAGAGAACAAGTACTGAGAAACTGGACGACGTGTCTGCTAAAAGTTTTGTGGAGAAACCATAAGATAGAAGAGGCAACGTGGGAACCCGAGGAACTTATGATGAAGAACCACCCGAGTCTTTTCATGCGGTAGTATTCTAGAAATTTTGAGGACGAAATTATTTGAAGGAGGGTAGAATGTAACACCCCAAGCTTCTATGGTACCCTTCTCTTTGAATAATGCGATAGCGTGTGTTGTACGCAATATCGAGTTCTAACACACCACAACCAATCAAACTAGCCGTTATGAATAGTAATACCTACTTTTTTAAATTATATATATTTTATATTTCAAATGGACTTCATTTATTGGATTCGGAATATTGAAATTATCCTAAGTTGAATTTTTTGTATTTTTCTGAGAACTTCAAATTTTTATGAATAGTGAAAAATACTTTTTTTAATAAAAATAATTTATAGTGATAAATTATATTATTGAGTGGTTTTAAATTATAATTATAATATATTTTTACCATTTTATCCAATGGTGTTCATTAGAATTAATTTCACTTTGAAATTGGACATAAACAATTGTCAATCTTCTGATATATATTATTTCTTAAAAACACGCTATTTATTGTGACAGCGGGAATTAATTATAAAATTAATTAATGCAACATATATGTCTGGAATTTTTTAAAATAGACATCATTTTTGAATTTGGAATATCAATTATATCTTAGGGTGAAATTTTGGCATTGTTCGGAAAAACTTCAATTTTTGATGAATAGTGAAACCACTAAGTGGTAGTTAAAAAAATGAATTTTTCATAAAACTTAATTTTACCGCTTCTGTGAATGGAATTTTGAAAATCCGAGAGACACGGTTAATATGAAGTAGTAAAATGTGGTTCAATGAGATGAAAATAATTTTTGGTGAATAGTAACTTTTTACTTCTATTTACCACTTTTAAAAGTAAATAGGGTAATTAAGGGTAAAAATGATATTAGTATTACCCTAACACATGTCCTAATTCTATTGTACAAGTGTATCTCGACCATCGACCAAAAACAACCTTAGGAATAAAATATTATCATTTAGGTCGACTTGGATTAGATTAGGACATTTATTATTATTTAATTCAAAGAAGAGTTAAAATCAAAGTTTATTTACTAAAACATTTTTAATATAGGGTTATACATAAGATAAATTTGATTGTAAGTATTCATTAGAAAGATAAAATGATTTCCTACATAATTATATTTTATTTATAATTTTTAGACATTAAATAATTTAATTTATTTATGACACAATGATGATACAGTAATTACCATAATAGTGAAGAAATTAAAATAATTGATATTATAAATACCCAAATAAATATAATTTGAGATTTTTATGAATTAAAATAATTTTATAGGTTAATATGACATGTTACTATTGACTTAATTAACTTTGTTTGAAGTAATAATTCTGTTATGATTTTTAAAAAAATCAATTATTGAATAATATCAAAATTGACATAAAAGAGTTTTTAAAACAAATATTATATTATTAATTGATATTAAATTCCTAAAAATATAAGGTTCGTCCAAGAGACATATATCATGATATTAGTATCATTAATGTACCACTTGGGGGTCTCTTGGATGTATATAGTAAGTTTATTAACCATATAATATAAAAATACAAAGAGACATTGTAAAAGTGAAACTAATTAACTAAGAGTTAATACTTAATGATAAGGTTAATATAGTAACCCAAACCTGTCTAAATTCTATTTGTTGAGTGGTTTTCGACCCATCCCCACCTTAACCTTTAAATAATCCACTTTGGAGCCATTAGAAACTGAATATGAATTTATTATAAAATAATATTTCTACCTTTTCCAAAGGTGCCCCTCACCCCTCTTATAAAAGGGTACTCACCCTTCTCACTAATTCACACATTCAAAGCCTTTTGGATTGGACAAACCCTGCCCAAATACTCTCTAAACTTACCTCAATACAACCTAGAGGCCTTATTTTTATCAGAAATCTAACCTAAGGATCCCTTTTGATCAAATCAAAAGGAAGAACCCGAAGAAGAGGTAATGATTTCACCACCCCTTTTCAAGTTCCTTTCTTCTTCCACTTATTCTATCTTTGTTATTACCATTCTAAAATAATAACTCCAGTATATTATATATAATTTGATGTTATTATAAATATGGTACAACCATATTCAGTATTCTATCCATCCTTTGAATAACATGTCACCATACGTGCGTACGTACGGCTTACCGTCTCCACGTCGTGGTGTAATTGTTATTCAATAAATTATTATTTTGATGGGTATAATAATGATGTTTAATTCATGTAAATAATAAATATAACATGATAATGATTCTGTATATATGATATGCCATCCAATTATATATTATTTTAATATCAAAAGAATGATATTGTTGCTCGTGCATACGTACGGACTACGGTCTCCACGAACGTGATGAGATTCATTCTCCATCGTATCCATTCAAGTATAATTATCATTTGATGATTTAAAAATAATGTTTAAGGACTTAATATAATTCTGGATATGAATAAGATACAACCTATCCATGACAAACATGTCTTACGTAACAAAACATATAAATAAAAACGAGTAAGTTAACACCCGAGACGACGATAATACTAAGATATTATTAACAAAGCAATGTTAAAAGATCATATATGATAACATAATAATGTATATGATTCTTGTATAATTTAATAACAATTATTTCACCATTATACAGTAGGTTAACCTATCCCAACCAATGGAAAAGTACAAGTTAAGGGTTTATTTCACAATCTCTTCATTATCTGAGGTTGTTTATACGTAATAATATACTGGGACTTCTTTATCATCCACATCCATGTTTCTTAAAAATGTATTTCAAAACAATTTTACTATTTACTAGAATATTGGTTAAAGTAATGTATACCCTTTTTGAATTTTATAAGTGGTTTATAAAGGAATCTTTCCGTCGTTTTCCAAACAAGGTCCTTTTTAACCTTTTTGACAGAATTAAGGTAAGAATGTTTTTTTAACTTATACGGCGGGTGCGGCTATTTTCCACCATTATAAAGTTGTCGAATATTCCCTTAGAAGCTTATAAGAATATTTTCAAAGAAAATGTTTTATTTTATAAATATATGACTCTTAAATGATTTCAAAATAGAAAGATATATTTCTCTAAAAAGAGTTTTGATTTCATCTATGTCAACATCCTTTGATGGATTTTAAGCTTATTTGAAGTTGATTTATTATGAAAAAAACTTCCATATTGTATTTATGGTTTTCTGATATGTTTGACTGTGGATGTGTTATTTTTATACCATTCATGGTTTATGAAGAAAGTATTGAAATTTCGTATGCTAGTTTTAATACGAATGTTTATGTTATGTTTAAACCTGTTTATATGAGGAATGCATTGGATTTAATAAGTGGCGGGTGGAGCCCACTATAGCTCCTCGATGCATCGGTAGGTCTCATGAGACAAACTAGTGTCTTGACACAAGGCCTTGGAAAAATCTTATTTGTAGTCTTGGCATGAGGCCTTGGCTATGTGGTTATGATAGTTTGGAATTATGCATTCCATCATTATGAAAGTGGTTATTGATATTGCATGTGATTATTCGATTAGTAGAATATCCATGTGATTAAGTGAATGGAAATATTTCATTTTATTTTTTCCATTCTATGTTGAAGTTCAAGTTTAAAAGGCTTTTGTTTTAGTTATACATTTCCTTAAATGTTTATTCTTATTTATGAAAGTTTCCGCTATATTGTTATCCTTACTAGGCATTTGAGCTCACCCCTTTCAATGTTTTATTTTTCTTAGGATGTTAAGAAGTAATTTATGAATGACATGTAGGGATAGTATGTGGGGATATGAGTGTGGACTATGAAAAAAATATGTTGTTGTAGTTTTCATTTTTATGATGTAATATAAGACTTATGAATATATCTAGTGTTTCCAAGGCTACTAAACCAATTGGTCTTTTGAGATTTGATCTTTCTTGTGATCATTCCAATGTTATGTAATAATGCACCGACTCTGGGTAACTGGGGTCGGGGCATTACAAAATCAGATTGAGGATCATGCACCAATGGATTTTTCGGATCTCACCAACAATGGAAACACGGAATTTTTATTTATCATTGATCTATCCAAACTCTAGGTAGGAAGTTTTATCTATTAATTTCATCCCATTATTTTATCTTGATCAAACGTGGATCAATTCCATGAACAATAATTGATTTATGCATTGATGGTAGATTTATTTATGATGGATTTATTTTGTTCATTGGTTATATCCCTATTTTTTAATCTATTTATTAAACAATGGATCATGGATAAAAGAACAAAGGTTGAGGTTTGTTCCTCACATATTGTGGTTTAAGGATTTCACCAATGTTTCTTCACCCATTCATTGTTGGTATTTTATTTAGACAATGGTTCGATGAATGCCTAGTATTTGATCATTTTGTGACCGTTATTCAGTGTAACATATCAATATCACTAGTGTAGTTCAAAATTGAGGGTTAAATCAAGGTGCAACAATAGTAGAGGAAGATCATAGGTGGATCGGAATGGATTGGTAGTTCCTGTTCATCCCAGATTCGATGGTTCAACTTTTGACGGCACATGTGGGAGTTTTCTAAGCAGATTCAAAGCCCAAAATCCTGTTCTCTAGTGATGGGAAGGTCGAACAACCCTGGATCTGCAATTTTATAGTGATCCAGTCAGTGGTGATGTAGAGGATGATGCAAAAGAGAAACCAATGAGATATATAAATCTTGGTTTACACAGTGTGTAATTCGGAATTACATGTTTGTGGGACCCCCTAGCTACAGCAATAGGGTTTTCACTAGAGTTAAATATCACATATCAATTAACCCTATCACACACCGTTTGATTCATGATAGGTGGATCAGCATATTACTCAGAGGTTACATGGGCATGGGCTGGCTGAAGTACATGGACACGGACATGGACAGGTGTACATGAGCACAACCGGGTGTACATGGGTTGGTACACATGCATGACCATGTGTACATGGGTGGTATACTGACATGACTAGCGGTACACAGGCATGGGAATATGGAATGGGTAAGGTTTTGAGTGATCACTACATTCCATGTATTGTTCTTACATATCATGTATATGGAGATTTACAAGTTTTGTGAGGCAGTACCACATGGGTAGACCAAGGGTTGGCTGGACATGCCATGTACCCCCATTACACACCATGTACCCCCTTTGAGGGTGTTTGGAGACCTTATTTTCTTAAGTTTAAACTAGTATCAGTTGATTGTGTACCCTTTGTGCATACTCTATAGGTAACAATGTGGCATTAAAACCACATCTCTGGATTTTGATCCCCTCTAGAGGATGAGTCTCAGATAGAGTTTGTGTTCTCCCTCTGTGAGACTAGAGTGTGATCCTATATCATTTATTTTATAACCTTGGTGGGTTTTTTGGAATAATCATGACCTCTCTGATTATAGTGTTGATCCTCAATATATAAGTTCATTTCATTAGGATTTGTGGTATCATTGGAGTTGGTACCTACCCAGCGGGTTGATCTATATTGGGTTTGTGGTTTCCCCTGGTGGTCCTGGGTGTGATCTCCTATCTGATTATCAAGGTCTTCTTAGACTAGTGAGATTTATTGGGAGAGTCCTAATGATCATAACCTCTTGAATGAGTGTATCTAGTGATATCATGGCTCATGGAGTGGATTATTCTAGAATGATAATTTCTTCAAGCAGAATCTTGTGGATGGAATCTTGGTTGTGACCGCCACGAGGCACAATGTACTTCCTAAGTATAGTTGGGTTTTATCTTATGAATTGATTTCTATATCCTTATTATGATATGAATATTCTTGATGCTTTATGTTAGTGTTTTTTGTGTTTCCTACTCAGTATTGTTTTATTCACCCCTTCTTAGGCTCTATCCACACATGTTGTGTCTTATGTAGATAGTGTCCCTTTTGACGATGTCCTGAGTAGACAGAGAGATGGTGGAGCATATCTTGAGCTTAATAGACCGAGGTATTTTTTGGGTGGTTTCATGTGATCATATTCTTCACCCTATGATGAGGTTGGACTCTCTGTATTTTTTTTGGTTGGGATTTTATTTTTCTCTTTTTTTTCTTTCAGTACTTTACTATTGTACTTTGATTGTGGGATCATAGATGTATGCATGCATTGGTTTTATCTATTTTGCATTTTAGAATTTTATGGGCTTGGATATTTTTGTGTGTTTATAGGTACATTAGGATAATGACTCCTATGTGTGTGATATGCCTACTCGGCACTGGTCACTAGCCACTGGCCTATTAGAGACGGGCTTGGGGTATTCATGGTTCGGATCCCGTTGGGATGGGTTGTGATAGAGTGGTGTCAGAGAAGTCATTGTTTCCTTAATAATAGAGTTTGTGAGATTGGTTTGGGTTTTATTTCAACAATTTTAATTGTTTCTCGTTTTAGTTTTAGGATATGGACTCCAGTCTTGGTGCGGCATCTGACGTATCCATACACCAAGACTCTGATAACTTGCCTTTTGAATTGATGCATGTAGACATTGGTTGTAAGGAAAAATATTGTTGAATGTATCATATAGGAATGGGTTGTGGTTTTATGTACTTCTTGAGTCATATACCCATATATAATCTTTGAATGTGGTATATATTGTTTATTTCTGGATTCCTCCATGAAGATAGTCAGTCATGATTCCACTATGTGATCACAGTGATGATTCACTGAGTGATGAGGATTCAGTACATGGGCCTATACCATATATAGAACCTACAGATGGTTTACCATCTCTAACACCACCCATTGAGAATCAATTATCACTAGTAGTACCATTTTAGTATGTACACAGGATGAGTGCACTGTATGTGTTCCATAGGCAGCGACCTCTCGGGTTTCTAGGTGATCCAGACCCCTAGGTGGATGAGGATTGGCTAGAGTAAATCACTCATGTTTTTTCCCTTATGAGGACGCATTAAGATCATATGGAGGTCCTCATAGAGAATATTATTTAGGTCTCTATTTGGTGATGGTGGATTTTAGTGACTCAATCATATGATGAGACAACCCTCTCTAAGTCAAACTTTGAGTGTCTCTTCGTTAAGAAGTTTTATCTAGTATGACTATAGTGGATTATTCAATGAGGTTTACTAATATCTCATGATACCCCATATATGGTGCAGGATATGTTCTTTAGATTTTGGACCTTTGACCAGGTCTTGCGCTGGGATAACATGGATTTAGTGATATATCTCTGCATTCCCATGTATACTGGAGTGCTTGAGTGGGCCTTGGTGGTGGATATATTTATGGAAGAGCAGGAACCAATAGTGGGTGCTAGTAGTAGAACCCTGGGAGTTGAGACCTCAATGGTAGGTATTCAACATCATTCATAGGGATCTATGCATTTCAGATTCTTCATGAGACCATCCCAGGACAGAGGTTTGGTGATTAAGCTCTTAGGATGGATCAAGTTAGCCGAGGGAGAGGTATTGTTTCTCCTATGATGGTGAGGTAAATATTGCATGGGATTTTCTGATATGCAGTATAGGTTGTCAATAGATAGTCAAGGGACCATTGATCTAGAGACAAAGGCAGGATTAGTATGTTCTCTAGGGTGGTGTACATAGAATAAGGGTCGATAGAGCAGTAAGAGGTGGTTAGAGATTTGACATATTACCACCACCATCCCCAAGTGGTCCATGCTAGTCTTAGGGATATGGTGTTTAGGGATTAGGATAGATGTAAGCTATAGAGTCTTATAACCCCAAGGATCTAGGGATGATGTGAGGTTTTATCTTTGTCTTTTCTACCATAGCTACAGTATTGATAAACAAAGGTGTGAGTAATTCCTTTCTTTCCAATTCCCTGGCTTTTCTGTTGAGACTTCAGTCAACCCTTATTCTTTGATACTCTGACAGGAAGTGACCCAATGATTTCACACTTCTTCTAATAGTTTAATCTGACACTTGGGGTGAGAGCTTTGTATGGTATATCTTTATCGCAGTGATGATGCCTTATGGCGTCATCTTAGGTATGGACTGGATATCCACATTTCATGCCCATATTGAATGTTTTATGAAGAGGATACAATGTGTACATAGTAATGGGATAAGGTTTTCCTTTATGGGTGACAAGGAAACCTTGTAAAAGTAGGACGATATCAGATATAGGAGATTTCATCCAATTACTCACTAGTTGGATGTCATGACTCTTTGATCAGTGGATGTTATAGGCTACAAATTCCCTATGGTGGTGTTGGATTATGAGGAGGTAGTTCCTGAGTACATCCCAGGATTACCTCCCCACTAAGAGATATACTTGTTCATTAACTTACACCCCAAGATAGCCTTGATAACTATTCCATCATATCAGATGGATCTCACGGATCTTCGAGAGCTGAGGGTGTTGTTAGAGGACTTTCAAAAGAAGGGATTTGTGAGACCCAATGTTTCCCCTTGGGAAGACCTAGTGTTTTTCACCAAGGTGGATGGGGGATTGAGTTTATTTTTGGATTACTGGTATTTTAACCAAGTTACAGTGAAGAATAATTATCCACTACCAAGGATCAAAAACCTCTTCGATCAGTTGAGAGGGGCGCAATAGTTCTAGAAGATTAACCTCATATTAGGCT
This sequence comes from Viscum album, assembly GCA_963277665.1. NCBI lineage: Eukaryota > Viridiplantae > Streptophyta > Magnoliopsida > Santalales > Viscaceae > Viscum > Viscum album. Next base: position 1,442,941,616 of record OY728128.1, on the reverse strand, counting down.
ATCACTGGCTATAATTATGGGATGAGTATATACCGAAGATGGAATTAATATGTCACAATGGTAACTATGATTACTTGGTGATTCCCTTATACATGACTAATTCCCTACCAGTTTTCATGGGACCCATGAATCAAAACTTTCATCTTTTCTTAGACTGGTTTGTGGTAGTCTTTATCAAAGATATCCCAGTGTACTTGGCATTTTAAGATTAGAACATGAGACACTTAAAGATGGTCTTGGACACACTTTGAGAGTCCAATTTTATTGGAATCTCTTGAAGTTATAGTTTTGGATTCAAGGGTTCTACATCCTGGGACACATCATCTCAGAGGAAGGAGTGGCAGGGTACCTGGTGAAGGTTGAGGTGGTGCTAGCTTGAGAGCCAACCAAGAGTGTTACCGTGGTGCGGAGTTTCCTTATATTGGAAGATTACTATTGGAGGTTTTTACCCAATTTCTCTAGAGTGGTAGAACCCTTGATAGCTTTGAATTGAAATGGGTAGCATTTTATATGGATGGAAATGTTCCAGTAGTGTTTCCAGGAGTTAAGGTGAAGATTGAAAAATTCTCCCATCTTGATATTTCTAGGGAAGGATGTCGAGTACATAGTGTTATGCAATGCATCATGGACCAGGATTGGTTTTGTTCTAATGTATTGGTAGGCGGTGATTTCCTATGGTTTATGTCAGTTGATACCACATGAACAAAACTAGGTGATCCGTGATCTTGAGTTAACAGTGGTCATCTTCGCACTGAATATGTGGAGACACTACCTGATGGACAAGTGATTTTTTTTATATTCTAACTAAAATATTCTCAAGTATATATTTTCTCAGAAGGATATTAACTTGAGATATAGATAATGGCTATATTTCCTCTAGGACTATGACTTTGATATTTTCTATTCTCTTGGGAAGGAGAACTTAGTGGCTGATGTTCTTATCAAGAGACCTTATTCTCAATTATTGGTCAAGGTGTTAGAGTAGTTAGCCTCACTGTAGTTGTCCTTAGTGGACACGGATGATGCTACATATCTCTATTTGATGGTTATTACCCCACCTCTTTTACAGCATATTATGGAAGATCGACATGGAGATACCGACTGTGATACCTTACATACTCAGATATCCACTAGACGTGCTCTTGATAGATATTCTGAAGATGGGGATCACCTATTCATTTCAGAGGATGGACAATGGTACCATTGGATTTGTAGTAGGAGGTGATGAGGAAGTTTTATACATCCCATTTGGTGGTATATCCATGTGTGGAAAAGATGTATTGGGACCTTCGACATCAGTTTTTCTGTCCAGGCATGAAGAGTTGTGTTGTAAAGTTCATCTCTCGATGCCTCACTTATTAGAAAGTGAAGTCTGAGCACCAGGTTTTAGTAGGTTTAGTTCAACCCATTGAGGTGCCAGAGTGGATGTGGGATGGGATATCCATGGACTTCATGATGGGGTTACCATATATGTCCAGGGGACAAAATTCTATCTGGGTAATCCACTACGGGAAAAATGGGTATTTGCGACGGGTTATTTGCGACGGGGATAAATCTCGTCGCAAATAGCCCCGTTAAAAACTTATTTGCGACGGGGGTATTTGCCCGTCGCAAATAAGTAGTCTTTTGCGACGGGTTAGCTATCCCCGTCGCAAAAGAACTGGCGCGCTTTGCGCGCCAAATCGCGGGAAACGTATTTGCGACGGGCGGTTATTGCCCGTCGCAAATAACCGGCGGCGGTAAAAGGTATTTGCGACGGGAATATTCCCCCGTCACAAATAGTATGTCGGCAGGTGGTTATTTGCGACGGGTCCCGTCGCAAATAACTATTTAACCGTTGACCGTAATAAATGATGACTAAGGTATTTGTGACGGGTATCCCGTCGCAGATAATCTAACCTATAAATACCCTCATCCGTTTTTTCAATTCATTCTCAAACTCCATCTTCTCCTTCTCTCAAAATTCTATTTCTAGAGTTCAGCGTTTCTTAAGTTTAATTTTTTTCTCCGGAGTTGATATTGAAGTTTTCAAGAACGATCAGAGATCAACTTCAGATCAATTTTAAAGGTATTTTTGTTCATTTTAATTTAATATTTATTTTAAATTTTTTATTAGTTTCAATTATTCTTAATTAGTTGTAATTTAATTATGTTTACATTGTTTTGTTACTTAATAAATTTAAATTATTAGTATTGTTCATAGTTTATGGTAATTAGGAATAATTGGTAATAATTTTCAATAATTAAGAATAAATACTAATAATTAGTAATAAATACCAATAATTAGGAATAATAACATTATTACATTATTAGTATATTTTATTATTAATATCAAAATAATATAATTTTTTATATTATATACAATTCTCCTTTCATCTGTGTGTTTTCTGTCTCCACATGTAATATTTGTATGTGGAGACAGAAAACACACAGATGAAAGAGGAATTGTATATAATATAGAAAATTATATTATTTTAATATTAATAATAAAATATACTAATAATGTTATTGATCCTAATTATTGGTAATTATTGCTAATTATTGATAATTATTCATATAATTACCAACAATTAGTAATATTTACCAATAATTATTAATAATTACCAATAATTAGTAATAATTACCAATAATTAGTAATAATTACCAATAATTAGTAATAATTACCAATAATTAGTAATAATTACAAATAATTAGTAACAATTACCAATAATTAGTAATACTTACCAATAATTAGTAACACTTACCAATAATTAGTAATAATTACCAATAATTAGTAATAATTAGTAATAATTACCAATAATTACCACTAATTAGTAATAATTACTAATAATTACCACTAATTAGTAATAATTAGAAATAATTACCAATAATTAGTAATAATTAGTAATAATTAGTAATAATTAGTAATAATTAGTAATAATTAGTAATAATTAGTAATAATTAGTAATAATTAGTAATAATTAGGAATAATTAGTAATAATTACCAATAATTAGTAATAATTACCAATAATTAGTAATAATTACCAATAATTATCAATAATTACCGATAATTACCAATAATTAGGAATAATTACCAATAATTAGGAATAATTACCAATAATTACCAACAATTAGTAATAATTACCAATAATTCGTAGTAATTAACAATAATTAGTAATAATTAGTAATAATTAGTAATAATTACCAATAATTAGTAATAATTACCAATAATTAGTAATAATTAGTAACAATTACCAATAAATAGTAATAATTAGTAATAATTACGAATAATTACCAATAATTAGTATTAATTACCAATAATTAGTAATAATTACCAATAATTAACAATAATTACCGATAATTACCAATAATTAGTAATAATTACCAATAATTAGTAATAATTAGTAATAATTAGTAATAATTACCAATAATTGGTAATAATTCGTAATAATTACCAATAATTAGGAATAATTACCAATAATTAGGAATAATTACCAATAATTAGTAATAATTAGTAATAATTAGGAATAATTACCAATAATTAGTAATAATTAGTAATAATTACCAATAATTAGTAATAATTAGTAATAATTAGTAAAAATTACCAATAATTAGTAATAATTAGTAATAATTATTAATAACTACCAATAATTCTTAATAATTAGTAATAATTAGTAATAATTAGTAATAATTAGTAATAATTACCAATAATTAGTAATAATTAACAATAATTAGTAATAATTACCAATAATTAGGAATAATTACCAATAATTACCGATAATTAGTAATAATTAGTAATAATTAGGAATAATTACCAATAATTAGTAATAATTAGTAATAATTACCAATAATTAGTAATAATTAGTAATAATTAGTAATAATTAGTAATAATTACCAATAATTAGTAATAATTACCAATAATTAGTAATAATTAGTAATAATTACCAATAATTCGTAATAATTAGTAATAATTAATAATAATTACCAATAATTAGTATTAATTACCAATAATTAGGAATAATTACCAATAATTACCAATAATTACCCATAATTACCAATAATTAGTAATAATTACCAATAATTAGTAATAATTACCAATAATTAGTAATAATTACCAATAATTAGTAATAATTAGTAATAATTAGTAATAATTACCAATAATTAGTAATAATTAGTAATAATTACCAATAATTAGTAATAATTAACAATAATTAGTAACAATTACCAATAATTAGGAATAATTACCGAAAATTAGTAATAATTAGTAATAATTAGGAATAATTACCAATAATTAGTAATAATTAGTAATAATTACCAATAATTAGTAATAATTAGTAATAATTAGTAATAATTACCAATAATTAGTAATAATTAGTAATAATTAGTAATAATTAGTAATAATTACCAATAATTGGTAATAATTACCAATAATTAGTAATAATTAGTAATATTTAATAATAATTACCAATAATTAGTATTAATTACCAATAATTAGTAATAATTACCAATAATTACCGATAATTACCGATAATTACCAATAATTAGAAATAACTACCAATAATTAGTAATAATTAGTAATAATTAGGAATAATTACCAATAAATAGTTATAATTAGTAATAATTACCAATAATTAGTAATAATTAGTAATAATTAGTAATAATTACCAATAATTAGTAATAATTAGTAATAATTAGTAATAATTTGGAATAATTACCAATAATTAGTAATAATTTGTAATAATTACCAATAATTAGTAATAATTAGTAATAATTAGTAATAATTACCAATAATTAGTAATAATTAGTAATAATTAGTAATAATTAGTAATAATTAGTAATAATTACCAATAATTAGTAATAATTAGTAATAATTAATAATAATTACCAATAATTAGTATTAATTACCAATAATTAGCAATAATTACCGATAATTACCAATAATTAGTAATAATTACAAATAATTAGTAATAATTAGTAATAATTACCAATAATTAGTAATAATTAGTAATAATTAATAATAATTAACAATAATTAGTATTAATTACCAATAATTAGTAATAATTACCAATAATTACCAATAATTACCGATAATTAACAATAATTACCAATAATTACCAATAATTAGTATTAATTGCCAATAATTAGTATTAATTACCAATAATTAGTATTAATTACCAATAATTAGTAATAATTACCAATAATTACCAATAATTACCGATAATTACCAATAATTAGGAATAATTACCAATAATTAGTAATAATAATAATAATTAGGAATAATTACCAATAATTAGTAATAATTAGTAATAATTACCAATAATTAGTAATAATTAGTAATAATTAGTAATAATTACCAATAATTAGTAATAATTAGTAATAATTAGTAATAATTAGGAATAATTACCAATAATTAGTAATAATTAGTAATAATTACCAATAATTAGTAATAATTAGTAATAATTAGTAATAATTACCAATAATTATTAATAATTAGTAATAATTAGTAATAATTAGTAATAATTAGTAATAATTACCAATAATTAGTAATAATTACCAATAATTAGTAATAATTAGTAATAATTAATAATAATTACCAATAATTAGTATTAATTACCAATAATTAGCAATAATTACCGATAATTACCAATAATTAGTAATAATTACCAATAATTAGTAATAATTAGTAATAATTACCAATAATTAGTAATAATTAATAATAATTAATAATAATTACCAATAATTAGTATTAATTACCAATAATTAGTAATAATTACCAATAATTACCAATAATTACCGATAATTACCAATAATTAGGAATAATTACCAATAATTAGTATTAATTACCAATAATTAGTATTAATTACCAATAATTAGTATTAATTACCAATAATTAGCAATAATTACCGATAATTACCAATAATTACCGATAATTATCAATAATTAGAATAATTGCCAATAATTAGTAATAATTAGTAATAATTAGGAATAATTACCAATAATTAGTAATAATTAGTAATAATTACCAATAATTAGTAATAATTAGTAATAATTACCAATAGTTAGTAATGATTAGTAATAATTAGTAATAATTAGGAATAATTACCAATAATTAGTAATAATTAGTAATAATTACCAATAATTAGTAATAATTAGTAATAATTAGTAATAATTACCAATAATTTGTAATAATTAGTAATAATTACCAATAATTAGTAATAATTAGTAATAATTACCGATAATTAGTAATAATTACCAATAATTAGTAATAATTAGTAATAATGAATAATAATTACCAATAATTAGTATTAATTACCAATAATTAGCAATAATTACTGATAATTACCAATAATTAGTAATAATTACCAATAATTAGTAATAATTAGTAATAATTACCAATAATTAGTAATAATTAGTAATAATTAATAATAATTACCAATAATTAGTATTAATTACCAATAATTGGTAATAATTACCAATAATTACCAATAATTACCGATAATTACCAATAATTAGGAATAATTACCAATAATTAGGAATAATTACCAATAATTAGGAATAATTACCAATAATTAGGAATAATAACAATAATTAGGAATAATTACCAATAATATTAGTACTATGAAAATAATAAAAAATTTATATAATATTAAAATTATCAATATTTGTAACAGGTTTTGCTTTATTCTCAACATATTCAATTCTTAAAGGGTCAATTTTTAGGTATATCTCAATAAAAAGTTTGCGTCAGTCGTGTATGATGTAAACTCTCTAATTATCCTTGCTTGAGTGTTTTTTCTAACAAATTATTCAAAACCAGTAATGCTTTTATATTTTATAGAAAAATATGGAACAACGAGTTCGTCAATAATCATTATTAGGTGACCGCATATGGATAAATCAACGTGGAAATCCAAACGGTTCTGGTTTAAATCCAGTATATGTAGAGGGTGTGGAGAATTTTTTATCATTTGCGGCATCAAATCCAGAATTTGTTTCAGAAGGCAAAATAAAATTTCCTTGCAGAAAATGTGCATTGAGAACGTTTGACACGTTTGACAAAGTGGGGGGACATCTCTTGCGTTTTGGTTTTCAACCAGATTTTGTTTTTTGGTATCAACACGGTGAACGCAGTTCCAGAGCAGGTGATACCAACTTGATTCCGGATCCATCCCGGTTTCAAGATTTAGTACATGATGTTGCAGGTTCATCTGTTCAACATACAGAAACTCCGACTGATATAGAGTCAAATCCTGAGTTGGAACCGTCTGAATTTTATGAGTTGTTGAGGTCTGCTGAGGATGCATTATATCGTGGCTGCAAGATGAGCAAATTAGAAGCAGTTGCAAAATTTATGGCTATCAAATCAGATAACGGAATGTCAAACACCTGTTTCGACCAGATATTTTCTTTGCTTAAAACACTGTTACTCGAAGGAAATGTTTTTCCTACAAATTACTATGAGAGTAAGAGGCTGGTTCGAAATTTGGGACTTACTTGTCAGAAGATTCATGCATGTTTAAATGACTGCATTTTATATTCTGGGGAAAATGAGTCGTTGGATAGTTGTCCCACATGTGGGCAACTGAGATATAAAGAAGGACAACATGGGAAGTCTGGTTTGATTCCTGTAAAATAGTTGAGATATTTTCCGCTTACATCCAGACTTCAGTGTTTATTCATGTCTAAGAATACAGCGACAATGATGTCATGGCATAAAGAGAATATTTCAACCGATAAAAGCTTGAATCATCCAGCCGATGGTGATTCATGGAAACATTTTGATAGAGTGCATCCATCCTTTGCTTTAGAAGCTAGAAATGTTTGACTGGGCCTTTCCACTAATGGTTTCTGTCTGTTCGGATCTTATGGTAGTCAATATTCATGTTGGCCTGTTTTTTTAACTCCGTACAATTTACCTCCATGGATGTTGATGAAGGAGCCATATATATTTTTGACTTTACTAATTCCAGGACATCCGAAGAAAAATATTGATGTTTATTTGAAACCATTTATTGATGAATTAAATTTATTGTGGAGTACTGGTGTCAGTACATATGATGTTGCAACGAAACAGAATTTCATACTAAGAGTAGCATTGATGTGGATAATTAGTGACTTACCGGCTTATGGGATGTTATCTGGCTAGAGTACACATGGTCAGAAATAATGTCCTTATTGTATGGGAGAGAACAAAGCATTTATGTTCATTCATGGAAAGAAACCTTGTTATTTTGACTGTCATCGCAGATTTCTTCCAGCTGATCATCCTTTTCGCAGAAACAGATCTCATTTCAGAAAAGGAACAGTTGAAAGGGATGGACCTCCAAAAATGCTATCAGGTTTGGAGTTAAAATCAGTTGTATTTTCATTACCTCCCATCACTTTTGGTCCCACAATAAACCAATAGAAAATTTCTGGTTTTGGGAAAGAACACAATTGGATTAAACGTAGCATATTTTGGGATTTTCCATATTGGTCTGATTTGTTGGTCTGACACATGTTAGATGTCATGCATATTGAGAAGAACTGTTTTGATAATTTTTTTCATATAGTTTTGGATACGCCAAGAAAGAGAAAAGACAATGTAAATGCACGTTTAGATCTTGCCCAAATTTGTAGGCATCCAGAATTGGAACTGTTTGAGAATGTCAGAACAGAAAGGTTACTAAAACCAAAAGCAGCTTATACACTATCTAAAGAAAACCGTTTATTATTTTGTCAGTGGATTGCAGATTTGAGACTTCCAGATGGTTGTGCTTCCAATTTGGGTAGATGTGTAAAGAATGGTCATATTACTGGATTAAAAAGTCATGATTTTCATGTTATAATGGAAAGACTTCTACCCATTGGATTAAGAGGTCTGTTGAATTCTGTGATTTGGGATTCCATAACAGACATGTCTCATTTTTTTCGGGAAATTTGTGCACCTACATCAGATTATGATGCTCTAGGAAAACTTGAAAAAGATGTTGTTGTAATTATATGTAAACTGGAAAAAATATTTCCGTCGTCTTTCTTCGACTCAATGGAACATTTGATGTTACATTTTCCATATGGAGACAGATGTGGAGGTCCAGTACAGTTTCGATGGATGTACCCATTTGAAAGATGCATGCAAAAATTGAAAAGAAAAGTATGTAACAAAGCATCTGTTGAAGGATCTATTGCAGAAGCTTATTTGCAAGAGGAAATATATTTTTTCTACTCCCATTATTTTGAATCTGAGTATCCTTCAAAACACAACCGAATGGGATGGAACGAGAGGAATGTTGATGAAATCGACAATCAATTATCTGTTTTCAACCAGCCAGAGCTTGGTTTTGGTAGAGTTTATGAACACTGGCTTTCAGATGATGAACATCATAGAGCTCATACGTATGTTCAACTTTTTATAACTTATAATGCATATGTGGTGAATGGATTTCAATTTCACACACATGCATATGGGGAATCGAAAAAAAAATGAACAGTGGAGTTAGCTTGAGAGGATCTCATCATCAAGAAAATGAAGTTGACTTTTATGGCATACTTGATGAAATCATTGAACTCTGTTATCTTGGACAACATTACATAACCATGTTCAAATATTGGTGGTTGGATACAGAGAGAGGCGTGTGTGTTCATCCTACTCATGGAATCATCGATATTAAATGTAAAAGTGTTCTTGCAGTAAATGAACCATTCTTATTGGCTCAACAGGCACATCAAGTTTATTACGCAATGTATTGTGCTACATCAAGAGACTTGACTGATTGGTGGAGTGTAATAAAAATCAAAATTCGAGACAATCAGTTTAGTCAAAGTTAATGTGCTTTCACTAATGTGCAAATAATTTAAGTTTTTCAAGAGAGTACTCAAAATCAATCTTTTTTACAAAGAGACATGAGTATCGATGACGACACCCCACATTTAAGAGTCGGTGATGATGATGATGTTAATGATGTCACATATGAATTTGAAATGGTAAGAGATGAAGCAACTGTAACTCGAATGGATATCGATGATGTTGAGGAGGAATATGAAGATGACATTGACATATATGAAGATGATGATGAATATGAACACTGATAGAATTCCATGGTATTTATATACAATCATAATATGTATATATGTATATATAATAGTAATTATCAATTATTTTCTAACAACATTAACATTTTCTGTTTCAGATGGACGATGCCACATTTCGTGAGTTGGCGGATGCTGACCTGCCTTTCGATGCAGATGAGTTGCTGGCAGATGACCCTCAGCCTGCAGGCACTCCAGGGAGTACGCGGAGGGGGCGCGGTCTTGCACGATTGATGATTCCTGACCCCGTCCCCAAGCGACATCCACGTCTTCGGTTTGATCCACGCACATGGAGGTGTAATAACCTATGTGATAACCTATGGATTTGACTAAGATTTCATTAATATATTCACATAATAAATGTTTATTATTTTTACAGTTTTCCGCATATAGCAGTCGGACAGGGCATCACTATTTTTCGCAACTATTTCTCTCAGCCGTGGACCACATGGGAGCAGATTCCCATTGATGTGCAGCAGGCCATGTTCGGCCATTGGTTGGTACATACGTAAATAAATAATTTTTATTTTGAAAATTATTTCATTTCTAACTTGATATTTTGATTTATTTGTAGGGTTTATGGTATCCGATCGAGGATACCATGCGTGACGCCATCCACGAGGCATGGGAGGTGGCCATGCGTGATCTCCTTCGTCAGTTTTTGCACAATTTAAGAAAAGCTGCCATGAAGAAAGCAGGAGTGTCAGATTTTGACGAGTCATGTAGAGCACACCGACCAGAGTACATTTCATCCCATGTATGGGATGGATTATGTGCGCACTGGTTGAGTGGTGCCTTTCAGAGGAGATCATCGGTGGGGAGGCAGAATCTGGGGAGACAGGAGGTGACTCATCGAGCTGGGAGTCGTTCTTTCAGTACTCATAGACAGCATCTGGTACGTACATTATTTATAAATATTTTATATAACTATAAATATTAACAGTTTATTTTTTATTCTTATAGGCTGTCGAGCACCCCGATATTACGGAGTACGACGTATATCGGAGGATGTATAGTGATCCTAATACTGGGGAGCTCAGAGGTGATCGTCAGCATCACATCGTGGTCAGTATTATTTGTTTTCAAGTTTAAAAATTAACTGCATATAATATATTCAAAATTTTAATTTTAAATTGCAACTACAGGAGTCATATGAGGCCGCAGCGTCACAGACCCGGCCTGAGAGTCAGGCTGAGTCATTATATCAGACCACTGGTCGTCAGTTTGATGAGGCGGCATGGATGCAGGCCACCCAGTATGCCTTCGAGAAGGGCTGGGTAGTTGGTATCGGCTCTCAACTGACTCCCGGAGATTATTATGGCAGTGCTGCGATGTCGGTGTCCAGCTCGAGAGGAGCTCGTGCATCTTCTTCTGCTACACAGTATGAGGATCAGTTGCGATCTCAGAATGTACTGATAGAGAGTCTCCGACAGGAGCATGAGCAGATGTGTCAGCAACATGAGGAGGAGTGTCGACACCAGCAGCAGTTGTACGAGGAGCAGACGAGTCGGTGGCAGCAGCAGCATCAGGAGAAGATGGAGTACATGCGCCGACTCACTCATGCTTTAGGGATGGAGTTTCCTCCACCACCATCTGCAGATCTCCCCCCCCCCCTCCCCCCCCCCCTCCTTCAGATTAGAGTTTGTTTTTATGTTATAAAATTTGAGAAATCAAAACATGATTTTTTTTTCTATTCGTAGTTTCTGTCTCATTATAAAATATTAATAATATTATATTTTGAAATAATAATATTAATATGAATAATAATATTATTTATATTTTATAATATTATATTTTATATATATATTAAAATTTTATATATATATTAAAATTTTATAATATTATAATTTAATTATATTTTTTTTGTAATACTTGAATTATTTTAATATTTGAATGTAAAATAATTCTATTATTTTTATATTAATTAAAATAACTTATTAATATTTTTTTTTTATGAATTATGATTCTAATATTATTATATTAATTAAATCATTTATTAATATTCTATTATTTTTTATTTTTGAATTATAATTCTATTATTAATATATTAATTAAAATAATTTATTAATAATTTATTATTTTTATTTGTGAATTATAATTCTATTATTATATTAATTAAAATCATTTATTAATATTTTATTATTTTTTATTTTTGAATTATAATTGGATTATTATTATATTAATTAAAATAATTTATTAATAATTTATTTTTTTTATTTTTTTTATAGTATTTGTGACGGGATACTATGCCCGTCACAAATAGTATTATTATTATATGCATTAAAATAATTTATTAATAGTTTTTTATTTTTATTTTTTAATAGTTTTTGCGACGAGACCCGTCGCAAAAACTATTTTAAAAGTTTTTTACAAATATACGGAGTACTATTTACGATGGGGATTCTCCCCGTCGCAAAAAATGGCTTTAGTGATGGGCCCATCGCAAATAATTGTTGTTGCGACACCGTTTTCAGCAACGGGCCATTTGCGACAGGATCTCGTCGCAAATGACCCGTCGCAAATACCTGTTTTTCTAGTAGTGATCATAGACTGACTCACCAAGTCAGTCCACTTCCTACCCATTCGAGAGTAGAGATTTGTATGGTCATACATAAAGGAGATAATATAAATCCATGGAATTCACTCAAAAATCATTTCAAACTGTGATTCTCACTTCATGTCGCGATTATGGAGAGGATTGTAGAAGGCCTTTGGGACTCAATTGTGTTTGAGCACAACATTTCACCCCCAGACTGAGTGGACCATTCAAGTCTTAGAGGATAAGTTATAGGCTTTCATGTTAAATTTTGGATATAGTTGGTAGGATCACATACCCTTGGTGGAGTTTGAGTACAATAATAGCTACCATTCCACCATCTTTATGGAACTATTCAAGGCCTTGTATGGGAGACCCTATAGGTCACAACTTTGTTGGGCTGATCCAAGTGAGTCGGTACTCATGGGAATATATTTGGAGTGAGATACTATAAAGAAGGTGAAGATCATCCAGGAGTAGATGAGAAATGCACAGAGCTATCATAATTCATATGCATACCAATGATGGAGATGTTTGTAGTTCAATGATGGAGACCACGTGTTCCTGGGGGTCTCACCACGATGTGGATTATGGAGATTTGGATGGGGCGGTAAACTATATTTGAGATTCATTAGCCCTTTCTAGATACTATATAGATTTGGTGAGGTGGCATATTTCTTATCTCTACTGCCACAGTTGGACCGGGTACATGATGTCTTTCATGTGTCGCGGCTGAGGGGGTACGTGCACAACCCATCACATGTTATTAAATGGGGCAAGATGGATATCGAGGATGAAACTACCTTTGCTGAGTACCTGGTAGAGATCGAGAATTGGCATGAGAAAATCCTTTGTGGGAAATTGATTCCCCTAGTACGTGTTCAGTGGAAACATAGGAATATTCAAAAGATCACTAGGGAGAAATAGACCCAGACAAGATCCCAATACCCTCACCTTTTTTAGTAGGTTTTTCTCTTTTTGAGACAAAAATCCCTAAGTTAGGGAGAATGTAATGACTCTGATTTTTCCATGTATTACTTTAGAATATTTTATAGATTATTTTTAGATCCATATGTTGAGACGACATGATATTATGATGCCCATTGTGCCCAAAATTAATTTATGAAATATATTAAATATATTAATATTGGGTGCATATATTTTTCCTTAGAAAGTGGAATAAATCCTGAATGGGGGCCCAAATCAAAAATATGAGGTCATAATTGAGTTCAGAATGTAGGTTTTTTCCTAGGTGAAACATAACCTTTATCAGAATCTAGAATTTGTGAAAAGGTTTTCACGAGTGAAAATTTAATAAAATTTATTTATTTGTTTATTTATTTTAAATTTCATAGATGCAACAACATGTTTCCTCAATTTAACCACGGTTATGCATCACCCCTAGGGTTAGTGACACATGCCTGTCATGGGGTGTGACAAAAACAATTATTTTATAAGTTAAAAATGTAGTGAATTGGTTAACCTAGGTTTTCTCTAGAGAGGGGTACACAACAATAAAGTTTTCACGTTTAATTAGAGGTAAAATGGGGTTTTTTTTTAAATTGTTTAAATTTTAAAAGAAAAGAAAGAAAATAAAAAAATCAAATAAATTAATAAAAATATTGAGAAAAAATTGAAAAATGAGTGATTGAAAACTATTATATGAGAAGGTTGATCAGGTCAAGTTCAGTTTTCCAATTATATTGTTATCCTAGTTCCAATTTATCCAATCCTCTTCTATTAAGTCGATAAATGTGAGAATCCATTATCGCTTCCTCTTACTCCCTTGGTCAAATGATAATGGTGAGAATAAACCATACTAAAATCTCATATTGGTATACACTCCTTACAATGTGTGATAGATTTATAGAAAATAACCCTAATTGACTTAGTTAATTCCCAATAAGGTCTTGTTTATCCCAAAAAATCAAAAATATCCACTGCCCCTCACACACATACTAGTGATCACTAAGTACTTAACCATTAATCCCTAGTCTATTAAATCGTATATAAACTATAGATTAGTAGAGGGAGATATTTATCATTGAAAAAATCAATAATAATAACAGAATCTAAAATCAAATGTAATTATACATTATAATAAAAACTTCTAAAATAAATTGAAACCAAATTCGCAGAATAGGGAAAGGGATATTAAACCACTAAGTTCAAGAAATCAAGAATTACAAAAGGGAAAACCTCTCCTTCCCCAATCATACATAATTTTACCCCTCCATGTTAAAAGTGTCTACAAATAATGGGTAAAATAAGGCATTAAAAACTAATAATAACAAAAGAGAGAAAATAAAGAACAACAAATTTTATCCTCCAGAATCTGTCTTCCAGAAGTTTTCTTTGGTTCTACCCACAAGATGGTTGAAAATAGCCAAGGTACCTTCTTAAAAGATGTCTTTAATTTAGTTGGATATATATACTATAAATTTCAAGGCCTTTGGACACATTTACAAGAAGTTATGTCTGAATTAATGAGTATGAATTTTTCTATCTGAAGAATATAGTTTCACCTACCTCAATTTGACTCGTTAAAGGGAGGACCTAATGAAAGACTTTCTCCATAAAATTTAATTCCAACCTATAAATTAAAGTAATACTTATAACCCATCTTTAATTATCTCATTTGGAGGTATGTAGCCAAATATATGCATCATTTAATGTCACGAGGTCCATTCTACCGGCTAGAATAAATGTTCAACATGATCGATTTTCTTGGGATTGTTGGAGTTCTAATAGGCCATGGGTCCTGAAGAAGATGTTTCAGCCCAAAAAATGAATCATGAAAAAAATAATCACTCCATTTTTATCAATATTTTAATGGTTATTCTTGAAATACAAAAGTCACATAAAACTGTTAAATTTACATAATTAACCAATTTTCATATTTAAGCTCAAAACTCACCAAAAATCCTAAAATGATCAAAATTGACTCAAATTGATTAATTGGAAGAGATTAAATCATTGAAAAAAAATATGAATAATTTTAAAAATATTATCTCTATTAACTCCCTCACACTTACTTGGACTTCTGGATAAGTAAGCATCAAAATGAAATCAAAGAAAATTTAAAAACACATATCCATGAGATCCACCAATTTAACACCAAGAAACAAAAGATATCATGTATCCTAAAAAAATTTAAATCTCTCCATTATTATCATTAAATATATTTCCTCTTCATTTATCCTCTCATTCACACAAATCACTTACCTCACATGAATTTTCTCTCATCTCACAAATGTCATTTTTCAATAAGGATTTTCTCATCCAAACCCACACAAGAGTCTCCATAGGCTTGATAAATTCCTAAATCTCCAAACAATTTGATTCAAGGAAATGTTTTTATCATGATTACTTTTTAGGGATGTTCTATGGATTTTGGTTAGTAGTATTTTGGTGTGAAAAATTATGAGGTAGAAAAATGAGGGCTTGGCTCTTTTTAAAGAAAAATTGCAATATTCTAATTTTCACCCAAGTATGGTCTTCGCCTTACTCTATATAGTAGAAAATCAGCTCCATAATCATGAAAAATCATGGAAAGATAACACTATTTAGTATTTAAATAGAAAAAAATTCAAACTTCTCAAGCATAATTTTTCTTGAAAGCTCCAGATAGGCACAACTTTCTTTCTCCTTTTGAATATCCATAAAGGCATAACTTCTTTTATCGTAAAAGCTCCAAAAAGGAACATTTTCAATAGAATGAATTTAATTTTAAGCAGTAAAAATATCTATTAAACATTTTATTTTCCACCCAAAGTATCTCCAAATGAGGTATCACAACACAAGAAATCTTCCCCCACACTTCAGTTTAACTAGATCATATAATTTCACTTCAAGAGCAGGTTGTATATGGAAATTTGTCTTGTATTGTGAATAACCTAATAGGTTGTTCATGTATTCTAAGGGATAAAAGTATTAAATGTACAATGAGGACCAGAATAAAAATTATTCTCTTGAAAAGGGGCTTTAAAACCAAAGAAATGTCTCAATCATTTAAAACACAATTACCACAAACCCTCAATTTTTTGATAGGAGTAAATCAAATTCTAGTTAAACCAAGCATGGTTCGGTTCTCTCATGAAATGAGTTGAATGTAAATAATATGACAAAAAGGGTAAAGAATACTCATAGGAGAGTTATTTAAAATATAAATATAGTGAGATGTGGCATGAGATTCAAAAATTATAGGACTTTTGGTGAAATTTAAAAAAAAAATAAACTTTAAACAAAGTCATTTTCAATATTCATTTAAGCTCGGTTTCATGTGATAAATTGGTTTAATCATTGAAATGGGTTTAGAAAATGGAAATTATAATCATTTCAGCTCAAAATATTCAAAAACACACAAAAATGAAAAAGAAACACACAAAAATTTTAAAAACATTATTTATTTTTATAAAAATAGAAAAAATGAAAATCCTAAACTACAAAGGTTCCCTCCCCCAAACTTAAATAATGAAGCATCTTAATGTATTCAAGTGGATTTAACATGTAATGAGATTTGAAATTAAATCACATCAAGAAAGATAGTTTAAAGGAAAGGTACAACCTGACTTATTGGCAGTGCAACATTGAGTTAATCTCCTAATTGTTTCATACTAAAAAACTATAAGAAAAAGCATAAAAGGAAACATAATAAATTTATTGGGATAAAAGAAAATAAAAATAGAATGATAATGGAAGGATAGATCTTGTTTTAATCCCCCAAGTGGGTCTTGGGTTTTTATTTACTTCATCTGTTCAGTTCTGGTTAGTTACCCCTGATCTGATCGTCGATGGAGTTTCTTTGATATAAACCACCAACTCTTTCACTTTCTAGTTTTCACTTATTTATTTTTATTTAGGAATCTATAGATAGAGCATAGAAAATTCAACCCCATAAAAATGATACACATATTGCATGGTGGGGGTAGGATAAACAATGATTCATCCTCCTTTGTTATTTCCACTTGAATAACCTCTTCTTCATTTTATAGTGGTTTCTCAAGGTATGCTGCATCAAAAGAATAATAAAAGGGAAATTCTGAATGTAATTCAATGTGAACAAAATTAAAGCATTAGGAATCCATATCAAAATATTACCTTTTAAAGTAAGCCTATTTTTTCTTTTTTTCACCAAGAAAATACACTTTGGTGTCCTCTTTAACTCCCCCAATAAGTGTTCAACAAGTTCAGGGAGCTCCAGATGTTCCTCATCAGGTGCATCTTCTTTTTCTTCATCATCCACTAAGGAAATACAATTGTTGGTCAAATCTGAAAATTTAAAACAATGTGATTTAATACTCAATTCAGATTTAATAAAATCATAGTGAAAAGAGTTTAATAAAATATCATCTCCCTGATTTTGTTCGATATTAATTTCTTCTTCAGTGTAAAGTGCATCTTAGAGTTGAATTTTACTATATAGAGGTAGGTAATCAGACTCTTCTATTTTAAAGATGAGTAGGGAATTCACTTCCACCACTAGTTCTGATTTTGGTTTAGGTTGAGGTCCTTTATCCAATGGTTCTTTCTTATTATCCTTTATTCTTTAATAATTATTTTTTAATTGATTAACCATGTCCAAAAGTTATTGAAAATAGAGACCTGTAACATGTATATTCAATATTTTCTTGGCCAAAATAGTGATTTCTTTAACCATGTGTAATAGGGCATCCTCGTCATTATCTACCATTTCTCCTTGAACCTGTGAGTTATCAATCCATGTAGAATAATTTTATTTAGAATACATCATGGAAAAGTTCTTTTTGGTTTTTTAGATGAAAGCAAAGAAAGTTATTTATGAAATATGATAATTAGATATTTGACACTGTCTCCCCAGAAACAGTGCCAAGTTTTGACACATGCCTATCCTGAAGTGTGAAAAAAACAATTATTTACTAAGTTAAAAAAGTAGTAAAATGTTTAATCTAGGTTTTCTCCAAAGTGGAGCACACAATAATAAAATTTTCACCTTTAATTATAGGGAAAATTGGGCGTTTTTTAATTTTATTGAATTTGAAAAGAAAATAAAGCAACTAAACAAAGAAAATAAATTAAAAAAATATTGAGAAAAAATTTACAAAACAAGTGATTGAAAACTATTATATGAGAAGGGTGATCAGGTCAGGGTTGGTTTTCCAATTTTATTGTTATCCTAGTTCCAATTTATCCAATCCTCTTCTGCTAAGTTGATAAAAGTGAGAATCCACAATCTCTTCCTCTAACTCCCTTGGTAAAATGTTAATGGTGAGAATAAACCTTAAGAAAATATCAGATTGTTATACACTCCTTCCAATGTGTTATAGAGTTGTATATAATACCCCCCCAATTTACTTAGTAAATTCCCAATCAGATCTTGTTTATCCCAAACAATCAAGAATGTCCAATTCCCCTCACACACATACTGGTGATCGTTGAGTACTTTACCACTAAGCAATGGTTTATTCCATTGTATATAAACCATAACTTAATGGAGGCGGATATCGATCCATGACTAAATCAATAATAATTATATAATCTAAAATCAAATACAATCGTACATGATAATAAAAACCTGCTAAAAGAAAATGAAACCAACTTCTCAAAAGAGAGAAAGGGATATTAACCATTAAGTTTAAGAAATCAATAATTAAAAAAGGGAAAACCTCTCCTTATCAAATCATATATAATTTTACCCCTCCATGGGAAGGGTATATATAAATAATGGGGTATAATAATGGATTACAAAACTAGGAAGAAAAAAAGATAGAAAAGTAAGAATAGAAAATTTTCTCCTCTGAAATCTTTTTTCTAGAAGTTTTCTTCAGTTATTCCCACCAGATAGACAAAAATAGCCAAGGTTCCTTCTTAAAATATGTTTTTAATTGATTTGGATATCTACCCTATAAATTTAAAGGCATTTGGACACATTTACATGAATTTATGGCTGAAATAATTAAGATGACTTTTTCTAGAAGAAGAATAATATTCCACATACCCCACTTTGAATCGTTAAAGAGATACCTTAATGAAATACTTTCTCTATGAAATTTAATTTAAAACTAACCCTTAGAGTAATCATTATAACCATTTGGAATAATTTCATTTGGAGTTTGGTATCCAACGATATGCATCATTTAATAATGTGGGGTCTATTCTTTTGGATAGAATAATTTCATTTTTTTAGTCTTGTTGATGATGGTAAGGAAAAAAATTACGAGATAAGGTCCTACATGATAGAATTCAGGGAAAGTGTGTTACCAACTAGTATTGATGGTGAAATTATCTGTGAAGCTTATGTTCCTTATAGGTTTTCTCACCAATTCAAATGTATTCAACAATCAAGCACTTTTCCTTCCACGTACGTTAGGCATGAGAAACATCCAATGGTAGCCAGACAATTGTGGATTATGATATATTTAGAGACATAAAAATTATCAATTACATTACCTCTATCTGATGAATCAATCGGATTAGAGTCTTGATATACCAAATCTTGGGATTCTTCATACCCTCAGGGGCTTTAACAAAAGAAATATATCAGGTAGCAGCCACGATAGTTTTTTTTCATAGAAACCATGGTAAAATGTCTAAATCCAAAGATGATACAGAGGTTTTAGAAGCTTCAAAACCTTCAAAACATCTCTACAGAAGATCCACCGAGAAGACTAAGGCTAAGGAAACAATACCTCCATCACCGAGATATCTAGTCGCCATCATCATAAATATATTACCATCCCATCTGCTGATTCTTCTTCTGAATAAGAAGAGAGGCCTGAAGAGGCCTTCCAACCATAGGGTGTTGAGTTTTCTCCATAGCCAACCACATCAAAATCGAATTATGTGCGGCCTTTATCTATTCAATACTGGGAAATCTTGACTCGTGAACTCAGGTATGCATGGGCATTCCTCCAATATTTCCTTCTAATATCGGATGTGGGTGATATTATAGAACCTTTTGATTGTTATCTGGATAGTAATCTAGCTAAAGTACGAGAGCATTTTGGGGAGCTAGAGACCTTTATATATGAAACCTATGACCATGTCCCAGCCTTAAAATGAGTATCTGATATGATGGAATGAGGGATATATGAAGGGGTAATTGTTCACCCTGAAGAGGAATTGGACATTTATGTTAATACTGAGAATTTATTTTCCTTTTCTTTTGTTTCAATTATTATTTGTCATTCACCATCATTAATCTTGATGAGATTGCATTTTTCATCTTGAAATTAGGGAAGTAACTTGAGGAAACGATCTAGAGTCACCAAGATATAGACCTATAGGTTCTCCCATTAACACATTAGATAATCTCCCCAAGTCTCTAGAACTTTCTCCAAGAGAAAAAATCATGATTGGGGTAATGGAGACAGACAATCCTCAGCCACTACCTCAGATTTCTACTACCAATAGGAGTATTTCAATCTCTCCACAAGCTTATGAAAAGAAACGCAAGAGAGCATTGAGATTAGTCCAAAGTGTATGTCAAAAAAGTAAGTATTTGTGATGTCCTATGGTATTATAAATTTCTTGATACACCTTGGTGACCAAATTCATCTTCTCATGGGATCTATATATTTTTCTTCTATTAAGGGATTAAAAACTGGTCCTTTAAGAATAGAGAATGAAACCCTAGGAGAATCAAAAATTCATTCTAATGAATCTATTATTTTGACAGATGAGACGTCAAAAGGTACAGATGTATTTTCTATTAATTATATAGATAGTGAGAAAGGTAATGGTAATTTCAAATACATTTATTTTCAGTATAAAATGTTGTTGCTAATATTCTTCTCTTCATAAAATCTCAAATCAGTTTCATGTGTCAATGGATCTTGTGATAATCAGTGATGATATTCCTATTTCTCTAGAAGGAAGGAAAGAGGATCTTGGGAAATCTGAAGTAGATACCAGTGTTGATCCTGACTTGGCAAGATCTGATGATATTGCACCAGTTGAATAAATGATGGAACAAAATGTCAGCGGAGCCAATTTGGGCATCGACCAACATTTTTTGGATACCTAAAATGGTGAGGATGCTATAAGATACCAAGCTGTATACAATGAAATGATGAATAACCTTAATACAAACATTGATATTCCAAGTTCCATCAAGGGTTTTGGGGACTTCCATAAGGAATTGCAAGGATATAATTCTCATTCTTTCATTTTCCATACATAATTGTTTTTATTTTACTTGTTAATTCACATCAAAGTTCAACTTATGCAGATTTGTCTATAGACAATATAGTGAAGGCCCTTCAAGAACAAGGAATCCCACTCTATCCCTTTTTTACTAACATTGAAGATACATCAACTAAAAATCCAACTTCGGGATATGCTCCAAAGACTATGGTTATGGAGACTAGGCAAGCTCAAGATAATTCCCCTCCCCAAGAAACACTTGCTCAAACTAATGAAGATAAGAGAAAAAGGGATGAATCTAATCAAGTATCCAACCTATTGTTGGGTAAACTTTATTAACCATATAGATTGTGCTTTGTTTCTTCCATTATTTTGAAACAAAAAATGACTCTAATTCACCATTTAGGGTTATCGACTCCCATGGATAGATATGAAGGTGAAACCTCTGTGTTGGCTCAAACATCAATGGAAAGTGAAGCATCTTCTATTCTAAAAGAAGAGGATAAAGTCACCACTCTAAGTGATTTTATTCTAGAGTACATTATGCCCCATGGTAGTGACTCAGATTCAGATTTAGAGATGCAAGTTTCTCTTGCCATGGTGCGTAAAAAGACATGGAAAAAAATTGGAAGATAGTTTCCGAGAAGCCTTTTGGATGAGCTACCCTTCCATTTTGGCAAACTCCCAGCACTATTTTGCATATTGGGATTTAGTGGATTTAATTATCACTCAGTCTATAATGCAATGAAAGATACTATTCACCAACAATAGCATGAACATAAGCTGTGGAAAGATCTTGAAAAGGCCAAATGACTTATTAATGTTGAGAGTTTTCAAGCTTTAGTAGCTAAGGCTGAGGATAACCATAGAAAGAGGTTGATAGAAATTGGCCAACAAATTAAGGAGGAAACAAAGGAGATGATACATCTTCAACAGAAAATGGATGTTGTTCACAATAAGCTTGAGAAATTAAACAAAACATTTGGAGAAACCCATTTGGAAGGGATAACTGCCATTTCAACTTCCAAAGAATAACTTCATCAAGCCAAGGAGGCTAAAGTTTCTCAACTGTATCAGATTAAACAAGTGGCTAATAAATCTCATGAATACTTTCGACAGATGAAGAGTCATGCTAAGAGTTTCTTTTAATACAGAACAGAGAGGCTCCATTCTATGGATGTTCCTTTGATTTCACCATATGAATGAAAAGAATTTTTTCTTGAATCATATATGTCTTAATTCATGCTTTCTTCCTATAATTTCAATATCAAAGGTGATTTTAATAACATCAAACCTTTATGTTAGATAATCATAATTACAATAACAGGAATGGGGGTGATCAAGTTTTTTACCTAAGCCAATGGGCCTAGTGAGCATAGTTTGATTATTACTAGGGTTATATAGAAAAACCCAAAAAAATTGTATATTTTGACTTTTTATTTCTCAATATTGCCTAAACTATACAAAATTTAGGTCTAGTGAGCTAAGAATTGACTTTTTTCCAGGGTTCCCTTTGCGGGTTTTCAACCTGTTGAGTATTATGTCTCTTTTTATTGATAGTTTAAAGTCATCCATGTTGGAAAAATAATGCTAGTGTTTTAGGTCGGATAGATTTGAACCTGAATTTTCATATTAGAACCCCAAAAAGGTTTTAATGGTTGGGAAGGTCCTGATATTTTTTGGATACTTCCAAGGGAGATCTTGAGTCATGATTTTTATGTTCACCAAATCTAAAATTTAAAGTATAGAAATAGAGAATGTATCTTATAATAACAATGTTATCATTTCTTGACAAACCCATTATGGGGGTTTTATTATGTAGGGACAACTAGGGGATGTACTACATAGCCAAACAATGGCATCCTTCGACTGATAGGCCTATTATATAAGAGAATTTTATGCAAGGCTAAATGGGGAATGTACTGAATAGTTAGGTAAAGGATCTCTTAAGAATTATGACATTCTATTTCTGATAGACAAAGGGATTTAAGATTTGGATGTCTCAAGGACATAGTAGATGGATTAGCCAAGGAAAGATACCTGAGAATAAAGGGGCCATCTATGCCAACATAGGCTATGAATGGGAAAATAATTCATACACGAATTTGATATATATGAAGAATGATTAAAATTGTTTAGAAAGGGAATTTCTAATATTGTGTTATGCAGTTTAGATACATGAAGCAAGGAAATTATGTTGTGAAGTTTCAAGTCATGCAGTAAGGACATTGGTGGTATTAAATTTAAGATCTTTATCTTTGACCAAATATTTATGAGTCTTTAATTTCTTGATAATTTTTCTAGAAACATACTACCATGTTCAGGTATGGAAAGAAAGAATTATAAACTATGATTTGAGAATTTATGGATCCGTAGAATGGAATGGGAAAAGGGATAAAGGTATTAGAGGAAGTCTTTTCCAAGAATAAAGTTATCATTATTTGACGAACCTGTTATGGGGGTTGTATTATGCAGGGCCAACTAGGAAATATGCTGCATAGTCAAACAGTGTCATCTTTTGACTGACAGATCTGTTATGTAGGTGAATTATGCAAGGAAACCTAGGGGAATATACTGTATAGTTAGGGAAAATATCTCTTGGGTATCAAAAAATTTATTACTAAAAAACTGAATAAAGTTTATGGAGATTTATATTTTCTAAATCACAGAGTTTGGTTTATGTAGAAAGGTCCTTGAATACAAAAAGAGTATTTCCAACCATTATTTCCAAAGAATCATAGGAATTGGTTATCTACGAAGGTCTGATCCAAATATAGGAAGTATGATGCTTGTAGTTTTAAGTTAAACGACTAGGACCATAGTATCATGGAAACAATGGATGATATGTGATCAAATGATCCAAGTTTATTTCAATATACTTTGAATACATGGAGAGGGGAAATGTGTAAACCATGGTCTTTGAGAATTTCAAGTCAAGATAAAGGTAATGGGACAAATATACAATGGATGGATGCTTTAAGATGTGGGTTCCCTTATATTTTCATTAAATTTTAAAGGGTATAGAAGAGGCTTCTACCAAGAAGGAAGTTACCACTATTTGAAAAAACTGTTATGGGGGGTGTATTATGCAAGGGAAACTAGGGCATGTGATGCATAGCCAAAAAATGGCATATTTTGACTGATAGGTCTATTATATAGGTGACTTATGAAAGGCCACCTAGGGGCATGTACTGCATAGTCAAGCAAAAGAGCTCTCTGATTTCAAAAACTCTGCCACCATAAATCAAATAAATATTATGAATATCTGAAAGTATTCAAAATTAAGAGTGTGAAATATGAAAGGGATGATGCTAAATGTATAGGAAAAATATTTGAATCAATATTGGTCATGATTTTAGAGTCTCTTACATATATCTCACTCATATGTAAAATGGGTGTATTTCTTGTTTCATTGGTGGTCTCTCTAAGGAGAGGATCCAAAATGAAGACTCCCGCATAGATTGTTAATTATATGTGGAAGAGAGGTAATAAAAAATTTATTATCCCATGGCTAGGACTATGATTTAAGGCCTAGTATCTACAAGGTATCTCAATGGGATGAGAATAAAGCCATATGTAGTTCTTTGGGTACTTTTCAGTTTAATTTCGTGCAATAAGGACATCATGTTGTGCAGTTTAAAGTCATGAAGTAAGGACATGAAGTGATTATGATGTAGAAAGGAATATTGTGGATGGACCAGAGAATAGGACCCAGGTGTCACTATTTATCTTACTGAAGCAATAATCAATCCACACATAGTTCTTAAGGTTGTTCCCCATATTAATCATGCTTTGATGTGGGGAAGAGGGATTTTGTTTGTTTTTTTCTAGGCCCAAGATTTGAGATCCAAGAATCTCTACATATCCCATTAGAATGAGAATAAAGACAAACATAGTTCTTGATAAAATCATTCCCCACACCAACTGAGTTTGATGTGAGAGACGATGGATTTTAACACATTTTGAAATAATGGTTAAACTTAAGACACAAGATAGTATGAAGATCAAACCATGTATCCTAGAATAATACTCTCTATAGATCCAGTTCATATATAGGAGGAAAATGGGAAATAAATTTCTTTATGGTTATGGTTGGGCCCAAGATTAGAGATCCAAATATCTCTAAGTATCCCATTGGAATGAGAATCAAGCCACACGCAGTTCTTGAGGGGTCTCTATGCGGATCTGATTCAAACATAGGGAGAAATGTAACTCATGTGCCACTAAGGAGTAGCAATGATGTGAGTAATACTTATGCATGGAAGCTACTCATTTTTTTAAATAACCACAAGGAATGCCAATTTGTGGTATTTTGGGGGATTTATTAATGTCAAATGAAGAAAACATTAACGGTATAGTTTAATGTCATGTAGCGAGGAAAAATGATGTCATGTAGTTTAATGTCGTGTGATAAGAACAAAGATTCTATGCATTTTAACATCATACATCATGGACGCATATGGTTATTATGCAGTTTAATGTCTTGAAACTAAGACATTATGTTATGTAGTTTAGATTCATGCAGTGAGGAAATTATGTTGTGCGGTTTAGAGTCATGCAGCGAGGACATTATGTTGTGTATTTTAGAGTCATGTAGTGAGGACATAGGTCTTTTTTATTACACAAATTACTTCTTCAAGAATCTTGAATTGGTTGGAGTTGTAATAAGTTATCCATCCATTGAGATTAGGTAATAAGCTTCATTTGAGTAGAAATTGTGCATGGAATAAGGTCCTTACCACTTTGGATTAATATTTGGAGGTTTCTTTCTTCTTATCATCGAAGTCCTGAGGACTAATACCAATTCTTCCGGAAGAAATGAGTGAAGGAAAACTTTCTTGTTAAAGTCTTGTGCTGTTCTATTTTTATAGAATTCAAAAGGATGAAAATTATTCAATCTCTTTTCGTCTAATCATTCCAGTTCATTAAATTGTTTCTGAGACTTTTAATTTATAGATAACTGATCGTAGATAGCAACTCAGAGTGAAGGAAATTGAATTTCAACAGTCAAAATCGCTTCTATTCTGTATACCAACAAGTATGAAGTTTCTTGAGTGGCAGTATGGGTAGTATTCTGATAATCCTATAATGCATGAAAAAGTTTATCAGGCCAATATTTCTTATCTTTATCCACTATTTTTTAGAGTATATTTGATAGGTTCTTATTTAAAGCCTCTATCTTTCTGTTGGCTATTAAACGATGGTGAGATGAATGGTTGGATTTGATATTATGATTCTGATATGACTTCTTTACCTCAAAAGAATATAAATTTGTGTCGTCGTCTGTCAATATGGTATGAGGGACACCAAATATGGTAATGATATTAGATTTGATGAAGATAACATTGATTTTGGCCCCAAATTCTTTGATAGGTATTACCTTAGCCCATTTGGAGAAGAAATCGGTAGCAATAATAGTATACATGAACTTCTTAGCCATAGCTAGCAGATAAGGTCCTACTGCATCCATTCCCTGTGTGGAAAATGGCCAGAAGTATTTAGCTGTATATAGAAACTTTGGGGTTAATGAATGAAGTTGGCATGCACTTGGAAGGGATGACACTTCTTGGTGAAATCTGTGCAACCCTATGTCATTAAAGGCCATAAGTATCCAATACTTCATATTTGATTAGAAAGCCTATGCCCAGACTGGTGAGCTCCACAAGCTCTTGCATGTACTTCTTTCATGACATTAATGGTTTTATCCTCATCAATGCATCTAAAAATAATTCCATCGAATCCTCATTTATAATGGATCCTCTAATGATCTGGACCATCATAAAGAGTGAAATTAACGGCTTGTCACCGAATATGTTCTCTTTTAATTCTGTCCGGTGGAAGTACCCAATTTTGGAGATATTCCATGATGGTTGTCATCCATCTTGTGATATGACTATATGGCTCAAAAATGGGACTTATTTAATTGATTTCTTCTATTATGATTTGAACAAGAGGTGAAACTACTTGATGTTGAGAAATGTTAATGATTATTTCATTCTGATTTGGATCTTTCGGGGTTGTGGTTGCATTTTCCAATGCATCGGCTTGGGTATTTTGTGACTGTGGGACATAATAAAATGTTGGATATGAGGGAAATTCAGCCATTAATCCTCAGACATAATCATACATAGGGATTAATTATTCTTTTCTTATGTCGTAATCCCCATTAATTTATTTTATTATCAATTATGAATCACCCTTCACCTTTAGGTAGTCCACTGGTACTTGGAGTGCTAATTACAATCCTATAATGAGAGCTTGATATTTTGATTCATTGTTGGTACCAACTTTGGATAACAGAAAGGAATATTCCAATACTACCTTCTTTGTAGAGATAATCACAATTCTTAATCCAGCTTTGTTAAGATTAGGGTCTTCCATTCTCTTCCTTGTTGGACTTCTGGAAGCACCATCAAAGTACATTTACCATATTTGGGGACTTTCTTGAATAGATAATATTTATTCATCAGGAAGTTCAGTATTGAAATATGTATCTTCTATATATGGGTGTTTAGCAAGGAATTATTCCAAGGCTTGGCCTTTCATTGATTTATAAGGAAAAAATTGGATATCGAACTGTTGAAAAATAACTTCCAATCATGCCAAACGTATTGTAATCATAGAATGACTGAGGATAAATTTGAGAGAGTTATTGCGAGATATCAAGTGGACCTCATGATGCTTCAGGTAATGACTCAACTTCTGAACTACAAAGATTAATGCCAGACAAAACTTCTCGATACTTGAATATCGAGTCTCTACGTCGAGCATCGTTCGACTAAGATAGTAAAGGTTATTATCATTCCCATCATCGTTATTTTATGCAAGAAATGCACCCAGAGATTTATTTAAAGGTATCACATAGATAATGAGAGAATTTCATTCAATATGTGTCATTAATACTGGTGGAATCAAGATATATTTCTTGAGGGTACCAAATTTCTCTTGGTAGTATTTGGTCCATTGATAGGTGACTCTCTTTTTCATTAATTTGGTGAAGGGAAAACACTTTCCTGCCAAATTGGATATGAAGCACCAGATATAGACCAAGTGTACTTGAAGTCATCTCAATTATTTCAAGTTTCTAGGAGGTGGCATACCAAGGATGGCCTTATTCTTCTTGGGATCAACTTTGATACCATGATGTAGTACAAAAAAAACTGATAAATTTTTCAAAGGTTACCCCGAAAGCACATTTCAAGGGGTTCATCTTCAAATTATGTTGAAGAAGCTTGATAAATACGGTCTCTAGATTAGAAAAGTGATCTAAACATTGTTTGGACTTAACCACTAGATCATATACATATCATTCAATGAATTTCTCCAAGAAGGGTATAAAAATATGGTGCATTGCATGTTGATATGACGCATCGTCATTATTCAATCCAAAAAACATTACCCAATAGAAACATATACCTTGAGGAGCTCTAAAATCTATAGATTCCTCGTCTTATGGGGCCATTCGAATTTGGTTATATCTATAGTATCCATTCATGAAGGAAATAGATTCATAGCTATCTGTTGCATCAATCAAAAGTTTTGTGATTGGAACTGGAAAGTCATCCTTGGGAAAATTCTGGTTAAGATCTGTGAAATCAATGAAAACTCTGATTTTCCCATTATTATTTTTCACTGGGAAAATTTTGGATATCCATTTAGGATATTTCACCTCTCTAATAAAGTTATCTTTGATAATCTTGTCAAATTCCACTTCAATTTTAGAGGTGTGAGTTGGGTGTGTTCTTCTTGTTGCCTGCTTAAATCCCTGATGCTCTTCTGGAAAACCCAAATAATGGGTAGCTATGTCTGGATCAAGGCCTAGAATTTATATATAGTTATAATAAAACACATATCAGTGTTTATTTATAAATTAATTAGACACCTCTTTCTCTTCATAAGTCATGATCGTACTAATTATAGTGGGGTTTGGATCTTCTTTTGTACCCAAATTTATTTCTCTGAGCTCATCCACAGTGGTGGAGATGCCTTCCTCAAATGTTAGAGGGTAATCTTTGAGATATTCTTCTTCTTCTTCCTCACATGTTACCATTTCTATTTCTTCTTGAAGGGTATTTGATGAATAAATACTTTCAAAGCTAGGGGAGGAGTCATTATTTGGACATCCTAAAGAAGAGGCAACCATTTTTTACCCTACTATTGATGAAGGATCTTCCTAGAGAATTGAAGAGAAAAATATGGGTTGGGAATCAAAATCCTTATATTTCTCTACTAATGTGATAAATTCTTCTATCATGACTAATGAAGCAAAGACGTGCTAAAGTTCAGTGAATGAAATGAAGACATCTCCATTTAATCTTTCACCACTACTTGGTAAATCAACAATTTCTCCCATATTGTTAGGATCGATTTCCAAAAATGAAATTATGGAAGTCACTAGACAAGTTCTTGTATTTGGCCCAATCCTAACAATTTGATTGATAGGAAAAATGTAATCTATACTCAGATGTTTTAATGGGTTAGCTATGATCTTTTCTAAACTATTCATAGCATTTATTCTTGTTACATCTTTTTCCACAGACCTTGTTATAATTGTGTGATAGAATTCTTCCTCAATATACTTAGATTCAAAAAATTTGAACAGATCCTTGTCACCATGAAATGTACCAATTTGACCATTGAATCAATACTTGAGACATTGGTAGTATGATGAAGGAATGTTTTCATGTTGATGTAGTTAAGGAATTCCAAGTAGAATGTTGAAAGCTATGTCATATCAGAAAACCATGAAATCTGAATTAGATACAAGATTCCCAAACTGAGTTCTTATTTTAATCTCAGCTGGAGGTTCTTTTTCATTCTTGTTATAACCTTGAAACATCAAAGTGGAAGGAGATAAGTCAGATTCAGTGAGACCCAATCGATGAAGTGTATAGATGGGAATGAGGTTGACTCTTGAGCAATTATAAATTAAGGATCATCGGATATCTGTATCATTAACCTTGACAGACAAATACAAGGGTCTGATGTGTCCATATACAACGTCATCCTCATCTTGATCCGTGAAAGATATAACTGCATGAAATTCTACAGAATCATTCTCTATACGGTAAACCTCAGTATCAGCAACCTTGGTTTCAAACTCTTGAGGACTTGAAAAGGCCTCAATAAGTACTTCTCAAAGATCTTTTGATATATTCAAAGCATCTCATATTGATAAATCAGCCGGTAATTGGGCTAGTTGTTTCAAAACATCATATTTTTTGTCCAAATGTTTTCATTTTCAAGCATGGAGACATGGTTTTTTAGGTACTTTGGAAGTTGATGCTTCTGATGTAGATGTACCACATATCAGGGAAGCAGCCATAAATACTTCTGTTGTTGGTAGATTAAACTGACTACGTCTATCTACCTACTGATAGAGTGGTGGTATAGCCTCTAATCAATCTTCCTGGATGATCATGTCGGAGCTGATCCTGTCATATGTGAGAGAATTAACTTGTTCTTTCTGATCCCACTGAAGGTCTCTCCCATTATTTTCTACCGCATAAATAGTTTGATTAGAGGTATAGTTAAAATAGTGGCTTCTATCATGTCCACGTCTTCCACTTTATCCTTGACCAAGACTTCTTCCCCTAGGTCCCCAATCAGGTATAGGGAATTTAGGTTCATAACCAGAATCATTATTTGCATAGGTATTTGTTAAGTGGATAATGTTAACGTAACTAAAGATCAATTCCTCGTCAAAAAAAGATTCTTCTTGACAGGTTAGTTCTTGTTGTGTTGTTTGTTGGGGTGGTGCCTGTTATTTTGAGATAGTGGGCATGAAATCTACCAAAGTTAAGGACAACTTTGTTTTTAATATGAGTTCATCTTATTATAACTTCTCTTTGCCATTCTAATCATGTCACTTTTTTTAGGATTGTCCTTTGGAGGACTGATCTTTTGATAAAGGTGTATTTGTTGCAGTAGAAGTGGAAGGAGCCATAGTTGGTTGTTTCAACTGTGTTCATAGAATGGCATGCATTAGATTGATCATTTTCCTGACCATCCAATCATCATGAATCTATTCATTTTTCATTTTGACTTCCTTCCATCTACCTTCTTCCTATGGATTGGTAGCAGTAACACATGATACTTGGGTTGATGAACTTTTTAGTTTCATTTGCCTAGAGTCTACCATTTTTTGAAAGAGATCTTTGAAAACAAAACACTCCTGAATAGGATGCCACAACATTTGATGGAAGGGTAAATATCTTGGGAGATCTTTGTCTCCTTCTTTATTCAGTCTCTTCGGCCTTGGAAACTAAACTAAATTGTTTTCTAAAGCTAAAGTGAAGTAACCGGTAACCTGTTCATTCTGAAAATAATATAAATTGTTCTTTAAGTCCTCAAATTGTCTCTGCCTTTGATCTTTTTGATTATCTTGATGAGGCGATCATTGATGCTAATGATCGAAAGGTGGAACCTTATGGTATGATGAAGTTTTTTAAGTAGAAGCAGATACAGGTGCTTGATTGAGTGTAACTATAGTAGCCTCTGCTTTTCCTGTTCTCCTTCTCAGAGCTGATAAGATTACACAAGACTTAGCTTTGGTTTCTGCAATGGAATTATCCACTTTCTAGGAAATTAAATCAAGGTCTCGAAACCCTCATGTTTATTTCATAAGTATTAGTGGTGTGCATAACTCATCATGCATATTTTCCACATATATTGGAAGCAACTCTTCTTGAGGGAGTGGTCGATTTAAGGAATATATTAATCCTTTCCATCGAGAAATGAAATCTGAAGCTCTTTCATTCTCCCTTTTTTTCATTTTGTAAGATCAAAAACTGTTGTCTTTGGAAGCATTGAGTTGAATTGGAAAAGGATTTTCTGACAGAGGACTTCTCATCTAGTAATTGATCAAGACTACAAAATTGTATACCAAACAAAGGTCAGCCCCTATAGTGATTTCAAAAAACATCTGATCTTTACTACTTCTTGTTGTTGATTGGTCCCCATTATTGGATCACAGTAAGAAATAAAATTTTTTAAGTGTTTATCTAGATCTATTGAACCATTAAATATTGGAAATGTGGTATTCACAAAGTTTGGTGGAGGAGGGATAAGATCTACCCATTTGGGGTAAGATTTCTTTTCTGATTATACTGGTGCGCACCATTCTTCCATAGATTCCAATTGAGTTTTTAATGACTCAGTTGTATTCATAAGAATTTGGGGAATATCTGGATGATCAGGGACCTATATAGGTACAACATCTGGATCTTGAACTTGCGTGACGATTGGCAAAACCACTGGTGGTGGATCTGCTGGTATTTTTCTTGGATAACCCGTGGGGACAGGCCTGTAAGGATATGTTTGATCCTATTCTGGATTTGTACCCAATGTAGGGAATTCATTATTTACATTTTTAGTTTAAAAAAAACCTATTTTTTGAGGAGCTCCTACAAGATGTGCAAGCTGAGGATCTTCTTGTGAAGCATGTCTGTTAAGAATTCTGCTTCGGAGTAACTCTACATTAAGTCTTTTTAAATCCTTCATCTCCTCCTCTTGCTAGGAAAATCTTTCTTCAAGAGAAAGATAATGACCTTATCCAGTGTAAAAATGAGACATGATCTGACTTTTACCCTTACCCTTATTAGACTCCTTTCAAAGAGGTGGGAGTTAGTTACTTGAGGTAATACCTAGATTCTAGGTAAGACTCTGATTTTGGGTATGCACACCTCCTTAATTTTATTTGGTGTGTAACATATTGTGAATAAGAACTTCATATTCTGACTCCCCTAAACTGGACTTGTTTTATAGAGTATCTTCCATAATTCTATTAATGATGTTCATTGAATCATAATGCATTGATGGAATTCTTTCACTATCTTTGTAATATCGCCTCCTTCTGTGCCCTCCATGAGACTTTGTTCTCTTATATTCTGATTTCTTGAGAAATATTTTATGGACATTAACCTAAATGGAATATTTGGATAATTAATTTGTTCATTCACTTTTTGGATTCTTCCCTAATCAGGACAAAACTAACTTCCATTAAGGAGGGGATTGTGGATGTGAAGAGGCCCCCATCCCTACAGGTTGGGGTTGTTACTATTCTTCTTCAAACCTTTGAAATCTGTTTGTTGAATTTGAAGGTTGGGTTAAAAAATCCCCCAACCTTGTAGGTTGGGTTGGCTTATTAACTACTATGGTTAATATTAGTGCAGTTGTTCTTCTGATTTTACAAATTCTAGTCCGAACATTGGTCGAGTGAATTATCTGACAACCACTTAAATTTCCTATTTCAAAATACTGTTGTGCTATTTTAGACATTTTTTCAGTCTAATAGCTAACATCCTCCAAGAGGGAGGCCTGTTTAATGTTCTCATATGTTTGATGCAAAATTATCTCGACAACTTTCTCTCTTTGGGCCTAACTTTGGTGAAAACCGATCGAGTCCTGTTCTTACTGAGCATTTATTCGGTTCTGAATAGAATTTCTTTATTGTAGCCAACCTGGGGAAATAACACTTCATGAGACCACTTTCGACAATATTTTCTGATTTTGGAGTGAAATGAAATGAAATGCTCCGTGTGCACCCCATCCTCTGATATGAACACCGGATGGGGTTTTTAAAATCAATTTTTTCAACTTCTTTAATGCATTGAGGCATGTACATTAAAGAGATACATATTGTTTCTCAACCTTTAGATGTCGGGAAACCTGGAGATATGTCATGTCAATTTGGTGTTTTAATCCTTCTATTACCATGACATGACTTTGATATTCATTATATGGTAATACTTTGGATTTTAGATGAATAAGAGTCTTCCATATGTTGAGGCAAATATTATGAATGCAATATTTTTCCATAAATTATGGAATGTTGTATTAAGAGGTTGCTAAAGGCCAGAACATGACTCATATTTCATCCATATCCAGTTGTTTTATCATATTCAATATATCTTCATCATATTTTTCTAGAGGTTTCTAAACTTGGTCTAACCAGATTGGACTCTTCTTAATTTTTTTATGACAAACAATAGGATCAGTTGTTTTTTACTATTCTATATTAGAATCCAAATAACCCAAGGGAGGTTTGGAGAATGACTGTTGCCTTGGGATATCTTCTGGTTGAGAAAGTATTTTACCTGTTAGTAATAAGGCATCAGACATGATTGGCCTTATGTTTTCAAGTGCCTTGAGATAAGAGGGATTTCTCATTACTACATTGTCAATTAGAGAATTATCATGACAATTTAAACCGTTGTTGTGGAGAGAACTTTCACAGTGAATGCCATAATGGGGAGGACCACCATGGTGGATTACAGAAAGGGATAAATCCTCTTGATCCTTGGTCTTCTGGCCATACATAGGGTTGTCATGGCTCTCATCTAGAGACTGGTTCTCTAAATTGACCGAATTGTCATGAAGAAAGCCTTCATGATTAATTTTATAATGAGGAACTTTATAATTACAGCTACTACTCCCATAATTTAGTAATTGGAGGGTAGGATCTTGAGTTGCAACAGATAAATGTCTAAGGGATTCAAGAACTCTATCATTAAGAGGATCCAGATCGTATATTGACTCTTGATTTTCCAACTATGCTTGGCGATACTTCTTCTTAGATTATCTTTTACACATAGTTGGGGACACTTGCTGGGAGAATTGGTTATCATGGGAAGGTTTATAAGCCTACCTTGGAGTGGTCATCAGAATAGGCTGATTATCTCCAATTGAAATGGGTGCATGTTTCTGATCCAGTTTTCCATATGATATGGGGGCGTATGCACCAAAACCCTCATGGACTAGAACAGAGGTGTGTATCTTCTCTAGGATGGTATGATGATGAGTCATCCTAGGTTTGGGGATAGAATTATGTGTTCGTCCATCTGGTACTTTTGAAGTTTCCATTATAATATTCTGACAGGCTTCTAGAATATGGGTAGAAATTTGTGTCTAGTCTTTCACCATTTCTAAAATGTTTTTTGTGACTTCAGCTACCAGAAAAGGAATATATTTCCATTCCATATTTGGAGTAGGTGTATGTACTTTCTCTTATCCTCCCTTTCCTGTCAGTGGATACTTAAAGTACATGTGTGGGGGTAAAGAGTTGATTCTACCCCAGGTTTGTCATCAAAAGTTTCTAACTGACTTATTTGGATGCTTCCAAATGAGACTATTGGCAATCTTGATGGATGTTGGCAGGTGTATATGCCTACAAGATATTTTCCGCCAAGAATATTTGATGGAATTCTTTCAATGTTGACATATAATACTATTGGAAGGATTGATGAATGCAGGAAGGTGTACATTCCTACTTACAAGTTTCCACCATATTCGATTGGAAGGCTTCCTTGAATGTAACTATATGAGTTTGTTGATTGCTTGATAGTTTGTAAGCAGTTGTATGTGCCTTCTCATAGCACTCCATTGGATTTTAATGGTGGGATTGGTTTGGCACTGCTAGACGAGTCTGCTGGCTGGCAGAATTAAGGTGGACGGGTGTATGTGCTTCTTATTTGTTTACCACCATGTTAGGTTGATGTACTTCTATAGAGGGGGGAAAGGTAATAATCTTCTCCATATTGGCTGGTCATTTTCCTCTTTAGTTCGTCTTGTTTTCCCGAGTCTGAGGGACCTGGACCGGACAACCATAGGCAACACCCCCATCTTGTGGGGGGTTCACTACCACATGATTCTATTAGAAACGATTTTTTATGGGATCCCTTAGGAAGGACCCATGTATCTTTGAGTTGAGGCCATGAGTGACATCCTAATCCACCTCCTGATAGTATGGAATGGACTAGTTATTATGTTCCGGGGATAAGGACCTGAAATGGTTGAAGATGGTGGTTGGCATCGTCTCCTTCTTGGCCACCAGTCATTTCTGACCAGATGATCAGGGGGTTTTGTTAACTTGGAGAGCCTATCGATCAGCCTCCAGGGTTGGGATAGTACCATGTTGATATTATTCGCAAACCAATTAATTTGAGACCCAGCATTGAAGGTGATGATTTGGTGATGACATCCTTCCAATAGACGAGGATCCATCTTGAATAGTAGCTAGGGCATTCATGGGTGCAAACTTGAAGGAAGCCATTTGGAATGAAGGGAGTTCTGAGAAAATTTGAAAAATACAAACAATGAAATCCATCAAGATAGAATCTTTTAGATGGACCCATGTGTCATTGATTCCCTTATTTAGACCTCCTTTATCAATTTATAGGGTCCTGAAAGATGGTTAACACTGTTAAATTGGTTAAGGATTCATGTCAGGTTCACCATTTTTTGTTTCTACTAGAACGTGTGTCCTTATTACGGATCACTAGTTCCAGATGGTTTCTATCAGATTTATTTATGGAACCAGAAAGATCCAACAGTTATTTATCAAAAGGGTCCTACTTTCTAAAGTTAGGGATTCGTTAGGTTTGGACATACGATACTTAAGAAGTCACATTGGTCGAGAGGATGGGAGGTCGGGCTCATAACACCCTTTTTGGGGGGAATTATTGCCTACTCTGAGACTCTCTTATAACTTTAAGAAATGTTCATGAATCCTTATTAATTTACCATGTATAACATAGGTTTCCCTTGAATTTTGCAATCAATTATCAACATGTGTTAAATTTAGAATCATCTATATGTATTCGAGGTTCTTTATTAATGGATATACCCATATGTATTCAAGGTTCTCCATCAATGGAATCCTCTCAAATACTATTTAGAGATTATTTTAACCATTATTATGATAATACTAGTTTTTAATCCACTCAGCGGGGCACTCTAGAATTTATTGTCATCTAGGGAGATGAAATTTTGTTTTGATGTTGGGATTGTACACATAAATGGGATACCAACGTATCCTTATAAAAGGAATTATAACCCTCATAGTTTGTTTCTGATTAATGGGACACATCATACCTTTTAAGGTCATGTGATAAGGACCTAACTATACAATTTATTTTCATGTGGTAAGGACATCTAAGTGGAAGGTGCTTAGTCAAATCTTGGTGTGGGACTTATTCATAAGAAGCCCAAGGAACTTGGAAAGGATGTGAGTTTCCAAGTTGGATTAGAACTTGTTGGGAATATGGCCCAGGAAGAACATGTTTGATTTGGAATGTTGGGTTTGAAACTCAATGAGGCTTCCTACATATCCCACTCGTATGGGAATCAAAGCCCACGTAGTTTGGTAAGTTTCACAGGGATGTATGACCCTTTGAGAAAAATAGGTTGGGGATTACTCATAAAGAGGATACATTTGTAACAAGGTCCATGAGATATGTATTAACACATGGATATTTAAGGGGGTTTAATTTGGGGATTACTCCTAAAGAGGATTCCCGAATTAAGGGAATCAGGTTTAGATTCCTGAAGAGGATATCTAGTGATCCTGGGCCATGGTTGAAGGCTTCCTATGTATCCCAATTATAGTGGGAATCATAGTTCTCGTAGTTCAAGAATTGGGGTGGATTGTGTAGATGTTGTGATCATCACAAATCTCTAAGACCACGTGAGTCATGATCGATGTGAGAAACAAGAGGATTTGAAGGATTCAAAAAACTATACACCTTCTCTTCCTCTGATGGGAGAGGTAGGGCCTACGGTGAAATAAGCCAAGGCGGTGGTGGGCGAGGGCGCAGAGAAATGAAACCTTCAATGTGAAATAAAATTGAAGGTCATTGGATCCATCCTAAAAGAATATGGGCTTACTCCAATAGGTATTCCCTTAATGGATCCTAGAAGAGGAGGGAAGATTTTATTTTGTTGAATAGAAAATCAAGTGTGCCCCTAACTCTCCCTATTGGGAACCAAAGGCTTCGAATCTTAGAGGGAAAAAGGGGAGGATAGAATCTCATACCTAGAATCCAAGACTAGGAACTTCCCAACACTATCTATAGGGTAAGGATACAAGTGACTATAAATATACAAACCTAAAAACATCCTAAGGATATTGAATCCCTTAGAAGATGAATATGGGAAACCTCTGACTGTAGATATACAAACCCAAATGGGAGACACACTGATATACCCTTCTCAAAGGTTTGATAATTCAAGAGGTTTTGGTGGAGGCTTCAACATCTTCCCTTTTAGATAAGGGAACCAAGGAAGGAGATACCCTACCATGAGTGGATTTGAAGAGGGTTTACAAGGTGATATGCATAGGCCCTGGGTGCAGCTATGCAGTGTATCTATACCACGTAGGTATGTCGCATAGGTGCACCGCGCAGGTATGTCACGTAGGTGTGCTGCACAGGTCCTAGGGATGACTCAAAAGTCTTTAATATAGGATAACCAAGCTTATGAAAGCTTAAAAAAGGACTACCAGGAAGAAAAAACTTGTGTAAT
This sequence comes from Viscum album, assembly GCA_963277665.1. Taxonomy (NCBI): domain Eukaryota; kingdom Viridiplantae; phylum Streptophyta; class Magnoliopsida; order Santalales; family Viscaceae; genus Viscum; species Viscum album. The sequence goes on along the minus strand of OY728128.1, from coordinate 1,442,902,609 downwards.
ATGTAAATATAAACACCATGGGTCACCTTTTGTGTCCTTAGAAGAGCCCTATGTTGGTCCTTAAGGAATAAGCCTTGCGTAGGTAGCTTCTTTATGGAAGAAGGGTCCTTAATCAGATGCTCTATGTTTCAAACTCTAAAAGAACTTAAAACATTATTATCCCATCTAATTATCTCCCCTATCATGTTTTAGAGAGCTACCTGAGAAAATTTGGGGGATCTAGATGAAAGAGCTATGCAATGGGAGCTTCAAGAGTTCTTTTAACTTTTTTTCAGTCCTAAAATGGGGCTCCCAGGGGTCGTATTTATAGTCAAAGAATGGGGTTAGTCGAAAGGAGTTTTTTGGTATGGGTTGGCTGCGTAGTCTTTATGTGTATCTCCTTTACGTAGGTGAACAAAAATTATATTGTCGCGTAGTTATTCAGCATAGCTCCTCCATGTAGGTTTATCATGTAGGGGTTTCACACTGTGTTGTATGAGAAAAATGTGTGATGGTGTTCTAGATGTGGAGGTATACTACATAGGTCTTCATCGTAGCTCTTCCTCATAGTTCCCTTGTACTTGATGTCTTTTACTTCTTTTAGCTTCTTCTTGATACTTTGAAATATTCTAAGGACTTCTTCATAGTATTTGTGTCTTCCTAAGGAGTGTCAACAGTATTTTTCTCAAGACACGCTATAAGTTTTTCTCTCAGCTAATATTCATTGTAAGTTTCCCCACCTCCTTCTTCTTATTTACTGTTTGAGGAATCATTCGTTTTCTAAAGAATTTTTTTCAGTAGTTTCATATTCATATTTCTTAATCATCATACTTATTTTGTTTCTAGTGAAATTATTCTTATATTTTTTGGATAAATTTTCTTAATTAGAACTTTTTTTAAACTTATTCTATCGATAAAATTCTTCATAGTCATCTCAAAATTCTTTAACTTTCATCTTGGGGAAATTTATATCAAATTGATCAATTCCTCCACACTCAAAACATTTGAGTGGAAGTTTACCTCCATAATTTCCTCTATCTCTTCGATAATTCTTATAGATAAGAGAAATGATATTTTAATTCATTTAATTATCTTCTTTATCATATTAATCACTATTTTAAACAATGTTATGATCAACATCTTAGATTTTTAGCTTTCTCATAGCTTCAAAATCCATTTCATCCTTTGTATTCTTTTTTAACGCTGAAGATTTTCTCATCTCATAAGATGCAAGAAAGTTATGTAATTAATCAAGAGATAAATCATCTTTATCTTATAAAGTATAGATTTTGGAATCAATTATATTAGGGAAGTTTCTTATGAGTTTCTTAATAATAGTATAATATTACAAGGTATGTCTGAAACCTATAATGTTTCAAACAACTTCCTTCACTCTAGTGAAATATTCATCAATAGTTTCTTCATCACCCATCCTAATATCTTCAAACTTTCTCTACCATATTTGTAAATTTTATTCCTTAACTTTAGTATTTTCCTCAAATAAAATTTCAATTTTTTCGCAAGTTTCTTTAGTTGTTTTGAGACCCATTACCTTCATGAAGACATTTTATAATTAAGGCATAAGAATAGAATTTATAGCTTTTCAATAAACTTCAATATTTATCTTATCATCAAAATTCATAGGATAATCTTTCTCAATGGGTTGAAACCCAACTGTAGCAGCATTAATAAATTATAGGCCTAGTGATATAAGATAAGGAATCATTCTATTTTTCTAAACATGATAATTTTTTCCATTAAAGTTAGTAATACCTCTATTGTTCACAGATTTGAGATTATCCATGATAAGAATATAATAGTGGAAACCTTACCTCTGATAGCAATTTAAGTTCCTAAGGATTGTTGAACCAATGAGAAGGGGGGTTAAATCAGTGGATTTATTTCTAAAACTTTCCAAATTTATGAAATTTAACCCCTGTATCTTGTTAAAGTTATCTTCCTTACCAATTTTTAGAAGAATCTCACAGGCATGAAAATTTAGAAAAATAAACAAGGTGCGTAAGATTTATAAGGTTCAGCCTCAGTGTGAGAACTTGTATCCTTGTCATGGCCACTCCCATGGGTCCATGAAAATTTACTATTAGAAAGAATAAAATACAAATATTGATCCAACTCATTTTGATGTCCTTCTATCAGGAATAGTAAAGGTAGGAAACCAATTTGATTTTCCCGCTCACTAAAATTCATAAATCTGAATTTCATGTTCATTTGAATTTCACTGTGATAGTTTTAAACTCTTCTAGAACATTCTTGAATCTTATTGAATTGTCCATCCTTTCCAACATTCTTTGAATTTCCCTAAACTTGATGTTTAAGTAACTCTTTAATCTCTGTAACTTTAGCTTTGTATAACTTGTAACTTCAAATTTGTAACTTTGACTTTGTAAAATTATTAACTTTATAGGTTCATAGAACTATAACTTTTTTCTTTTAGAAAACCTAAACTTTGTAAATTTTGAAAAAATCAGCTTTTCTAACAAAAAGTGTGTCAGGAAAACCGTAAGTTTGTATTTCAATATGAATTGAATTTTCTGAAAAAAAAAGTTTTTATTAAAAACTGTAATGTTGTACGTTCATAAAACTCTGACTTTGTACATTCATAAAATTTAAACTTTATAAATTCATGAAACTTAAACTTTGTATCTCTATACCGAATTCAAAATTGTAACTTAGTGAAACTTTAACTTTGTAAATCTATACAAAATTCAACTTTGTAACTTCATAAAACTTTAACTTTATAACTCTGTACAAACTTCAACTTTCTAATTTCATGAAACTTCAACTTTATAACTCTGTACAAACTTCAAATTTGTAACTTCATAAAACTTCAACTTTGTAAATCTATAAAATCTTTAACTTTTTAATTTCATGAAACTTCAACTCTGTACATCTAGAAAAATTAATACTTGTAACTTATAGAAAATTCTTCTTTGTAAATCTGTACAAACATCGACTTTGTATCTTCGTGAAAATTAAAATTTGTATCTCTATATAATATTCAACTTTGTAACTTCATGAAACTTTAAATTTTTAAATCTAAAAAATATTTCCCATGTGATTATATTATATGTTCAATCAAACTGTTCATCCTCTAGAAAAAATTTCATCTAATTACAAATGTCTATACGATTACAAAAGTATATACAGTTAAAAAATTCTATCTAATTAGAAAAGTTCATCTGATTAAAAAAGTTTGTCTGATCTTCACTTTGTAAAACTTTAAATTCTACACTTTATTACAACTCATTATTTAGATTTTTTTTAAAAAATCGTCCAATTCATTGTTCATCTGATGATGAAGTACAAACTTTCTAACAAAAATTTTGTCCAAAGACAAAAAAATTGGAAACTCTAGAAATTTTCACTTATCATTTCTACTACTAACTTCAGATCATCTCATGACTTCTTCATGATGTTTTAGTAACATGAAATAATAACATAGCATTGTATGACTTTAGTAAGAATTTTTTTTAATAAACTAAAATTTCTAACTTCCTAATTTTCTTACTTTCTTCATCTCATCAACTTTCTTAACTTCCATAATTTATAACTTTTTTCATCTCATCAACTTTCTTAACATCTATATGTTCTAAATTTCTTCATCTAAGAAACTTTATTAACTTCTTACATCTATATAATATTTTTACTTTTTAACTTTTTTCAATTTATTTATCTATAGAAATTTCTTCTTCTCCAACAACTTCATAACAAAAGTTTGTTAACTTCCAGAAACTCTTCTTTTCCTTTTTTATAAAAACATTCTTTAAAAAAATTAGTTGTCAAAAAATAAAGAACTTTTTTAGTAAAAAATCATAAAGGGACTTCAACAATAGTCTTTGGTCATTTTATTTTGAATATATATTAATAGTTTATAATCATTTTTTTAATTTTAAAACTACTTATTTAGTCATTTTGGGAAAAACACACATTCGACCGACATGTAGACTTCCTAGACACATCACAAATAATACTAAGATTATTTTAGTATGATTTCATCTCTTTTTGGGGTCATTTGTTATGGATCTAACCATTAAAGTCATGTTTTCCTATTTTAAAATAATAAAAGTGTATTTCAATCATCCTAGGAAAACTGAACCTTAGATTGATATTATCTACTTGATTATTTTAAAAATAAATGCACAGTTTTTGTCATTTGATTTCACTCTATTCAGAGGCCTTTTGGTTGGTTTTGACCCTCAGATGCATGTTTTTAAAGGGCCTCAAACTTTTAAAAATTTATTATTTGATTGATCTGAAAAAACATCATGTAGTACCCCCAGTTTGAGGTATGTGGCCTTTTTTATGTTTTTTTTATGTGCTTAAATTGCATGGGATGAGTTGGGAAGTGGTTGGGAGAGTTTGGAATGGTTTTGGATGAGTTTGGAGGCTTTTCTATGGGTGCACGGTTTGAGCACGGTTAGTGGAAACCGTGAGGATTCTCCAGGAAACTGTGCAGGGGGGACAGTAGGGTTCGCACGGCCTATGCATGGTTTTCCAAACCATGTGAGGCAACCGTGAGGACCCTTGTTCTCTAGGCAGTAGCATGCGCACGGTTTTCCAAACTGTGCGGACTAACCGTGTGGGCACTTAAAAATAGGGTTTTAAAACCCAAGCTCACTCGGGCTTACCTCATTCCTCTCCAAACTTCCTCCCACTCGAGCCTCACTCGGGTTCTTTAGTTTTAAAGGGTTGGAGGACTTCTCCCACTTGTTTTGGAATCATTTTGAAGAGGTTTCTTGGCAGATTGAAGGTGGTTTCTCCCGGGTAAGTCTCTCCTCTTGGTTTCTTTGTGTTTTCCTCTAGATCCACATCTCCCTCTTTCTTGGTTTTCTAGATCTACACTTTTTGTGTGTAGATATAGGGTTGTTTTTTCCTTGGATGATGATTTTAAGGCTTTTGATGGTTAGGGAAGGGGATATAGAGAGGTTTTGGTGGTGCGTTTGCTGTATTTGAGGTGCGAGTGCTTATGGGTCGATTTCTCGGGAACCTTAAAGGTAGGTGGATTATCTCTTGACTCCACTTGGTTAGAACTAGTGGTTTTTTATTACAATTAATTTTTTGTGATTGAAATTAATTGTAATTGTTGTGCCAAGTTGTTTGGAAATTACTTTGGTGATGTTTTGGGGATTTTGGGGGGAAAATGGGGTTTTATGGTGAAATGCTATTGTTGTGGATTTTAAAATAGAGATTTTAAAATGGGTTTTTGATATTGATTTGGGAAAATGGTTGATTTAAAATGGTTTTTAATAAAGATTTTGTTTTATTGAAATGTGCTTTGGCATGGAAAATGGTTTTCAATAAATGGATGATTTATTTAAGTGGATTGGTATGATATGGAATTGGTTGATTTCATGTTATTGTGACCTTGGTGGGTCATTTGCTTGTTTATGGTTTGATGGGAATGTTGTGTGGAAGTGGCGAGAAGTACCACTATAAAAAGGGGATGGATAGTGGATAGAAGGACCACTATCAAAGGATAGGTGTATGGGAAGAGCCACTAGTTGTGAATGGGTGAATGGGTTGGACAGAAGCTCCACCATTTGGTTGAGGTCAGGAAGTACCAATGGGTGTGAATGGGTGAATGGGTTGGATGGAAGCTCCATCGTTTGGTTGTTTTGTTTGTTTGTTGTGCATTGCTTTGCAAGTTGAAAATTGTTGTGTTAGGGTGTGAATGATGAAATGTCTTATGGCATGTTTGGTTGGATTTCCCTTGGTTGCTTGGTTTGGGTGTGATGGCTTGGTAAGGCCATGTTTGGATTATGGAAATGGTTGTACTTGTGATTATTTTATATAAATTTTTTTATATAAATGTGCTAACGGTTTTATCCTAGTGTCGTGTGTAGGGAAGTCATTTGGGGAAATCCTACTAAGTTTTAGTACTCACCCCCTGCTTTGGAACGTTGGTGTCTTTGCAGATGTTGTGTACCATGACGTGGGCAAAGGTAAGGCATCACCCTCCTTTAGTGGTGCATTGTGAAGTCTTGGTGGAGCTTGGATCCTGGAGCTTGGTGTAGAGCTGTGGTGGTATCATGGAACGTGGTGCTTGGTTGTTTGGTCTTTTACATAGTACTCTTATATTGTGTTGTTTATTTTGTATTTGGGTTGTATGGTGGAACAATTTGGTTGTCTTTTGGGAATTCATGTTGGAATGTTTTATTGACATGCATCATATAGTGGTGGTTAATGGATGGTTTGGTTGGTTTTTTATTAAGGGAAAATCGTTCCCCAATTTGATCTTGAAGCCCTTGGCATTTATTGCCAGCCTTTGGCATCTTGGTAACGTCACTTAAGGACAAGTAGCCCTCACCACCTCCTCAATCCAATGAGGTAGGGGTGGGGCGTTACAAGTGGTATCAGTTTGTTTGGTCCTCAGCTTTCAAGTGAGACCAGTTGTTCGATCCTTGATGTTGATCATTGGTCTTGGTGTTGACATTCGTTCTTAGCCTATTCCTTGATTCGGGATGGTAGAAAGGCATAGGAATGTCGAAACTTGGAATGTATAGTATAAAAGGACGTATCTAACCCTCTTATGTTGAAATTCAAGTTACCAGGGAGTTGGGTACATAAGTGTTTTGGAGACACTTATAGGCATTGGAAATCTCATTGTCATGGGTATAGCCAATGAGATGTGCATGGAATATAAGGTAGAAATGACTTCCCTATAGGATGAATATTTCATTGGGGTATAATGATTTATGGTGTGATATGAATGTGTGAAATTGTAATGTGAATAAATTGGTATTTTGAAAATGGTTTGGTTTTCAAAATGTTGAAACATGGAAAATGTGAACTTGTATAAAGCCTTGTGCGATAGTGTTGTTTAATGTGATTAGAAATGGGAATTATTGATTTATATGGAAGTGAGACTCATGGTTGTTTGTTTTCTATTGATAGAAATGGCACTAGGTAGGAGTCATAGAGACCAACTGGAGGAGGCTGCTAAGAATGTGGTAGCACCTGAGCCTCAGGTGAACCAGCAGCTAGTGCAAAGCATAGTGTAAGCTTTCCAAGCTGTGGAAAGTGGAAATAAAATGGATGAACCAAGGCATGTGGATCATGCGGTTAAATTTCAAAAGCATAATCAACCCATCTTCAGGGGTGATTCAGAGCTGGAGAGGGAAGAATCATGGTTGAATAGAATGAACAATATTTTCGAGTTCTTGGGAACACCGGTAGAGTTAAAAGTGAAGTTGGCCACGTATATGTTGGAAGATCTTGCCCTTCAGTGGTGGGAGTTGGTAGTCCAAGCGGGGATGGATCAGGGTGTGATGTGGGAAGGATTTTAGGAATTGTTTAATAAACAATTATACCCACATACATTTAGAATTCAGCGCGCAACTGATTTCTTCGGTTTGAAGCAAGAGCTTATGTCTATGACGGAGTATGCAGCTAAGTTTATGAATTTAGTGAGGTTTGCACCTGATGTGGTGGGTAGCACGTCATTGAAGGCAGGGATCTTTGAAGTGGGGTTAAGGCAAGAAATCCATTCAAAGATAGCAATACTATGTATAGATGATTACACAAAGATGGTGAATAGAGCCTCGGTGGCTGAGCGGGATCTGTTGGGCGCTCCAGGCAGAGGAAGCATGGTGGTACCCATGGGGAATAGTGGGAACTCTAATACTGGGTTCAAGAGAAGGAGGGACACTTATGCCCAGGGCGGGAGTATGGCACATAATCTGACAGCTGGATTGGTGAATCTTCCTCCGAAGCACCAGATAAAACCAGGATGTTTTTAGTGTGGTTCGACGAGCCACATCAAGCGATATTGTACGGAAAAACCTCGATCATGTCATAATTGTAAGCATATGGGGAATATGCAGCGTTATTGTTATAATTCTCCAAGGTTGGGTACGCATGATACTTCTCAGGGATCGCAGATGTCGTATGCTTCTACGGGACAGGGACAGAAGCATACCCCTCGGCAGCAGAGTAAGGTGTGTCATGGTGATTCTTGGAATACCACGATGCCTCAGTAGGGAAATAAAGAGCAGAACATGGCAAGCAAACATGTGTTTGGAGCTGATCAGGTTGTGGTGGATGATCAGTCAGGACTATCCATGGTGCGAGGTACTATTCTTTTAAATTCTACCTTGATGTAAGTGTTTTTTGATATGGGTGATTCACACTCTTTTATTATTGCACGTGTGGTTGATTTTCTGGGTTTAAGGGTAGAAATGATGCCTTCAGTTTTAAAACATCAAACTCCTCTAGGTTGAAGAGAGTGTCGAGCCTTCTTGTTTAGAGCATGTTGTATCATTGTGGGTGAGGTGAATCTAATGTGGAATTTCTCAGTGCTTGAGATGGATGTGTATGATGCAATCCTGGGAATGGATTGGTTGGAGGCGTTTAAGGCCCACATTGACTGCAATGAGCGAACAATGGCTTTTACGACACACGATGGCATTAGGCATCTCTTTAGAGGAGAGAGGCATGAAAGGCAGGGTGCAACGGGTGTGTTGGCACCAGTAGTAGGCACGTTATCGTATCGGTTGGCGGTATTGTCATTGGAATCAATAATGGGTGTTGAACAGAGTGTTCTTCCAGCAGTGGTGGATCAGTTCATGGATGTTTTTCCTGAAGAATTCTCTGGGTTACCTCCCATAAGAGAAGTGGAGTTTATGATTGATCGCCTTCAAGGGACCAGTCCTATCTCACTTCCATCTTATCGGATGGACCTTAATGAATTGCAGAAATTGAAAGTCTAGTTGGAAGAGTTAGAAAACAAAGGGTTTATCCGGCCAAGCATGTCCCCGTGGGCAGCGTCGGTGTTGTTTGTGAAAAAGGCGGATGGAAATTTGAGGCTATGTGTTGATTATCGTAGAATTAACCAAGTTACGATAAAGAACAGATATCTGCTTCCATGAATCGATGATTTTTTCAACTAGTTTAGGGGAGCCCAGTGGTTCTCCAAGATTGACCTAAGGTCGGGATATCATCAATTGCGGGTGAGGAAGGACAATATTCCTAAAACAGCTTTCAAAAGTAGATATGTCCATTATGAATATGTGGTTATGCCCTTTGGTCTAACGAATGCACCAGTGGTGTTTATGTAATTGATGAATCGGATATTTCAGAGATATCTAGATTCATTTGTGGTGGTGTTTGTAGATGATATTTTGGTGTATTCAAAGACAAGAGTGGATCATGAGCAGCACTTGGAGATAGTTCTAGGGATCTTGAGAGGTCATTGGTTGTATGCCAAATTGTTAAAGTGTGACTTCTGGATACAGGAAGTTTGTTTTCTTGGACATGTGATTTCTAAAAGGGGTGTTTCAGTGGATTCAGAAAAGATAGAGGTTTTTATCTTGTGGAAACCGCCAAAGAATGTGTTTGAGATACAGAGTTTTCTTGGTCTAGCTGGGTATTATCAGCGTTTTGTTCATGATTTTTCACATTTGGATTCACCGATGACATCTTTGACAAGAAATAATGTTCCATTCCAATGGAATGAGCAGTGTCAGCATTATTTCAAAGAGCTAAAGGTTCACCTTACATCCACACCAATCTTGATTTTTTCAGAACCAGGAAAAGGGTACGTGGTGTATTGTGATGCATCGGGATCAGGGTTGGGGTGCGTTCTCATGTAAGGTAATAATGTGGTTGCATATGGCTCACGGCAGTTGAGAGTGCATGAGAAGAACTACCCAACTCATGATTTGGAATTGGCAGCAGTGGTGCATGCTTTGAAAGTGTGGCGCCATTATCTCTTCAGTGATAAATTCACAGTATATACAGATCACAAGAGCTTGAAGCACATTTTCTCACAAAGGGATTTGAACTTGAGGCAAAGGAGATGTATGGAATATCTCCAGATGTTTTATTTTTGACTTAATGTACACACCAGGTAAGGGGAATTTGGTAGTGGATGCATTAAGAAGAAAATCATATGCTCAGATGGTGAAACAGGCATCGGACCAGTGTCAGTCGATGTCGGTTATAGCCGATATGCGGTTGGAATGTGAGGACCATGGTGATTGAGTGGTCTTATTTCCGGTTTTTTTGATTCCTGACTTGGTTGAATTGGTTAAAGAAGCACAGATATCTGATTCATAGTGTGTGACCATGAGGTCGAGACTCAATGGTGGGGAGACCATTGAGGGTTGGCAACTGAATAGAGATTCAGTTTTGTATTTTTGGAATCGGATGGTTGTACCAGTTTCTTGTCAGGAGAATCTTCTTAGGGCGTGTCATCATTCCAGTTGGATTGTTCATCCTGGAATTCAAAAAATTTATAAAGCATTGATAGAGCAGTTTTGGTGGGCTGGTATGAAAAGAAGAGTGGCTAAGTTTATTTCGAGATGCTTGACTTGTCAGCAGGTCAAGGTAGAACATCAGAGGCTAGAAGGAATGTTGCGGTCTTTACCAATCCCCGTTTGGAAGTGGGAGAAAATAACGATGGATTTTTTCACAGGTCTCCCAAGAACGGTCAGAAAGCATGATGCCATTTGGGTGATAGTGGATCAGCTAACGAAGTTGGCCCATTTATTTCCAATTCGTGAATCACATACGGTGGAGGATCTGTCCAAAATCTATATACAGGAGGTGGTAAATAGGTATGGTGTTCCAGTTTCGATCGTACTTGATAGAGATCCTAGGTTTACATCTCATTTCTAGAAATCCTTACAGCAAGCCCTTGGAACTAAGTTGACCATGAGTATGGTGTATCACCCTCAGACGGTTGGTCAATCCGAGAGGATGATACAAACTCTGGAGGATATTTTGCAGGCTTGTGTCATTGATTTTTATGGCTCATGGGAGGATCACTTGTCATTGGTTGAGTTTTCATACAATAATAGTTATTAGGAATCCATACATATGGCTCCGTTTGAAGCATTTTATGGGCGGTCGTGTCGTTCTTCACTATGTTGGGTGGAAACAGGTGAGTCCTCTATGGGTGGACCGAGCCTTGTCCAGAATACTATGGAGAAGATCAAGTTGATCAGGAAGAGAATGGAGATGGCTCAAAGTCGTCAGAAATTGTATGCGGATCATCGTCGATGGTCGTTGTCGTTCAAGGTGAGTGATCATGTTTTCTTGAGGATCTATCCTAGGTTGGGACATCGTCGGTTTGGGAAGCAGGGAAAGTTATCTCCGAGGTATATTGGGACTTTTGAGATTCTTGAATGGGTTGGTGAGGTGTCTTATCATTTGGCTTTTCCACCTAGGTTCATTGCAGTGCACAATGTGTTTCATGTGTCGCAGTTGAAAAAGTATCAGCCAGATCGTGACCATGTGATTTGATGGGATCATGTTGAACTAGAACCGGATGCTTCGTTGGTGCACGTGCCAGTACGGATTGTGGATAGGCAAGAGAAAGTATTTCATGGTAAAATCATCGGTTTAGTTTTTATTTTGTGGAAACATGGTCATATTTAAGAGGAGACTTGGGAGCGGGAGAAAGATATGGTTGAGTAGTAACCTGAGCTCTTTCGGCAAAGGGCGGGTTCACTACTTTCCAAGGATGGAAAGTCCAATGGTGGGGAGAATGTAGTACCCCCAGTTTGAGGTATGTGGCCTTTTTTTATGTTTTTTTTATGTGATTAAAGTGCATGGGATGATATGGGAAGAGGTTGGGAGAGTTTGGAATGGTTTTGGATGATTTTGGAGGCTTTTCTATGGGTGCACGGTTTGAGCACGGTTAGTGGAAACCGTGCGGATTATCCAGGAAACCGTGTAGGGGGAGATAGTAGGTTTCGCACAGCCTGCGCACTGTTTGCCAAACCGTGTGAGGAAACCGTGAAGACCCTTTCTCTTGAGGCAGTAGCGTGCACACGGTTAGCGCACGGTTTTCCAAACCGTGCGGGCTAACCATGCGGCCACTTAAAAATAGTGTTTTAAAACCCGGGCTCACTCGGGCATGCCTCATTCCTCTCCAAACTTCCTCCCACTCAAGCCTCACTCAGTTTTTTTGGTTTTCAATGGTTGGAATGGGATCTCCCACTCGTTTTGGAATCATTTTGAAGGAGTTTCTTGGCTGATTGAAGGTTGTTTCTCCCAGATAAGTCTCTCCTCTTGGTTTCTTTGTGTTTTCCTCTAGATCTGCATCTCCCTCTTTCTTGGTTTTCTAGATCTACACTTGTTGTGTATAGATATAGGGTTTCGGTTGCCTTGGATAATGATTTTGAGGCTTGTTATGGTTAGGGAAGGAGATCTAGAGAGGTTTCAGTGGTGCGTTCGCTGGATTTGAGGTGCGGGTGCTTGTGGGTCGATTCCTCGGGAACCCTAAAGGTAGGTGGATTCTCTCTCGACTCCACTTGGTTAGAACTAGTGGTGTTTGATTAAAATTAATTTGTTGTGCTTGAAATTAATTATGATTGTTGTGCCAAATTGGTTGGAAATCTCTTTGGTGATGTTTTGGGGATTTTTGGGGAAAAGGGGGGTTTTATGGTGAAATTCTATTATTGTGGATTTTAAAATAGAGATTTTAAAATGGGTTGTTGAGATTGATTTGGGAAAATGGTTGATGGAAAATGGTTTTCAATAAAGATTTTGTTTTATTGAAATGTGCTTTGGCATGGAAAATGGTTTTCAATAAATGGACGATTTATTGAAGTGGATTGGTATGCGATAGAATTGGTTGATTGCATGTTTTTGTGACTTTGGTGGGTCATATGCTTGTTTATGGCTTGATGGTAATGTTGTATGGAATTGAAGAGAAGTACCACTATAAAAAGGGGATGGATAGTGGATGGAAGGGCCACCATCAAAGGATAAGTAGACAGAAAGAGCCACTAATTTTGAATGGGTGAACGGGTTGGACGGAAGCTCCACCATTTGGTTGTGGTCGAAAAGTACCACTGGGTGTGAATGGGTGAACGGGTTGGATGGAAGCTCCATTATTTGGTTGTTTTGGTTTTTTGTTGTGCATTGATTTGCAAGTTCAAAATTGACATGCTAGGGTGTGAATGATGAAATGGCTTGTGGCATGTTTGGTTGGCTTTCCCTTGGGTGCTTGGTTTGGGTGTGATGGCTTGGTAAGGGAATGTTTGGCTTATGGAAATGGTTGTACTTGTGATTATTTTATATAAATTGTTTTATATAAATGTTATAATAGTTTTATCCTAGTGGTGTGTGTTGGGAAGTCATTTGGGGAAATCCTACTTAGTTTTATTACTCACCCCCTGCTTTGGCACGTTGGTGTCTTTGCAGATGTGGTGTACCGTGATGTGGGAAAAGGTAAGGTATCACCCTCCTTTATTAGTTCATTGTGAAGTCTCGATGGATCTTGGATCCTGGATCTTGGATCCTGGAGCTTGGTGTAGAGCCGTCATGGTATCATGGCATGTGGTGCTTGGTTGTTTGGTCTTCCGTGTAGTACTCTGATATTATGTTGTTTGTTTTGGATTTGGGTTGTATGGTGGAACAATTTGGTTGTCTTTTGGGAATTCATGTTGGAATGTTTTATTGACATGCATCATATAGTGGTGGTTAATGGATGGTTTGGTTGGTTTTGTATTAAGGGAAAATCATTCCCCAATTTGATCTTGAAGCCCTTGGCATTTATTGTCAGCCTTTGGCATCTTGGGAACGTTGCTTAAGGCCAAGTAGCCCTCACCGCCTCCTCAAGCCAATGAGGTAGGGCGGGGCGTTACACTTCACATCCTATAGATGTCTACTCTTCTCATAAGCATCACAAATAATACTAATGCTAATTTAATATGATTTCACATCATTCTGAGACTGTTTTCTATGAATTTGATCATTAGATGAATGTTTTGTTGTTTTAAAATAATAAAAGTTTGTTTTGGGTCATCTTAGGAAAACAGAACCTCGTATTAAAATTCCTTATACACCACCATTTCAAAAATCATTATACTATTTTTTTGTCTGATTTCATAGCATTTGGAGGTCGTTCGGTTGGTTTTGACCCCCAAACGCATGTTTTTAAAGGGCGTAAAACCTTTAAAAACTACTTATTCAGTCATTAAAAATAGACCACATGTCCAATTTATGTATCATTTACTCGAACACATCAAAAATAAAAATAATATAGTTATCCTATGATTTCACCTCATTCTGAGGCCATTTTCTATGGATATGACTATTAAATGCATGTTTTTGTTATTTTAAAATAATAAAGGTTTTTTTTAGACATCTAAGAAAAATTAAACCTTAGATTGATATTTTTTATTCTCTACCATTTCAAAAATCATTGTACAGTTGTTATTTTCATCAGATTTTATGGAATTTGGTGGTCATTTTGTTGGTTTTGACCCCCTAATGCATGTTTTTAAAGGGTGTCAAACCATTAAAAATTTCTTATTCGGTCATTCAGGATATACTACATGTCTGATTGATATTTTTTCTACTCATAAACATAAAAAAAGAATACTAAGATTTTTTCTTATGATTTCACATCATTATGAGTCTATTTTATATAAATCTGACCATTAAACGCACATTTTGGTGTTTAAAAACAATAAAAGTTTATTTTCAGTCATCCCAAGAAAAAAATACCTCATATTGACACTATTTATACTCCACCAATTCAAAAATAAATATACAATTTTCATTTCTTGATTTCACATCATTCAAAGTATGTTTGGTTGTTTTAATCCACATATGCACGTTTTTAAAGGGCGTCAAACCTTTAAAAATTTCTTATTCAGTCATTCTGGCCAAATCGCATGTCTGGTTGATGTTTCATCTACTATAACACATCAAAAATAATACTAATATGGTTTTCCTATGATTTCACCTCATTTTGAGATCGTTTTTTATAGATCTGACCGTTAAACACATGTTTTAGTGTTTTAAAACAATAATAGTGTGTTTCGGCTCATATAGGGAAAAAACCTCATATTGATGTTACTTATCCTTGAACATTTCAAAAATCATTGTATTTTTATTTTCCTATGATTTAATGGAATTTAGAGGTTGTTCAGTTGGTTTTGACCCCCTGATATATGTTTTTAAAGGGTGTCAAACCTTTAAAAACTATTTATTTGGTCATTCTGGATAGACCACATGTCTGATTCATGATGTGAAATCTACTCATAAACATCAAAAATAATAATAATATGGTTTTTCTATGATTTCACATCATTAAAAGTCCATTTTCTGTGGATCTTATCATTAAATTCATGTTTTTGTGTTTTAAAATAATAAAAGTACATTTTCGATCATCTTGGGAAAACAAAACCTTAGATTTAAATTCTCTATACCCCACTATTTCAAAAATCATTGTATTGTTTTTTCATCTGATTTCATGACATTCTAAGGTCATTTGGTTTGTTTTAATCCATGGAAGCATGTTTTTGAAGGGTGTCAATCCTTTAAAAATTTCTTATTCAGTCATTCCTGGCAGACGTCATGTCTGATTGATACTGCCTTTATACCAAATCCCTATAAAAGGGCACCCGCCCCACCCCCTTCTCCTCACTTATTTCACCCACTACCTCTATGAATCCACTCCCTCTCTCTCTATACTTTTTCCTCCTTTGTGTGTGATGATTTTGGTGACCTAAACGAAGTGAAAAATTTTGAGAAGCATCATTTAGAGGTATTTTTCCTTATTTATTTTAAAGTAATTTATTTATTTATTTGTTTCATTTTTAGTTATTTTTTAATATTTTATTTACTTATTTATTTATTTAATTAGATATAGTTTAGAAATAAATGTTAATATAAGTAAATAAAATATTATTATTTATTTATGACTTTTGAGTAAATATATTATAATTAGTCTTAGTAGTAGATTTATTATTATAATAAGATTATTATTTGGTATAACGTAGTAGTTTTTGAATATTAGTGACATAATTATGAATTAATATTAACTAGATGATGAATAAATATTAGTGATATAAGGAATGAGGAATAATTAATTAAGGATTAAGTAATGCTTAACTAATGATTAACTAATAAAAATTTAATTAATAAAAAATGATTAATTAATGATTAACTAATAATTAATTAATGATCAACTAATAATTAACTATAAAGTAACTACTTGATATTTATTAATTAAGTAATGATTAGTGGGTGATTAATGAATAATTAAGGCATAATTGATATAGGATTAATTAATGCTTAACTAATGATTAGCTAACATGTAACTAATGAACAACATATGACTAACTAATGAGTAAAGAATGATTAACTAATAATTAATTAATGATTAACTATTAATTAACTAATAATTAGCTATAAAGTAACTATTTTATATCTATTAATTAATTAATGATTAATTAGTGATTAATGAATGATTAGGGCATAATTAATATAGGATTAACTAATGCTTAACTAATGATTAGATAATAATTCACTAATAAATAACATATGATTCAATAATTATTAAATAATTATTAACTAAAAATTACTTAATGATTCACTATTAATTAACTAATAATTAGCTATAAAGTAACTACTTGATATCTACAAATTAAGTAATGATTAACTAGTGATTAATTAATGATTAGGCATAATTAATATAGGATTAACTAATTCTTAAGTAATGATTAGTTAATTACTAACTAATGAATAACATACGATTAAATAATAATTACTTAATGATTATCTATTAATTAAATAATAATTAGCTATAAATTAAGTACTTGGTGTCTATTAATTTAAGTAATGATTAACTAGTGATTAATGAATGATTAATGAATAATTAATATATAATTAAATAATTCTTAACTAATGATTACTTACTAATTAACCAATAATTAACTAATAATTAAATATAAAGTAACTACTTGATATCTATTAATTAAGTAATGTTTAACTAGTGATTAATGAATGTTTAATTCATAATTAGTATAGGATTAACTAATGCTTAAGTAATTATTAGTTAATGACTAGCCAATAAATAACATATTATTAACTAATAATTACTTAATGATTGATTATTAATTAACTAATAATTAGCTATAAAGTAGGTACTTGATATATATTAATTAAATAATGATTAACTAGTGATTAGTGAACGATTAAAGTATAATTAATATAATATTAACTAATGATTAACTAATGATTAGATAATGATTAACTAATAAATAATAGATGATTAAATAATGACTAAATACTAATTAACAAATAATTTCTTAATGATTAACTATTAATTAACTAATAATTATTTATAAAGCAACTACTTGATATCTATTAATTAAATAATGATTAACTAGTGATTAATGGATAATTAAGGCATTATTACTATAGGGTTAACTAATTCTTAACTAATGATTAGATAATGACTAACTAATTAATAACATATGATTAACTAATAATTACTAAATGATTGGCTATTAATTAATTAATAATCATCCATAAAGTAAGTACTTGATATTTATTAATTAACTCTAAATAACTAATCAAGAATTAATAATTAATGAATGTTTAACTAATAACTTAGTAATAGATAACTAAGTATTAACTTATTATTAAATAATTATTAGTTATTAATTAACTTGGGATTAATATAAAATGAACTATGATTAAAGATGGATAACTGGATGATAAAGAGTCTTAACTGCACTTGTGATTTGTTACTCCTATAATTTAAAAGATTCATACCTTATTGCACACCTGGTTTGATACTCTCAATATATATGTTTAAGATGATTCACAGTTTCTTTATAAACCATTGAACATACCATTAAGAAATTAAAAATTGTACTACGAAACATTAGTGTCATCTTTTAGGATATAATAAGGCATTCTAAAATTTTAGTATAATAAAGATTATGTGGTTATATATGAAATTAAATCCATGTATGCATACTATAAGTGGATGTGGATCTATCACAGATATACCTAGGGGTAAAACTAAAAAACACCACATTGAGCTGGACTCGATCAGGAATTAGTGCACGACAACGGGTCTTAATTCACACCTGGTTTGACACTCCCAGTGGATATGCTTTATATTATTCATATTTTCTTTATAAACCACTAAACATACCATTAAGAAGATTAAAAAATGTACTATGAAACATTAGTTTCATCTTTTAGGATAGAATAAGACATTCTAAAATTTTGGTATAATAAAGATTATGTGGTTATCTAAGCAATGAAATCCATGTCTAGATATTACAATTGGATTTAACTCTAGCACAAATGTACCTAAGGGTAAAACTCAAAAACACTGCATTGAGCTAGACTCGATTAAGAACCGGTGCAACACAATGGGCCATTCTACACACCCGGTTTGACACTCCTAGGAGATATGATTTAGATGATTCATATTTTCTTTATAGACTACTGAACATACCTTTAGGAAGATTAAAAATTTTACTATGAAACATCAGTGTCATATTTTAGTATATAAGAATACATTCTAAATTTTTGTTATAATAAATATTATGTGGTAAAAAATACATGATTATTCCTCATTTTAAATATTATTTATACTATCAAAATATTGATCAAAAAACATTTTTTACATAGAGATTCATTTTTTCTTGTTTATGGTGCTACGAGAGATTATTCAAACTGAGCAATGAGATTCTTATAGTACAAAACCAACAACAATGGTTAGGACATATGATTGTGTAACCCTAAAAGAACTTCAGGAAATAATTTTTGGTTGTTTAAATCTGGTACCTAATCAGGAGATCTTTTCTATTAGCTATAGACAATTGTAATTACCAGTTACACTATGACATTTAGCTTGTCCATTAGCTTATGATGAGCACTAGGTCCAAGAAATAACTTTATTTTCTCAATGGTCATATGGTTCCATGATTGAGTTATGTGTCAAGGTTTCTAGTGTATAATAGCAACATACAATTGTATAAATATTTAGACATACAAGAGTGTTTGAAGAAGGTTCATCCTAAGAAAATGAGGTTATTCCCTATGATGTGGAAGAAGACAACCTAATTGATCTTCTGGATATTAATCTAAATCTGATTTCTGATGAGGAATTTTCTAATGATGGAACAAATAGAGACAATGGGGAGGAAGCTGAAGAAATTGAGGAGGAATATTCTATAAATTTAGTAATTTTACAGAAACCTTGACCCACAATAAATCATCAAACACTCTTCTCATCTTGGTCGGAATTAAGGGAATATTTTCCTGAATTTGACTAGAATATTATCACACCTACAACTGAGTTTCCTAGAGTTTTAGGTTTAGTTATTTGGAAAAAAACATTATATGTTAAAAGGGATTTTCCAAGTAAAGATTCAATTAAATACATACTAAAAATATTTCATATTGAGATACATTATATATATTTAATTCAGGAATCAAGTCATACAAAATAAATCATACAGTGTGATAAATATTTGGATGATTTTAGATTCCATTTGAGGGTGATTCCTAACATTTCATTTAGAGGTTGGAGAATTTCTAAGATTTAGGTAACTCATACTTGCATTCATCCAAACCCGGCATAATATCATACTTCATTGGATATTTAATTTGTGTCATCTATTATCATTGAGATGATTAGGACCTACCAAGTGTTATTATATCCCTTGTGAAAGAGAGGATGAAAAAAAATGGTTATAACATTTCCTATAATAAGGAATTAATGGAAAAAAATATAAGAAAATTTTCAAAGTCTATAGTGATCGAGATGACTCATATCAGGTGTTTCTGTAATTACTATCCATACTATGGAATAGTGATAAATTTGTCTTCCATCTTGATATGAATGAACATATGTATCAAGATAACTGACTTGATCCATCTCATGTCAAATTTCATTAGTTAATCTGGGCATTCATTTCCTGTATTTCTACATTTCCTTTCCGTAAACAGTTTCTACATATTAACGAAACATTTATATATGGAAAATACATGGGTGTATTTTTTATTGTGGTAACCCAAGATTGAAACTTTTCACCTATGCCGCTTGAATTTTCTATTATGGAGAAGGAAAATTATGAATCATGGAGTTTGTTTTTTTTGTCAAGTATCAGCAACCATTTCACCTATATTCGAGGTGTTTGTTTGATATCTGATCATCATTGAGAAATCAATGAGTAAATCAATGGGTATCCTGATGCATGGAGACCCATGAATTCACATCATCAATACCACATCATATACATTGCTATAACTGTGTGAAAATCATTCCATGATGAACCTATGAATAAGGAAATCATGAGGCTTGGTATGCGATCTTTTTCTTATTTTTTACTATTTCAATGTAATGATAAAATTAATTTATATAAAATATGATCACTCCTATATAGCATATAATCCAGATCAACGAATTTTTGAACAATGTTTCCAAGAAATCCACATGGATTATTAGGGATTCTATGATTATATGATGGAGGTTCCAAAAGAAAAGTGGACATTGGCATATGATGAGGAGAAGAGGTATAAACACATGACCACAAACATTGTGGAGTGAATCAATGGATTCTTTAAGGGGATTTGAGGGTTACATATACATGGTCTAGTTTAAGATACATTTTATCATTGTCTCAAATACTTCATTGATAGATAAAAACATATCATGGATGATATTTAATAGCGGATAAGGTATGGAAGAAACTTTTAATGAGATATTGAAAATAACATTTAAGAAGATTTTACTTATTAAGTGTGCCTTTTCCACAAATAAGACTCCCGATTTAAAGTTAAATGGTGTCTGAACCCCATCAAAAATAGGATCGGTCGAGTCTTGGTGGTATTACTGGAAGCAAGACAATGTTAATGTAAAAACTTCCAGAAATTATAGTTTCCATGTGCACACGCCATCACAGCATGTCCCTCTACAAACATATAATGGGAAGAATATTTTGATCCAGTATACCAGCTGAACACTATTATTAACTGCTATGTTGCACCTTGTATTCCTATTGGGGAGTTTATGCATTTTTTAATGCTTGAAGACTAGCCAATATTGACACTTAACATGAACAGGTTGAGACAATGAGGGATACTTAAGTACAGAAGGATGAGGAATGAGATGGATTGGCCTCAGAAACAAGGGAAACATTTGATATGTAGCATATGTCATCAGGAAGGTCATAACAGGAAACAATTCCCTAACATTACTAGATATAGTTCACACTCTCATCCATAATTATGTATTGCCTCCAATGTGATATTTTCATATTATCAATTACATGTTTCTAATATAAAATCCTTCATTTGTTAGATTTTTTTACATTTTAGAATACTTTTACTATGAAATAATAATAATTCTTTTATATTCACATTACAAGTAATATGACAAGTACATGTGAGGTGACATGAAATCATATTCAAACTATAAATGGATATACCATAAAGAAAGCATGTGAGAAAATAATCATGAAATATACTATCATGTGAGAAATCATACATAAATTAAAAAGCACACCATTTGAGATCTAACTTATTGGTATATGTTCTAGACATCAAAGAAAGCTTTAATCCATAAGGTGGGTCTAACTAATATAACCTATGTGTGCACAAATCTGTTTCTATAGTAAAACCCCTATAAAAACATGGATCTATTTTAATAATAATAGAGGAAAAACCAATCTCCTTTGAAAACTGAGATTGGGAAAATGAAATATGAAAATGCCCAAGAAGGGCCCAAGCAGGGTGTGAGGCATAAAGCCCAGTAGGATACCACCATGAATATATTTAAGTATTTTATCCATGTAAACTCATAAACTAGTTTGAAAACTATTTCAAAACTAAACCACTTGAAAATAAACCCTTAAAATCCCATTGGTTTTCTTTTATAAAACAAAATGTTTTTCCAATACAATTACCAAACATGGATCAAGTAAACAAATGAGGCCAAAAGGAACAAGATATTTCATAAATCAAACATGCCCAATTTAAAAAAACAATCTTTCCAAGGTAAAACCATATCTAAAAAAACTTTAGAAATATTCTTTGAGAAACATGAAGACACACCCTTTTATTTTGGTAAGAAAAAATTCATAAAACAATGGGAATAAACATGTTATGTCTTACATTTTACTAGTCATAACATTTTTCTAACCATAAAATTATATTTACATTTTACACTTAAGACTTATTTCATTTTTATATATAGAGATAGAGGATAATATGATACTAAATGAGCAGTATAGTCATGTTTCACATGATTTGTTAGCGGGACGTGAGGTTCGACAGATCGGGGTATGTAGAGCACACCATTATCATCACATTCCTCCTCCAACATCCATTATACTATATCTACGTTGTGTTGGATTCTATGGAATTGTTGTATCTGATTTGAAAATTCATTGATCATCACCTCCTTATTGCTCTCACTGAGATATGGAGACATGAGACACACACATTCCACTTTCTTGAGGGAAATATGATCATCACCCTTGAGGATGTGGTAGTTCTTCTTGGTCTCCCTATCAAGGAGATTCTATTAGAAGACTCACCCATGGATACTGTCTTGATCTTGTACATCGATTTCTAGGAATCAATATTGTGGGTGATGACGATGCTACAGATGGTGGGTAAATATCTATGAGATGTCTTGAGATGCACTTTGCACAGTTACCTATTGATGCTAATGAGTAGACTTTCATGCATCGCACCCTTTCATATATCTTCCAGCTCATTTGAGAGACATTGCACACTGGTCACTCTAGTATGCATGTGAACATGATGTATATGGGGCTACTAGAGGATTTTGATCTGGTCAAGAGATACAACTTGGGATTTGTGTGCTTGGAATACACTTACAAATCATTATCCATAGCATGCCGATCAGAACACACTGATCTCAGGGGATGTGTCATCCTTATTCAGATATGATAATGGGAGAGCATCCCTCCCCTCTCTCCTATTATTTTTAGTTAGAAGATTCATATAGATTTGTTTCATGATACTCTATATGAACATTGGTATGATCACTCATATTTATTATTTTTTGATGGTACTATGAATTATTAAATTTAATTTCTTATTATTTATCACTTTCTATGTTGTACGTTATAGGTGGATTTAGACACACCACTTTTTTAGGATGCGGAGGCACAACTTGGGTGCATATCATCTCATGTTGGACAGTCTAGTACCCACCGATGTAAGTATATAAAGCCTTTTGTTGCACGTCTGTTGTAGGGTGTGGTCAAAAGAAATTATATTTTTTATAATGTATCATAGTGGTTGACCAGGGTCATCTCACTTGAGGAGCCTTTCAGTTTGTTGACATACTTCTTCTAAATCACCTAAGTTATCTCTTTTTTTGGTTTTTTTTATCTAATGAAAACAAGGATAATATTTTTGGGTTTTGAATAATGACATGCAATAATTGAAATTCTAATATAAAAACTGGACAGAATGAGTTAAGGAAAGAAAGCACTTGGTCTTGGGTTCAGCCTTGGATTCAATCATCATTCTTCTTTATGTGTTTGATTTTAGTTTGATAACCAAAACATGAAATATCATGTTTAAATTTTTATTAATTATTTATAAATTGTGTAATATCATTTAATGTCCAAGAACCCTTAATTCCACCTCCTTATTTAATCAAGTTTGATGACACTCCTTGGTCTAGGAGGTTCCATCTTCTAGGACCCAGCTCTATCGATGTTGTTTCATCCATTGATTAGTTCAAATCTGACATGTGAAGAACTAACCAATGGATATAGGTAAAGGTGATTAAATAAAATAATAGAGATATATTGAGTTGCATATCATTGGGGGTAGTCACCACATCTGAGAAATTCTCATCACCCATGCATGCTACTCCATTATATCTACAAACTTAAAATAAACTTTAGGGAAAAATCAAGAACACCTTGACCACCCCTGAGGCCAAGCCTTGGGGTCAGCCCCTCATTTCCAAGAGTAAGAGATCACTTGGTGGAGTTATTTTAAGAGAATAATAATAAAAAGAATAAAATAAAAGAAAGAAAATTTTAAAAAAAATGGTGATGAGAAAATAAAAGATTAAATTAAAATAGAATTGGGATGAGAGAGAGAGAGAGAACGAAAAGAAATAAAGAAAATAACAAAAAATGGAATTACACAATTTATAAATAATATAATAATAGTAATAATAATTTATTATTATTATTATTATTAAGATAAGAAGAGTATAAGTAAATAAAATAAAAGTGTTAAAAGAATATTATTAATAATTATAGTAATAGTCATAATAATATCAATAGTAGTATTAATATTACTACTGTTAATAATAATGATCATAATAATAAAATTAATAAGAATAATAAAAGAGGATGAAGTATGGGTGGAAAAACAATGCATCAATTTATTATTTAAAACTAAATGAGAATTAAAATTACAATTGAAAAAAAATTAAAACTAAAACTAAAATAAATAAAAATAAAACAAAAAAATGAAAAAGAAGAAGAAATGGGGGATATTTACAGTTGGACTTCTCCTTGGTGAAGATATACTTCTTGGTAGTGTTGACTAATGATCTGGGATGAATGGGTTTAACTTCTTTTATATATGGGGTTGGTGATTTTTAGTTTCAGAATCTATTCTCAAAAAGTTTTCACATTTTTTACCCAATAAATGGAAGAATTTTGAAAAAGTGTCTTCTAGAAAGTTGTTCCAAAATATATTACTAGTTTTTTCAAAAAAAAATATCCACATCCTTCACATGTATTAAAATATATCTCCAATTTACTTTTAAAAAATTTCTGGTCGAATGATTCATAAATGTTCCTTCAATGTTGAGCATCCAATGACCACTATAATTATTAAATAAATCCATTATATTTAATGGGGAAATGATCCTATGATTAATATTTCAAATCCATCTATAATGACCTTCATTTGAGGTGTGTATCATGATTTATGACTCTTTTATGGAGTGGATTCCATGTTTTCCGACCGAACAATTTCTCAACTTGATTGATTTTTTAGGCCTCTAAATGGATTTATTAGATCTTGGTCCAGAATAGATATTTGTAGCCCACAAATCAAGTAATTCTAAAAAATAATCACATCAATGGGATATATATTTTAAATGTTAATATCAAAACACCAAAGTGATTAAAATCTATTAAAATTCCATAATTAATCAATTTTCAAATTTTAGCCCATTTTCATTCTATAATTCAAATTAAAAATTATTTTAATAAAATAATAAAATAAATGGTTGTTATCTTTTAAAATAATGAATAAATAATTAAAATTTGAATAAAAATTTGTACTTAATTTTTTTATTTTAAATACCCCCACACTTAAACCATGCTTGTCCTCAAGAATAAAATCTCAACAAGGAGTTAAATAGGGCACTGATTTTATCAATATTCAAATTTCAACACAATAAAATCAAAAAATATTCAATGTAAAATAATTTTTTTAAATTCCACATAAAATATCAATTAAATTTTTCATTTTACAAATAAATAACCAATACATGTATTTTACTTTTCCCCTTTGAAAAATGATGGAGCTTCTCCTTTTATTCATTCAAACTCCTCAATTCAGTATTATCAAACATGCCAAGTCATGATTTACCTCAATTTTTATTATTTTCTCTCATCACTCAAGATACAATTCAATTAGATTTATTCTCATATCATGAGAACATGTTCCTTATCTATAGGCTTGTAAAGGAACTACTTTATCTACTTTGTAAAGAGAAAAAACACATAATATCATGAGGGCTTGTAATCAAGGTTTAAATTTCTCTGAGGCTTAAGTTTGGTAGGAATTGATGTTAAAAATTAAATCTCAAGGATAAGGTTTATCTCTTAAATCATAAATCGTGATATTAAAAGTAAAATTTTAATGACTTTTCCCCTTTAATTTACATCAACTCCCAACTTCCCCAAAATTACAAAGTAAATATTATGGTTAGTGTAATCATAATGAATGATTAGTTCCCTCTCTTGTATTTAAATTTTTTTATTTTTATAATTTTTTTCTTTTTTAAAGAACCTTTCCATTTTTTTCTTTTTTTCAAAATTTATGATTATAATATACCTCACATCTACCACATAACCACGTATGATAAAAATCATAGGTTGTGTTATGGTGATTTTTGGTTTATCCAATTCACAACTCCTTTTTCTCATTTTTTGGTTCTTTTTTTCATTTTCCTTTTTTTATATTCAAGAGGGGAAAATAATAGAGTACAATGAATGATTATACAACCTTTTAAAATTTCCATAATAAGCACCCCCGCACTTCTTCCTTATAATGTAAATCAAATCATTTACCATGATTCCCTTCACCCCCACACTCCAACTTTAAAATATCATACAAATACCAAGAGTAGGGTAGGAATGGATAAAACTAGCTTGAAACATGGTGCATCCCTATAAAGGCCATTCATGGTCTATATAGGATAAAGAAGGATTGATGCAAATGTGGTCATTTAAGGATAAGTGGTTTATCAAAATATGATTCAATCATTTTAAATGTGTTTTTTTACAGTCATATATTTGACAAATTCAAATTAAAGTTCTATAAGGTGGCATGTTCCAAGATCGCTCAAAAAAATTGCTCAAGAATAAATAGGAATTACATGGCATATAAATCCTCTCGAGAATGGGAAATATGATATTGGACAATCATTCAAGTCATGGATAATAATAAAAAATTAATTCACATAAATTTCAGAAATTCAAAGCATGAAAAATGGTTGGGAAATTTCATTTACATGAATCAATCAATTCCCTTCAAATCATGAGTCCTCATTTTAATATCCATGATTCAATTTAATAATTCAATTATCCATTTTACTCATTCAATTTCATTAAAATTGAAATCTAAAACATGACATCATAGGATTCCTAAGAAACTCATGTCTCCTAGATTAGTCAAGTAAATTATAATCCAGGTGTGGGCATTCAATTTCCCTTTAAAGATCAAAATATTATTTGGAAAAAAATGTAAGGAGTTTAAAAGTTTAAACAATAAAAATGAACTCTCTTTCCCATGAATCTTAGTCTTTCTCTTCCACTGTTTTAGCCTTCCTTTTACCATTTATGAACCTAAAAAATATAATTACTCAATTAAGCATAAAGGTCATTTCATTAAATCTCAAAAAGATAAGGAGGAGCGGAATACATGCTAAACTACTCCTAATAAAATAAATTGAAATCTAAATTCCTATAAATCATGTAAAGGGATAAGTATTGGTATGATCCCCAAAGTGGGCCCTAAATTTTTACTACCACTAGAGTCAATACCAGTTGTTATCCAAAATCTGATGGTGGATGAATCTTATTTTATTTGAACCACCACATGTGGCTTTTCCTAGATTTTGATTCATCATTTTGGGTGAGGAATGATCCATGGGTAGAGTATACCATATCCTCCCCCTTCACAATGAGGCATAGCTTGCATGGTGGAGGTAGAATGAAGTATGGACCATCATCTTCCTTGGTTGCTACTTTTTTGTCCTCCTTCTCTTCCAGTGTTGTCTTCTCATGCGATGCATAACTTTTAATTTCAAAAGTAGGGTCAGAATGTCTTTTAAATTCGATAGAATTTAATCATGATGAATTTTAATTAGAAATACCCATTTAAATATGAGCAGCCTCTTTCATGATTTCATCAAGCTCGACTACTTGGATCTCTTCATGGGCCTCCTCAAATGAATGTTCAATAAAATCAGGGATCTCCATGCATTCCTCAATAGGTTCATGTTAAGTTTCATCATATTCCTCCATGGAAAAATGTGAGTCATCCAAATCTGTAAAATCAAAATATTAGGGAGTGATACTTAATTTAGTTTCAATGAAATTGGAAGATAATGAGTTCGTGAAAGGTTTAACTCCCTAAATTGGTTTGTCTTGAATCTCATGTTCGATTAAAATTTACTCTTGGAGTCGATCTTCAGTTGATTGAGGTAGGTAATCAGGTTCCTCCATATTTACTTCAAATTCCACCACTTTTGTGGATTCTTCTTCTTCAAAATCTAGAGACATATGCAATGGTGGTTTCTCTTCTACTTTGTAATAAATCAGGTTATCATGTTTAATTTTTATTTCTTCCCATTTTCTCCAAAATTTATCCAAATTCACATGATCCCCCTCTTGTAAATTAGAAGAAAATGATATTTCATTTATCTCCTCGAGTAGTGGTTGAGTGATGTGTAATGAATCTTCAAGTACTTCTCTCCTCAGGTTCTTCAATTTCAAATATGAGTGGTGAAATTTCATACACCACTTCTTCAGGTTCTTGCTCTGACTCAAGGTCGGGTTGCTCCATTATTGCACAGACATATTCAAATGTTCTTTCATATTTTCTCGTTATTTTTTCTATACTTTTCTAATATCTTGCACCTAAGATCTATTATAATATTCTTATTGTTGTTCTTGTTGTTGTTGATGTTGTTTCACATATGAGTAATCTACCCATGCATAATAATCAGAATTTGAATACATTATGGAAAGAGAATTTTTTATGGTTTTTTTTCAAATAAAAACAATGAAATTCTATCTACAATGTGAAAATAGAAAAAATAAGTAAACTGCTTATTATCTCCTAGAAATAGTGATAGTTTTGATACATGCCTATCGTAGGGCATGGTTAAAAGTAAATATATTTTTCCTAGTGCGTTACAATGGCTGATTGGGGTTGTCTCACTTGATTATCCTTTCATTTTGTTCACTTACTTCTTCTAAATCACCTAATCTGTCTCTTTTTGTGGTTTTTATTATCTAATTAAAACAGGTAATATATTTTTGAGTTTTGAATAATGACATGAAATAATAGAAATTCTAATATACAAACTGGATAGAATGAGTTAAGGAGAGAAAGTACTTGGTTTTAGGTTCAGCCTTGGATTTAATCATCATTCTCCTTTATGTATCTTATTTCAATTTGATAATCTAAAAATTAAATCTCATGTTTGAATTAATATTCTTTATTTATAAATTTTGGAATATCATTAAATTTCTAAGCATCCTTAATTCCACCTCCTCCTTTAATCAAAGTTGATGGCACTCTTGGTCTTGGAGGTGTCATCTTTCAAGACCCAACTCCATAAATATTGTTTCATCCATTGATTAGTTCAATTTCAATATGTGAAGAACTAACCAATGGAGAGAGGTAAAAGTGATTAAATAAAATAATAGAGACAGATTGATTTGCATGTCATTAGGGGTAGTCGCCACATTGGGGACATTCTCCTCATTCATGTATGCTACTCAATTTTATCTACAAACTTAAAAATAAACTTTAAGGAAAATTCAAAAACACCTTAACCTCCCCTCAGGCCAAGCCTTGGGGTCAGACTCTCATTTCTGAGAGTAAGAGATCACTTGGTGGAGTGAGTGGAAGAGAAGAATAAGAAATAAAATTAAATTAAATTAAAAAGAATGGTGATGAGAAAAAAAAATATTAAAGTAAAATTGAATTGAGATGAGAGAGAGAGAGAGAAAAAAGAAATAAATAAAATAACAAAATGAAATTATATAATTTATAAAGAATATAATAAAAATAATAATAATTTATCATTATTATTATTATTATTATTAAGATAAGAAGAGAATAAGTAAAGAAAATAAAAATTTTAAAATAATATTATTAAAAATTATAATAATAGTCATAATAATATTAATAGTAATATTAATATTAATACTAATAATAATATTATTATTAATAAAATTAAGAAGAATAAGAAAAGAGGATAAAATATGGGCGGAAACAAAAAAATGCATGAATCTATTTATTTAAAACTAAATGATAATTGAAATTATAATTGAAAAAATGAAAACTAAAACTAAAATAAAAAAGAAAACAAAACAAAAAGAGAGAGATGGGGTTATTTTCATCCGGACTCCTCCTTGGTGGATATAACCTTCTAGGTGGTGTTTACCGATGATCTGGGATGGAGGGGTTCATCTCCTTTTATAGGTGAGGAGGGATATTTTTTGTTCCATAATCCATTCTCTAAAAATTTTCATGTGGTTTACCTTATAAATGGCCAAATTTGGAAAAAAAATTCTTATAGAAAGTTGTTCCGAAATATGTTATGTGTTTTCCTAAAAAATTTAGTTCCATAATTTATGTTTATTAAAAGATATCACCAATTGACTCTAATACTTTTTTCTGGTCAAATGATACCTAAATGTTCCTTCGATGTTGATCATCCAATGACCACTATATTTACTGAATAACTCCATGATATCTAATGAGGATATAATACTATGAGTACTATTTCAAATCCATATAGAATCACTTCAATTTGAGGTGTTTAGAAGGATTTATAACTATTTTCTAGAGTGGGGTCAACGATGTCTTCCTGAACAATTTCTTAAATTTATTGATTTTTTTGGGCCTCTTGATGGACGAATTAGCTCTTGGTCCAAAATATAAATTTATATTCCACAAATCAAGGAATCTTAAAAAAATAATTGCATAAATTGGATATATATTTTAAAAGTTAAGATCAAAGCACCAAAGTGATTAAAATCTATCAAAATTCCATAATTAAGCAATTTTCACATTTTAAACCATTTTCATTCTATAATTCAAATTACCCATTATTTTAATAAAACATTGAAATATATGGGTTTTATAATTGAAAATAATGAATAAATAATTAGAATTTGAATAAAAAATTGCATTTAATTTTGTTCTGTCATCTTTCCTTGACTAATCAATTTCATAATATTATATATATTTTGTGTTTAGTAACAATTTTTTTAATAAATGTCACATGTTATTTCAGATTACATGGTTTCCATATTAGTCTCTATTAGACCATGTGTCCGCACAATGCACTGATAGAATTTATGATGCCATAGTTGTGGTGTCTCTCATTCACTTTCATATTGTTGAGTGGTATGAACCTGATAAAGTCATTCATGAGTTTGGATTTGTTCAATATATTCTCTTTCCACATAGATAATCAGCATTTCTTCATTCCATGAAGATGACATGGAGGTAGGATGTCAACTGGCGCTGAAGACATGCAAAGTATATGGTCTTCTGGGATAGATGAGCATCATTTCATATTGAGGGTATATGTACTATGTGATTCTCTCTAGCATAGCAGCTCGAGTATGAGTCATGGTATAGACTGAAGTCTATATTGTATCTTATTCCACACGATAGATGGATCCATGATCTGGTAAGTTAATAAATTTTCATTAGTTTGTTTGTTTTTATTTTTTAAAATTCATTTTGAATCTATTTACAACATACTCGACTAAAACATATTATCTACATGTCTGATCTGGAGGGGGGTTTAGCCATGAAGCATACCATGCTGCAGCGTAGGGGATGATGTCAGTGTATCGTGTTTTACACAATAGTATCTTTGATCATCCACCTCAGTGAGATGTTGTTCATGCCCATGGAGAGGAGGTTCCTTCTTTGTAACCTCCTCCAGTAGTTTTTGATGTTGAGGGGGTGGGACGGCGTAGACTGTGTCATGTTGCACATGAGACCTCACCTATATTAGAGGCAGAGGATGCACATCTAGTATTCCAGCCTTAGTCAGTTGAGGATGTGCACATGGAGGCATGAGATCCATTTATATTGTCAGGATATCTACAGTTTTCTCCAGATATATCTGATATGAACTCGTATTAGGGGTCATTTCTCATGCCTCCACATGTCATGACCGAGCCTTCATAAGCCTTATAGTTCCCCCAAAAGATGATGATAGGTCCTTCCAATTATGTGGTGGGGGAAGGATCAAGTGCACATGATGACATCCAGATGCCACCTCCTTCTAATGAGTCACAGGTTGAGAATTACATATACGAGGTTCCAGTACCCTAGGATGAGTTCTCTCCAACTCATCATACTCTACCCCAGCACAGAGGTATGTGATCTCGATACGGGTGTTCCATTCGCATACCAGATTGTGGGACTGGACCTCATCATAGATAGTGATTTCACTCATTTATTTATATGTGTGTTATTGACTTAAATATTTGAAACAATAATGTATTATATCCTCTATATGATTTCCTGTATATTAAAATGATGAAATTATTTTTACTATCAACTTTGTTTAAATTTTTATCCATTATTTCAACTTTCATTTATATTTTACTTAAAATTTATATTTTTTAAGCTTTCAAAGTTTACTACTTGAAACATAGGAAAACTTATTAAATTTAAAGTAGATAACTTTAAAATATTATAAAATATAAACTATAAAATAAATCTAAGTAAAACATAAAACATAGGCTAAATATCTAAAAATTTGTTGAAAATAAAAATAATTTAATAAATATAATAAAAAAAGCTAATTTACATGACACAAATATTATTTATTAAAAACATAATATTTACATGGTAAAAAATGAATGCACGTAAAATATAGTATAATTAAAATCAAAATAAAATTTAGAACATTGAGTAAACATATAATAAATAATTTAAAATGAAAGGAATGTAAAAAATATATAAATACAAATTTAATGGTTTAAAATAACAATATATTATACCACTAAAATTACTCTTCATTAATTTTTTTATGAAATAATTTTTATTTTCAATTATTTTTTATATGTTCACTAAGTGTGCCGAATTTCCTTTAGATTTTATTTCTAATTTATTGTTTATATAATTTCAAATCCAACAACTTGAAACATTATTATGTTTCATGTAGGAGACTTTAAAAGCATATAAATTATAAAATTTAAATACAATCTAAATGATATTTGAAAAACTAACTAAACATATAAAACATAATTGAAAATAAAAAAACCATAAATATAATAAGCAAAAGGTAATCAGGGTTGGTCGCAGGGCAAGCCTCTCAAGCCCATGGGCTAGGCCAACAAGTGGGGTGGGGGAAACCAGCCGCTCCTTTGGCTTTGATAGGCCACTCGTACCCATGATTCTGACGACCACGACCTCACTTCCATAGAAATTGTCACCACCAGGATCATGTATGTAAGCAAGATAGTGTTCACCCATGTCTACATCTCCTACAACATGTTTGGCCCCTACCTCACCTTCGCATCACTCATCTTCTTCACTGTGACTGTCATCTACTTCATGTCTGTTGTCACTGCCCCCACATCATCATTGCTTGTGTCCTCATGGGTTTATTTTCACCTGATTTATGTATTTTATTTAGTATTTTTTATTCAAAAACTATAGAGACCCAGTTTTTATCTTGTAAAACTTCAAAATATTTCTACATATATTTCCATAACTGGATGCTAAAACAACGTACAATTCTGAGACCCGGTGTGCCCGAAATAAATTATACAAAAATATTAAGTATATTATATAATATGCACATAAAATAAGTGGATTAACTCTCAAATGATAACTCAAATCAGAAATATGAGGTCACTATTGAGTCTGGAATGTGGCGTTTACCCTAGGTGAGGCATAACATTTGTCGGTGTAGGAATTTTGTGAGAAAATTTTTCGAGGGGGAAATCGAAAATAAAATAATTAAAATTAATTATTTTATCTTGGATTTTGAATCAAATAACTTTTGAACGAGGACTAGGATTGGAAATTCAAGACCGTCGTTGAATTCAGAATGGTTTTTTTTACCTAAGCGTGATATAAAAAGAGGGGGTGAGGGGATTTTGGATTCCACAGTGGAGCTCTTATAAATAAAATCCTAGGGAATTGGAATTAGGTTTTTCCCTTAATTCTCTTTATCTATCTACTAAACTCTATCTCAACCATTCATCCTCCATTCTTCGTCGAATCAAGGAGAATTCTTCGACGGAACCTTGGTAGATCACAGCGGGAGCACAGTTGGTGCGTTCATCAATGACGAATGAATTGAGGTAGGATTCTTATTGATTTTTGCACCTCTGATTTCAATTCCAAATTTTATTCTTGAATTCATCATCAAATTTCACTAATTTGAACATCAGGCGATGGGAAAACAAAAACATCCATCATCTAATCTCTGTTTTGAATCCCTTCTTATCTAAAATCCGTTCATTCTTCACAGATATTCAATGTTCACTTTCGGACGCATCAATCGATCAGAGGCAGGCGCGGAAAAGCTATCATCATGAGGATCACTGATCCGGTTTCAGGTTCGCGGTCAAGTAAAAGAAGGAGGTCTGAAGGTCCACATAAGGGACCACCGGAGTACCAACACCAGCGGTAGTTCTCAGTGGTGTCGCGATGGTCATGGTTTTAGGCAGCGGTGGTCTGGCATGCGAGCTAATGTAGGTTGTCGGCTGGAGGCAAGGTCAACAGGGCGGTTCCGTGGCGGCGGGTCGCGGGCCTCCAGCATGGTGTGTGTGTGAGTGGGCTGATGAGAGGAGCGGGTCTCATGGAGTCAGATAGCAGAGTACTGAAGCACGGGGTGCAGCTGGCATGCGAGATGACAGAGCACCGGAGCGAGGCCGGGTGGAGGTCGGCGGTGCGGTCGGTCGTCGTAGCAGGGGAAGCTAGCTCATGGGAGACGGGGGATCGGAGGAGTCCGGTGGTCCGGCATTGTCGATCAGGTGGGCGACCGAGGAAGGAGGCAAGCGCTGGGATTCGTGAGGTTTCCGCATTGACGCACTGCAAGGGGCGACCGACTGCAGGACCAGCTGGCACAACTAGCGGGTGAGGTGGCAGGCCAGCGAGCCAAGGGGAGCAGGCCGGACCGGCAGCCAGTGGGCCGGGATGGAAACAGAGAAAACTAGACCATGTGGATGGGATTCGGGCTAGCAATACAGGTCGGTCCGGCCAGAGCGAGTCGGCCCAGGTAGATGGGTCTGGCCAGAATGGGCTGGACCGGTTCAAATCGGGCCATCGAACTTTAAAAAGTTATATCTCCTAAATTTTGTGTTTGTTTGATGCACCGTCTATGGCCATGAGTCCCTCTCTTCAAGACTGATCTTTTTAGACCAGTTTGGGACTAATAAGTCTTGGTCTTAGGGTTTGGGTGCATGAAATGCCTAAATTTAATAATAATAATTTAATTATTATTATTCGGGGTTCTTGTATCAGACTTATCTTCTGAATGGAATGTTTGTTTGATGCGCTGTCAGTTGTGGTGTAACCCTAGTCTTTGTGCGGAATTCTCAATACTACTTTCAAGTGTTTAAAACCAAAGTTTATATTCTTTCCCCGTGAGTCCTGGTTCACACGTGTTGCAGTGAAATGAATCTTTTTAACCGGGCATCTGTTTTGGACGAATGAGGAGTCCATTCCGTGTGTGTTTTCATGGGGATCGCAATGGTGTGATCAGTTTGATTTGTTTCAAGACCAAAGTGTGGGGCCCACAAGATACCTTTTGATTTCAATTTAGTGACTTTCAACTTTTCCATCGGATGTCTGATTGGGGTGAATAAATAGTCAATATTTCATGTTTTTTCTCTAAGGATCACAATGGTGTGATCTGTTTGGATGCGCGGAGCCTTTTTCATGATCTCATATACATTGGAAACATGAAAGGAATATTGGTGGAAGATCCATTTGCTATGATTGAATAGAACCCACGACTTGGGTCAGCACCGAATCTTGTGAGAGTGGAGAAGGTGTATAAAGAGATACGGTCAATGTTATGGATCTGTTTGAGGAGGCGTGTTGATGAATTAATTTTTTGGCCCTTCGAATCAATGATGAGCATCATGCGCTCGTTGGCCTTCTGACTAGATGTGCCATGAACTCTGGGATTACGTTGGAATTCCTAGGGGTACTTGATCGTAGTTTAGTACCCTAGTATGGTTAGGTACACATCCAGGCTATGAGGTGGGGTCACACATTGTGTGGGCCCCACATGTGCCATGGACTACTTTACGAATATCCTATGTCTTGTATCTTCTTCTTTTGGAATCTTATTTTGGCCCGTGGTTAGCCTATCCTGAGTGTTGTTTCAAATGGAATGCGATGGTTCCCTCCGTAGTGGATTTTGAGATATGATGTGAGATGTTCTGGGTATGATGCCTATCTGGGGTGACACCTGATGACTGCAGCAACATTCTTCTAAGAGGTACCATCCAGTATGGATGGACAAAGTTCCTCGAATATTTTTTGAGAGGTACCATCCAGCAGGTATGGCCAAAGTAGTTTTGGGTTTACCTCAAACTAGTTTGGGAAGTGGTCCTCAATGGTAGTTCCAGGTTCACCTCCAGCTGGGATAGGAAGTGGTCCCCAATAGCAGTTATGGGCCTCCCTCCAGTAGGGCTAGGTAGTGGGTCCCATCAACGATGATTGTTGGGCAGTACCCTCCATATGGGCTGGGCAGTGGGTCCCCATCAACTTCTGAGTGATGATCCCCCCTAACGTACTAGGGCACAGATACTCAATGACTAGAGTAGAACCCTCTAGTCAGTCTGGGCATGGGTCCTTGACTTCGAGACACGATCTCTTGACTATGAGGCATAATGACAAGATGTGCCTTGACATACCTTTGGGATCACAAGGAAGAGGGAAAATTTTCTCACCAAGACGTATCTTTGATACGTGACACAAAACTGTGAGGGTGAGATAGTTCCACCTAAAGAGGATAATATCAAGTTGCAGTGATTGAGTCCCTTTGACTTGTAGCTCAGGGCAGATGTGTGGGATTTCTGGCATCAATGGTGGTTACTTCTGGGACTGTTGGCTACTCACCTTCTTGGTCTAAGCTGTGAGATGGATATCCCCTTACTCTCTCATTTGTATTTCTTTTCTTGAGAATATATATATTATATTTCGTATTCTCACTCCTTGGGTTTTGGATACTCTCCTTCTAAGATAGGCAAAGATGCATAGGGTATGCCACATGCTTTTTATGCATAGATTCTCATGGTTGGATGAGTCTACTCTCCTACTATATGTATCAAGGACTCAATAAAAAGTTCATCTTTTCATTGTTTATATCTCCTTGTGTTTGGATGAGATTACTTCACTCTCTTGTTGGGTTGATCTACACTCCTTTTATTGTACCTTGTTCTATCTACTTCTCCCCTCTTCATTATATCTTTTTATACTCCCTTGAGCCTTTGGGGCATCTTACTAAGTATTTTTATACTCACCCCTACTTGGTATTTACCCGCACTTGGTGTTCCCTTGAAGATGATGGACAGGTTGATAGCGACTTCAAAAGAGAATAGGGATATAGGTGCTTGGAACGTGTATAGTGGTCGTAGCTTGGGATCCAAGAGTGGGGCTCTCTCAACTGTTTTACTTTTTCGTTACTGCCAAGTTATGGCACTTTTCTAATTGGGCGTGTATTTTTTTCCCCTTTTCCTTTCAATTTATTTTTCTATACTTGTATTGTTTAGAGGTCGATGCATATTTTTGGTTTATATATAACAGTGTTGTATATTTTCCTTTTCCTCTGCACTTTTGTATTGAGTTGGTTGTGTGTTTGTACAGGTTATTAGGCAAATGCCTCCTTGAGATTTTTGTGTCTTCAGCACTAGTCGCCACCCCATGCCCTATAGAGGTGGGCTTGGGGTAGTTGCGGCTTGAGCCCCGACGTGGGTCGGGTCATGACAAAGTGGTATCAGTGGTGGTTTGACCCTTGAGATGTTCTTCGGACGTTTCCATAAAAATATTTTGGTTGGGTTTGGGTAAATCGTGTTGAAGTGTCTTGAGAGTGTCTCTGAGGTCAGGGAGTCCAGTGATGGTATGGGA
The DNA here is from genome assembly GCA_963277665.1 of Viscum album. Lineage (NCBI taxonomy): Eukaryota > Viridiplantae > Streptophyta > Magnoliopsida > Santalales > Viscaceae > Viscum > Viscum album. Next base: position 1,442,865,244 of record OY728128.1, on the reverse strand, counting down.
GGCCGACGTATCCATTCACCAGGACCCGAATTACCCGGTTGTCGACTCGTAACCCTGAGACACTTGTTATAGGGAATAATGGTACATGCATCATATAGGATCAAGTCTTTGACTATCCTTCTTGAGTCTGCTACCCATTGTTGTTATTGATATATATATATATATGCTCATATGATCGCGGTACTCCTTGATAACATTTATGATGTTTCCATGAAGACAGTCAGCTGGGATACTAGATTCGAATCATGACGACGACCCTGTGAGCAATGAGGCCTCAGTTTAGGACCCATCATGAAATCCCCTTCCTCCAGGTGGGAAGTTAGCAATACTCCCAACTGTTGAGAATCAGACATCCCCAGTAGAGTGGGCTGAGGACGTGCACAAGATGAGTGCACTTCGCAAGTTCCGGTGTCAGAGACTGCTTAGGTTTCACAGTGATCCATACCCTCAAAAATTATAGGTTTGGATAGAGTCAGTGACTCGTAACTTTAGGCTTGTACAAACACCGAAAGATCATATGGTATCTTTAGAAGCCATCCTTTTCCATGGAGCAGATGTTCATTGGTGGAGATTGGTTACTCATATACGTGATGAGTCATCACTCTCGTGGGAAAAATTCTAACAGTTGTTTCGTGAAGAGTATTACCCATCCTTCTTGTGCTCCATTCAACTTTAGAAGCTCCTCCAGTTTCAGTAGGGAGGGATAATGGTGACTGAGTATGTGAATAGGTTCATAGACCTTGCACGCTACTCTCTGGACATGATCCATGATGATTACTTCCGAGCACGGAGGTTTGAGTAGAGACTTCACAAAGATATTTGTGCTATCATAGTAACCTTGTCAATCCCCACCTATGTCAGGGTGCTGGAGTGAGCAATGTTAATAGAGAACTTTTTTTCAGAGGGATTCCATACAATGGGTTGTGGTAGTGGGCACAACAGAGTTCAGACGTCTTCCACAGCTAGCAAGCATTGTACGACAAGATCTCAACGCAGGAGGCCTCCCTATAATAGGTCTCAAGCACGTAGTCGTATGGGGTCGAGGCAGCGTAGAGCGCATGATAGCCTAGGGAGGGTCGGTGTTATGTATATGATGGGTGAGGTTATATGGAACAAGATTTCCCGACCAGACGTGCCACGAACACCAGGCAGGAAGTATGTGGACCACCATGGTAGAGATAGAACCGTGATCAAGGTGGACCCTAGGGAGGTGGTGCTAGTAGAGGAGAAGAAGAAGCTGTAGGTGGGGTGATGTTATGAGGTCTTTCCACCCCCATGAGGTGGCCAACGTCAGGCTCAGGAAGCTGGCAGCTGGGACTGTGGTCATCCACAAGCTTTGGACATCTACAATCATAAAGATCAAGAGATGATAAGAGGTATTCCCTATGTATTTTATAATTTTTGTAGTAGAACTTATTAGACACTGGGTGGATTACTCTTTTCTCCCTTTTTCTTGCTTAAGGTTTTACCAGGGGGACTCAGGGCGTCGGTGTAACCCTATGTTAGTGTTGTTTGACGTAGTTATGAATGCATGAGGAAGAGGGGTATTTCCCCTACTGAGTCACATTTTTGTGACGTGATCCAAATCCATGAGGGCAAGTTAGTTCTTCCCAAATCGAATAGTATCGATGCATGGTGGATGAGTCCATCTGACTTGTGCATTCACAATGAGGTTGTGTGATGGAGTGTCGAAGCAGGTCCTGGCATTTCCAATGGAGTTTTTTTTTTTGACCTCCTTTTGATTGAGATGCCACTAGTGGGATTGGAAGAGTGCCTTTTTGGGGGATTAATCTTCTTCCAAGAGGGGAAAAGACATGTAGGGTATGCCACATTCTTTATGTGTCTAGCCTCTTGTGGTTGGATGAGTTTACTCACCTACTCTGTTCGTTGGTACCTTGTGTGATCAACGTTAAGTCTTGATACTATAGTTTTCAAGTACAAGTTGAGGTGATGGAGACCCCATGAATAGAATGATGCGACTCACTATCTCGTGATGGCAGCGATAGTCTTCACCCTGAGAATGTGGAGATGTTGTCTTCTGGGAGTGAACATTGTGGTTTGTTTAGATCACCAGAGTTTCAAGTACATCTTTACCCAGAGAAACTTGAACCGAAGACAATGATGCTGGTTGTAAATTCCTACAGGACTATGGCTTTGAGATAGTCTATATTCTGGAAATAGGAGCAGATGCCCTTAGTAGGAAGTCCCAAGCTCACCAAATGTGGGAAGTTTCAGAGCAGTTAGCTTCCTTGCAGCTGACCCTGATGGAGTAGGAGGGTACAGTTTTCTTCAGTTAAGGGTGTTGACTCCTTCGCTTCTTAAGCGTGTAAGAGAGTCTCAATTGTGAGATATCGACTGTGAAATCCTATGTGACCAGATATCCTTAGGTGTTTCACCATATGGATATTCTGAAAGAGGTAATCACAGGATCATGTTCCACGGACAAGCATTGATTCCAGTCGTGATTTGGGATGTAGAGGTTCGGTTAGGGAGGCAAATTATCCCCCGAGTTTTGACAGGTTGTTCAGGACTGTGAAAAGAGGTGGCGAGGTTACCTACCACCTTTCCCTACCCCCAATAGCTGGAGTGGGTTCATGACGTCTCCCACATGTCGCAAATGAGAAGATACATGCATGTTCCTACATACGTCATCAGTAGGAGCGGACCTTATGAGGACGGACCATCCCTTTGGTTTGCGTGTTATGTCATCATGGAAACGTGTAGGTTTTCCTGGGAGCGGGAGATCCAGGTGTGAGCTCAGTATCCCGAGTTGTTTCCCTAGTTTTGATTTTCGGGGAAAAAAACTTGAAGGAGGTAATGATTTAGATACTCGGTTTTCACCTTGTAAGAGTTTGAAATATTTATACATATATTTCCAGAGCTAGGAGCTGAGACGACGTGCAATTCTGAGGCTCGGTGTGCTCGGAATAAATTATACAAAAATATTAAGTATATTTTATACTATGCACACAAATGAAGTGGGATAACTCTCAAATAATAACTCGGATTGGAAATATAAGGCCACGATTGAGTCTGGAACGTAGCGTTTAAATTAGGTGAGACATAACAATTGTTGGTGCGGGACTTCTGTGAGAAAAGTCACCCGAGGGAAAAACGTAAATAAAATAATTAAACTTAATTATTTTATCTCAAATATCAAATCAAATAACTTTCAAATAGGGACTCAAATTGGAAATATGAGACCACCATTAAGTTCATAATGAGGTGTTTTTCCTAAGCACGACATAAAAAGAGGGGGCGTGGGAATTTCGGATTTCATGCTGAGTGGAGCTCCCATAAATATAAGCTTAGGGAAATGAAATTAGGGTTAAGCCTTAATTCTCTTTCTCTCTCTACTAAACTCTCTCTCAACCATTCATCCTCTGTTCATTGTCAAATCGAGACAGAACCTCGACGGATCGCAGCGGGAGCGTAGTAGGTGCGTTCATCAACGACGAACGAATCGGGGTAGGATTCTTATGATTTTTTCACCTTTGATTTCAATTCCAAATTGTATTATTTAATTCATCATCAAATTTCACTACTTTGAACATCAAGTAATGGTCGAACGAATACAACCATCTTCTGATCTCTGTTTTGAATCCCCTTCTTATCTGAAATCCATTCATTCTTAGAAGATATTCGACGTTCACTTTCGGATGCGTCAATTGACCGTCGGATCGTCGATCAGAGGCAAGCGCAGCGAAGCTCTCATCGTGGGGATCACCGATCCAGATTCAGGTTTGTGATTGGGTAAACGAAGGAGGTCTGGTGGTCCGCATAAGGGACCAACGGAGTACCAGCGCCAGTGTCGGCGTTGCGGTGGCCACAGTTTCAGCTAGCGATGGCCGGACATGCGAGCTGGTGTAGGCGGACAGCTAGAGGCGAGGTTGGTGGCGAAGTTATATGGTCGCGGGTCGTGGGGCTTTGGCGCGACATGTGTGTGAGTGGGTCGACGATCGGAGTGGGTCTCATGGAGTCGGACGGCGGAGCACCAGAGCGTAGCGAGATGACAGAGCACCGGAGTGAGGTCGGGTGGAGGTCGGCGGTGCAGTCGGCCAGCGTAGCAGGGCGGCTAGGTTGCGGGAGCTGGGGGTTCGGAGGAGGCTGGCGGTCTGGCAGTGTCAGTCTGGCGGGGAGACCAAGGAAATAGGAAAGCACCAGGATTTGGAAGGTCTCCGCGTTGATGCGTTGCGAGGAGCGATCGGGTGCAGGACCAGCTGGCACAACTGGCGGGTGAGGCGGTAGGCCAGCGAGCCAAGGGGAGCGGGCCGGACCAGCGGCCTGCAGGTCGGGCCGGACCAGCGGCCTACAGGTCGAGCCGGTGGTAGAGAGGTTCAAGCCATGTGGCTTGGCCACGGGACGGCCTAGGTGGATGGGTCCAGCCAAAATGGGCCAAACCGGTTCAAATCGGGCCATCGGACTTTAAAAAGTCGTATCTCCTAAATCACGTGTATGTTTGAAGTGTCGTCTACGGCCACGAGTCCCTCTCTTTGAGATAGATCTTTTTAGACTGGTTTAGTACTTTTAACTCTTGGTATTGGGGTTCAGGTGCACAAAACACCTAAATTTAATAATAATAATTTAATTATTATTATTCGGGATTCTTGTATCAGGCCTATCTCCTAAATGGAATGTCTGTTTGATGCACCGTTAACGGCAACATGACCCTAGTATTTGTGCAGAATTTTCAAGACTACTTTCAAGTGTTTGAAACCAAAGTTGATATGCGGACCTTGTGAGGTCCAATTCGCATGTGTTGCGGTGAAATGCAACTTTTTCACCGGGTATCCGTTTTGGATGAATGAGCAGTCCATTCTGTGTGTTTTTCCATAGGGATCACAATGATGTGATCTGTATGATTTGTTTCGGAACCAAATCATGGCCCCCACAAGATTTATTTCAATCGCAATGTGGAGACTTGCGACTTTTCCATCAGATGTCTGATCGGGGTGAATAAATAGTCGATCTTGCATGTTTTTTTCAGCAAGGATCACAACGGTGTGATCCGTTTGGATGCACGGAGCCTTTTTCGTGATCTCATAAACTGTGGAAACATGAAAGGAATATTAGTGGAAGATCCTTTTGTTGTGTTTGAAGAGAACACATGGATTGGGTCAACATCGACTTTTGTGATAGTGGAGAAGATGTATGAAGAGATACGGTCAATGTTCTGGGGCTGTTTGAGGAGGCATGACAATGAATTACATTTTTTGCCCTCCCGGTCAACGACGAGCGACGTGCGCTCGTTGGCCTTCTAACTAGACGTGCCATGTACTCTAAGAGTACCTTGGCATGCATAGGGGTACTTTATTGTAGTTTAGTACCCTAGTATGGTTAGGTACACGACCAAGCGATGAGGCGGCACCACACGTCGTGTGAGCCCCACACGCACCATGTACTACTTTACGAATCTTCTATCTCTTGTATCTTCTTCTTTTGGACTCAGATTTTGGCCCATGAGTAGCATATCCCGAGTGTTTTTTCACGTGGAACATGATGGTTCCCTCCGTAGTGGCTTTTGAGATACGATGCGAGATGTTCCTGGTGTGACGCTTATCCGAGGCGGCACCCAATGACTACAACGACGTTCTTCCGAGAGGTACCATCTAGCAGGGATGACCATAGTTCCTCAAAGATTTTCTAAGAGGTACCATCCAGTAGGGATGAATATAGCAGTTTCGGGTTTACCTCTAGTTGTGCTGGGAAGTGGTCCCCGATGACAGTTTCAGGCTTCCCTCTAGTGGGGCTGGGCAGTGGGTCCCATCAATGACGCTTTTCGGGCAGTACCCTCTAGCTGGGATAGGCAGTGGGTCCCTGTCGACTTCTGGGTGATGATCCCCCTTGACGTACTAGGGCACATATACCCGATGACTCGAGTGGAACCTTCCAGTCGGGCTGGGCATGGGTCCTCGACTTCGAGACATGATCTCTCGACTGTGTGGCATAGTGACGAGACGTGCTTTGACATTCCTTTGGACTCACGAGGAAGAGGGACACTTTTCCCACCAAAACGTGTCCTACAACGCGACCCAAAACTATGAGGGTAAGACAGTGTCGCCCAAAGCAGATAGTATCAAGGTGTGGTGAGTCCATTTGACTTGTAGTTCAGGGCAGACGTGTGGGATGTTGGGCATCAATGGTGGTTACTTATGGAACTGTTGATTACTCGCCTTCTTGGGATGAGTTGTGAGATGGAAATCTTCTTGCTCTCTCATTTGAGTTTCTTTGTTTGAGAATATATATATATATATTATATTTCTTGTGCTCACTCATTGGGTTTTGGCTACTCTCCTTCCAGGAGAGGTGAAGACACACGGGGTATGCAACGTGCTTTCCGTGTCTAGTTTCTCGTGGTTGGATCCTACTATAGGTAGCAAAGACTCGACGAGAAGTTCATCTTCTCACCATTTCTAGCTCCTTGTATTTGGATGAGCTTATTTCACTCTCTTGTTGGGTTGAGCTGCACTCCTTTTACTGTACCTTGTTCTATCCACTGGTCCCCTCTTCAGTACATTTTTTGTTATTCCCTTGAGCCTTTGGGGTATCCTATTGAGTATTTTTATACTCACCCCTACTTGGGTTTTGTCTGTACTTGGTGTGCCCTTGCAGATGATGGACGGGTTGATCGTGACTTCAAAGGAGCATAGAGATATAGGTGTTTGGACCGCATACAGTGGTCGTAGCTTGGGATCCAGGAGCGGGGCTCTCTCAACTATTTTACTTTTCAATTACTGTCATGTTGTGACACTTTTCCGATTGGGTGTGTATTTTGCCCCGTTTTCCTTTCAGTTTACTTTTCTGTGCTTGTATTATTTAGAGATCGATGCATATTTGTGGTGTATATATATAGCAGTGTTGTATCTTTTACTTTTCTTTTGCACTTTTGTATTGAGTTGGTTGTGTGCGTGTGTACAAGTTCTTAGGCAAAGACCTCCCTGAGGTTGTTGTGCCTTCGGTGTTAGTCACCGCCCCTTGGCCTATGGAGGCAGACTTGGGGTAGTTGCGGCTCAAGCCCCGACGTGGGTCAGGTTGTGATAAAGACCCTAATTACAGAGGATGAAACACACAATATTATATGGGGATAGCCAGGAATGAACTATGTTGATGGGTATCGCCATAGCCAAGAATTACTACTAGAATTTTTAATTTTTGTGGTTGTGGAAGCGGGTGATTGCCTTTGGTGATCTCTATTGGTGGTAATAGCGACCGCCAAAAGTGGTATCTAATACCTTTTCATTTTCACGTAGGATTTTTCCCGCTCAGCCTTTCTTCTTCCTGCTGCAGCCTTTCTTCTTCCCGCTGATCCGCCTCTAGTTCTCCCCACACCGTCTGCAACCTGCACCGTCGCTCCCTGCGTCAGATGTCACCGCCCATAAACCGCCGCTCGATGCTGCTCCATCCTTCCGCCGATGACCCTGACCGACGTCCTGCCATCCCGATCGACGTCCTACCATCTCGACCCCATATCGCCACTCCAACCGTTTTCCGACCACTGTGGATCCGTCGTGGCCGACGACTCCAAGGTTGGGCAACACCCCTAGCGGTCTGCGCGACATTGAGCATCCAATATGCCAATTTTGTTTGTGGTTTCGGGTGGGGGTTTTTGGGGCCGCCAATGGTGGTCGGTAAAGGTTATTACCGACGAAGCAGATGTGATTGCCAATAGCGGCCGCTAGGTGGTCTCGAAAGACCTTTAGAGACCGCTTTTGGCGGTCGCTAAAGGTCCCTTTTCTAGTAGTGAATGAACTTTGCCGATTGTATCGCCATTGAAGGGCATCAATGCAGTATGTGGAAGTCATCGTTGAAGGGGATCACTGCTAACTGTGAATGCCACCATTGAAGAAAATATGTAGTTTGTGAAGGAGATCGAAGGGGGGTAGGACATCAACTGTTGTTGCCCCTGCTCGTGGAGGATGTCACTACCATTTAAGGGGAATTATGGCCATTGGGGGGATCACCATCAGCCTGTTCGTAAAGTTTTCCAATTAGGTTAAGGAAATTGTCATTGTTGAAGGAGAACCACCACCTATTCTTGGATTATCAAGATCCTTGTGAAATATCCATTTTCACAATAGAAATAAGCGAGGGCAATGAGTGTTTTGTTTCTTAGATATGTTGATTTTAATTAACCATGCTTATTTTTTAACTGCATGAATGAGGAACACTTTGATGACCAATCTCGGGCAATGAAGTTTCTCGGGCCGGCCCTCAACATATCACAAAATCTATTCTTTAAAAACATAACATTTTCACATAATTCTAAAAAAAATAAACAAAATATATATATCAAAATTACAAGCATATATATTTTAATTTTTTTAATTGTTCTTTTGAAAAAGCTTCACCAAATATGGGATCGGCCTCGTCGTCTTTGGACTAAAATCCAAAAGGCACCAAGAATGATGTCGTCTTTATGCATTTAGTTAAAAAAAAAAATTAAGCTAGTATTATTTTACTAAAAAAAATCTCCATGAAGGATGTCTCACGTAATCATCCCATCATCGAAGCTCGTAATAGAGCCCACATGCATGCATATCACGTAATCAATGGAACCAATGAGCAATCTTTAAATCACGTACAACTCTATTTAAATATCGTATATGAAGTATAAGTACAAATAGATGCCGCTAATCATAAACGACCGTCTGAAAATACAAAAAGGGAAAGGCAATAAAGCGAAACGATGAGGCGAGGGGATAAAGGAGCGACCACGGAAGAGTGGAATCTGTGCAACCCTAAATATGGGGATTCGGCGCGGAGAAGATGATCAGTAATGCGTCACCGTGACGTTGTACTGAACGGTGGCGTCGCCGGACTTCACGTCGAACCACATGGTGGTCAGGATGGCATACCCGCGAGCCCACCGGAAGAGTCCGGTGCCGCCAACCACCGGCAGCTCCCGAACTTCAGACAGCGCCTGGTTCGGCCCCACGAGCGTGAGGGAGCTGCCGTTGTACTTCCCGGAGGTGAAGGCGAAGTTCATGGCCATCATAAAGCAAAGCTGCGACTGCGACGCCGACGCGTACAGCCCCTGCGCCCTCCCCACCACCGACGACTTCACCGCCTTCCGCCGCGTCAGGGGGTTGTCGATCATCCTCACCATCCCGAACTCCGTCCCTGACTGCGGGGCCTTCTTCGGCGGTTGCACCACCGTCACGCCCGTCGGCCGGGGGCCGCTCAGGATGTCCTGCCAGTACACTGTGAACCGCGTGACCTTCTTCTTCAATGGCCTACCGTTCTTCTTGACCAGCCCGAGCTGATCGGACCCGTCAGCGGCGGAGACGGCCAATGAAGAGATTGCGACGGCGCTGATTAACAGCAGAGGCAGAATCGCCGCCCTCGCCATCACAAGGTCCTTCTGGTATTTCCGGCCACCGGGAGAATCCGGCGGAAGTCACATGCGGGGTTTCTATTTAAAAGGGGGAGAAAGTGATATGCGGGACAGCTGCAGCCACAGACACGCAAATGTTATATTCCTCTCCGTGAAAACCGGGGCTGACCATTCCAAATAACCGGGGGCCCGTTTGTGTTTTCATATTGGGCCGTCAACCCAAGACCCCGAAAAGTCGACGTTGGTGGGTGAAGCTTCCGGTGGAGCGGCCCCCAAACAACGACGGCCACGTGCCCCGGACGTGTTGAATGGGCTCGTTGGCGTAACGCTGGACTCCCACCTCTTCCGCCCAACGCACACGGCCCAACGCACCGGGTTCGATGGGCGTGTTCCCGATGTGAAGAAAGCTTCTAGAAGATTTATATATATAACGTTTTTTGAAAAAAAATATATTAAATTAATCCCGACTTAATTGTGTTTAAAAGGATTTCGGGCCTTTGAACATTTTTCGCCCAGTCAAAGACACGCCTCTGCTGCAAAAATTGAACAAAACGTTAAGGCCTTTATCCAAATACAAGAAAAAAAAAATCATTTAATAATTTTCTTTATATTTAATATATACATACATACATATATATTACTAATTTAATTAGGATTTATTTTAAAGTTATATTGTTAACTGCTTTATTGGTTAGGTTAGTAATTATATCATTTACATCATTATTAATATTTATTATTTTAATTATTGTAAATATTTAATAATATAATTAATATTTATTAATAATGTAATTACTAACATTTATTATAAGAACATAACAAATAATACTCTGTAGTCATGTAATTAATAATATAATACTTAATAATAATTTTATCCATTAATATTTTAAACTGTATATGTTATATTTTTAAGTAATAAAATTTGTTACATGTAACGTAGCCTTTGTTTATTATATTTATGTTTTTATTTATTTTCAATTATATTTTATATTTTGAGTCAATTTGTCAAATTTCATTTAAATTATATTTAAATTTTATAATTTACAGGCTTTCACAATCACCTACATGAAACATAATAATGTTTCATAATAATGTTTCATGTAAGTCATTTTGAAAATTTATAAATAATAAAGTAGAAATTTGGCACACTTATTGAACACATAAAAAATTATTGAAAATAAAAAACATTTCATAAAAACAAGTAATTTTAATGGCACAGTACATTATTGTTTAAAAATATTATATTTGTATTTACAATTTTTTTTAACATTCCATTTATTTTCATTTATTTTTTATATGTTTCATCAATGTTCTAAATTTCATCTAAATTTTAGTTATAGTATAATTTATGTGCATATATTTTTTAATGTGCAAATAGTGTGTTTTTAATCAATAATGTTTATGTCATATAAATTATTTTTGATTTATTACATTGACGAAATTATTTTTACTTTCAACAAATTTTTAGATGTTTAGGCTATGTTTTAAGTTTTAATTAGATTGTTTTTGTACTTTATATTTTATAAGTTTTTAAAGTTACCCACTTGAAATTTAATAAGTTTTCATATGTTTCAAATAGTCGACTTTGAAAACTTATAAAATTTAAACTACAAGTAAAATATAAATGAAAATTGAAACAGCGGCTAAACATGTAAAAAATGGTAAATAGTAAAAAAAATCATCAATTTAATAGACATACAATAATATAAAGAATAAAATACATTGTTGTTTCAAATCACTTAAGTCAATATCAATCATATAAATGAATGAGTATAATCATTGTTTATGATGAGGCCCCATTCCAAAATCTGGTGTGCGAATGTGATGCTCATATCGAGATCGTCAACCTCTATGTTGTGGTGGAGTATGATGAGATGGAGATGACTCTTCCTCTGGTGTTGGAACCTCAAATGTCTAATGCTCTGCTTATAGGTGACATATGGATGGCGTCATGTGCACCTAATCCTGATGCCACTGTATAAGTGGAAGGACCTGTCATCATTTGCTAGAGGAACCATAAGGCCTGTGAAGACTTGGTCATGAAAGGTGGAGGCATGAGAAATAACCCCTGATACGAGCTCAAATCGGATATACCTAGGGAAACTGGGGATATCTTGACAATATAAATGGGTCTCATGCCTCATGGTGCACATACACAATCAGACGGGGCTGGACTGCTAGAGGTGTGACCTCTGCCTATGGAATAGGTGAGGCATCACGTGCAGCACAACGCGATCTACGTCGTCATCATTGTGGCTCCTCAACATCTACAATTGCTGGAGGTGGTTCCTGAGCATGAACTTTCTCTCCCTGGGCAGAAACATCATATTCCCGAGGTGGATGATCAAAGATACTATCATGTAGAACATGATACGCTAACACCATCTCCTTCACTGCAGCATGGTATGCTGAATGACTAAAAACCTCACTCTCCTCTGGATCAGACGTGCGAATAATATGTTGCAGTCTAGTGTGCTATAAAGAGATTCAAAATGAAATTTAAAAAGTATAACAAACAAACTAATGTAAAGTTATTAACTTACCAGATCCTGAAGCCCTCTGTCGTGTGGAGTAAGATACAGTATAGACTTCATTTTATACCACGACTCATACTCGACCTACTGTGATAGACAGAAACACATCATACACATGCCCTTGATACAAAACGATGCATGCTTGTCCTGTAGGTTGAGATACTCAACATGTCGTTGTCACTAGTTGACATCCTGCCTCCTCACCAACTTCACGAAATGAAGCATTGTTGACTATCTAGGTGGAACTAGAATACGTTGGACAAATCTAAACTGGCGCATGACTCTCTTCGGTTGGTGCCACTCGACAATATGAAAGTGGAAGAGAGACACTATAATTATGACATCATGAAGCCCATTAGTGCAGTATGCAGAGGAATGGTCTAACAGAGCCCAACATGACAACCATGATATCTGAAATGACATGTGACCTTTGTTAAAATATTTTCTTACTAATTTTAAAAAATGATAATATTATGAAATTGATTAGTCAACAACATAAAGTATATAATTACATCGATGGGTAGTAAACTATCCAACATGAGATGATATGCACCCAAATTGTGTCTCGGAGTCCCGATGAAGTGGTGTGCCTAACTCCACCTATAACATACAACATTGAAAGTGATAAATAATAAGAAATAGATTACAATAACTCATATTAGTATCAAAAAACAATAAAGATGAGTGATCATACCAACATATATGTGGAGCGTCATACAGTACATCCATATGAAACTCCTGATTAGCAACAATAGGGGATAGGGAAGGGACACATCTGAATGAGGATGACACACCCCTAGATCACTACGATTTGATTAGCATGTTGTGCATAATGCCATGTATGTGTATGCTAAGCATGCAGAATCCCAGTTGTATCTCTATACCCGATCAAAGTCCTCTAGTACCCCCAAATACATCACATGGACATGCATACCAAAGTGATCAACACACAATATCCCTCCAATGAGCCATAATATATATACACGAGCATGACGCATGACAGTCTGCTCGTCAGTATCAACGGGTAAATGTGCGAAGTGCATGTCCGACCAGCTCATAGGAAGAGAACCTCCATCCGTAGCAGTATCATCCTCCACAATGTCGAGACCAAGAAATTGTTTCACAATCTTAGGGCAGTCTCCATGGGTGAGTCCTGTAACTACATCACCCTAGATAAGAAGAATGAGTAGAACAACCACATCCTCAAGGGTGATGGTCATCTCTCCCTCGGGCAAGTGAAATGCATGAGTCTCAGGTATCCATCCCTTGGTGAGGGCAGTATGGAGGTGATGATCGATGAATGTATAATAAAATAAAATGATTCCATAGAAGACATCACAATGTATGTATGGTATAATAAAAGATGGTCACATAATGTGATGATAATGGTGTGCTCTACGCACCCTAATCCGTCGAACCTCACAACCCGCTAGCACCGCACATGAAACATGGCTATACTGCTCAGTGAGTAGAGTATCATCCTCTATATCTATGTATAAAAATGAAATATATCTTCAGTAAGTGTAAAATATAAATATAACATTATGATCAATATAATGTTATGACTGGTAGAATGTAAGATATAACATGCCTATTCCTATTGTTTTATGAAATTTTTGTTTCCAAAAGAAAAGGGAATTTCTTCTTGTTTCTCAAAGCATATTTATAATTCTTTTAGAAAATTATTTTTCATATATGTAAACATCTTTTGATGATTTTTATCTTTCAATGGGGATATTCTCAAATGATATGATCCACCTTCTTCCTCTGGATGGATTATAATGATGTTTTAATGAAATTTTCATGAAACCCATTTCTTTTCCATGGGTTAATTAAGTTATTAAGGAATGATGAATGCTCTTATAATCTTGAGTAATACATAAGTATAATTTATCATTATGTGATGAGTGGGGTCTTAGAAAACAATATAATACATTGGTTAAAGTTTTATATCTCAGAGGTACACTTTAATTTGATTTTGGGAAGTGGATGCCAGATATAAGGGGTTTGATGGAGGATTGATGTTGTTTCTTATGGATCTAGGATCATGAGGACCTGATATACTCTTTCCTAATCTCTACTTTTGAAGGCAACTACTTTTTCCTCTGTTATTGTTAAAAGAGAGTTATGTTATTAAAGGGGTTTTACTTTTAAAAATAGATTTGAGCACACATAGGTTATATCAGTTGGATCCAACTTATGGATTGAGGCTTTCTTTCATGTCTAGCACATATACCAATAAGTTAGAGCCCAAATGGAATGTTTTTTCATTTATGTATGATTTATCACATGATGGTATATTTCACGGTTATTTTCTCACATGCTTGCTTTATGGTGTATCTATGGATAATTTGATTATGCTTTTATGTCATCTCACATGTACTTTTCGAATTCCTCATAATGTGAATAGAAAGGCTTATTATGAAAACCAAAGGATGATTTATAAAATGGTTTTATAATGTGAAAATTATTTGTAAAGGGAAGGGAATTTTGTGGAAGAAAGTTTTATTTATTGAAATGATGCAACATTTAGGAATGTTCATCTTGTGTGTGATTTATGTAAATAGTTGTATAATTTATGAATTGTTTATTATTTGATAGTAAAAGTATTCAAAAAATTTACAAATTTTTAAAAAATAAATGAGTTTATATTAAAACCATGTAATTGATAATATGAAAAGTTCACATTGGTGGCAACACATCATCATGACTGAGAGCATGAACTTGATCCGGCAATTTTAAGGCATCATTTCCTGTTATAACCTTCCTGATGACATATTTTGCATTTCAAATGTTTCCCTTGATCTTGAGACTATCCCATCTCATTCTGCATCTTGTTGGACTTCTTTCTCCCTCGTTGTCGCAACCTTTTGATGTTAAGTATCAATATCGGTTGGTCTTCAGGCATTGTAAAATTTTAAAACTCCCAAATAGGAGTCTATGGTGCAACATGACAGTTAGAAATAGTGTTTAACTAGTGCACTAGATCAAAATATTCTTCCCATGATATGTTCACATAGGCACATGTTGTAATGGTGTGTGTGAATAGAAACGACAATTCCTAGAAGCTTCCACATTGATAATGCCTCGCTTCTAGAAATACCATAAGGACTCGACCGTTGCTACCTGCAATGGGGTCCTGACACTCTTGCACATCAAATCGATAGTCTTCTTGGTTGAAAAGGGACACTCAATAAGTAGAATCTTCTTCAATGTTCTTTTCAATCTCCTGTTGAAAGTGCTATCCATACCTTATCCCCTGCTGAATCCTATCAGCAGTCTATTTTCCTCATTAAATGAAGTACTTGACACCATGATAAAATGACTCTTGAACTAGGCTAGTTATAGGTAACTTATCAAGCCCCCTGAATATTCCATTGATTCACTCCATAATGTTTGTGTTCATGTGTCTGTATCTCCCCCCCTCATCGTAGGCCAATATCCATTTTTTGTTTTGGAATCCACATCATATAATCATACACTCTCTGATTAGCCCTATAGATTTATTCTAATAATTTTTCAGACCTTCATTGATATGGATCATATTCTACACAAATGTGATCATATTTCACATAAATTAATTTTATCATTACAATGAAAAAGTAAAAAATAATAAAGAGATTGTATAACAAGAAATGTGATAGCCTTCTTCATAGGTTCATCATGGAAAGTTTTTTGCATGTTGCTAGCAATGTGTCTGATGTAGTCCCGATGATGTGCATTTAGTGGTCTCCATATAACAAAATCTACATTGATTTCCTTGTTGATTTCCTGATGATGATTAGATATCAAACAGACACCCTGAATGTGGGTGAAATGGTTGCTGATACATTCTAAAAGCCAACTCCATGATTTGTAATTTTCCTTCTCCACAATAGAAAATGAATGCAGCAGAGGTAAATGGATTCCATCTTAGGTTTCCGCAATCAATAATACACCTCTTTATTTTCTATATAGAAACATCCCGTCAATTTGTATGAACTATTTGTAAAAAAACATGGAAATATATAGAAGGAATTCTGAGAAAAATCGATGAAATTTGACATGATATGGGCCAAGTTGGTTATCTTGATACACATGGTCATTCATATCAATATTGAAAACAACTTGGTTTTTGTGTCTCATTATGGATAGAAATTGTGGCAATACCAGATATAAGTCATCCCAATCATCACAGACCTTGAAAATTGCCTTCTGTTTTGCAATCCATGTCTTTATATACTTATAATTTTTTTTGTTATATCCTATACTACTCAAGGTATATAGGCACATCTTGTCAAGTTCTGATCATCTCCACAATAATAGATAACAAAAATTCAGTGTTCAATGATGTATGATATTGTGTCAGGTTTGGGTGCACACAAGTATGAGTTGCCTTAATCTTAGAAATTATAAAACCTCCAAATGAAATGTCAGGAATCGCCCTCAAGATAAATCTACAATCATCCCCATATTTTTCATACTATATGATGTATTTTTATGGATTTAATCCTAAAATAAATATCTACAGTGTCACTCAATATGAAATATTTTTAGTATGTTTAACATATAATGTTTTGTCCAGTTTACCAAATCTATCCTATATAACTTCAGGGAACTCAGTTGATGGTGTGATAATATTCTAGTTGAATTCAGTTAAATGTTCCATTGCTTCTATCCAAGATGCAAAGAGGGGTGGGTGATTTATTATGCATTGAGGATACTGTATAACTACTGTATTTCTACCAACTTCCTCCACAGTTTCTAAAACTTTATCCTCCTCATCATTTTTATCTTCATCAGTTCCATCATTGAAAACTTCCTCATCCTCAAAATGATCTTGATGCATATCTGGATCATCAGTTTGGTTGTCTTCTTCCGCATCATAGGGAATAACCTCATTTTATTTGGATGAACCTTCTTCAAAAACTCTTGTATTCCTATGTCATTTTATAATTGTATGTTGATACTATACACTATAAACCTCAACATATAACTCCATCATGGAATTATGTGATCATTGGGAAAATAAAGTTGTTTCTTGGACCCGATCCTCAATAGAAACCAATGGACAAGATAGATACCAAATCCAATCCTAGGATTTTTAATGTCTATAGCTAATAGACTAGATTTTCTAACCAGGTTCCTAATTTTAAAAGCCCTAGATTATTTCTTGAAGTTATACTAGGGTTACACAATCAGATGCCTTAACCATTATTGCTGGTTTTGTACTATAAGCATCTCATTTCTTGGTTTGAATAACCTCCTTGTAGTAGTAGACACATGAAAACATGATTGTCTATGTGAAAAATACTTTTTGATAAAAAAATATAATAGTGTAAATAATATTGACAATGAGGAATAATCATGTAGCATTGACCATATAATATTTAATTTTACAAAATTTTAGAATGTTTTCTTATATCCTAAAATATGACACAAATGTTTCATAGTACAATTTTTAATCTACCTAAAGGTATGTTCAGTAGTTTATAAAGAGAATGCGAATCATCTAAAGAAAATACCCTAGAAGTATCAAACTAGGTGTACAATAAGGCTTGTGTTCATGCACCTGTTCTCAAATGAGTCTAGATTAATACAGTGTTTTTGGGGTTGTTACCCCAAGGCAGATCTATGCTAGAGGCACATCCATTTGTAGTATCCAGATAGAGATTTCATTGCTCAGATAACCATGCAATCTTTACTTTACTAAAATTTTAGAATATTTTATTATATCCTGAAAGATGACACTATTATTTTGTAGTACAATTTTTAATCTTACTAAAGGTATGTTCAATAGTTTATAAAGAGAGTTCACATCATCTAAATCATGACCCCATAAGTTTCAAACTAGGTGTGCAGCAAAGCCCATTATCGTGCACCAGTTTCCGACCGAGTCTAGCTTAATACAATGTTTTTGGGGTTGTTACCCCTAGGTATGTCTGTTCCAAAGTCACATCCAATTTTAGTATCTAGAAAATGATTTTATTTCTCAGATAACCACATAATCTTTACTTTATCGAAATTTTAGAACATCTTCTTATATCCTCAAAGATGATAATAATGTTTCGCAGTGTAATTTTTAATCTTTTTAAAGGTATTTTCAGTAGTTTATAAAGTGAAAGTGAATCATCTAAAACATATCCATCAGGAGTGTCAAACCAGGTGTGCAATAAAATATGAATATTCTAAATCACGGGAGTAAGAAATCATGTGTGCAATTAAGCCTCTTTGTCATGTAGTTATCCCTCTTTGATCCTATGTTAATTCTACGTTAATCTGAAGTTAATCAGTAGCTAATAATTATTTAATCCTAATTTAATACTTATTTAATCATCACCTACTCATTATTGAAGTATTTATTAATTAATATTTATTAAGTAGCTATTTTAAAGTTAAATAATAATTAATTATTAATTAATCCAAATCTAATCATTACATAATCCTAATTTAAGCATTACTTAATCCTAATTTAAGCAATAATTATTCCTAGTTTAACCATTCCTTAATCATTTGTTAATGAATTTTTAATCACTTGTTTATAATTCATTAAGTATTTATTAATTAATAGTTATTATGTAGTTAGTTTATAGTTAATTAATAATTAATAATTAATTTATTATTGTTTAATAATTACTTCATCATTAATTATTGCTACGTCAATCATTCCATAATCATTGAATAATCATTCCTTAATCATTGATTAATAATTAATTAATCATTATTTAATATTTTGTTAATAATTAGTTAATCACTACTTAATCATTCGTTAAGCATTAGTTAATCCTAAGTTAATTACACCTTAATCATTTGTTAATCACTTGTTAATCATTACTTAATTAATAGTTGTTAAGTAGTTACTTTAAAGTTAATTACTATTTAATTACCATTTAGTCATTATTTAAGTAGTTAGTTTATAGTTAATTAACAGTTAATCATTAATTAATTATTAGTTAATCACTAATTCATCATTAATTAATCCTATGTTAATAAATCGTTAATCATTACTTAATTAATATTTATTAAGTACTTAATTTATAGTTAGGTATGGGTTAATTAATAGTTCATTGTTATTTAATTACTAGTTAATAATTATTTAATAATTATTTAATCATTCATTAATCATTGATTAATCATTAGTTAATCATTAATTAATCATTCATTAAGCATTAGTTAATTCTAAGTTAATTATTCCTTAACCATTCATTAATCATTCATTAGTCATTAGTTGATTAATAGTTATTAAGTAGTTACTTTAAAGGTAATTATTAGTTAATCATTATTTAAGTAGTTATTTTATAATTAATTAATAATAAACCATTAAATAATTATTGTTTAATCATTACTTCATCATTAATTAATCTTGTGTCGATCATTCCTTAATCATTCTTTAACCACCCATTAATCATTATTTTACCATTCGTTAATCATTCCCTAATCTTTAGTTAATCATTATGTAATCATTTTTAAGCATTAGCTAATCCTAAATTAATTTTTCCTTAATCATTCATTAATCAATCATTAATCATTACTTAATTAATAGATATGAAGTAGTTACTTTATAGTTAATTATTAGTTAATTAATAGTTAATAATTAAGTAATTATTGGTTAATAATGATTTAATCATTAGTTAACCATTAGTTAATTATTAGTTAATCATTAGTTAAATATTAGTAAATCCTAATATAATTATGCCTTATTCATTCATTAATCGCTCATTAATCATTACTTAATTAATAATTATTAAGTAATTACTTTATAGTTAGTTATTGGTTAATTAACATCTCATCATTATTTATTTATTATTTAATAATTATTTAATCATTAATTAATCATTATTTGATCCTAAGTTAGTCCTAAGTTAATCTTAGGCTATTCATTATCTAATAATTCTTTAATTATAAGTTATTCCTTATTTATTCATTAGTTAATCAATACTTAATCATTACTTTATCATTAGTTAATCATTAGTTATTTAATAATTAATTATTAGTGAATTATTATTTCAATAATATTTATTCAACATCAAGTAAATATTAATTACCGATTATGTAACTAATATTTAAAAACTACTAATTTATACTAAATAAAAATCTTCTTATAATAATAAATCCATTACTAAGACTAATTATAAATTATTTACTCAAAATCCATAATTAAATAAAAATAATTTACTTAGTAATATTAACTTTTATTTATAATTTATATCTAACTAACTAAAAAACTATGTAAATAACATATTTAAAAATAACTAAAAACCAAACAACTAAATAAATAATTAACTTTAAAATAAATGATAAAAAATACCTCTAAATGATGCTTTACAAATTCAACACTTTTCAAATTATACACTCTTTTTAGGCAAGAAAAAAACCTGAGAACAAAGGAGCAAACACTAAGAAAATCTTAGAGAGAGATGGAGTAGAATTTATAGAGAGGTGAGCTGAATTGAGTGAGGAGAAGGGGCGGGGGTGGATGGTTTTTTATAGGGGATAGGGAAAATACAATATTGGTGGAAACACTTTTCTCCTTAATTTAGTTTAAAGGCGTTAATGTGAAAAACACCTTTTGATAAAATTAAGGCAAAATGCTTTTTGCACATTAACATCTTTCACCTATTTTTCCATGTCATCAATCTGGGTTGATGAAAGGAAAAGGTGGTATCAACCTCAATGCCTTTTAGAATAAACCGAAAGGTATTAAGGTCGATGCCACCTTTCTGTATTAGTTTTAAAAAAATTAACCTAGGATTAATTTTTTTTCTTCAAAAAATACATATTAAAAAAATTCCTTCTAGAAATTTCCTCCTCTAATCAATTTTTTTGAATTAAATAAAAAACCATTTTTGGGGTTAAAGTGAGTACTATACAATCATTTAACCATAATAAAAAATTCATAAAGTATATAAAATACCCAAACAAACAAACCATCAAAAAGGAGAACCAAAATGGTCGAGGCACCCCACGCGGGTCGTGCCACATGGCTGAACCATTGACCAACCAACTTACAGATGATGTGGTTGTTGGAATGTAGCTAGATCAATCGAATGAAGTTGGGCCAACTATTAGTGGTCTGTACCGTACACAAGTATGCAGCTCTCATGGTTCGACTACTGAGGTGAGGTCGTTGGAGGTTTCAGGGCGTAGTGAACCTTGGCCGGGTCTGGGGGATAAAGTCCCCTGACTTGAATCTTGAAGGTACTATAGCAGAGATGACCAATTATAGAAAAGCCAACCAGAGATACTTACAATGGTACTATAGCAATGTAGAATTCTACATGGGATTGTAGCATCATGGACTTTACTAACATGGGTAATGTAGCTCTGTGGACTTGACTGACATCGTTACTGTAGCACAATGAACCACTATTTGTTTTTGTTAGAGTTGGAGTTCTAGAACCAACTAGTTTGTAATTTAGATTAAATTTATATTAAAATAAGTGAATATTAATTTAAATACCTTATCACATATTGATTGTTCTTCTGCATAACATTAACGTGATAATTTCCTAGGGTTTCCATCACATCAAAATAAGACATAACAATTATCCGCTATGATGAGAACATTGAAATGCTATGATGATATATCTTAAATATAGTTCTATGGTCAGATAAAATTATATGATGGGGCACATAATATGTTGAATATTAGGTTTAATTACTTTTAAGTAAATGAAACTTCATCTCAAGGAGTTCTCACTTGGTAATCTCTATGATGATAGATTATGATAATAGACTCGCTTGTAGGAATTCTACATGTTTCTGTGTCATCAAATATTCCTATATGTGAGCATGTGTAATGGTCCTTAGAATTTAAGATTATTATTAATGCATGCCATGACACATAAAATTATATTTAATGACAAAAACCATGATGTTATATGTTTGTGGGAATTAGGGTATGTTGGGTGTCTCACGAATGACATGTTATTAATAATAAGTCACAGAAGGATTTTTCACTTCCATATTTATGAAAGTTTATATCTCACCCCTTTGATTGAAATATAACCATTACATTAAATTTCATTTCCATGGTGTTACAATGATTTTATTTCATATAGTCAAAGAAAAACATATCAAGCATATAGGTTGATGATATAGATATGAAAACTGCTTGATGAGAAATTATGGTAAAGAGATTATATTATATAGTAAGCATTTTTATGTGGTTGTAGACATTGCAACATTAAGTTATTTCACTTGGGTGACTTGAACCATTAATAGATAGTAATCTTAAACTTTATGCAAGCTCGTCTAATGCCAATGAGAAAGAATCCTAGAGGGTCAAACACTAAGTGTTTCCATTGACCACACTTAAATTATATTTGAATTCAATTATTAGAATAAATATTATTCTCATAACTGAGGAATGATTTTATTCAAGTTTTACTGATCACTAATATTCACAAGGCAGTAAATAATTATTTATTCATCTAACTGTGAATAAAAAATTTATTTAATTTATTGAATATTTAATAAATATATATTCTCCATATTGTGAATAAAAATATTTATTTATTTATGAATAAATATTTAATTAAATACTTATTCAATTCAATAAATACTAAGATAGAGGAGCGGGCCATGATTGTGTTTGGTATAAAATGGTAAAATAATATTTATCATTGTGTCAGTTAGCATATGCCATAAAATAAGAATAAGAATATTATTATTATATTTCATGAGGTAAGAAATGGTTTATTATATTATTTAAGGGTCAGTACACAATTAAATAATATTTTAACTTAAACCCCAACTCTATAAGTAGATGGTTATGTCTATTTTTAAGGTTAATTGAGAGTTGAGAAACTTTTTGCACAACATACTTCTCTCAAATTTCTCATTCTCTCACCTTCTTAAGAACTAGAAGAACTCCTTCAAGATCGAAGGATGAAGCAATCAAGACAAACAATTCTAGATGATAGATCTGCCATCATAGCACCCAAAAATCAATTGGTTTTGTTTGGATATCAAAGGATCATGTGTGGATCACTGCTAGAGGGATCCTACACTTGGATCCTACAAGCGTGACAATGGTAATCTGAAAAGTATTTTTTCAAATGATCAATAACGTCTTCATCGAAGAAAATTCCTAAGACGCGGTAATATTTCTTCCTATTATATTTAAATTAATTATAAATTTAACGGGAAAAGATTCTCTCCAGGTTTAGGGTTTTCTCTTTGTCAATATTCATTGGAAAAATTTCATTGGTCACTCCATTTACATCTTTCACAATTAGCGAATGATCCATCGAATCTGAAAAAACATCTATGGTTATCCACCCACCACAGTGCTTTCACTGCACCAGAAACCTTTAAGTGGTATCAGAGGGGTCACATTTTAAATTTATAATTATTCATTTGATTATTGATCGATTATGACTAATAGTGGTTAGATATTTCATTTTCAGAATATTCATTTTTTAATACAATTTTTAATTAACATGCTTTTGAAATAATAATTATCATCATTCATGGTTTCATTTTATTAAAGGAATAAGAACATATGAAGAATGACTAGAGATTCATTTAGGAAGTTCCAAGGATTCTGGTTGGTAAGACTGAGTTATAAGACGTGTAGCCAAAGTACATGCCGTGTACCCAAGTGCACTGTAACCGGAAGTGTCGCGTGATACACAACATGCCAATAAGTAACTACATATGGGGAATTTATTTCACACCATGTGTTTACTAGCCTAACCTAGAATATAACTTATTGGATTACACAATGTGTAGCCGAAGTACACATCATGTAGTCTACATGGTTTAATGGTGAAATTCATGCAAACCGTGTGGTCAAATAAATGGTTTGACACCACATGAGAATGAAATCCTAGAACATTAATGAAATAAATGATGTTTACCTGATGTACACAGTGTGTAGAACATTAATTCTCACTTTCAAAATGCATGATGAGTTCTTTGGTGAGTCAGAAAGACACACCGCGTGTTGTCGGAGTACACATCATGTGGTCCCACATCTGAAGAACACACTGAGTATTCAGTGGGTTGTGTGGACACATGAAGAGTGTGATACATGACATGTAGCTAGATAGTACACATCATGTAGTCCATCCATGGTACACACTGAAGCCCCATGCATTTATCTCAGGTACCCGACAATCGAGGAACACGACGCGTGGGTCACAAGTACACACCATGTAGTCTCCCAATAAAACATAGAATTAAATTACATTAAAATAATTAATTGCAGCATTAAAATTTAATTACACTATTTCAACCAATTGTGTTTGACTATGTAATAAATATTTTAAGGAATTAATAAATGATCAATTAATTTAATGTAATTATCTGCAATTATTGGTCATACCATTTATTTACAATGAATGCATTTATGATGGGTATCTCCAAGATAGTTTATATGATCATTAAGATAAAAGGGAATTAATTAATTAATTAATTAATGTAATAAAATTTATCTTAATAATAAATAATGAATATAAATGAATGTTAACCGGTTTACTTTTTCATATTCGTTGCATGTGTATGACTATTCATGATCTTGACCAAGAACTGTGTATGCATTGGTTTTATTTAATTTTATTTATAACATGGTATTGAAATTATGAATTATTAAATTAAATATAATGGTCTGTGTGTTATACATCCCTCCTTTATTATGTAGGACCAGTGTGTCCAAGGTTATTTATATAATTCCCCTTAACCAATACTTTAGTTCCCCTCACCTGTGTGGGATAAATACATGTAATAAAAGGAGTATCCCAATGCACATGGAGGAGGTGTAAGATGGAACTAAGATGGTACCAACTCAGGTGATACATAGGTAGACAGATGGAATGTTGTAACTCATGAAAAGATTGGCACAATAAGTTTTGCCCTAGACCATAGGTTGATTTATTGTTCACTCAATAAATCAAGCATTAGATAAACTTATGATCAGACCATTTATTTACTTATTTTTATTTTTCTTATGTATTATTTATTTTATTGATGCAATATTTTGATCACATAAATTAATGGATTAATATGCAAATATTAAATTTAAATAAATGGATTATGCGTAAATGTTTTATCGAAACATGGTTAATCACTTAAGTAAAATTCACTTAATATCAAAAAGACATGTAAAGGATAAAAAAAATATTTGAACATAATAGATAAAATACCTCAACTTAATATTAAGTTAGACCAATAATTACATTAATTGATAGGGAATGAAAGTCATAGAAATAAGTATTTGACCAATCCTTGTTGGGATGCTTACTTTTATCATGGAGTTCTTATGAAATTTTTGGATTGCCTTAACCAATTTAAATCAAGAGAAGTAGCCCTCACTAAATTTTTTGTAACTTGGAGGAAACTTTTGAGGAAATTTGAGTCAGGATTTCAAGATTGGGGATTTTACTCAACAAATACAGGAGCTGCAAGCCCATAGCTGGCAAAGACCTACCTACCTAAATACCTTCAAGTAGCTTGTCCAACCCTCATTAGGGTTATACAAAAGGGAATGCGGATCTTTTATACTATAATGCCCTTGATATTATACATTCTAAGTCCAATTGTGAGGGTTGTTGGGTCTTGATAAAATAGTAGGAGAATTAATAAAATCAAATTCATTATGTCTCACATAAATTGTAATCAAGTAAAGTACTAATAATCTGTTCTTTTATAATTATAGAAAATAGAAAGAAAAACCCTAAAAATAGTGTGATAATTCCTTAACTCAGGGTATATCCTTACAAATATAAATTTTAGGATATAGTACAATAATTTATATGGTTCATTATTATCAGAAAGTTTTTATTATGTGTTGGAATCCCCTATTCCTATTTTTTCCACCCTAGATGGAGAGTTAAGGTAAAAAGGATGTATACTAGAGATATGTAGAGAACGTGTACTATGTTTTTTGTATAATATTATTAACTATGTTTGGAGAGTTGATGATACAACATAAATACATGGATTATTACACCATAATATACCATCTTCTTTTCTTGAGAAAGAGAAGGAAAGGCTTGAAATAAATAAGATTGACAATGCACCATATCAATGTAAATGGGAAGAAGGTAATCTAGCTACTAATCATGGTTTTAAAATTCTGGGGTATATTGATTAGTTAGTGAAATTGAGATTCTAATTGGATAATAAATTATCCATTAATATTATATTTTTATCCTTACCACCATGATTATCATTATTTATCCAATCTCAGATAAAAAAAATGGATATGTAGCTTAAGAATTTTTTTCCATAATTCAAAAAATATATAAGGATTGGTTAAAACCCATTTCTCCATAACTTATGGTGAAAATTTTGAAATACAAGGCTGAATATCCTATGGATAAAAAAATCCAAAAGATCTTTTATAGCGTCCTTAAAAGATAAAAAATATTCAAAGACAACATAATGAACATGAGGCTATTTTCACCTTATGTGGAAATAATGGTCATTGGAAAAGGAATTGAAATGAATTTAAGAAGTGAGTATATGCATCCACTTCAGGTATATTCATCAAGTTTATATTCATCCCTTACGTATTAAATGAAATATTATTATAACATACATGTATTTAAAAATAAGAAATGATAAAAAATATAAAGGTTATAGAGTAAACATAAAAGGAGATGAGAAATAAAGATTCCCACTTAGAATAAGGGGAAATCACTATTTATCATTGTCAAAATGGATTGATTCAAGTTTCGATTATAACCAAAACATTTATCTCAACATCCATCTAGACACAATGAGACATTATTTCATATTTGGAATAATTGTTGTTATTATAATTCAATATTAAACTAATGGTTCAGTAACTCTTGAATCAGAAATATTCATTACAATTCATGATGAATATAAAATATAAGAATCTTACCTAATTGTGGGAAGATAATTATTTTTCAAATAAAACTGAAATTATTTGACCTTTTTATACCCATAAAACTATTTTAGTTTCAATTGAACTGAGATAATAGATATACAAATAAACTACTTATCATGTTTTAGATAAATAAACCTTTATAAGTAAATCTACATCACAAAGATTTTAGAGTTAGTTCAATATAGACATGTAAAATATTCTAAAGCTAAAGGTAACTTCATATACTTTGTGAAATTCCTTTAAGAAATTTTAGAAATGCTCAGTGAAGTAAATGAGTGCTAAAGATTGAGGAATATTTGAGATGGATTATAAAATAAAATCTTATCCAAGTAATCATTGATCATATATATGGATTAAAAGTAATCCCAAACTCATATTTCCTCATATACATCAATTTCATGATGGTAGTAAAGGAAGATCAATGATGACTCTAAAAAAAAGCAAATATAAAATTATTTCTCCCAAGGAATGTTTTTGAAAATAGAAGTGAAATAAATAACCATATGCCAACTATATTTTCCAATGGATATAATATAAATTGTGATATGTTAAGAATATATTAGGAAACTACTACAAGTTTTTGTTGAATATCGTTTTTAAAGGCTGGATTTAGACACAAACTAATAATCAAACTCTAAGGTGAATCTGAGTTAGTGATCCTATAACCACTAAGGATATTAATGTTCAGTCAAGACTTACTATATTTCCATAAAGTAATCCTATCTATTTAAATATAATTGGATAAAACTTAACTTATATGGGTCAAGGCTCTAGATGAACATAGGTTTTCATAAGAATACTTGACTCCACTGAGCTTAGTGAGAGGAGTATATCCAGATACACATATTGCATAAGAAGTCAAAACCAAAGAGGTAGTTTATGTTCATTATAGTGGGTGATACATAGATTTTATTCTTCCAGAATAAAGATTCCTACAAATAATTAGTAAATAGAAATATGCTAAGGTTGATAAGTATGAATAAATTCAAATAATGAAGTCCATGTATCAAGATCTAGGGACTCGGTATTTTGACTGTTTCTAAGACCTAATACCGTTGATGAGTATTAAAGAGAAATTGAACATGGATGGTACAATATGGTACCAATAAATCAATATTGATTATTGAATGTTATACTCTATGATAATACCTATACACCAGTCATCATGACTAAAATCCTTTTGAATTATACTTGTTAAAGCATACTTCTATGATCATTATAATAGGATATTGATAATCAAGGCCACCTCATTTAGAGGAACCCTTATGAAATATTTCTATATGATTCGACTAAAAAAAGGATACCATATGGTATATGACTGCGAGGCATAACTAAAAGGGTCAGTGAAATCAATAAATTCCAATAAGATATATATATTACATAAATTCATACATGAATAAATCATAACGATCATAGAACATTCATTTATAAATGAATGAGTGACATTTTCATCTAATTGGTTACTGGGAGTGCTATATTTTTTCAAGATAAATATGTTGATAACATATGAAAACAAATGTTGTGTCTTACCAATTTTTCAAGACTAAGGAATGGAATTTATCCAAGCATGAATTAAAGTAGTAACCATGTTCAAGGGGGAAAGATCTACAAAACATACCCATGGTTTTTCTAAATATATCCATAATATATATATATATATTAATAAAGTATTGAAATGTACAAGTTGAAACAATTCATGACTGACTTATTGTTGGAATATAATCCTTCCAGTATAACATGCATAGGCATAGGAAGTGGTTCATGTGATTAAAATAATTTTACAAGCTTAAGTGATATGAATTCACCACATATGGAATGATATGTACTAATGTTTGAAATTAATGATGCATAAATCATAATAGGTGAATATTAAATAGATCCAACATAATATCATCAAATTATAGTTAAAACTATCCAACAATACTTAGAAAAGTAAAATTGGATGAGTTCTTGGTTTATAGAGAAACGAAAATACTGGTGATCAATGGAATTGAACACATGCCTTCATTTAGTCTAATTTGATCTAGTATCACAGAAAAAGATATGGTAATATGCAAGAAAAACTTATTACAACCAGTGAATTCTATATCTACAATATTCGAGTATGTTACGACTTCTAATATAGCTTAAGTATTAGTTTAGAAATGTCCTATTATGATTTTAGGTTATACCAAAATAAAGGGTTTTATCATTATTATGATAATATTTTACTATATACTTAGTCATAATGTTAATACTTTAACATGGGAACAATAAGTGGATATTTTTTTATATCACTACTTGAGGGATTTTATCAAGGTAGTAATGTTGTAGTAATAAGATTCTCCATACATACATGTGGATTTACCAACCCTAGTCATGGAAATATGATAGAGCCAACATTTTTATCCATACTCAGTAACAACATGTTTAACATGTGAGAAATAACAAGTCGTTAGTAGTTGTCTCTAGTGAAAGTGAGATTCTGTTGGAGTTGGTGCCCTATAACCAACTATTTTGTACTTTAGATTATATGTATATTTAAAGAATTGAATATTAATTCAAATACCTTATCACATATTGAATTTTATTCTACATAAAATTAATTTGATAATGTCCTAGGGAATCTATTGTATCAAAATAGGCCATATCAGTTCCTAGATATAATGAGAACCTTAAGATGCCATGACGATATCTATTAAATATAGTTTTAGGTTGGATAACACTCTATTATGGGGAACATAGTATGTTTAATTTAAGTTTAAATTACTCATAAGAGTATGAGAATTCATCTAATGAAGTTTTAACTTGGTAATATCCAAGATGAGAGATTATGAGAACATACCCACCTGTAGGAATTCTGCATGTTTCAATGTCATCAGATATTCCTATCTATGAGCGTGCATAATGGTCCTTAAACTTTAAGATTATTATTAATGCATGTAATGACTCGTACATTTAAATTTACTGATAAAAATTATGATGCCATATTTTCACAGGAAGTAGGGTATATTGAGTGCATCACAAATGACTGTTATCAATAATAAGTAAAGGAAGGATTTTCCCCTTTCATCTTTATGGAAGTTGACATCTCAACAATTTGATTGAAATATAACTATCACATTAAATTTTATGTCCATGGTGTAATGATGAGTTTATTTCAGATAGTCAAAGAAATATTTATCAAGAATATAAGTTGATGACATAGATGTGTAACCTGACTAATGAGATATTGTGATAAAGAGATTATATTACACAGTAAGTGTTCATATGTGGTTTTCTATATTGTGGCATTTAGTTATTTATCTTGGGTTACTTAACCCATTTCTAGATAGTAACCTTGGAATTTAGTCAAACCCACCTAATATGATAAGAAAGAATCCTAGAGTGTCACACACTAAGTGTTTCCATTTATATCGATTAATTTTTTTTAAAATTTAATTATTAAAATAAATATTATTCTCAAGACTGAGGAATAAATTTATTCAAGTTTTCTTGATTGCTAATATTCACAAGGTAATAAATAATTATTTATTCATTAATAAATAATTTATTTAATTATGTGAATAATTAAAAATATTTATTCTCTATACTATGAATAAAATATTTATATTATTTATTGAAATTTAACAAAAAATTATTCACTGGAATGTGAATAAAAATATTTATTTATTTATGAATATTTATTTAATTAAATATTTATTTGAGTGTTCAATAAATATCGAGAAGGAGGAGTAGACCAATATCATATCTGTAGATAAATATTAATTTACAATCCTATAAAATATTATTTATCTTTGTGTCGTTTAGAACATGTCATAATATAATAATAATAATATTATTATATGGAATGTGATAATAAATGGTTTATTATATTATTTAAGGGCTCATACACAATTAAATTATATTTTAACCTAAACCCTAACTCTATAAATAGAGGATTATCTCTATTGTGTAGGTTTAACTGAGAATTGAGAATCATTGCGTACAATGGACTTCTCTCTCGAATTCCTCATTCTCTTATCTTCTCAAGAATGAGAAGAAATCCTTCAAGCTTGAAGAATCTTGAAGCAATCAAGATGAACAATGGAAGATAATTAATTTTCCACACTAATAACCAAAAATCAACTCGTGTCATTCAGAGATCAAAGGATCACAGTGGATCACCATTGTAGGGATTCTACACTTGGATCCTACAAGCGCGATGACGATTATCCAAAATCAATTTTTTGGATGATCAACACCATCTTCATCACAAAAAGTTACTATGATGAGGTAATGTTTCTTCCGATCATTTTGAAATTAATTATAAATTTAACGTGAAAGGATCCTCTCTGGGTTTCAAGGTTTCTCTATATCAATATTTGACAGACAATTTTCATTGGTCATGACATTTATGTCTTGAAAAATTAGAGAATAATCAACCGAATATAAAAAAACATTTATGGTTATCTTCCCACCATAACACTTCTACTACAGTTTTGGCTGGTGGTTCAACCATTACCACGAACCCATCTCATTGTATGATTGAATATTGGTTCCATGGATCATTGACACAGGTTCCTCGATGTTGATTTTGGCATGGAAGAGGAGAGATGGTGATGATTGGAATACGAGGATGAATCAAGGATGATAGTTTTGAGATTCAATGCATTTGAATGAAATAAGAGGTGATGATACTTCATTTCAGGTGTGATTCATGACAGATTCGATAGAGGTGGAATGAGATTCAGAAGATGTGTCACAGAATTAGAAGTCTGGAAATTTCCCAACTACATGATTTATAGTTCATAAGAATAGACACTCTATATCCTGTTTGTTATTATGTTAGTGTTTTAGGCTGGAGTTAAATATCACATGACCATGTGACTGGTCTACACGTTATCTGCTCCCTACCCGCCCAGCTCAGCGTGTATTGGACCTGCATTCCTATGGGCCCATGTGTCCCTAAACGTCACGTGTGATAGGATACACCCCGTGAACCCTCAAAGGTGTATGACTTATGAAAACAAGATACATGCTGACTACCTCTGTAGACATGTAATTTCATGCGAAACTTTTATATGATGTGTAGTTGGGGTCAAGAAATGTTATATGGGATGATAAAACATGGATAGGTGGATGACTTGGGACAACACATTGTGTTCCCCTAGGAAACGTCATGTACTTCCCCTTGGCCTCAAATAATTCAATCAGATGAAAAATGTTTCCCTCATTATTCTTAGGTGGGGTGGGAATTTCACCCATTCTGGCTAGGATCCTCCAAAGGAGTTGGTATTTCACCCATGTAAGAATCGAGCTAGGATCCTATACCTATGTAATCAAATAGAGTTGGTATTTCAACCATATTATAGGGTAGGGATCCTCTATCCATGAAGTTGGTATTTTACCCATTTATAGAGATCAAACGAGACAAGTATCCTCCACTGGAGTTTTTATTTCATCCATCTTCATGGGGACGTGGATCCTCCAACATAATCTAAGGGAATGATCATGTTAGTTTCTTGATAATTTTGGATTAGAATCTAAGAATGAAAAGTTTTTTGTATGGATGAGAGTTGATACGGTACTTTGGGTCTTGTATCCTTATATGAGAATATTTGGGTCTTCCTTTCCTTTTTTTCTCTTAGTTGTGGTTTCAGGATGACTCTTTTTTTGATGTTTTACTTCTTAGTGATTTTGGGGTATCCTACTAGGAATTTATATACTCACCCATGCATTAGATTTTCCCTCACATGCTATGTCTTATGTAGGTAACATGATTTTTGATGAAGATCTAGGGGGTCCAGGTGTGGGTGGTGTTTATTGGCTCTTAGTGGCTATAGTAGCAGTACTATCGTCAGAATGAAGGTTTTATGCTAAGATTTTTCCTCTTATTAACAAGTTGGACTTACTTGCTGGCTATGAGGCCTATGTTTTTTTTCCATTTACTTTGACTATGTACTATTTTACTTGGTTGTGGGATATTATATAGTTTTCATGCATTTATTATTCCAGATGTTTACTTTCTAGATTAATCTAGTGTGTATCATGATACGTGTGAGTGTGTACAAGTTCATTAGGCTAAGGCCTCCTATATGTGTGATATGCCTACTTGGTGCTAGTCACCTGACTATGGTATATTGGAGGTAGGCTTGGTGTGACACACTCATCTTACAACCAGCTAAGGGGGCCTAGTGGGCCAGGTCATGTCAAAGTGGTATCAGGTCTAGAATAAAATAGGATGACATTTAGAGATATAGTATTTGTGAGGATTGGTTTTGAATTTAGTGAAATAATGATTTAAGTTTCTCGAGTTTGGATCTCAGTCTAGGGACCCTAGTAATAGTGTGGTGACTGGCATATCCATTCACTAGGACTCTAATAACCCACTTGTCGACTTGATACACTGAGGCACCGATTATAAGGAAAACAATAATACATTCATCATATAGGAATGAGTTGTGGTTTCTATGTCCTTATTGAGTCAGATCTCTAGATATGCTCTTCGAATGTGGTATATCTTAAATATTTCAAGATGCCTCCACATAGATATCCAACAAGGATTCCGTGATAGGATCGTGATAATGATCATCTCGATGATGAGGCCTCCTTTTAGGGGCACATTCAGGAGGTGTTCCCTCTAGGTGTACAACAAGTAGTACTTCCACCCATCAAGCAACAAATAGACCTGCCTCTCGTAGCATAGACCAATATTTTACCTCTTAATGGTAAGAGGATCATTCCAGATGTACATGATGATAATTTTTATAGTTTTAGTACACTTCATGGGTTTCATAGGCAGAGATAGCCTAGTTTCAAGGGTGATCCAAACCCATAGGTGGCAGAGGACTGGTTGGAGTCCACATTAAAAGTATTCAATTTCATCAAGACCCATTCAAATCAGATTATGGTTCTCATGAAAAGACTTATACATGGATCAGTAGGACAATGGTGGCATTTGAAGATGTATAACCATGATGAGGTGACTCTTCCCTATATTTAGTTAGAGTACCTCTTTCAGGAGGAACATTTCCCAATGACTCTATGATTAGTATGCATCAAGAATCTTCTCAAGCTTTAGCTGGGTAACATGTTAGTCGGTGAGTATGATTCAAGGTTTACCATCCTAATTAAATACTCTTAGGACGTGGTTTTTGATTAATATTTCTAGGAGAGGAAGTTCAAGTGTGGTCTACCCATAGATATTCAAACTAGAGTTGTTCCCCTTTGCATCCACACCTATGCCGAGGTGCTAGAGTGTGCCTTGTTGGTAGAGAGTTTTTTGGTAGATCAGTTGCAGCCATATGGTGATTATAACATCCACTTAGGATCCATGAATTTATTAATAAGTATAATACATGGAATTCAGGGTCATGAAACTTGAAGAGTCGACATTTCTAGTCTCATACCAAAGGGTCTACAACCCATTGTTCATAGAGTGTTTCCAGTCATCCAAGGGAGAGGTGATTATTTTACTATAATGGGTGGAGTTATATCACCTGGGGCTGCCCGAACCACTGTGTGGAAGTAGATAGGTAGATAGTGGATGAACTATCAATGTAGAAGCAGTGAAACGAATAGGAGGAACCACAGTGAGGAAACCATGGTAGAGGAGCTATGAGGGATATACAAGGTGGACAATGTTATAATATGATACTACCACCACTACCTTTTAGTGGTCCTTGTTATGATCAAGGAGAAAGCAAGCGAGTATGATTTTAGTTTAAGGTAGTTGAGGCTTATGACCCATTGGCTCCCAACATGATCCAAGGTACTATATGCGCCTTATCTTCCATAGATTTAGTTTTGATAGACACATGCATAATCCATTCCTTTTTATCCTTATCCATTTTTCGATAACTATAGATTATAGTTGATCCTATGGACCGACCCTTATGGTTAGAGACTCCAACTAAAGAGGATTCTATGATCACACTCTTCTGTCAATGGTGTGACTTGGAATTTGGTGTCGATACTTTCTTATGGTACCTTTTAATGTCTATGATGATACCATATAATTTCATTCTTGTTATAGATTGGATATCCACCATCCATACCCAATTTTTTTTATCATAGGATATGGTGGATCCATGAAGTCAGGTTGATATTTTACTTCACTGGTGAGAAGAAATTTTAGTAAGAGTGGGCCATGATTATGTGTAAGAGAGTAGAAAATTTCTCATCAATTGGAAAAATTTAATCTTGGTGTAGAAAGATAAATGGATGTTTGGTTCCCTACAATGGTAGAAGAGTACCTGTATGTATTTCTTCAAGATATACCTAGGTTACCTCCTTGATGGGGGTGGGGGGGGGGGGTCAAATTCTATATCTAATTTCATCCAGGGACCTCTATAATATATTCATTAGTATATCAAATGGATCCTATAGAGCTTTAAGATCCGAGGTTGAAGTGAGAGGAACTTCATAGGAAATACATTATTATACCCAGTGTGACCCCCTAGGAAACCCCAGTATTAT
The DNA here is from genome assembly GCA_963277665.1 of Viscum album. NCBI lineage: Eukaryota > Viridiplantae > Streptophyta > Magnoliopsida > Santalales > Viscaceae > Viscum > Viscum album. The sequence continues at coordinate 1,442,830,101 of OY728128.1, read as the reverse complement.
TCACCAAGAATGTGGATGGGATACTGAGGTTGTGTGTGGATTATTGTCACATAAATCGGGTAAAAGTAAATAATAGGCATCCAATATTGATAATTGAAGACCTCTTCGATCAGTTGAAAGGATAAAAATGGTTCCCAAAGATCAACCTTAGGCCATATTATCACCATATATTGGTTCTCAAGTAGGACATAACTAAGATGATTTTATGATGTCACTATAGTTGCTATGAGTACTTGGTGATACCTTTGGCATAATGAAATCCCTAGTGGTGTTTATAGGAATCATGAACTAAATCTTCCATCCTTTCTTAGACTGGTTTGTAATGGTCTTTATCGATGACATTCTCAATTACTTAACATTTGTGGATGAGCATGCATAGTATTTGAGGATGGTCCTGAACAAACTTTGAGAGCATTAGTTGTTTGAAAAAATATTGAAGTTTGAGTTTTGTATTATAATGGTCTACTTTCTAGGACATTTCAACTCAGAGGAGGGAATATCTATAAACCTAGAAAATATTGAGTCGGTTCTATCTTGGAATCCACCCAATATCATTATATAGGTAAAGATCATCCTCAATATGGCTAGCTATTATCAAATATTCATGCCAAAATTATCTAGTATTGAGACTCACTTGATTGTCTTGACCTAAAAGTGGTAGCCTTTTATTTGTTCAAAGAAGTTCTAGAAGGCCTTTAAGGAGTTGCAAAGGATGTTGACTAACAATCCCATCCTGATGTTTCTAGAATACGGGGTTTATTATATAGTGTTCTACGATTCCTATAGAACCAAGATTGGGTGTATGTTAATGAAGAGGTAGGCGATGATAGCCTATGGGTATATGTAGTTTAGACCCCATGAGTATAACTATGAAACCTCTAATATCTCATATTTTTCATATATTATTTTTAAATATTATATGGATTGATTTTGAGACCAGGCGATGAGATGACATGCGATTATGAGGCCTAGTGTGCCCATAACAAATGTTTGAAATATATTAAAATATTAAATAGAACGACAATATAGTTTTCCTAAAAAAGTGGAATAAATTCTAAAAAGGTGCCCGGATCATATATCCAAGGACACCATTGCATTCATAAAAATGCCTTTACCCTAAGTGTGACCTAACATTGGTCGGTACAGGTCGATTGTGGAAAGTCTTCATGGGTGTTTTAAATAAATAAAATAAATTATAAAAATTTATTTTAATTTATTTCTTCAACACAGTGACAAGGTTTCTTTAAAATAATCCATTTGTAAGATATCTAGGGTTAGTATCATAATCCTATAATTATTTGGAGATGCTGGGAGGAACCTCTTGAGAATAATCTTGAGGAGGTGGTGAAAGAACTTTGGATCAGATATCGATGAACATAGTTCTTGGTAGATCTATCCAACAACGACGACGTGACGACCGATCTTTGTTAGCGAACAATCCAAAATCCAAGTAGGATGCGTTATTTTGATTCTTCTTTCCCATTATTGATCCATGTGATAAAGGTGGATTAATTCATTAAAAGATTATCCCACGGATCGATTGTACTTGCAGGATGAGATGATATTTTTGGGATTTATCAGGATTTGATTATATAATTATTTTGATTCATTTATCATTCTAACAGTGACAAACCAAGATCAACATGAACATCGATCAATGTTCATCCCTATCAATTTTTGTGCTTTTATTCCCCAATTTGTTGCATTATTGATGCACGTTCTTCATTATTCCCCCAAATTTGAACAATCAATCATTGTGCCTTCAATTATTTGCACAACGATCTGAAACTGGAGATTTGACATTAGGATGACTCGAAAGAGGTGCGATGATGATGGAGAAAGACTGATCAAAGTGATTTAAAAGAACCTGTTCTTCAGGTGAGTTTCTTCAGGATGGATTAAATCAGATTTCTGATCCTATTTAAGTCCCAGAACCCATCGATTTAGTGTTAGGGTGGTGAAACAACATTTGATGTAGAGTTTCAAGGAAAACTGAGCACTGGAGTGATATTTAAGAGATGGATTGACATGAGTGGATGAAAAACATGAGTTTTTTAAAAAACCAATACACACGGTGTATAATCCCAGCTACACGACATGTGTTCATCATTGGATGACTTGGTGTGTACATGGGAAGTACATAGACACAGGGTGAAGTACATGGGTTGCCTATACAACATGTACTCCCCCACATGACATGGACTGGACTAAGTACATGAGGTACCTTGTGTATTGGTACATGGGCTGATGTCGTGTACTGGTACATGGGCTGACACTATGTATTGACACATGGCCAGAGCACACGGGCATACCCCAGATGGATGGACATTGTGTATGACTCCTTCTACATGCTGTGTACCCATATTCTACATGAAACAGTTTGGAATGACATGGTCCATTATACACGAGCAGTACTCGAGGTCAAGGGACATGGTGTGTGACCCTACTATACACCGTGTACCCATTTATACATGTATTTATTATCTTATCCTTTGTATCTTGGACAAGTTTCATTAGGGTTTGTTCCCTTTATCATTTTCCTGAAGGTAAGTACAAATCATTTTCTACTCATAGGACTATGATCCCTTCAGTAGGAATTCGAGGATAGAGTTGTTGGAATCCCCTAAGATGCCTAAAGTAAGATAATCCATTCATTATTCATGCCCTAGGTGGAGTTCTCAGTATCTATGTGACCAACACTATGCAGACACCAATTCTCTACTTGGTGGGTTAATCTAGATTGAGTTGTCGGTATCAACCCATGGCCCTAGTTGTGATCCTCATATGTTGTATCGTATCTATATCTTCAGATATTTTAATGTATCTCTCTCATGATAGTATCCAATGATCAGTACCTCTTGTACATACATCATTAGTGCTATCAAAATTAGGAGTGTGTTCTCCCAGATGAGTGCTTCATGGGATCTTAGAGATGAATTCATAGGGTTGGTATGCAGTGGTTGTGACTTACCTCTGGACTGTGCATCTTGGTTGAGTATATCTGGATAGTCTTTTTATATTTTTTGTAGATATATTCCTGTATATATCTAACTATACTTTCCTTTTTTATATTTCTTTGTAGTTTCAGGGTGTCCTACTGAGTATTGTTATAATCACCCCTACATGGGATTTTCCTGCATGTGTCTTGTCTTGTGTAGATGATTGAACCTTTGATGGATTCCTAGGTGGAAAAGGACCAGATAGTGATTTGTGAGACTGGAAAAAATGAGGTGTGTTCCTACGGATTTCAAAAAGTAGTCCTAATACCTTTTTCTTATAGGTTTGACTTTTGGTTATAGACTCTTTTTGGTGGGCTTGTATTCTAGCCCTATTTTACTTTACTTTTAATTATAATCTGGTTGTGGGACATAGTGGTATTCATGCATTGTTTACCTAGTTTTTTTTACATTTTATAATTTTTTGGGATTGGATATGTGTGCGTTCATACATGTACATAGGAAATTACTCCCATATTAGTGATATGCCTACTCGGTGCTAGTCACCATCCCCTAGCCTATTGGAGGTGGGCTTGGGGAGTCACAGAACATTCCCCATTAGGACGGGTTATGATAGAGTGATATAAGAGGTGGTTGGTTCTACATTATGATAGGGAGTCTATGAGATTGGTTTGTGGAAACAATGTTAAGTGTCTCAAGTTCAACTTTCAGGCCAGGGACTCCGGTGTTGGTGTGGTGGCCGATGTATCTATACGTGAGGACTCTGATAACCTGGATTTCGACTCGATACCTGAAAACACTGGTTGTAGTGAAAATAATGGTACATGCATCATAAGGGAATGGGTTATGGTTTCTAGGTCCTTCTTAAGCTAGTTGTTTAGATATACTCATTGACCGTGGTACATCTTGTTTGTTATAGGATGCCTCCGCGATGCATACCATATAGGATTCAACATCTTTATCATGAGGATGACCCCTTAGTGATGAGGCTTCGATATAGGGACTAGTTCCCCAGATTTCACATCTAGGTGGTGCACCAGCCATACCGTGACCTATAGAGCAGTACGTGGTACCCGCAGTACCAGCGGATGAGGAGCAGAAGATGAGAACGCTTCATGAGTTTCAATAAAAGAGACCCCTCAGGTTTTGAGGTGAGCCCAAACCATTGGTGGTTAAGGACTGAATTGAGGCAGTTACTTGAGTTTTCCATTTAGTCAAGACACCTGCGGATTAGATGGTGTCCTTAGAGGAGATCCTTACATGACTCAGCAGGACAATGGTGGAGTTTGGTTATCCAGAATTACAAGGAGGTGACTCTTTCAGGGATATAGTTTGAGTGCTTCTTCAGAGAGGAGTTCTCACCAGTTACGCTGAGAGCTATGCGTATACAGGAGCATTATTCATCAAGGTTTATCAACCTTTATAGATACTCGATGGATATGGTTAGAGATCAGTACTTTAGGGATCGTACCTTCGAGAAAGGCCTTCCTAGAGACATATGATCCAGTGTTATACCTATGTGAATTCCAACATATGCTAGGGTTCTTGAGCAGGATTTGGTGGTTGAAAGCTTCTTAGCTGAGCGGATACAACCAATGATAATTAGAAGTGGGTGAGAAGGAGAAGAGACCTTGGCAGAAGGGATCTAATGTCATTCAGAGGGACCTGAATATGGGATACATTTCAAGAAGAGGTCCCTGAATAGAGGATCTGCAGTTTAGGGATCATAGTGTGGGTCCAGTCAATCTAGAGAGAGGCGGTGCTATTTATGAGATGGAAGGGGACATATCACTCAAGATTTTCCACAGGGTAGCTGATGTGGCAGAGGAGCTGGGTGAGCAGCAGGATGTGGTTGATGTTTTGAATTTCTACCACCACCACCCCCAGGTGGTCCATGCCAAGTTTAGGGAGCTTGAGGAAAGAGGAGAGGATAACTACATGCAGTCGAGGAATATGACCCAAGGACTCCAGAAATTATTCAAGGTATGATATGTGTCTTTTCTAATCTAGATATAGTACTGATAGGCATAGGTTCTAGTCATTCATTTCTAGCCACATACCTTGTTTGAGACCTAGAAATTTTGGCTGAATTGTTGACTCAACCCTTACGCTTGAAGACACCTATGGGAGGAGACTCAATGATCACACACCTATACTGGTAGTGTGACCTAAAACTTGGAGGTGAGAGTTTCAGTTGGAACCTCTTGGTGGTAGTGTTGAGGCCTTACAACATCATTATTAGTATGGATTAGTTATCTACAGTCCATGCCCAGATTGACTGTTTTAGGTGAAGGGTACCGTGTGTTTACAGTGATGGAACAGGTTTTACCTTTTTCAGTGAAAAAGGAAACCCAAGAAGCACAAGATTGACTCATACATAAGAGGGTGTAGCCGATTACTCATCATTTGGCTAGCCCGACCCTTGTTGCAGCAGATTTTATGAGCTTCCAGTTTCCAGCATTGGTGGCGGAGTATGAGGACGTCTTTCCTAAAGATGTTCCAAGATTACCTCTTCATTAGGAGATAGAATTATGCATTGATTTACACCCCAGGATAACACCTATATTTTCACCAGTATATCAGATGTCTCTCGTAGAGCTTCATGAGCTGAGGGTGCAGTTGGAAGACTTACAGAGGAAGGGCTTCGTGAAACCCAATGTTTCACCCTATGCAGCCCCAATTTTGTTTTCCAAAAAGGTAGACGGGAGCTTGAGGTTGTGTGTGGACTACCATCACTTGAACTAGGTGACTGTGAAGAAAAAGTATCCACTACCGAGGGTCGATGAACTCTTTGATCAGTTGAAACGAGCATGATGGTTCTCGAAGGTTGACCTCATATCAGGCTATCACCAATTGTGAGTACGAGATGAGGATATACCTAAGACGACCTTCAGATGTCATTATGATCACTATGATCACTTTGTGATGCCCTTGGGCATGATGAACTCCCTAGCAGTGTTCATGGGACTCATTAACTAGATCTTTCAGCCTTACTTAGACCAGTTTATGGTAGTCTTGATCGATGACATCCTTGTGCACTCGACATCTGAGGAGGAGCATGTGAGACACTTAAGTATGGTTCTCTACATACTCTGAGATTACAAATTTATGGGAAACTATTGAATTTATTGTTCTAGATTTAGGTGGTCCACTTCCTGGGACACGTTATCTCAGTAGATGGAGTGGAAGTGGACCCAGCCAAGGTTGAGATAGTGTTATCATGGGTGCACCTAAGAATGTGATGGAGGTGCAAATATTCCTTGGGTTGGCAGGCTATTATCAGAGATTCAAACCTGATTTCTATAGGATATCATCACCTATGAAAGATTTGACTTGAAATAGGTATCCTTTCTTGTGAAAAAAGAAGTGCCAACAGGCTTTTCAACAGCTAAGGTAGAGTTTGATGAGTGCTCTGATCTTGAGATTGTTGGAGGAGGGTGTCAAGTACATAATGTTCTGTGATGCATTAATAACCGTGTTTGGTTGTGTCTTGATGTAGAGTAAATCGGTTATTTCCTATAGTTCATTATAGTTGAGATCAAATGAGTAAAACTACATGACCCATGATCTCGAGTTAGCAACGATAGTCTTCACATCAAAGATGTGGTAACACTACCTAACGGACGAGCGATTTATCATATACTCTGATCACAAGATTATAAAGTATATATTATCTTATAAGTATATGAAATTGATATAGAGGTGATTTCTATAGTTACTTTAGGATTATGACTTTGAGATTTTCTATACTCTTGGGAAGGGGAACATGGTAGCAGATTCTCTCAACAGAAGATCTAGTTCATAGTTGCTGAATGAGGCATCAGAGCAGTTGGCCTCATTATATTTATCCTTTGTGGATATATATGGATAGGATTACCTCCAATTGATGGTTTTTACCTCTCTAATATTACAGTGAGTTAGGAAGACACATCTTGGGGATACCTAATGTGAGACACAACATGCTCAAATATCCATAGGTCTTGATTCTGATAGATATTTAAAAGTGGGGAGCATGTCATTCTTTTTAGAGGATGTACAGTAGTACCGGTGACATTACTAGAGGAGGTTATAAGGGATTTTAATACATACCATTTGGAAGTATATCCAGGCGTGGAGAAGATGTACTGGGACCTCCGACGTCATTTCTGGTGGCCAGGGATGATGAAGAGAGTGGTAGAGTTTTTTTCTCGATGCCTTAATTCTCAGCAAGTGAAGGATGAGCACCAAGTTCCAGCAGGTTTAGCTCAACCACTTGATGTGAAAGAATGGAAGTGGTATGGGATATTTATTGACTTTGTGATGGGTTTACCACATATGTACAAGGGAAACAATTCTATATGGGTGATTGTTGACCAAATCACCAAGTCAGACCAATTCCTAGATATCTAAGAACAAATTTCAGTAGAGATTTTGGGATGCCTCTACATGTAGGAGATAGTTCAACTCCATGGATTTAGATCGATTATTTCTTAGGATCGTGATGACCATTTACTAAATCAGGAGAGTCAGCACTCGTGGGCCAGAAGTTGGTGTGAGATACTACAGAGAAGGTGAAGATCATCCAAGAGTGGATGAAGACTGCACATAGCCGGTATAAGTCTTATTCTGATAAGAAATAGGAGCCTTTGGAGTTCAAGGAAGGAGAAAATGTGTTCCTTAGGGTCTCACCACAATGTGAATTATGTAGATTTATATGGGAAAAAAAGTTATCTCCGATGTTCATTAAGCCTTTTCAGATACTACGTAGAGTTGGCGATGTGGAATACCACTTAGCTCTACCCATGTAGTTAGGCTAAGTACCTGAAGTCTTCCACATGTTACAATTGAGGAGGCATGTACATGACCCATTGCACGTTATCGACTGGGGTGAGATGGAGATCGAGGATGGAGGGAATTTTGCTGAGTACCCAGTGGAGATCAAGGATTGGCAGGAGCAGATCCTTTATGGGTGATTGATTCCTTTGGTGCATTTCCAGTGGAAGTATGAGAATCTCCAAGAGAGAACTTGGGAGTGGGAGGCTCAAATTCATGCTCAGTACCCTCATCTTTTTGAGTAACTTTTTTTTTGGATTTTCAAGGACATATAGCTCCAAGTTTGGGATAATATAATGTCCCATAATTTTCATATATTATTTTTAAATATTATATGCATTGATTTCAATACCATATGCTAATATGATGTGAAATTCTTAGACCCGGTGTGCTAAAAAAATGTTTGAAATATATTAAAATATTAAATAGCACGCACACACAATTTTCCTAAAAAAGTGGAATAAATTCTAAATGGGTGACTGAATTAGAAATCCAAGGACCCCATCGCATTTAGAAAAATGACTTTACCCTAAGCACAACCTAACATTGGTTTGTGCAGTTCAATTGTGAAAAGTTATCATGGGTATTTTAAATGAATAAAATAAATTATAAATTTTTATTTTCAATTATTTTGTTGATGAAGTGATGTAGCGACAAGGTTACTTTTAAATAATACCTTTAAAAGAGATCTAGTGTTAGTATCATAACCTAGGAATTCTCTAGAGATTCTAGGAGGAACCTCTAGAGAATCCTCTTGAGCAGGCAATGACAGAACTTCAGATCATAGATCGACAAGTGCCGTTCTTTGTAGATCTCACCAATGGTGACAACGTGGTGGCCGATCTTCATCAGTGAGTGATCCAAAATCCAGGTAGGATATGTTATTTTAATTCTTCTTTCCCATTCTTTATTCCTATGATGAATGTAGACTAATCCATGAATAGATCGTAGATCGATTGTACTTTCAATATGAGATGATATTTGTGTGATTTATTGAGATTTGATTATAGAATTGTTTTGATTCGTTTACCATTATAATGGTGATGAACCTAGATTGGAATGAACATCAATTGAGGTTAATACCTCTCGATTTATGTGCTTTTCTCCCATGATTTCTTGTGTTCTTGACATGCATTCTTCATTCTTACCCCAACATTGAACAATCGATCATTGCACCTTCGATTCTTGGCATAACGATCCGAAACTGGAGATCCAACAACGGAATGACTCGATGGAGGTGCAACGATGATGAAGGAGGACAGATCAAAGCGATTCGGAAGAACCCAGTCTTTGGGAGAGTTGTATCGTGATGGATTAAATCAGATTTTAGAGCCAATTGAAGGCATGGAACCCATCAATTTGGTGTTAAGGTCGTGAAACGAACTTCATTTTAGAGTTTCAAGGTGAACCAAGAATCAAAGTGAGATTCGGGAGATGGACCAGCACGAGCAGAGAAAAAACACGAGTTTATAGAAAAATAGATACACATGACATGTAGTCCCGACTACATGACATGTGTTCATCATTGGAAAACTCGGTGTGTACATGGTAAGTACACAGACATGGGGTGGAGTACACTGGTTGCCTACACAGCGTGTACTCCCCCACACAACATGATCTGGACCAAGTACATGGGATACCCTATGTACTGGTATACAGGAAGGTGCACATGGGCTGACGTCATGTACTGCTACATAGCCAGAGCACATGAGTGGACCCCATATGGATGGACATGGCGCATGACTCCTTCTACATACTGTGTACCCATCTTATACTAGACACAGTTTGGAATGACATGGGCCATTGTACACGAGAAATACCTGGGGTAAAGGGTTATGGCATGTGACCCTACTACACACCATGTACCCCTTTCTACATGTCTTGATTATCTTGTCCTCTATATCTTGGAAAAGTTTCGTTAGGGTTCATTCCCTTCATCATTTCCCTAAAGGTAGCTATGAATCATTTCTTACACATAGGACTATGATCCCTTTAGGAGGAATTCCTAGATAGAGTTTTTGAAATCCCCCAAGAGACCTGGAGTAGTATCTGCTATTCATTCTTTGTGCCCTAGGTGGAGTTCTTGGTATCGACGTGACCAACACTACACGACCACCGATCCTCTACTTTGCAGGTTAATTCAGATCGAGTTATAGGCATCACCCCATGGCCTTGGATGTGATCCTCATATGTTGTATCATATCTCTCTATTTATATCTTTTAGTGTATCTCTATCATGATAATACCCAATGAGTAGTACCTATCAGAAGAACATCATCACTGCTATCAAACTCAAGAGTGTGTTCTCTTGGATGAGTGCTTTGTGGAATCTTAGAGATGAATTTATAGGGTTGGTATATAGTGGTTGTGACTTAAATCTAGACTATGTGTCTTGGTTGATTATATCTGGATAGTATTTTTATATGTGCTGTAAACATATACCTATGCAGAGATGACTATACTTTCCTTTTTTATATTACATTGTGATTTTGAGGTGTCCTACTAAGTATTGTTATACTCACCCCATGCAAGGTCTTTTCCCGCATGTGTCATGTATTGTGCAGATGATGGACCCTTTGAAGGAGTCCTAGGTGTACTAGGACCAGATGGTGCTTTTTGAGACTAGAAAAATTGAGGTGTGTTCCTGTAGCTTTTAAACAGTAGTTTTGGTACCTTTTTCTTACAAGTTGTACTTGTGGTTATAGACTCTTTTTGGTGGGATTTTATTCTGGACTTGTTTACTTTACTTTCCATTGTACTTTGATTGTGGGACATAGTGGTATGCATGAATTGTTTACTTATTGGTTTTTACATTTCATCATTCTATGGCCTTGGAGATGTGTGCGCGTATAGATACATAGGCAATGCCTCCCATGTTAGTGATATGCCTACTCGGTGCTAGTCACAATCCCCTAGCCTATTAGAGGTGGTTTTGAGGAGTCGTAGAATGGGCCCCACTAGGAAGGTTCATAAAAAAACCCATGACATGGAGCCAATAACTACGATGTTCTCCATAAAGACTTATCAACATTACCTTCTTGGTGAGTACTTTGTTGTTTATTATTATCACAAGAGTCTTAGGTACATCTTCAGTCTAAGAGATATCAACTTGAGGAAGAGGAAGTGGCTAGAGTTCCTAATGTAATATTAATTTAATATAGTATATAATCCTAATAAAATAATTTTAGTAGTATATTCTCACTATAGGAAATATTGTTAGCTTTTTCTAGGTGAGGCATCTGACCATTTAGAATCATTTTAGTTATCCTTGGTGAATGAGGGAGGAGAAACATACCTATGATAAATAGTTATGACCCCTGTAATTCTATAGTGCATTAGGTAAGAGCAACATGGTGATGATTATTGTGATGTTTTACATGACCAGATAGTCACAAGACATGCTTTTGATGGATTTTTTTGAAGGTGGAGAGATTATAAAACTCTTCTAAGGGTGGATAGTGGTACCTGTCATGCTTCAAGAGGATGTGATGAGAGAGTTCTATACATCTCCCATATTGGTGTATCCTATATTTGGAAATATGTACCATTACATAAATGGTAGTTTTGGTGTCTAGGGATGAATAAGAGTGTGGTAGAGTTCATCTCTCGATGCCTCACATGTCAGAAGGTGAAGGCTAAGCATCAAGTGCTAGTGAGTTTGGAACATCCCCTTGAGGTGCCAAAAAGGAAGTGGGATGGTATATACATGTATTTCATGATAGTATTTACATGGATGATGAGAGTTCATGATGCTATTTGGGTTATCTTAGATCGAATCACAATGTCATCCCACTTCCTCTCCATTAGAGAATAGAGTTCAGTGGAAATATTGAGATGCTCTTATGTGTAGAAGATCATTTAGTTTCATGGTGTACCCTAAATGATCATCTTATACCATAATGTTCGCTTCATATGTTAATTTTTGAGAGGCTTATAGGAGGTTTTAAGTACTTAGTTGTGGATAAGCATGATGTTCCACCCCTAGATAGATGGCCAGATCAAGTGGACCATTCAGGTCCTCGAGGACATGTTGCGATATTTCTTGTTGGATATTGGATGATGTTAGGAGGATCACCTACCCTTGGTAGAGTTTTTATACAATAAAAATGTCACTCTACTATCATAGTGATGACTTTCAAGGCCATTTATGGGATACATTTTAGGTAACCAATATGCTATTCATATTTTGGATAATTAAGACTTATGGGCCTGGATTTAGTTCGAGGAACGACATATAAAGTGCAGATCATACAAGAGAGGATAAGGATATCCTAGATCCATAAAAAGTATTATGTGGACTAACTATAGAGGAATTTAGAGTGCATTAAGGGAGACCATGTGTTCCTGAAGGTCTCACCTTGGTTCTATTTATAGAAATTTTGATGGGGCAACAAGCTATCTTTGAGGTTCATCGGTCCATTTCGAATCCTGTGCAAGATTGATGTAGTTGCGTACCACCTGGATTTACTTCTTCAATTAGACCAAGTTCATGATGACTTCTACATTTCACAACTGGGAAAGTATACACATGATCCTTCACATGTTATTGATTGGGGTGAGGTGGACATTGAATATGGATTCAAATTTTCATAGTACTCGGTGGAGATCAAGGATTAGTAGGAGACGATCCTTCATGGAAAAATGTTTTCCCTAGTGCATGTTCTCTCATAGTATAATAATCTTCAAGAGAGTTTTTGGGAGTGAGAGAAAAAAATTAGGGACTAGTACCCTCACTTTTTTGAGTAGTCCTAATTTTAGGGATGAAAGGACTTGAAAGTGTGGAGCGTGTAACAAACCCAATTGTTTCAATTAGACCATTTGAATATTTTATATAATATCTATGGATCAAGTTGGGGAGTTGGTGAAATGTTTCAGGTGTCATAATTCCTCAATATTCATGTGTTAAAAATATTAAATATATTAACACCGACTTTCACATAATCTCAAAAATAATTTATTATATCCCAAAGAGAGATTTGATGATGGTCAATATGGTTTAAAAGAATTTTAGACGTGATTCATGGAAGATTTAGGTGAGAATGAATGATATTTAGAAGAAGTATCATGAAATTATAATTCTAAAAATTTACTAACTACAAGGAATGTAGTTCATAATAACACATATAGTGTGGACCATTTGTTGTGACCCACACCCGACCAGCTTGGCGTGTACTGGAAGTACACACCTAGGGACCTATGTGGCCCCACATGTCATGTTTACTGGGGCAAACCCCGTGTACCATCATAGGTACATGACTCGATAAGATAAGATACATACAAGTACCTTCATAGACATGACACACCGAGTGACCCTTCTACACCCTATGTAGTTGGTTTTGAGACACACCATGTGGGATAGAAGAGCATGACCGGGTGGATGACTTGGGACAACACACCATATAACCCTAAGAAACATCATGTACTCTACCATATATTAGAATAATTCAGTCATACATTGGTTTCCCCCCTCATTATTCTTATGCGGGGTAGGTGTTTCTACCATTAGGATAGAGATCCTCCTGGGGATTTAGTATTTCTCCCATGTAAGCATGGGGATATGATCCTATACCTTTGAAATCAGATAGAGTCAGTATTTCACCCACATTATTGGTAATATATTATATATCTATTTAGTTGGTATTACTCCCATCAATATAGCTTGGACGAGACAAGGACCCTCCACTGGAGTCTTTATTTCACCCATCACATAGGGAATGGATCCTCTAACTTCATTTGAGGGAATGACAGTGTAGTTTTCTTGAGACTTCTAGATCATAAGTTGAGAATACAAAGTTTTTTTGGTTGGCTAAGAGTTGATAATATACTTTGGGACTAGTATCCTTCTATGAGAACATCTAGGCTCTCCTTTCCTTTCACCTATTGGTTATGGTTAGGTGCTGACTATCTCTTTTGTTGTTTTACTTATTGGTGATTTTGGGGTGTCCTATTGGGTATATGTGTACTCAACCCTATATGTGATCTTCTCACACATTTCATATATTATATAGATGATAATATTTTTTATGGAGATATAGGGGGATCAGGCATGGGTGGTGTTTAGTGGTTCTTGGAGTATGTAGTAGAAGGACTGTGGTTAGATTGGTGGTTGCATGTTGATACTATTTTCCTCTTATTTTTAGGTTAGACCTACTTTCTGGTCACGGGGTATGTATTTTTTCCTCCTTATTTTTACTATGTATTGTCATACTCAATTGTGGGATATTATAGGTTGTTCATACATTAATTATTCTATTTTAATTTCCACATTACTTGGATGTGTATGGAGATATGTGTGCATCTGTATAGGTACATTATTCTAAGGCCTCTCATATGTGTGATATGACTACTCACTATTGGTCACCAACCCCTATAATATTGGAGGTGGGATTGGGGCATCACACTAGGATTACTGCTAGTCAGGTGAGGCCTGATGGGTTGGGTTGTGTTAAGATAACTCTTAAGGAAGTGTGGAATGTACTTATGGGAATGGATACATACTGGTCAGTAATGTAATGAAAAATATTGGGGGTGGAAAAAACCTCAATGATGCATGGATAATTGACTTGGGGGTAACATGGTACATGATTTCTTGACGAGAATGGTTTGATCCGTATGAACCTATCATGAAAGGATTTTTGTACATGGGGATCAAATACACTTTGAATATCATTGGAGTTGTTACCATCAAACTAAAGATGCATGATTTTATATTTTTGAAACATCCTAGGAGTATTCCATGTGAAGTGATTGAAGATGAACATATTGTCTTTGGGATAAATTTATGAAATCAGGTGCAAGACTCGCACTGAGAAAGGGGTGATCAAAATTGTAAAGGGTAAACTTTTGATGATGAATAAAGAGAATATATTAAAGAACCTATATGTGATTATTTGAAAAATTTACAAGGAGGTAGAGATAGTTTTTTCATCAACTACCTTGAAAAAATCATTGAAAACCCTATGTAATTTGAAGCTTTTCTATATGTCTAAATGAATATTGAATATTCTTAATGATCAAAAGTTGTTTCCTAAGATTAAAAAAGTATCCCTACAATTCTATGAGAATTATGTTTTGAGAAAACAATACAGGTTGAATTTAAAGATGCCAATTATGAGGAGTAAGGAGATCTTAGATTTGATCCATTATGATGTTTGGAAAGCACTGATTATATCCCTAGGAGGAGAAAGATAATTTTTATCATTCATTGATGATTATTCCAGGATATATTGGGTATACCTAATTAAGATAAAGGTATGTGTTTTTAAGGTATTAAAAATATTCAAAGTGAAAAAGGAGAGTGAATCTGGAAAGAAGATCAAGCGTTTGAGGAGTAACAATGGTGAATAATATACAATCAAGAATTTTGATACCTTTTTTTCAATATAGAGGAAGCAAGATACAATTCATAGTGGAAAACACTTCTCAATATAATGGAGTGATAAAGTAGATAAAAAAACCATTTTCAATAGAATAAGGAAAATTTTGAAGACTATAAGAGTTTCCAAGACATTTTTGGGAAGAATCAGTGAAGACCATATATTACGTGATCAATAGATCTCCTTCAGTGGTGTTTGATTTAAAGAAATTGATGGAGATGTGGACTGGTAGAGCTACTAAATATTCTCGGTTATATACTTTTATAAGTTCTATATATGGAAAATTTAATGATAAAAAATATTGAAGTTGGATTTTAGGTTTGGTAAATGTATTTTCTTGGGATATGTTGATGGTGTGAAGGGGTATCATTTGTGGGACCCCATTTCCCACAAACTTATCATCAGTTGGGATTTCATATTTTCTGAAGATATGTAAAAAATGATGATTGATATATACATGAATAAATAGAATAAATAAACTACAATAGTTAAGGTGTAGGACTAATAAAAGGAAGAGAATATTTCCTCGGAGGCATTACTAGAGCATGACTATCAAGTACCAGTTGAGTCTGGATCACAATAGTTAACTCGGGAGAAAAGAGCACCAATATGGAACTTAGATTATTTCATTGAGAAAAATATTGCATATTTCATATTCATAGAGTATAAAGATCCATATTATTTCATATATGTGACTTAGAGTCCACAACTATCCTCATGGATATCGGCAAGGCATGAATAAATTGAAACCCAACATAAGAACAATACGTCAGATCTTGTTCCATTACATCATTGAAGGAAGTTTATCGATAAAAAATGTGTCATTAAGATCAAGAAGGATAGAAAGGATCTGGTGGAAAGATATTGTGCAAGACTGGTGGTCAAAGGAAATACTCAAAAGGAAGGTATTGATTTCAATAAAATATTATATCCTATTATTAAACTGATGATTATTTGGGCAGTCTTGGTGATGAGTTCTATATACAGATTACATATAGAGTAGCTATATGTGAATAAAACTTTTATCCATTGTGATTTTGATGAAGAAATCTATATGATATAACCAAAAGTTTTTGTAGAATAAGCTAAATAGAACTTGGTTTATAGATTGAACAAATATCCACATGATATCAAGTAGGAACTGAGGTGTTTCTATAAGATATTTTATTCCTATATCATAATCCTTGGATATAAAAGACTTCATTTTGATAATTGTGTATATTTTTGAGGTTTATAATGTAATTATTTTATCATTATTCTACTGTATATGGATACCGTATTGGTTACATTCCCCAATAATGACCAGATTCAGGATAGAAAAGCACAATTGGCTAGGGAGTTTGATATGAAAGACTTGGGACCAACAATTTTTTTTGAGATACAAATTTACTGAAAAATAAATAATGAAAATATTTGGATATCATAGAATAATTAATTGAGGAAATTATTGAAATGACTCAACATACAAAACTGTAGGCCAATATCTATACCTCTTCTTATTAATTTCAACTTATCCTCTATTATGTGTCGTAATAGTGAAACAAAGAGGATTGATATGTATTGAGTACCATTTTCATCAAAAATGGGGATTCTTATGTTTTCTATAGTTTTCACTAGATCAAGCATTGAACATCGATGAAAGCAGTTAGTCAGTATATGGTGAATCTAGGATGAGAGCATTAGAATACAGTAAATAGGTGAAAATATCACAAAGGTATGTGTCCAACACTGAGAGGTGGGTGAACCAGTGTTAGTATATTTTTTTAAACCAATTAAAACTTTTATCCCTTGTCACATATTCCTTGTTTAGTGAATGAATTTCTTGTTTTTTCACTCTTTCTTTATCTTAACTTTGGTTTGTATGTATTCATATAAATAGGAAAGAAACTCAATAAGAACACCAGATTTTGTTAATGAGGTTCACCTCTATTAGTATGAATACATCCCTAGTGTATTGTGGTTATTATCCCCCCAAAAATTCCTTCTAATTATGTAAATAATCATGGGTAAGGGCATGGACTTGGTCCTTCCATCTTGGAACTGAATTGGTATAAAGAAATCAATGGATTATTGTTTTGTAATCTAAACAAAATATAGGATTTGTTCTACTCCTTATGAAGTGTGATCAGAAACTCATATCAAGTATTCTTCTTGACATAAATTATATTATCTCCTACTTTAGTATAAAAAAATATTCTACATTTTTTCAAATTATAAAAATTAGTGTGTTATCTCATACTACTTCAAAGTTATATAGCATATGAAGGCTATAAGTTGGCTCCATCAATCCCTCAGCTAGAATATGATCAGTGTTAGAAAAAGTTGAGAAATCTTCTATTATTCTTACTTATCTTATTCTTGTTTTTCTTCTTCAGCATATAAAAATAATATTTTTTATGAATCACCAGATATCTATCTCTCTTCAATACTAAAATTTTCAATAATAAGTAGTACTAACTCATCCCACTCCTCCTTCTTTTTCATAGACTCAAAGAACCTATAATATAATTGAAGTTGAATTTTGTCACTTATTCTTCTCCTTCAATAAATATATATTTCAAAAACTCAGTCCTCGTTATTTCCACAATATCCAGTACATTTGAATCTTATTAAATGTTATACTTCAATTCTCATTCATCAGCCTCCCTAAATACTTGGGATCAATTAATTATTCATGATATTATGAAATAATGTAGTATTTTTCTCAATTTAAATTCTATTAAAAATTCACTATACTGAAGTCATTTTGAAAAATATCCATGTTTGCATGAACACATGCACTATAACATGTCCATATCTCTTTTGGCATGGTAACATCTCAATATGTTGAGTCCAATTTGTGTGTGTTGTATTTTTTGTCAATGGTTGTCACTGAATATGGATCTTTCATTAATGATTGATGTCAATATGTAAGAAAGAATAATTGGAGTGAAGTGGAGCTTGGAATTTGGAAGAAAAATCCCAAGAATATCATAAAGAATAGTTCCCAAGTATTGTGTCACCTTGTATTAATTTAATATTGATTAATAGTTGGTGTTTTAATTTTCTTCACATACTAAAAGTTTTTGTTTGAAGTTTTTTTGTAATTATTTATATGACATAAGAAGAATTAATTACCTTGGAAGCATTGGGAGATCTATTTATTATTTAAAGAAATAGTGTTTTGAATATTTGACTTCCATGGAGGAGTTATAATGGTAAATTATATATCTATTTGATGAATACTTTTGAGAAGATCCATTAATTTTTATTAGAAGAATGAAATTACTTTGATGAAGTTAAAATAGAATAAGAAAAAGGTGGAAGATAGAAGGATGGAGTTTTGTTTTTTGAGTATTTTCATTATTTTTTGGTATTTTATAAAGGAAATTATAAAGTTTACTAGAAAAAAATATAGCCAACTCAAAGCCATCACATCCACCCAAGAAACCAAGGAATCACAAGGACACCTACCCCATCATACCCCAACTTTACTCTAGAATTTTCTTTATTTTTGATCCTCTGTTGTTTATCTCTCCTTCCAGGTATAATTTCATTGAAACTTGGATTTTGTCATGAAATTAATTTCATATGGTTAATGTATGGTGAGTAATAACCAAGTAGAAAATGAGTGATATGTCCATAGTTTATGTTAGTATCAAATTTCACATTTGTATACAATTAGTTTAATTGTGAAGAAAAACCATGAATTATGCCTTGGTTGATCCAACGAGGCTTTCATAGTTGACACACAGTTTGGTAAACTATGCAGCGAACCATGAAGTATGTCCAAGTCATTAAAAATGTGAAATTTCCATTATTTACTCTCTTATTTTAAACTAAATTACTTTATCTTTTCTTCCATTCAAACCCTAAGCCCCTTGTGCCTCTACCCCTTTATTCCCTCTATACCTATGGTGATTTCCATGGATTCATTTATGGTTTCAAGCTGATTCTTCAAGGTAAACTCTATGGACGTCCTCTCCTATCCTTTTTCTTCCCTTTTTTTATTTTTTCCCTAGAAAGGTTGAAGAAACCTAGGTTTCTTACTATATCTATATTTAATTATGGTTTTATTTATTTTTGGGTTTATCATGGTATTCTAGGGTTCTCTTAACCTTGTCAAAGTGTATTTTTATTAGTTTTTAAAAGTGATGAGATTAAAGGTTGGTGGTGCCTCTTATAGGTCTTTAAATATATAACTATGATTTATTGTGTTTTATAACCCATGTTTTTAATGTTTTAAAAATAAAACCTAGTATGTCTAATGGTTTTATTAAAATAAAATGGTTTTGTCTTTAATTTCAATGGGTGTGAAGGTATTTTTCTCTTAAAATATAAATCCCAAATATCTTTTTTTTAATTCCAAGCACATCAAGTGTTTAAATAAATGTCCATTTGTCTCTTATAAGGGAACTAATGCACTTAGGATGATATTTTAGTCTTTAAATGAATTCATATAAGGTTTTACATCAAGGTTAATGGTGTGTTTGGTTCCTTAAAAGTTTTTGATCTATTTTGAATAATTGAAATTTTATGGTGATTTTATGATTTTGGTTTCAAAGTGTTTTGATCAATTACTTCCCTAAATGGTTTCTTAAAGACCTATTATTATTTTCAAAATAGTTTTCTAAAATATAGTAATCACTTAAGACATTATCATTTTATTTTAAAAAATGGATGTTTTTGTCGACACTTTGTACATGAATTATGCCTAGTGAAGTTTATTTTATATTATTTATGTGCCTTGATGAAAAAATTGGTTTTTTCAGTGAAGGGTGATTGGAGGTGGGGTTTAGAATTGTTTTATGATTATTATGATTATGTATTTATGTGATATTTTATTAAATCACCTCCCTTTATATGTCATGGGAATCCATGGGTTGTTAGGTTGGAGACTTAAGATGATTCTCAGTACTATTATATAATCATGCTATGGATAGTGGCCCTAATTTTAGAGTTACTCTACCTACGGACTTTCCCCTTGGTTAGGCCAGGTAGGATAAAACTGGGTATTAGGGTGGGTTATTGGTATCTGGTACCAATATTTTTATATAGTGATTTTGTTAGTGTTGTTCGAGTTTGTCCCCAAAGCTCCTAGGTTCCCATTATTCTTGAGATTATTTTACTTGTATTTTTATTTGTATTACTATGCCTTAGTTATATTTTGTTTTTAAGAACCTTTATAAAATACTTGTTCAAAAAACTCTTACCCTGATGTTTTTATTTTAAAACTATATTATTTAATTGATTATTTTCTATATTTAAATGTTTCATCTTAATTTAAAAAGGGTTTTCAAAGAAAAGTGTTTTGGTTTTGTTTTAAAGGGAAAAAAGTTAATTTTCTAAATGTATTTTAAACTACCATGAAATGGTTTTATTTTCAAAGAACATGCATGGGATTTTTGATGGTTACCTACTAGGAATTTTATGATCATGCACATTATATTATAAGTATAACTAGATATGGAGGGTCATGATAGTTTAGTATTATATTCTTGGTTTGGGTTTATAGAAGTGGAAAGTGGAAATTATCCACTTGCACTTGGATATGGGTAAATGTGGATTATTTCATTTATTTAGTTTGGGTAACATCGATGTCTCGACCACATCAATGACACCCGCATGTCACTATTGTTATTTTATATTATATTTTATTTTTTTGGGTAAATTTTAAATCTTTGTAGAGTTTTGTTTGAAAATTTGAAATTTCAAGATATTTTCCTCAATGTGTGGTTTAGGAGAAACAACGTGGCCACCCTTACATGGGGATTTTTCAATTCATTTTGTTCATACATGGTTTAACCTGTAAGATCAATGCATGATTTGGATCGAACCACGTGATTATTAAGGGAAACTATAAAAGCCCTTATTGTATAAGGGTGATGGAGTATGGATTTCATTTTGTTAGTAGAAACTATTCAATTAAACCATGAAAGGGTGTGTTTTTCATCTAGTGTCTTCTGTACGGTTGTAAAAAGTTTTAAAAAACATGCATCCAAACTATGTGAGCTACCCAATTTTTTATTTTTTTATTTTCCTACTTTTACCTCACCTAATTTTTAAGGGGTTTATTTCCCCTCTTCTACCCTTCCTATTCATGTAATCCAGGTTCCCAAGGAGGATATCCCATCCTTCTTTCATGATTTCAAGCCTTTATTTCTCTAATTTCTTATGTATTTCTTGAGGCTAGACCTATATTTCTCTTCTTTATCCATTCCTCATCCTATTTCCTTCATTTATTTTTGGTTTCATTTCTCCCATGAAATCCTAGGAGTCCTTTTTGGTTAATAATAGGGTTTTTGTGGTTATAAATTAGTATTTTTTATTGTCAGGGCTTGTAGAGGGTGTCTCTTGTCTTTTTTGAGAGCTCGCGATTGAAGGCGACACATTAGAGCTTGTTGGGGCTTGATTTTTCCATGCTTGAGTTATAAGTTTTTGTGATATTTCATTAAATAAAATGTCATTTGGTGCTTAATCATTTTAAATGCTTTAATTTATAGATTAAATGTATATGCGATAAGTATATTGAGTTTCAAAAATGTTTTAAAGTAGTGTTAACTTGGAATAAAGTCATTTTAAATGGATTTCATGGGTGTTTTATAGGTTTAAAAGTTTTTGTAGTTTCCAAGTGACTTTAAATTTTTAATAGTATGTTTTGGAATGGAATTGTTTTAATGAAATTTGACCCTGTTTGGGTCAAAAATTGGGTGAGGTGTGGGGTTTTATGAGAAATGTAAATTTAATGAGTTTGAATATGATTTATAAATGTTTTGGTGTAGGGGATGATTTGAAATGAATTCCAAAGGATGGAAGAATTCATTGGAATCTTAAGACAAGTTTTGTTAAGGCTTGTTTTCTAATTTTATATTATATTTCATGGTGTGTGTGAGAACCTCTTAGGACCCCCTTCATTATTTTATATGTGTGTGTGATATGGATGTATCTCAAGGGGCATGCTTTATATTTCATTTGATATGATTGATATAAAAGGATTAGTTTCTTACAAGGGTGTAGGAGGTGAGATGAGATTTATGATTATTTTTTTATTCTTAATTTATGTTCTCATTGATTGAATTGTTGTGATTGATTCCATTGAGTTTTATCATGGGACCCTAGGTTTCTAAGTATAAGGTTTGGATATGTGTTACGCCCTCCTGTCCCACTAACTATTTCCCTAGGATACTAGTGCCCTCTTAGGTGTTTTCATGTACTCAGTGTCCTAATGGGGTGTTGAATGGGATTTGTTCTATTTTCACTAGGGTAACCCTGTATAAAGTATTTTTGATGATACTAGGTCCAGTATCATTCATTTTAGAGTCTAGTTTGTTTCCCAAGACATGATATGATTCTATATAGGGGATGACCTCCCTTGTATCCCCTATTTTGATTGAACCATTTTAGAACCATGATTTGTTTTAGTTTTTGGTTTCTTATCTTATATTATTTTTGGAAAAGTGATTTTCTTGTTATCTTATTATTCATGTTTGTTTTATCTTGTTATAGAGAAATGATTTTCAACGTGTCTTTGGAAAGTGTGTGTTTCTAAAATGAATTTGAAAAGATATTTTTGGAAATGGGTATTTTAACTAAAAGTAAATGTTTTAAAGCAGTTCTTTCAAAAGGGTCTGATTTCCATAAAAAGGGGTCGATAGTTTGTGCGAATACTTATGGATTAATATTAAATATTTTCTAACTATATTTCAAAGTATCATAAAATGAAATTTCTTTTGAAATAAGTACAAAAACTATTGGTTGATATCCCACCAAGATTGGTTTTTTTCACACCCTGAATACTTCATTCAGTGTATATAGTCTATATGGTTTCTTTTTCAAATTCCTTGGCTAGATTTTTGTCCTAATGCTAGGTTTAGTTTGGGTTATTGGTTGGATTGGGATGTGGAATTTGACCATAGGGTCACATAGAGATGGTTAGTTGAGGCTTAGTTATATTTTTTTATTTTTATTCATGATATTTTCTCGTATTGAACATAAAATCCTAGATATTTTTTAGTTTATTTATTTATATATGAGATTTTAGTTATCATATAGTTCTATTTTTTTGATGATTGTATTGATTTATTCTTTTTGAGTACTCTATTGGATGTTTATTTTGGTTATTCCATTTTTGGATTATTATTTATTTATTCATGAGAAAAATCATTCACAAGGCATGTTATGTGATGCCTAAAAACAAGTTTATATACCTTGGAGATCAAGAATGTCCTTCAAGCTAGTGGTGGAGTTGGTCCGGTGTTGGTTTTGGTGGAAGAACAATACGGTTCATTATAAATGGTATCAAAGTCAATACCCAACCATAAGTGTATTGAGACTAATTGGGATTGTATTATGGGGTTCAAAATGATGATTTTTTCTTTAGGGGGGGGTGAGGATAATGTAACACTCCTTGAAAATTGTAACTTAAAGACCAAATTTTACAACCCATGTTAATAAGGCACAACTATCTTTTCAAGAGCCTTCCTGATTAGAACTCAATAGTTAACTGTGTTCATCCTGGAGTGGTTTTAGGATAGGTTTCACATCCTGAAATTTATTTTCTTTATTATTTTTTTTATTTTATGGTATTTTGTACTTTAATTTTGGAATGATATTTCTCAAATTTTAAAAATTTTGAAGTTTTTGTGAAGGGAACACAATTTGACTGTATGGTAGTACTAATCGTAGGGAAATCATTTGATTGAACTAAAACTTTTAATATATTCATTCATCATGGTTAGTGCATGGTTATTCTAACCATGTGGTTACTAGGTATATCTAGAATGGGTTTCATTTTTGTTGCACAACTAGGTAAACTGTGTGGCCTAATTGTGCATGTCAACTAGATCTTTAAAATTTTGAAATTCTCTAATTCCCCTTACAAAATTAAAGCAAAAAATTGGGATGTTTCTTCACCATTCATTCGATATGTATTAATATATAAGGGTTCCCCTCCTCCTAATCCCCCCTACATATTTGATCCTTCTTCCACTCAATTTTTTGAGGTTTATTCCAAAGTAAAGCTATTTCCTTCTCCATCTCTCCATTTTATCTTGTTTTCCTCATCTTCCCTTGCCTTAATATCTTCTTGGATGAAACACAAGGTGGGTTTTTAACCTAAATCATCATGTATTGTGATTTTAGGGTGTGTGGATTATTCTTAAATCCCTATTCCTTATTTATTCAATAGTTTCTTCACATTCGCACATGATTTGAGTTTGTAAGTTCCTTATTTCCCCCTGTTATAACATTCCATTTGTTCTTGATCATTTACTTAATAATTTATTTTTTAAATTATAGATTTTTAATTAAATATGAGTGTGTTTTATGGATATTTTTCAAATTAACTTAGTGTTTAATAAGGTTTAAAATTCTAATCAGGTTTTCATGAAAAATTAATTGGGTTTTAAAGGATTTTATTTGGAAATTTCATCTTATTGGAATTTAGAATGTATTTGAAATTATTATTGTGATTTTTATTGGTTTATATGTATATTTGTGATATTTATATATTTTTTTAGTGATTTTGTGTTATTTTTATATCTTATTTTATTGGATTTAATGAGGTTTTAAATGGGGTTTATCCCTTAGTTTCAAAGTGTTCCAATAATGCATGGTTTCAAAATGGTTTTCATAAAGTTTTTCAAAATTGAAATTTCATGGTTTATTTAAAAGGTCCCTTTGGCACATTGAAAAAATGTTTTGTAAACTAAGACTTGTTTTTAAATGGGTTTCATAATATGTTTTTGAAAATAGTTAAACTAGTTGTGAATTTAAGGCATGGTCGACACCTTCATTATCTAAAGTCAAATTGTTATGACCATGTGGTTGGTTCAATAGTGAACCATATATATGATGTTATGGAGTTATAGATATATTTAATTTAGGAGGATAAATTTAAGGGGGAGTGAAAATAGGTGGGATGATGTTGATTCCACTATATATGTCACCTCACCACTTTTCACTTCTTTCATGGGGATCCTAGGTGACTTAGTGAGGGATGGAGAGACAATTACTATCTAGTCTTGATTAGATAAATTAGACCCCCCCTAAACATGTAATGGGAATGGGCCTTGGGTAAGTGACACATGTGAGGCTAGTTGAGGGTAGTTTGGGTGGTTATAGACTTGGGAATGCATCGATAGGTTGAGAGATGGTAGAAACTAGAATACGTCTAGGGTCTCCTCATGGTAATTTTGGGAATTTCCCATGATTCATGTACCTATACTGATTATTTCTTTCATTATTTATTTATGATTTTTTTTTTTGATATTGTTATCATACTTCATTTATTTATGTTCATTTTATTTTACCTACATTATTTATTTAATGTTTAGTACTGTTACCGCATGGTTACTTATGTTGTTGATTTTTATCATTTTAAGTTTAAATTATTATATATTTTTAATCTGGATTTTGGAATGGGGTTTTAAATTAAAATTTGAAATTTATTATCCTGTAAAGGTTTTGGGAAATGGGTTCCTTTAAATTCATTTTGGGATTTATAATGATTTTGGAAAATTTTATTAGTTAGTTTTTTAAAAAATGGATGAAAACCTTAATTTAAAATATGGTATTTCAAAGTAGCAATATTTGGATGTTTTAGAAAGGAAATTACATGGAATATCTAGTAATTACCTACTGTCCTATTGAGATCACACCCTATATATTCCACTCAGCATCAGTAGACCCAAGTCTATTTTCAGGTTCGGGTTTAGTCTTGTATCTTGATAAGCAAGATGGTATTGTGGATAGATGGTGACTAAGAAGTCACATGAAGATCATGTCAGGTATTTTAGTTTTTATTATTTATTTTTAGTAGTTTTATCATCTATATTAGATTTCTATTTTCTATAATTTGTATATTCTCTACTACTGTTGTGTATTTCATTTGGATTTTTTTAGTATAGTTGTGTTCTATTTGGCCTTGTTTATATTTTGTATCAGCTTGTTTGATTTGGTGTGGGCATCAAATGTATGGATAGATCATGAAAAAAATCTCTGGAAAATTATATTTCTTATCAAATCATATTTATTTGGATAAATAATTCCCACTTGAGTATATTTTATGCCCTCTTACTTGTCACTAGCCCATGTGGATTGGGAACACCCCTTGGGTATGTCACAGGCTAACCCAGGTACCCGGTTTAAGGGTGGCCCAAAGTTAGTTCATGAAAAAATGGCATTGAAGCCTAGAATTTTTGGTGACCTGGGTTTTTAGAGTGCCCTTTTTTATTTGGTATCTGTGGTAGATTGGATTTAGGACTATTATAACTAAAGAGGTAGGAGATGGAAGGGTCTAGTGAGATCTTACTCATTCCGAGCCTCGAGTTTCCATGGGGTGTTGGGCTATGATTCTTGAATTTTAAGTTTTATTTTTTTATAATAGGATTTTTTTAATTTATATTGGTGGTATTTTAGATTATATTGATGTTTTATAGGTCATTTAATAGGTTTTCCATATTTTGGAGGTGAACGGGCAAGAAGAATTAGAGGCACATAGTTACCCATCATGGTCTGGAAAATCATGTGGATACTGTGAAAATGTTTATGTTTCCATCCATTATAATTCTCTATGGTTGGTGCACAATCTAAAAAAATGTGTGGATGATTCATGCACATCCAATAGCCTCCCATTAATGTTTTTCATTGAGATCACATTGACCAAATCTCTCTGTGTTGTATGTAGATGTTATTTGGGATGGTTTAAAGAAATTTTCATGGTACATTGGTGTTAATATGATTAATTTCAATGAGATTTTCTGATTGAGACTTGGTTTTCAAAATTTAAAATAGTCTTGTAAATTAATAGAGAATATTTCTAAAACAAATTTAAAATTGAATCACTGTTTTCAAAATGGTAAATATTTTTTGAATTACCTTATTGGGTTTTAAAAATCTTTTATGGAGTGTTTTGAAACTTTTAAAACTAAGGTGTGTGACTTTGAAATAATTATTAACAAATGTATTATTAACAAATGTATCCATAACATGGTACACACACACTAGCTGCTGTTGTTTTCCCATTTTACCGCTTTCTAAATGTGGGAAAAATTCACCCCTTTCATCGGTGATGTAAACTCCTTGATCAAAACAGAATGATGTGATGTTGGTTCATCCTTCCATGGATTCATCCTCAGAATTCTTCACCTAGTTTGGGTATCCCTCATAGATTAAAGTATGTTTTTGGAACTCATTCTCAATTCCATATCTTTGCGGATGTTGGTTAATTACACTACTTCTGTTTGGATATTCCAAGGGGTATTGATAGGGAAAAAACCTTTGGCTAAGAGAGTAGTCACATTGGGCATCACTGGAATTTATGGATTCTAGGAACATTGGTCACCTATATTCTTCTTCATAAGAGGGTATGTCATAGAGGCACCTTAGGTACATAACCCGAGGAATCCCATGTCGATCATGGGGTATCTGATTCCAAAGGAATATCTTCCAAGGCTTTTAACTCAGGAATATCATGTTTAGAATGGGAAAGAATTATGATTCAGGTCACGAGTTTAATGTCTTACAGAGATGGGGTGAGACTGATCCGAACACCCCATGGAGGCAGATCAAGGAGGTACACCCTTAGGAGGGAGCACCTAGAAGATTTACCAATGGACAAATCAGAACTCCCCATGGAGGTATATCTAGGAGGTGTTTCCCATAAAGGGAAGATGTAACACTATGAAGGTTGATCTGGACACCCCTAAAGGTGGATCATGAAGGTGTGCCCTTATGAGGGGAGAACCAAGGTTTACCATTGGTTGGTATTGAACCTCATAGAGGCGTCCTACATACCCAGTTTAGAAGGCAGGGATCAAAACCCATGTAGTTTGAGAGGTGGTGTAGGGCTTACACATAGAAGCTTCCCAAATGGATGAAATGATATCACTAGGATGTGGTGGATTATGTAAAATCAGGATGGATTATTGATGGAGTGGATAGAATGGATGGAGTGGATGGAGTGTTGGGTGGTGGGATTGAACCTCAGGGAGGCTTCCTATGTATCCCAATTGTTTTGGAATCAAATTCCACGTAGTTCAGGATGGGTATTGGGGGATTACACCCAAGGGGGAGGCCCATGGAAATGAAGCGTATGGTTGGGGATTATGCATGGAAGTAGCCCAATTGGGGAGATATGATGTGGTTGGGGCTTATGCATAGAAGCGACACAGTTGGTTAAAAGTCTGAGACTTATTTCTATGGAGAGGTCCTAATAAAGAGGTTTAGGGAATGTCATGATCTCCTTTAACCTATAATCCCACATGAGTTATGCTCGGTGTGAGAATTAAGAGGAATGAAAATACCTAACACTCATATCATAAAAGAAGTGTCTATGAAATATGGCATGGGGCATGCACATAGAAGCTTCCAAGGTGGGTGGAATTTCTGGTGAGGAGAATGTCATTCCATATAAATGGGGCTTACGCATGGAAGAAACCCATGTGGACATGGTGAAAAATCCCAAAGGCAAAGGGATGGGCTATTGAGAGTAAGAGAGGTGGAAAGGTTCCTAGTTCCCATCCCCTCTGATCCTCATATCTAAGGAAGGAAAAGAGGATAAAGTGTGCCACCTCCTACAAGAAAGGCTAGGGGCTTACTCTAGGAGGGATTCCTAAGGAGGATGTCATTCCCTATGGGAGAGGATGTCATTCCATGTGCAAAAGATCTCATTCTGTGTCACTCGTACATGAGACATCCTACACCTATCTCATAGGGTAGGGCCACAGTTTAACATCATGTTCTGAGGATGATGGTGCTGGGCAGTTTTACATCATGCAGCTCGGATGTGGGGAACTCACTCCTTACCCCTTGAGCTTACATAACCATCATAAATGCAATGCTAGGTGGGAAATGTATTTGTAAATTCTAGTTTGGAATGGTTGGAGGATTATTCTATCACGAGTTCCATGTTAGAATCTCTATGATGAGAACCAAGTGGGATTAACACACCTATACTGAGAAGAAACAGGTATGGAAATGCATGGGATGTATCTTGAGGGACTAGAAAATCACAACGAGCAATCCTAAAGGGATGTGCGCAAAAGGTTCATTAAAGGGATGAGGGTTTCACATAATAGGATCTCAAACATGGTGTTTTGTGACAAAGGATATCCACAGAGCATCAAATAGTGGGTGTGCTCAAGAGTGGGTGCTTGTGTGCATGGTTAGACCTGCACACAACTTTGGAGAGTTTCACACATGGTAAAGGTTGTGTATAAGAGGTTATCTTGCATGCACCTGACTTAAGATTGATAGAGATTGGGAGAGGGTCAAGCGACTGTGTTCCCAATCTAAGGAGGACCCCCAGGGAACCTGTCATGCAAGATCTTATACCTTAAGGTTTCTATTCTTCTATGATGTCATGAAAGACCATTCATACATGTAGAAGAGCGACACTTTAACTTTTGTAGGATCACCTTCAAGATGGGGGGTCTTCAATATATAGATGAAGATTTACATGGCATTGAATAATATTTCGGTCTTGAAAGAGGCCTTCTTCACACCCTTGACCTTGGAGAGCACACAAGGGATGGTTTGACATCACATTGGGAGTGAAAGAGCTTTCCTCATGACTTCAGTTCTTCTGCGCAACATAAAAATCTTATGCGCACCTTCCTTGGTCATTTGAGTAGCCTGTGTGGAAGGGGGAAAGATACTTTGCATTGAGAATTCCAGTTCTTTGCACATGGATTTCAATCTTTCACGTACACCTTGAAACTTGTGTCCAAATTCCTTGGATTTCTCAGAATGTTCCATTGATTTGGATGATGCATTTGGTTTACCCAAAGATGTCCTTTTGTAGCTTCAAGTGGAATTCAGTGCAAAAAATTCCTCCCATTAGAATCTAAACTAAAAGGGGACGAAAAGGCCAGGTTCCAAGGGAAACACCAAAGATTCAAGTAGATTCCATGCATTTCATATAAAACACAGCTAGGGTAATGTAAGACACCTTATACAAGCACTGAATACTGGGTCCATTCTTATAAATAAGTAGTGGTCCCCCCTTTTACGGTACCTTGAATTTTCACATGATAATAGATTCAATATCGTGTGTGAAATTTCAAACCTTATGCGTGAAAAACCAAGCTTCAACTTCTTCTTTCACACAACTATTTATGTTATAATTCCGGTATTTTGTGCGTCTATGGCCTGATCTTGCACATACTCTCACATCTTGTGTGCCAAATTTCTAATCTTATGCGATTAGCCCTTAGAGTTTTCAAATCCATTTGGAATGGCCAACCCACATGATGCTGCCCAGATGAATGCCACTATCACTGCTCGAAGGGCCTAGATGACCGAAAACCCTCAGATTCATCAATCTAGAATGTTTGTATCAGAAAAACAGATGTTTCTGGGTATGATGATTCAATCGAAAAGGGAATATCCTTGAAGTGACTATCTCCCCTTGTGGAACTTTGAACTACCAGATGAAGTGGCTATCCCAGATTCTGCGATCGATTCACCACGGTCATGGTTCACATGTGAAGATAAGATCTCATGATATAACATCAATGTGCATGGTCACATTTCCATGGATCATAGGAATTTTTCTATCCATGTATTTAATGGGAGGACTAGGTTGGTCACATGGGACGATCTAGTGGAAGAAGAGTTACTAACCCATTACACCACTACCTTCCAGAGCAACATAAGGGATAACAGAAAGGTATGGTAGAATGACTGGGACTTGCGATCAGGTAGAAATTTCACCAGTTAATGGTTGTGGTAATACTAGGTGCACTTCACATGCCAAGAATATGAGGAAGAGCTACGTGGAATTGGGTTGTACGAAGCGGTATGGACTTCGTAGTTCCATTTCTACTACTATCAGGAGCTAGTCCCAAAGATCCTTATCCATTGGTCCCCGTACATGAACATGTTTCATCTACAACACATGTAAGTTGACATCAGCCTATGGTACATCCACTATATCAGAGGAATCCCACTCAAGGGATTATAGTATGGAGAGTTCTTTTCACTATATAATACCTAGGTAGACCATGAGAGGACCCTAATATCAACATAAAAAATCCTAACAGTAGTAAAGAAGAAGATGAAGATAAAATTCATTCAAAAGGAAATCCCATTCCAAGAATGTTTTGAATTATTCTTCAAGAAGGATGAGAATGTTAGGATGTCTTATTAAGGAAAGCAATGTCCAATTGCATCTCAGAGAGGTAAGGTTGGCTCATATTGGTTCATCCTCGAGGAAGGATAATATCAAAAGTGGGGGTAAAACATGGTGGGACACTAGGATATGATGATTCAATATAGTTCCTTAATTTCCATCTTTTTGAGTGGGTGGCTACTTCCAATGAGGGAAATGAGGATGTGAATCCTCCCAAGAACACTAGTGATGGCTGTGATTCCGATAGTTGGAAACATGGTCGACTTGGGAGTACCTGTGCTGGCTAGGATCTATAGTATATTAGGACATTTTTCAAGGGGAAATATGATAAAACATAATTTTATTTAATATTTTATTGATAATAAATGACATAATTTCCCCACATTTTGTTAAATATATTTATTTATAAAATATTTGGGATTAGATCATTCATTTAAAATTTTTATGAAAATTCCAGTTTTACCATTTAAAGTGCACTGTAGTATTTTGGAGACAAATATTTTTATGTGTAGTATTTAAACTTGAAATATTGTAACAGTGTTACTCAATAAATGAACCAAAACTTTTATTTAGGACATTGGAGATAAATCGTGCATTTTATTGGACTAAAATGTCAATGAAGTCAAAGGTGGGTTGGACTTGGTAGATTGAACACCACTTCAGTATTTAGGCCATAACTTCTTCATACATTCTTGTATTGGGCCCAAATTTGGAGAAGGGACCAAGGAACAAATTTAGAACAACTAATCCTTCTTTAAGGACAGCTAATACATGCGTGTTTTTGGTCAAAAAAGCGGTGAAAGTTGGATTAAAATATTTTTCCGAATTTATCCATTCACACTTAAAACTACTTATAACCTAGCCACCCATCCACTCTATAAATATGTATTTTTCTCATTTGGAGGGGTTCATAAATTAATTAGGAGATTGGGAGCATAGGATAAGTGGTTCAATACCATTTCAATTCACAATTGGAGGAGGTAAGCTACCAATATATGATCTCCTCCAAATGTTATTATTTTCCACTTCTTTGTTCTAATGTTGTTGTTATTTTAATAAAATATTAGTTTATATTAAATTTATTCTATTATTTTAAATTTTATTATTCTCTAAATCTTCCTATTTTTGGCTGTAAATCAATATTATAAATGTTATTTTGTTATACACTTTCCATGATCTTTACAAATTCAAAATGTTTCTACGATGACTAAACTGCCCATAGAAGAGTAGTTTTCTTAGTAATTGATCAATCTATTACCTTATTAATTTATTTATTTTGAAACAATGAGTTACTGTAATTAAAATAATATAATCTATTAATTGAGTTTTTAAATTATATTAAACTAATCAATAAATTTAACAATTTACACAAAAACACACGAGGTTGAGATTTGTGTAAATTGTGAGAGCGCAAACTTAATTGGTAAAACCAAACCACACGGGATAAATTTGTAGAGTTAAAATATAATCCCTAAAATAAATTAATCCTCATTTACATATTATATGTGTTCCCTAATTTTCCACTAACCATAAGATATCTTTAGAACATCAATCAAAGAAGAGTGCTGCAATTGCATGTTTTGAAGCTAGCCTAGGGTTAATTAATTCATCTTTGTGGTTAAGTTAACTCCCATAGGGTTTGAGGGTTAAAAAAATAGGGGATCATAATTAAGTGTATATTAATTTAAATGATAATTATTAATAATTAAATGAATAGGAAGAGTTAGATCAATGACACTTTTTAAAAAACATTTTCTAAAAAAAGCATCTTCTCGTTGCGTTTTCTCAGTCACATTTCAAAAACCAAAAAAATACAATCTTATTCTAGCATGATTCATCTTATTCTTTTATAAATATTGAAAACCCCCATCCTTATATGTTTTTTATTTTATTTTATTTTATTTTCAAAATACCTTTGATATTATTTTTTAAATTACTTCCTCCTTTGAGAGACAACCTTGGCCAGCCATTCTATTGCACCTAAATAACCCAAAAACCAAACATCATTTGAGAGCACCCATGAAGTGACTTTTAAATTAGATCCATTTACAAGGAGGTAAGTAATTATTTCAACCAATTATACTTATTTCTTTTATTTTTCATTTTATTCTCATCTTCTCTTATTTCTTCCTTCTTTACCTAATCTGATTTTCTTATTCTTTTGTTTTCTTCTTCTTCTTTTTTTTGGACCATCAACTGAAACTTCTAATTTTTATTTTATTATGGTCTAATTTTCTTCTTTTAATTTTTATTTGATTTATAACATAAACTAATCCTGATGATCTTTTAGATCTTGACCTTAAGACTGAACGTAGCCTTCATGCTCCAATCTGACATTCTCAGTCTATGATAAGTTTCAACATTAAACCAGTTGGAGAATCCCTCTATTCTAGGAACATTGTAATTTAAGACACTTCTGAATCAAACATAAAAAAGAACCAATGTATGAAGACAATAATAATGAAATTAATAGAACCATTTTATAATTGGCTGCCCCTGTATTAACTATCAACCAAATTGTATTGCATATCCAAACCTTGAATCAGACTTTAAACAGAAATCTGGGTTGATTCACCTACTTCCAAAATTTCACAGATTATTTGGTGAGGATCCAAATAAACATTTAAAATAATTTAATGTGGTTTTCTCAACCCTTAAACCAAGAAATGTATCTAAAGATCAAATTAAACTAAGAGAATTTCCATTATCACTTGATGGAACTGAAAAAGGTTGGATGTATTATTTAAAACCTGAAGATGTAACTTGTTGAAATGATTTAAAAAATATTTTCTTACAGAGATTTTTTCCAACATCAAGGACCACTTCTATTCACAAAGATATCTCAGGAATCAAGAAATACCAAGGGGATTCAATGTATGAGTATTGGGAGCGATTCAGTTAGTTATGTACAAGATGCCCACATCACCAAATCAGTGAGAAACTACTCATCCAGTACTTCTATGAAGGACTCACACCTATGGAGCGAAGCATGGTGGGTGCTACAGCTATAGGATCATTGGTCGAAAAAGAACCAGCAGCTTTATGTGCATTTATCAACAATATGGCACAAAATTCACAACAATTTTGTAATCGAGTTACACTACAAGTTAGAGGAGTACATCAGGAAAGTCCTTATATTTAAAATCATTTGATTGATACTAAGTTGAAAGAGTTGAAAAATATGGTGAGATAGATTGATTTGGCACAAAATACATCCCAAACCTCTATAGTAAGGCCTTGTGGAATTTTTACTGAAATAGACCACACAAATGACTGTTTCCCCTAACTACAAGAGATGGGGGATTGTGTAGTAGTATTCCCAGGGAGACCATATCAGCAAAAAAAAAACAACCACATCCCCAGAATAAGTATGATTCTTTTGCTCAAACATACAACCAAGGGTGTAAGGATCAATCAGACATGAGGTATGGCTCTAGACAATAACAAATACCCCCTTTTCAATAAAACTTCTAGCAGCCTCCACTTTACCAACATGGTTTCCAACAACTCCAAAAGATATTTGAAGCTCAAGAATCAACAAGTAAACAAAAAAGGGAATTCTCAACCAAAGGTAGATTATAATACCAATGATATTTTGAAACAAAATTTTCTTAATCAACAAAATGAGCTGAAGAGTCAAGATTATGAGTTGAGGGAGTTGAAGACACAAATGAGCCAGATTTCCACCACCCTCCATGAACGGGTAAGTAAGAACTCCGGAAAAATTCCTTCCCAACCTAATCCAAATCCCTAGGGGAATGTCAGTGCCATCACATTGAGAAGTGGGAAGAAAACAATCGATGCATCTTCACCTATCAATCCAACAAGATTCACCTCAACTCTAGATAAACCCCATTCAAGACCAGCTGATGAGAAACCTAAGGAAAAAGACAAAGGTAAGAAAAAAATTGACGGTGTTCCTCCTAAACCCCTTCATTTTCCAAATATAGTTGTTTAAAACAAAAATATGGCTAATGAGGCAATGTAAAAAGAGGTTTTGGACACATTCAAGCATGTTGAGATCAATATCCCTCTACTTTAAGCAATTCAGAAAATACAAAGGTATGCTAAATTCTTAAAGTAACTTTGTACTAATCGAAGAGGTATCAAGGGAAATAAGAGGATCAATCTTGGAAGGAATGTTTCAACACTCATTACACCAACTCAAGTAATGAAAACAAATTGTAAGGATCTGGGGACATTCACCATCCCATGCACTATAAGGGATTTACACTTTTCTGATACTCTTTATAATTTTGGAGCTTCCATAAATGTGATTCCTCATTATGTATTATCTTCTTTACAGGTTGGTGATTTGAATCCAATGGAAGTGGTGGTGTAGTTAGAAAATAGAGCTACAATGTATCCAACGAGATTAATTGAGGATGTACTTATTTAGGTAAGAGAGATGATATTTCTATCATATTTCTATGTTCTTAACATGGAGGATGATCAGGTAAGTTCTCATACTCCCATTATCTTAGGTAGTCCCTTCCTCAAAACTGCAAAAACAATCATAAATGTCCATGTGGGTACACTTTCCATGGAGTTTGTAGATGAAGTTATGATATTTAATGTTATGGAATCTATGAAGTGCCCCTCATAGGACCATTCTTCTTTTGTTATCTCCCATTTTGAACCACCAAATAAAAACCCCATGGAATTTTATTGCCCTATTATTAGAAATATTATGAGTATTGGTTTTAGTTTTATGTATAAGAGAACTTCCACACCTGTTTCTAATGCACATAACTCTATTAGATTTTATTTTTAAATGGATTCATATTCTTATTTTGATCATGTTAACTTTGATTATGACTTGGCTGTTGAGTATGCTGATGGTTTTGATGCATTATTCTCTGATTTTTATGATGTTTATTCTGGTACTAATGTGCATTGTGCACATATTTCAGTTCCTCCAATGTCTTCATCCATACTACACCCCCTTTATTAGATCTCAATCCATTTACACCAAATCTCAAATACACATACTTGTTAAGTGGGGAGAGATTACCTATTATCATTGCTAACAATCTCCCTTTTGAACATGAAGAAAAACTTTTGAATCTTTTGAGGGAGAACATTAGGAAAATCAGGTGTACCTTGGCTAACATATCTGGTATTAGCCCCTCCATTTGCATGCATAAGATTATTTTGGAGGATATGGATAAACTAGTGAGGCAACCACAAAGAATAACGAATCCAACACTTCTGAAATTTGTTAAAAATGAAGTTGAAATATTTCTCAAGGTAGGTATAATTTATCCCATTTCAGATTCCCAGCAGGTGAGTCCTATTTAGGTTGTGCCTAAGAAAAGTGGTGTTATTGTTGTTAGGAATTATAGAGAGGAGTTAGTTCCACTGAAGGTGAAAAATAGTTGGCTTGTGTGTATTGATTATAGGAAACTAAATCAATCCACGTGTAAGGACAATTTTCCCCTCCCATTTATTGATCAAATGCTTGAGAGACTAGCTGGGAAGACACATTATTGTTTCTTGGATATATTTTATGGATATTTTCCGGTTCCTATAGCTCTACAGGATCTATAGAAAACAATATTCACTTATCCATTCAGTACATTTACCTACTGAAGGATTTCATTTGGACTATGCTGTAATGACCCAAAGTTTTTCAATGGAAATTCCCTTCTTATAAATATGTCATAAAATCATATTAAAACAAAACATAATGAACTACTAAGTGCTAAGTGACCTTTAAACATAAGTTTTTCACTTCTGTGTTTTGAATTTTGAAAATCCGACATACACGGTTGTGTTCAAGATGATTTTTGGAGTCTAATGAAACAAAAATATTTTTCAGTGAATAGTAACATACCCTTGTGAATAGAAACCTACTCTTATGAATACTAATATGACCCTTATGAATAGTAAATCATCCAACATAAGAGTAACCTTACCCATGAATAATTAAATAAAATTTAGATATCTTAGAAAGTGACAAATTGACCTTAGTAAACATTTTAGTATTTTGTAAGTCATAAATAATTAATTATAATTAATTAATTAATTTAAAATAAAATTTATTTTCTTAAAATGTGTTCATAAATTAACAAATCAATGTATTATAGTTTTTAGATAATTTTATAAGACCCTACATAATTTTTGAATGCACTATAATTAATTTTAAAAACCGTTTTTAAGTAAATTATGATTTTAATCAAATATTAAATTAATAATATTTAGAAAATTATTTTTAGAAAATGGACTTCATTTTTGGATTATACACATTGAAAAATGGTTTTGGTGAATTTTTGGGATTTTTCTAAAATACTTGATTTTTTTTGGTGAATAGTAAAATACATTAATTTACCGTATAAATACATTATAATTAAAACCCACTATTCCTGACATCACAAGTGATGTAATCAACCAAATATCAAACTCACATGACTTATTTACTATTATTGGTCATGGATGACTCACTATTCCTTGTCTTGTGAGGAAATAATAAACTAATGAATTTTATATTAAGGAAACCCCTCTCCCCTCCACTATAAAAACCACCCTTCACACCCTCATTTCCTCACAACTCTCAAGCTCCAAGCCTTCTCTAAAATCTACCCAAACATCCTCCCTACAACCTCTCCCATGTTCAAGAGTTGATGGTCTCATCAAAAGACCAAGCCTAGCTTCCTTAAGGAGGATCTCAAGAGGAGGATTTAAGAGGTAATTTCTCTCCCTCTTCTCTTTAATTTCCTTTCAAGTTGAAGTTCATTTATTGATCCCTCCCCAACTATCTTCATCCAAATGGTATTTTAACTCCAGTTTTATACATATACTGGATTTTTATGATTCTAATTGGATATTATTTCATCCAACCCCCTTTCCCTCTTCCTTTTATTTTATTAAAGAGAACGTTGTTCGTGAGGTGTTAATTTATCACTTTCAAGAACGACATGTTTTCTTCTTCCATTTATAACTTCATATCTGGTCATGAAACCATTTTTATGGTTGAAACAGAATATTTTATATGTATTATATCCTATTTAAATTCCTGGAACTAACTTATGACCACATTTCTAGCGATAAAATAAAACAAGTTCATTATGATTGAAAAATCGTTCAAATTAACCCAAATGATCATCATTTAATTCTTATATAATGATTCATCTAAATGAATATAATATAATTCATTATAAGATAATTAAAACTCCTGTAATATCATTAATAACATGTAATATCATTTCTGGATGTTTACCCATGTTCTACCCGAACTTCAATTTAAGAATACAAGTGAACCACTCAAGAAAACCATTAAAACAAACATTCCCGAACAATGTTTTTTAAAACCCTATAACTTATCCAAAGGCACATAAAATCAATTAATAAAACCATAATGAACCATATTAATTTACACATGGTTCTGGATTTCTAATTAATTAATATAATTTCATTATACAGTACATTAAAGAGAAGGAAGCATTCAGATACAAGGTAAGGGGAAATTCTCGAACCCAACTTTCATCATTCGGGTTCTCCCTCTTTAACTCCATTTTTTGATATGGTTACTTCTTAAAGATAATTTTTCATCATTGTCTTTATTTTTATAGGATATATATGTTTTTCACTAGTTTTTATGTTAAAAAAAATGTTTTCCAAAATAATTCTTCTTTTAATAACACACCTTTACTTCTCTCTCAAAGTGGACGGTTCTTGTAACATGTATAATATTCCCTCTTTATTTTGGGAACCCAAAGTTTATTGAATGTTTTCTTATGAGATGTTACCCATTTATTTCCATGGTTTAGTTACATTTAATTTTGATATATGTTCCATGTGTCAATCATGATAATGATAATTTTATGATGTGATGGGTGCGCCCGAAATTATATAGCGCAATATGAATGTTTGAATGTGACGGGTGTGCCTAGAATTATACAGCGCTCTAATGCATTGGGTAAAGTGATGAATCTCATGAGTAAATGTGAAATGATATGTGAACAAGATTCCAGCTTGGTTCACAAGTATGTATGGCAGTTAACCACTAAGACATGATGTTTTATTTTTATGCATTGCCACACTTCAAGTTTTTTATTTAGGCTTCCTCTCATGTTCATGATCTTTTTCCCATGTTATGATTATGCTCACCCCATGATATATTTTTCTTATCTATCCTCTTACTGGGCTTATAGATCACCATTTTTGATGTATATCCTCAGGTGGATACATATACTAAGGCGAGGACAAGTTCCAATAAGAAGCCAGAGAAGATGAAATTAAATAAATATTTATGCTTGATATTGTAATTGTTATGTATGGTCCTAGTTTTCCCAAGAAACTAAACCTTTGGACCCTCTATGTGTAATAATATCATGTTTTTTATCTTTAAAATTATTTAATAGTAATGTAAGAAAAGGAAGGGTCACTATAGTTGGTATCAGAGGAAAGGTTTAGTTAATTTGGGAATTAGGATTAGCGAACCCTAGAGAAAACCTCTAGCATGAGACTATGTAAAAATATGTACACAAGAAGATTTACATGGGGATCACATATGTTATGATTTTAGTATAAATTGTGAAAATAAATAAGTTATTTATTCATTAATTGTTGACTTATGTTTTGTTCTAACCTTTTCTATTTTAGAAAATGGTGGGAACTAGGAGAAATCAGGCCAACAACTCGTGCGAGGGCCAATTCAACGATTGCCCGAACGACATCCCCAATGATTTGGGAGGTAGAGTTAAGAACTTCATGGAAATGCTTACTCAATTATATTAGGTTATTAACAGTAACCATAATAATGGGGAACATCCTCCTTCACCAAAGAAGGAGAAACTGGATATCAAATGTTTTATGCGTCAACAACCACCGACGTTTAGTGGATCTTCTGATCCTCTAGTTGCGGAACAGTGAGTCAACTCCATGGAGAAGATCTTTTCTGTTCATCATTGTTCTGATATGGAGAAGGTGACCCTATCCATTTATCGTCTAGATGGAGAATCCGATCAATGGTGGGATTTGATTAAGAACACCAAGCCAAGGGAGGAAATTAAAGAGATGGAATGGGAAGATTTTAAGATAACGTTTCTTAACAAGTATTTCCCAGGAACTCTTCGCACGAAGATGGAGAGAGAATTTATAGAGCTCAAGAAAAAAGAAGGAGAATCTGTCACAACCTATGAAGCGAATTTCACAAGGCTTTCAAGGTACGCTTTGGGTTTTGTTACCAACAATGATAGAAAAATTGATAGATTCTTTAGTGGA
Source organism: Viscum album (assembly GCA_963277665.1). NCBI lineage: Eukaryota > Viridiplantae > Streptophyta > Magnoliopsida > Santalales > Viscaceae > Viscum > Viscum album. The sequence continues at coordinate 1,442,789,620 of OY728128.1, read as the reverse complement.
TTAAAACCACACCTTCTAAAAGCTCTTGAAATTTGAGATTTTGGGAGTTATAAAGAAGTTGTTCGATGTGCTATCAAAGTGGAGATGGAGTTTTGAGAATGGTCCCATGGCTATGGTGATAAGAAAAGAATGATGGAGTTTCGAGCTGGTGGATCTAATGATAAAGGTGGGAAGAAAACTCAACGACCCACATGCCAAAAATGTGGGAAGTTGCACCATGGGAACTGCCTCAAAGGGACAGGGAAGTGAATAAAGTGTGGTAAAGAAGGACACCATGCTCAAGAATGTTGAAAAGAAATGAAAATGAAGGAGAATGTAGCGGAAGAAAGGAGAGAACCACCCATGGTTCAATGTTACAACTGTAGGGAACTAGGGCACTATGCAAGTCAGTGCACTAAACCTCGATTTCTCTAGGGTAATCAATGCCAGCAACCACCAAAGCCAAAGAAACAAGGGAAGAATTATGTCATAACTACTATGGAGGTGGAGCATGATAATGAAGTTGTATAAGGTATACTTCCTTTTCACTCAAGAATGGAAAAAGTTTTATTTGATTCTGGTTCTACGCATTACTTTATATCTTGAAATTTTGCTAGAACTATAGAATTGAAGTCCTGAAACCTTGAAGTAGAGATATCTGTAAAAACACCAAGTGGTGAAATCATTGCAACCCAAGTGTTTGACTCCTATCCTGTTGGCTTATGTGGAAAGATTCTTCCAGTGAATCTTGTAATACTTCCTTTGGTATAATTTGATTCTATAATGGGAATGGATTGGCTCTTGTTATATAGAGTTGTTTCCAACACTTTCGCTGGGGCGTGTGTGTCCGTCTGCTTGAGTGCAACAGGTGCAGATTTTTTACCCAGCATTTCCAATTTCCAAAGGTGGGTGGCATCCATTCCCTTTTTAGGGACGTTTTCTCCTTGATCGAAATGGGATGATGGGATGTTGGTTCTTCCTTCCGTGGATTCCTCCTCGGAACTCATCACCTAGTCCGAGTCTCCCTCATATATTTAATACGTGGTTTGTGAATCTCATTTCCGGTGCCATATTATCATGGACACTGGTTAATTATACTACTTCTGTTAGGACATTCCATGGGGTCTTGACATGGTAGAAACCCTCAGTCAGAGTAGACGGCAACATCAGGAATGTCGGGGCATCTCTGGGTGCATGGACATAAGAACCTGTATTCTTCCTCATGAGAGGGCATCTCAAGGGTGCATAACCCAAGTCATACCACTTCAAATGTGGTGAATCATATGCCATAGGCATGTCTCTGAGGTTTTCCTCAGCTTCCCATGTTTAACATAGGGTATGCCACATATTTAACGTCTTGAAAAGACAGTTATTCCAAAGGCGTGTCATCCGAGGTTTTCCTCAGGCATCTCATGTTTATCACGAGGTAGGCCGCGAGTTTAACATCTTGTGGAGATGGAATGAGAGTGATCAAAACATCCCATAGAGACGGATCAGATTGGTACATCCCAATGAGGGAACACCTAGAAGATGGATGGATCAGAACACCCAATTAGGACGGATCCGAGGTGGTGGGACCCAAGGAGGGTAGATGTCACACTGTAATAGCTGATTTGAACACCACTAAGGGCAGATCAGGGATAGTTCACCCCATAATGGGGGACACCAATGATTACCATTGGCTGGGATTGAACCTCATGGAGGTTTCCTACATACCCTGTGTAGAGGATAGGGATCTAAACCCACGTAGTTCATAGGGGTGATGAATCGGGGTGTACAGAGAGGACAACGACCCGGAGACATGCTGGGGCTTATGCATGGATAGCGGCCCAAGTACTACTAGGAGTAGCGAGGAGGTGGATGGCATGATCCTACCGGTTTGTGGTGGCCCGGGTGATAATTAGGATGGATGATGGAGATTTGAATTAAGTGGAGGGATAATGAGATGGGTCTATCATGAAGATGATGGTAGTGTTGGTCTTGAGCCTCGAAGAGACTTCCTACCTATCCCCGTGGTAGGGAATCAAATTCCACGTAGTTCAGATGGGACGATGGGACACCTAAGGAGGTGGCCCGTGAGAATAGACGCATGGATGGGGCCCAGAGGAAGTGGAACCTCTTGGTTGGGGCATGACCTTCCCAAGACACATAGGCTCGAGGGAGAGATCAGGATGAGACATGAGTGACTGGCTTGAGCCTCAGGGAGGCTTCCTACGTATCCCTGTGGCTGGGAATCAAAGACCACGTAGTTCATCTGATGATGGATTACCGCCAAATGAGGTTGAAAATGGATTACTGTTGAAGGAGGTTGCAACGGCTTACCGCTGGATGGGGTCTCAATAGCTTACCGCTGAATGGGATGAAAACGACTTATCGCTGAATGGGATCGCAGCGGCTTACCGCTAAATGGGATCGCAATGTCTTACCACTGGATGGGATCATAATGACTTACTGCTAGATGGGATCACAGTTTGACGTCATGCAGGACGGGGGTGAACCGACATGAAGATGGTTGGGATGACCAGGTGGTGGGCTTGAACCTCGTGGAGGCTTCCTACATACCATGCCTTGACATGGATCAAATACCACGTAGTACGGGATAGGGCATGTCAGCGAACCGACGTGAAGATAGACCGAGGGTCCGATGGGTGTGGGTTTGAACCTCATGAGGCTTCCTACGTACCATGCCTTGACATGGATCAAAGTCCATGTAGTTCAGGTGGTGTGGGGCTTACACCCTATGCTTCCCGGGTGTTGGTGAGCCGATTTGAGGGAGGTCGGAACGACCGGGTGGTGGGATTGAACCTTATAAGGCTTCTTACGTACCATGCCTTGACATGGATCAAAGACCTCGTATTTTGGGAATACATGCCAGTGAACCGACGTGAAGGTGGACCAGGGGTCCGATGGATGATGGGATTGAACCTCAGGGAGGCTACCTATGTACCATGACTTGACATGAATCAAAGACCACATAGTTTAGGATGGATGCCAAAGAAACGACGTGAATAAGGACCTTGGTCCAGGTGGATGATGGTTTTGAACCTCAGGGAGGCTTCCTACGTACCATGCCTTGACATGGATCAAAGACCCCATAGTTCAGGTGTGGACGTGTTGGGGAACTGACGTGAATATGGACCTTGGTCCGATGGGTGTTGGGATTGAACCTCAGTGAGGCTTCCTACATACCATGCCTTGACATGGATCAAAGTCCTCATAGTTAGGATGAGGGGCTTGTCACACCGACATTGAGACGGTTGGGGCCAATGGTTTTTGGGCTTGAACCTCATGGAGGCTTCCTACGTACCATGCCTTGACATGGATCAAAGTCCCCGTATTTCAGAATGGTGTGGGGCTTACACTCTAGGATGTACAGGGTGTTTGGTGAACCGATGTGAAGGAGGTTGGAACGACCGGGTGGTGGGCTTGAACCTCGTGGAGGCTTCCTATGTACCATGCCTTGACATGGATCAAAGTCCATGTAGTTCAAAATGGTGTGGGGCTTACACTCTAGGATGCCCAGGGTGTTTGGTGAACTGACATGAAGGAGGTCAGAACAACCTGGGGTGGGATTGAACCTCGTGGAGGATTCCTACATACCATGCCTTGACATGGATCAAAGTCCCCGTAGTTCGGGAGGTGGCAGTGCTGGAGAACCGACGTGAATAAGGACCTTGGTCCAAGTGGATGATGGGTTTGAACCTCAAGGAGGCTTCCTACGTACCTTGCCTTAGCAAGGATCAAAATCCCTATAGTTTGGGTTGAAAAGGGGCTATTGAACCGACATGAAGGGGTGTCAGAACAACTGGATGGTGGGCTTGAACCTCATGGAGGCTTCCTACGTACCATGCCTTGGCAAGGATCAAAGTCCTCATAGTTCGGGTATGGACGTGTCGGCGAACCGACGTGAAGATGGACCAGGGGTCCGATGGGTATTGGGCTTGAACCTCGTGAGGCTTCCTATGTACCATGCCTTGACATGGATCAAAGTCCCCATAGTTCAGGTATGGATGTGTCGGCGAACCGACATGAACATGGACCAGGGGTCCGATGAGTGTTGGGATTGAACCTCATGAGGCTTCCTACGTACCATGCCTTGACATGGATCAAAGTCCCTGTAGTTTGGGAGGTGGTAGTGCTGGAGAACCGACGTGAATAAGGACCTTGGTCCAGGTGGATGATGGGCTTGAATCTCAGGGAGGCTTCCTACGTACCTTGCCTTATCAAGGATCAAAGTCCCCATAGTTCGGGTTGAAAAGGGGCTATTGAACTGACATGAAGGGGTGCCAGAACAACTAGATGGTGGGATTGAACCTCACAGAGGACTCCTACATACCATGCCTTGGAAAGGATCAAAGTCCTCAAAGTTCGGGTATGGACATGTCGGCGAACCGACATGAAGATGGATCGGGGGTCCGATGGGTGTTGGGATTGAACCTCGTGAGGCTTCCTATGTACCATGCCTTGACATGGATCAAAGTCCCCGTAGTTCGTGTATGGATGTGTCAGCGAACCAATGTGAAGATGGACCGGGGGTCCGATGGGTGTTGGGCTTGAACCTCGTGAGGCTTCCTACGTACCATGTCTTGACATGGATCAAAGTCCCCGTAGTTCGGGTGTGTCACAACGGCTTACCGCTGGATTTAAATGCAGTTTAACATCATACAAGATGAGGGTGTGTGTCAGAAAACCGACGTGAAGATAGATCGGGGGTCCGATGGATGATGGGCTTGAACATCAGGGAGGCTTCCTACGTACCGTGTCTTGGAAAGGATCAAATTCCTAGTTTTTCGGGAGTGGATGATGCAGTTTAATGTCATGCAGGACAGGGGTGTTGTCATGGTCGATGCTTACTCTAAGCCCACATGAGTCGTGCTCGGTGTGAGAAACAAGAGGCAACAGGGACCTAACGATCACGTTGTGAAGGGTGCGTCCGTGGGAAATGAGGAGGAGTGGGGCTTACGCTCTGAGGCGACCCATGGTGCCAGGACTTACTCCAGGATGGAGGCCCGGGTGCCGCTCTAGAGTGGCAATGGTGGATGGGGATTATGCAAGGAAGCTGCCCGAGTGCCACTAAGGAGCGAAAATGGTGGATGGGTCTTACGTAAGGAAGTTGCCCGGGTGCCGCTAAGGAGTGACAATTGTGGATGGGGCTTATGCAAGGAAGCTGCCCGGATGCCGCTAAGGAGCGGCAATGGTTGATGGGGCTTACGCAAGGAAGCTGCCCGGGTGCCGCTAAGGAGAGACAATGGTGGATGAGGCTTACACAAGGATGCTGCCCATGTGCCGCTAAGGAGCGACAATTGTGGATGGGGATTATGCAAGGAAGCTGCCTGGGTGCCGATAAGGAGTGACAATGGTGGATGAGGATTACGCAAGGATGCTGCCCGTGTGCTGCTAAGGAGTGTCAATCGTGGATGGGGCTTACACAAGGATTCTTCCCGTGTTCCGCTAAGGAGCGGAAATCGTGGATGGGGCTTACGCAAGGATACTGCCCATAATTTCTTCCCCATGTCTGGCCATGGGGGCATCCCAACTCACTGGTGGGTTGAGGCCTTCACCTATGTGCTAGAGCACAAGAAGGATAATGCCAAGGGCATTGGAATCAGTCCGAACAAAGGTAGATGGAGAGTGTGAATTACATTCCTGACATTCGGAATGCAATGAGGGTGGCGTGGCGATGGAGGATAGCTGTTGACCATGGTGGAAACGTAGTATCCACATCGCGTTAGCCTGAAATGGGGACAGACAAATGAGGGTCGACTATTGACCTTGTTCGAAACACAGGACCTGTCGCAAATGTCGTCCGAAGTCTTCCAGGGCATTGGCCCAGGATGGTAGGTGAGCCTATGCGATATGGGACCAGGACGTTAGGGTGTCCCTCCATACATGGAAGTAGATGAGGATCTAAATGAGGGACACGCAAAGTGTGTGGTGGAGTGATGAAATGTTTGAACGGATTCCAACGCTCTTGAAATTACACCACCATAATCATGGAATTAGGCATATTAATCTTGGAACACAAGGCATCACTTGTTTGGAGCAAGAGGCGTTCTATGTTAGGCACATAGGGTGTACTACATTTTATAGTCATGTAGAGAGGACTGCTGGCATATCACCCTTGGAGCATAAGGAATCCCTTGTTTAGAGTAAGAGGCATCCTATGTTTATCACATAGGGAGTACTATAGTTTATAGTCATGTTGATAGGACTATTGGCATCTCATTCTTGGAGCATAAGGCATCTCTTGTTAGAAGCAAGAGACATCCTATGCTTGGATCATAGGGATTAATATAGTTTAAAGTCATGTAGATAGGACTATTGGAATCTCATGCTTGGAGCATAAGGCATCTCTTGTATAGGGCAAGAGGCATCCTATCATTTGTTAGTTAGGGAGTACTACAGTTTATATTCATGTAGATAAGACTGTTGGCATCTCATGATTGGAGAATAATGCATCTCTCGTATAGGGAAAGAGGCATCCTATCATTTGTTAGATAGGGAGTACTACAGTTTATAGTCATGTAGATAGGACTGTTAGGCATAAGGAGCCTGGGAATGGATGGTGTTGGGACTTATGCAAGGGAGGACCTTTTTAGTTTGACCTGGCATAGGATCCAAGTGATATGTTTTGGAGGAGTTGCCTAAGGAATGGTTTGACTCAAGGTACTCAGGGAATTGATGATGAGAATCTCAACTCACTGTATGAGAAAAGAACCAAGAGGAATATGTCGACTCAAGGTGTTTCATGGTGTTTGGAGGAGTATCTCGAATCATAGTATTCCATAGGTGGAAGGTGGGTGCGCATAAGGGCGCAATGGAAAATCCTGACGTCCCAGCCCGAAAAGTTAGCGGTGCGACTCTCCATTTTTCATGGGGGTCTATGACGGTAGTGAAGAAACTGGCCCGGGTGTGGGGGCGCAACCCCTGTGGTATGGACCGATGGGCACAAAGGTAGAAGCCTCGCAAAGGTTAGGTCTTTGAGAAGTATCTTTGTAGAGAAAAGGGGCTCATGGGAGCATGGGGTCTCGTGGAGCATGGACTCGCGGAGCAGCGACATGAAGGAAGCTGCTCGCAGAGCATGGTCTCGCAGAGCAACAACACGAAGGAAGCTTCTCAGGGAGTAGGGGATTGCGGAGCCGCTTCGCAAAGGAAAGTGGAGCTCCACGAACCGGGAGATTGGCCGCTCAAGGGGCGGAGTGGCTGTGTGGAGAAGGGGGGTGAGATGGGTATTTATAGGCAAGGGGCACCGCGAAGCAAATCTCACTCGGTGTGAAGACGAAGCTTACTCCGTGGAATATCATGAATGTCAAATGCGGTCATGGAGTGTCCCGTCTCCTTGCTTCGCGGTGGTTCGCAAACGTCAAACGGGTTCGCAGTGCATCCCACCTCTTTGCTTCATGGCGGGTCTTCACGGCCGTGGAGGGGGCTTCACAAACAGGCTTTGTGAACTGGTTTTCCAGCCCAACTTCAAATGTCCATAACTCCTAATCTGTAACTCTGTTCAGGCTCTACGACCTACCAAATCAAAGATTGTGAAGCGGGATACCATCTTGGATCATGTATGTAAGCATATGAAAATTTTTGGGGATGTGTTTTCTGGTGACAAAAAGAGCACATATCAACTATTGGGAAAAGGAAATATCTTTTCATATTCTGAACCATCCCATGCTCCTCTACAAATGAAAGGAAGATCATGAATCTCCTTTGAAAAATCCTTTAAGGGTTTGGGTGTTGATTCCCAATGAAGAAGCATACCTCGCCCAAATGGTTGAGTCAAAGAGAAGTGCCAAAATTGAGGAAATTCCCATCGTGAGGGAATACAGTGATGTATTTCCTGAAGAGTTACCTGGAATTCCCCCGGATCGTGAGGTAGAGTTCTTAATTGAACTCATACCCGGAGCTACTCCTATCTCAAAGTGTCCCTATAGGATGGATCCTATCGAACTGGAGGAGTTAAAGAAGCGGCCGCAAGAGCATATGGACAAAGGGTTCATACGCCCTAGTGCATCACCTTGGGGTGCACCAGTGCTCTTTGTGAAGAAGAAGGATGGAACAATGCGGCTATGTATTGATTATCAGAAACTCAACAAGATCACCATAAAGAACAAGTATCCTCTTACAAAGATTGATGACTTTTTTGATCAATTAAGAGGTGATCAATACTTCTCAAAGGTGGATCTTCGTTCTGGATATCATCAAGCAAAGGTGAAGAAGGAAGATATTCAGAAGGCTGCCTTCCGAATAAGGTATGGGCACTATGAGTTTTTGGTGATTCCCTTTGGACTTACTAATTCCCCTACAATCTTCATGGATTTTATGAATAGAGTCTTTAGACATTAACTTCACAAATTTGTGGTAGTGTTTATTGATGATATTCCCATCTTCTACAAGAGAAAGGAAGAACATGAAGAACATCTAAGACTTGTTTTGGCGACATTAAGAAAGGATAAGTTGTACGCCAATTTCAGCAAGTGTGACTTTTGGATGAAGCAATTCACGTTCTTGGGACATGTGATCACAAGTGAGGGAATTTTTGTGGATCCTAAAAAAAAGTGATTGAGGAATGGCCCAGGACCTCTAGTGTCATAGAAATCCGTAGTTTTCTTGGATTAGTAGGGTACTACCGACGTTTTGTGAGAAACTTCTCATGATTGTCAATCCCACTAGCTAAGTTAACAAGGAAAGGGGTAAAGTATGTCTGGATGGAAGAATGTGAGGGAAGCTTCAAGGAGCTAAAGTGAAGGCTGATCACTGCACCTATACTCACACTACCGAAATGTGGAGAAAGTTTTGTGACATACAGTGATGCTTCAAAGAAAGTCTTGGGTTGCGTACTCATGAAAAATGATAATGTGATATCCTACGCCTGATGACAGTTGAAGATCCATGAGTAGAACTACCCGACACATGATCTAGAGCTGGAATCTGTGATTTTTGCCTTGAAAATCTGGTGGCACAACCTTTATGGCGAGAAGTGTGACATATACACTGACCACAAGAGCCTAAAGTATATATTCACACAAAATGAGATCAACATGAATCAAAGGAGATGGTTAGAGCTAATCAAGGATTATGATTTCTCTATTCACTATCATCCTAGAAAGGCGAACAAGGTAGCTGATGAACTAAGCAGAAAAGAACCTGCCACTCTATCCATGTTACTGATTGAGAAAGACCCTATCTTCTTGGATATGCAAAGAATGGATTTGGAAATCATAAGGGCATGGGATATATCCTACCTTTCCCAAATGATTGCGCAACCATCCATCCAAGAGAAGATTAATAAAGCACAAAGGGATGATGTGGAGATACAAAAGAGGGTGAATGCAATAAAAGAAGGGAAGCTACAGGAGTTCCATATCGATGATGACGGGGTGATTTGGTTTGGAACATGGCTTTGTGTGCCTTTATCACCCAGGATAAAGAAGGAGATATTGGACAATGCACATATCTCAACATTCTCTATCCATCCTGGGAGTACCAAGATGTACCGTGATCTCCGAGAACACTTCTGGTGGGATAACATGAAGAAGGAGATTGTGGAATATATATTAAGGTTCTTGGTATGTCAACAAGTTAAAGCTGAGAGACAAAAGTCCAAAGGTATGATGTATCCATTGCCTATACCCATGTGGAAATGGGAAAATGTTACTATAGACTTTTTCATGGGTCTCCTGAAGACGTCAATGGGAAATAAGGTGATATGATTTGTGGTTGATCGAATCACCAAGACTTCCCATTTTATCGCTATTCGGGAAGATCTATCGCTTGAACAAATTGCAAGGATATATGTGAAGGAAGTGGTGAGACTGTATGGTGTTCCACTCTCAATTGTCTCTGACCGTGATCCAAGGTTCATATCTAAATTCTGAAGGAGCCTTCAACATGATTTAAGTACTGAATTAAATTTCAGCACGACCTGTCACCCCCAAACTGATGGCTAGTCTAAAAGAACTATTCAGACACTTGAAGATATGCTAAGAGCCTTATCTCTAGAATTCAAAGTTGGATGGGATCAGAATCTCCCATTGGTTGAGTTCTCATACAACAATAGATTCCACTCGAGTATTCAGATGGCTCCATATGAAGCTCTATATGGAAAGCGATGTAGAACTCCAACCTGTTGGGATGAAGTTGGAGAAAGAAAGCTACTTGGACCTGATATTGTGCAAGAGATGATAGAGAAGGTTCAAGTCATCCAAAAACACATCAAATCTTATCAGAGTCGAAAAAAGAGCTATGTTGACTACCGTCGAAGGGACTTGGAGTTCAATGTTGGAGATAAAGTCTTCCTATGAATATCTCTATGGCCTATCAACTTGCACTTCCACCGAATATGGATCAAGTTCATAATGTGTTTCACGTATCACTTCTGAGAAAGTACATACCGGACCCCTCACATGTACTATACTCAGAGGTGGTACAGTTGGAAGATGATCTCTCTTATGAGGAACAACTAGTAGAGATTCTGGATCGGAGAGATAAGGTACTATGTAACAAGACAACCCATCTTGTTAAAGTGTTGTAGAGGAACCATAAGTTTGAGGAAGAAACTTGGGAACCAGAAGATGTAATGAAGGAGAAGTACCCTCACCTGTTTTTGTAAAGTAAAATTTCAGGGGCGAAATTTCTTAAGGGGGGAAGAATGTAATGACCCAAAGTTTTTCAATGGAAATTACCTTCTTATAAATATGTCATAAAATCACATGAAAACACAAAATAATGAACTACTAAGTGCTAAGTGACCTTTAAACATAAGTTTGTTACTTATGTGTTTTGAATTTCAAAAATCCGACATACACGGTTGTGTTCAAGATGATTTTTGGAGTCTAATGAAACAAAAATATTTTTTGGTGAATAGTAACATACCCTTGTGAATAGAAACCTACCCTTATGAATATTAATTTGACCTTTATGAATAGTAAATCATCCAACACAAGAGTAACCTTACCCATTAATAATTAAATAAAATTTAGACATCTTAAAAAGTGACAATTTGATCTTAGTAAAATTTTTGGTATTTTGTAAGTCATAAATAATTAATTATAATTAATTAATTAATTTAAAATAAAATTTATTTTCTTAAAATGTGTTTATAAATTAACAAATCAATTTATTATAGTTTTTAGATAATTTTATAAGACCCTACGTAATTTTTGAAAACACTATAAAATCAGTTTTAATTTTAAAAACTGTTTTTTAAGTAAATTATGATTTTAATTAAATATTAAATTAATTTTATTTAAATTTTTTTAAAAAAATGGACTTTATTTTTGGATTCTACATGTTGAAAAATGGTTGGGGTGAATTTTTGGGATTTTTCTAAAATACTTGAATTTTTTTGGTGAATAGTAAAATACATTAATTTACCATATAAATAAATTATAATTAAAACCCACTATTACTGACATAAAAAGTGATTTAAGAACCCAAATCCCAAACTCAAATGCCTTATTTACTATTATTGGTCATGTATGACTCACTATTCCTTGTGTTGTGAGAAAATAATAAACCAATGAATTTTATATTAAGGAAACCCCTCTCCCCTCCACTATAAAAACCACCATTCACACCCTCATTTCCTCACAACTCTCAAGCTCCAAGCCTTCTCTAAAATCTTCCCAAACATCCTCCCTATCCCCTCTCCCACTTTAAAGATCTTCTGGTCTCATGAAAAGACCAATCCTAGCTTCCTTAAGGAGGATCTCAAGAGGAGGATTTAAGAGGTAATTTCTCTCCCTCTTCTCCTTTAATTTCCTTTCAATTTCAAGTTCATTTCTTGATCTCTCCCCACCTATATTCATCCAAATGGTATTTTAACTATATTTTTATGAATTTAATGTAATATTATTATGCTAATGGGATATTATATCATCCAACCCCCTTTCCCTCTTCCTTTTGTTTTATCAAAGAGAATGTTGTTCGTGAGGTGTTAATTTATCACCTTCAAGAACGACATGTTTTATTTTTCCATTTATAACTTCATATCTGGTCATGAAACCATTTTTATGGTTGAACCAGAATATTTTATATGTATTATATCCTATTTAAAGTTCTGTAGCTAACTTATTACCATATTTCTAGTGATAAAATAAAACAAGTTCATTATGATCAAAAAATCGCTCAAATTAACCCAAACAATCATCATTTAATTCTTATATAATGATTAATACACATGGATCTAATATAACTCATTATAAGATAATTAAAAATCCTTTAATATCATTAATAACATGTAATATCAGTTCTGGATTTTTACCCGTGTTCTACCCGAACTTCAATTTAAGAATACAAGTGAACCACTCAAGAAAACCATAAAAACAAACAATCTCGAACAATGTTTTTTAAAACCCTATAACTTATCCAAAGAAACATAAAATCACTTAATAAAACCAAAATGAACCATATTAATTTACACAAGGTTTTTTATTTCTAATTAATGAATATAATGTCATTATACATGACATTAAAGGGAAGGAAGTATTCAGATACAAGGTAAGGAGAAATTCTCGAACCCAACTTTCATCCTTCGGGTTCTCCCTCTTTCACTCCATTTTTTGATATGGTTACTCCTTAAAGATAATTTGTTAATAATTTTATTTCCTTTTATATGATATACATGTTTTTCACTAGTTTTTATGTCAAACAAAATTTTTTCCAAAATAATTCTTCTTTTAAGAACACACCTTTTACTTCTCTCTCGAAGTGGACGGTTCTTGTAACATGTATGTTATTCCCTCTTTATTTTGGGAACCCAAAGTTTATGAATGTGTTCTTATGAGATGTAACCCATTCCTTTACATTGTTTAGTTATGTTTACTTTTGATATATGTTCCATGTGTCAAGCATGATAATGATAATGTTATGATGTGACAGGTGCACCTGGAATTATATAGCGCAATATGAATGTTTGAATGTGACGGGTGTGCCCGAAATTATACAGCGCTCCAATGCATTGGGTAAAGTGATGAATCTCAGGGTAAATGTGAAATTATGTGTGAAAAAGATGCTATCTTGGTTCACAAGTATGTGTGGTAGTTAACCACTAAGACATGATGTTTCATTTTTATGCATTGCCACACTTCATGTTTTTTATTTATGCTTCCTCTCATGTTCATGATATTTTCCCATGTTATGAATATGATCACCCCATGATATATTGTTCTTATATATCCTCTTATTGGGATTATATCTCAACCCTTTTGATGTATATCCTCAGGTGGCTACATTTACTAAGGATAGGAAAAGCGCCAATAAGAAGCTAGAGAAGAAGAAATTAAATAAATGTTTATGCTTGACGTTGTAATTGTTATATATGGTCCTAGTTTTACCAAGACACTAAACCTTTGGAACCTCTATGTGTAATACTATTATTTTGTTTATCTTTAAAATTATGTAATAGTAATGTAAGAAAAGGAAGGGTCACTATATATGCAATGCCCCAGGTACCTTCCAGAGATGCATGGTGAGTATTTTTTTTTCAGATTTCATTGATACCCACATGGAGGTATTTATGGATAACATTATAGTTTATAGATATTAATTTCATGAATGTATCTTTAGTTTGGGAAAGGTGTTGAATTGCTGTATTGAGAAGAATCTGGTCTTGATCTTTGAAAAGTTTCATTTCCTGGAAGAGCATGGTATTGTCTTAGGTCATGTAGTGTCAAACATGGGATACATGTTGATAGATCTAAGGTAGATATTTTTTCATCCTTAACCTACCCTTTATGTGTGCGTGATGTTAGATCTTTTCTAGGTAATGCAGGATTTTATAGGTGCTTCATCAAAGATTTCGGTAAGATTTCTCTTCCTATGTCACGATTACTTCTAAAGGATTCTGATTTTGTGTTTGATGATTCTTGTAGGAATTCCTTTGATGAGATAAAGAATTTTTTACCACTCCACTGATCATACAACCTCCACGGTGGGACATTCCATTTGAGCTTATGTGTGATGCTTCAAACTTTGTAGTTGGAGTTGTCTTATCACAAATGGTGGAGGGACGTTCACATGTGATTGCCTATGATTTTAGGACATTTGATTCGGCCCAATAAAACTACACAACAATTGAAAAGGAGTTTCTTGACATAATATTTTCTTTATATAAATTCCATTCATATTTATTAAGCTCTAAAGTTGTTGTTTTTTCTGACCATACAGCTTTGAGGTACCTATTGAAGAAACCAAATGAAAAGCACATGCTTATCTGATGGATGATTCTTCTTCAGGAATTTGATATTGATATAAAGGACAAGAAGGGGTTATAAAACTATGTGGTAGACCACATGAGTAGGATTACTCATACACTAGAGGGTGACACCTTGGATGAGGTACCACTTTAGTACAATTTCCCTGATGAGCATCTTTATTCCATCTCAGTTACGTATACTTGGTATATTGATTTAGTTAACTACCTTGTTTCCTAAGAAATTTTCTTAAATTTAAAGAAACATCAAGTCAAAAAATCAAAGGGTGAGTATAGATTTTATGTTTGGGATGATCCCTACCTATGGCACTTGTGTAGTGACTAAGTTATTAGGAGGTGTGTTCTTGATCACGAGTTTGAGTTTGTTTTACATTTTTTTCATACACTTGTTTGTGGTGGACACTTTGGACCCCAAAATATATCTAGGAAAGTCTTAGACTCTGGATTATATTGTCCTAGCTTATTCCATGATGCGCATGTGTTTTGTAAGTCATGATCACGTTTCTAACACACTGGGAACATTTTTAGGAGATACAAGATGCCATAACAACCCATATTATTTTGTGATATTTTTGGGGTAGATATTTAGGATTTTCATTTGTGTGTTTTGTGTTAAGTTTTTAGTAAAAAAATTTAAAAAATAAAATACAAAAAAAAATCACAAAAAAAAAATCAATAAAAAAACATATCCTGTAACATGCTCATTTAGATATGGTATATATGGAAAATTCATGTTTTCAAAATTCATTGGTGCCATGATGAAAATGATCAATATTTCATCATCAAGGGTTGATTTTTATAAAAATTTAATTTTTCAATGATATGATTGGTGTGTCATAATAGAACCTTTCAAATTTTGACACAATTCTTTGTGATTTTTGTTCATATTAAATTGTTTCATTGATTTATCCACACATAATTTCACAAAACCAGGACATGCGAGTTTCTCTTACCTAATTGAGTGTATATTTAGGGTAAGTAATTATTTTCATCTTATAACATGGTCTTTCCATACATTCGTTTCTATTTTGATCATTTCCATCACTGTACCAGATTGACCTATGTGTGTGTGCCTAATATTTGACTATTGTATGCCCTCAAAAAAAAATTCAAAAAAAAAACAATCAATAATAGGGGAGTGAAGAAATGTACAACATGTGGGGATATTTAGGTCAAGAGATCATGGTTTGACTTCTAGAAATGCTTAAATGAGTGGGTTTTGGAATTTGATTATAAAGTATATTGAACATGTTTGGTGGAATATAATCAGGTAAGAAGAAAAGTTTTTATTGACCTGAATATACTTGATAAACGGTGGAGTGACAAGCTTGAAATGATTGACACACACAAACACAGGGAATTAGTGGAATGGTAGACCCATGACTTGTTTCACTCTGACTAGTGTTATTAATCTCATTGAATTTTATTTTGACATAATTTTTTAGGCAATGAATTAAAAATTTATTGATATTTACTCTTGATGATATTCTTACTTTTTCTATATTTCCACTATGGATTGAGAAATATTAACATACATATATTGTCGCAATTTTTTGGAATACATGATATGAGTTTTTTCCCAAGAGTACAAAAGGTTAAGTGTGGGGGAGTTGATAAAACACAATTTTATTGAATATTTTATTGATAATAAATGACATAATTTCCCGAAATTGTGTTAAATATTTTTATTTATAAAATATTTGGGATTAGACCATTCATTTGAAAATTTGATGAAAATTCCAGTTTTACCCTTTAAAGTGAACTGTAGTATTTTTTATATAAATATTTTTATATGTATTATTTGAACTTGAAATTTTGTAATAGTGTTTCTCACTCAATGGGAAAAAACTTTTATTCAGGATATTGAAGCTAAATCGTGCATTTGATTGGACTAAAAGGGTCATGGAGTCAAAGGTGGGATGAAATTGGTAAATTGGAGAACACTTCAGTATTTGGGACATAACTTCTTCATCCATTCTTGGATTGGCGCAAATTTGAATAGGATATTGAAGAAAAAATTTCTCAAAACTAATACTTATAGAAGGACATCTAATTCATTCATTTTGGTGGTCAAGAAGGTGGTACAATTTGGATTAAAATATTTAGATGAATTTTCCCATTCACGCTTAAAACCACTAATAACCTAGCCTCCCCTCCACCCTATAAATATGTATTTTTATCATTTTGAGGGGTTGGGACTTGTATTAAGATATTTTAAGTAGAGGAGAAGTGGTTCTATACCATTTTAATTACCAATTGGAGGAGGGAAGCTACTAAGCTAGGATCTCCTCCAAATGCTCTTCTTTTCCTCTACTTTTTTATAATGTTGTTATTTTAATAAAATATTAGTTACTCTTCAATTTATTCTATTATTTTAAATTTTATTCTTCTCTTAATATTCCTATTTGGGATGGAAATCAAGAGTATAAACGTTATTGGGTTATACCCTTTCCACAACATTTGAAAATGCAAAACGAATCTATGATGACTACACCACCCATGGAAGAGTAGTTTTCTTAGTAATCGATCAAACTATTACCTTTTTCATTTATTTATTTTGAATAAATGAGATAATTTAATTATAAGAATGTGATCCATGAATTGAGTTTTTAAATTAGAATAAACTAAGAAAGTATTTTAATAATTTATACAAAAACACGTGAGGTGAAGATTTTTGTAAATTGTGAGAGCGCAAACTTAATCGGTAAAACCAAACCACACAGGATAAATTTTTAGAGTTAAAATATAATCCCTAAAATCAATTAATCCTAATTTAAAGATTATATTTGTTCCCTAATTTACCACTGACCATAATCTACCTTTATAACATCAATCAAAGTAGAGTGTTTTGATTGCATGTTCTGAAGCTAGCCTAGGGTTTAATTAATTTAATCTTTGTGGTTAAGTTAACTCCTGTAGGGTTCTAGGGTTAAAAAATTAGGGGATAATAATTAAGTGGATATTAATTTAAATTATAATTATTAATAATTAAATGAAGATAAATAGTTAGATCGATCACTCCTTTTAAAAAATATTTTCTAAAAAAACATCTTCTCGTTGAGTTTTCTCAATCACATTTCAAAAAAAAAATACAATCTTCTTCTAGAATACTTCATCTTCTTCATTTATAAATATTGAAAAAACCCACCCATAGTTATAAGTTTTTTATTTTATTTTATTTTATTTTCAAAATACCTTTAATATGTTGCTTTAAATTACTTCCTCCTTTGAGAGATGACCTTGGCCAGCTACTCTACTACACCTAAATAAACCGAAACTGAACATCATTTGAGAGCACTGATGACAACACCTTTCAAAATATTCCTAGGAGGATATGTGGACCATTTCAGTTTCTGCATGGTTGTATCATAGCCCATATTAGGGGATATGAGTTCTCAAATGCCATCATCCCACCGAACACTGACCTACGACCATCATTGCTGAACATTTCTGGGGTCTGACTAGTGACCCTTGATGAGGCTAGGATAAAAATACAAATCAGAAACCATGAAAAATTCAACTTCCACCCCTTCATGACCCCGATTAGTCTGATGGTGGACAAACTATAAGGATTGTGGGAGAAAATGGAGTACCTAAAAAGCTTCTGAGGTGTGGTACTGGTGGCTTGGATTGACAACAAGCACTACTACAAACACGACCTTTATCAGCGCTAGAAAAGCGCTGATAAAGCCAGCGTAGATAAGGGGGGGGGGGGTCCCCTTTATCAGCGCTAAAAAAAGCGCTGATAAAAGGGGTCTTTTATTAGCGCTAAAAAAAGTGCTGATAAAATTACCCCTTTATCAGCGCTTTTTTTAGCGCTGATAAAGGGGTCCTATATCAGCGCTTCCTTTATCAGTGCTTTCATTTTAGTGCTAATAAAGGACCCTTTTATCAGCGCTTTTAAAAAAGCGCTGATAAAAGTTAAAAAATTTAAAAAAATTTAAAAATACTGCCAATCGGGGGGGGGGGGGGGCGGGCTTTTATAACGCTTTAACCCCCCCTTTTACAGTGCTTTTCGGACCCTTTACAACACCCCACACACCCCACGCACCCCCCTCCACCCTTTAACAGCGCTTGCTCCAATATTTCCCATGCGCGCGCACCCCTGCCTCCACCAGGATTTGAACTCAAGACCTCCCCCCTGCGCGCCTAAGCCCTTACCACTACTCTATTTTGATTTGGTTTCCAATTCATGATATCTCTCTCTATATATATTTATATATTTAGTTATATTTATTCGTATAGTAATATATATTTATATTAATATATATATATAGTTATATTATAATATATAGTTATATAGTTATATTACAATATATATAGTAATATTAATATATATATAGTGGTATTAATATATATATATATATATATATATATTTAGTTATATTTATTCGTATAGTAATATATATTTATATTAATATATATATATAGTTATATGAATATATATGAATATATATTTATATAGTTATATTAATATATATATAGTGATATTAATATATATATTTATGGTGATATTAATATATATATTTATAGTAATACTAATATATATATATGTAGTTATATTAATATATATATAGTTATTAGATTAATAAATATATAGTTAGATTAATATATATATATAGTTAGATTAATATATAGGTATATAAATATTCATATATTGGTATTTTAAATAAAATTGACGTTAGTTATTATTTAGATAAAGCTAATATATTTTATATGTAAATATATTTTATTATTTATATTTATAATTAAATTTTTAGGTGTGAATATTTAAAAAATATGAATATATTGTTATATATTTGATTATAAATAGCAGTGCATTATAAAAAATGATGAAATTTCAAAGACATAATATCAATATTAATGTAATACCTTGGAATAAATTCATACCCCACCAAAAAAATCCAATAATACCCCCTTAAACGAGGGTGAAAATCCACAAAATGTTAAAAAATCAGGGTACCCCGACTAAAAACTCAGTTTTGGAGGCCTTATGGGCCTCTTTTGGCCTCGAAAATCTCTTGACTGGAGTCCCCCCCCAATCATAGCGACGTAGAGCTCGTCACATGCTTCGATTTGATATATGGTAGAGCTCAAACGGACACCCGGATCAAAAGTTATGACCGTTTGAAGTTTGAGTTGCGTTTTCAACATATTTTGGATCTTTTTTAATTTTTTTTAATTTTTTTAGTCCTCAAATTGTTATTAAATGACTATTACTCCATAATGATTATCAAAATATTAATTAAAAATATTTTTTTAATTTTTTAAGAAGTCATTTTCACTAAATATCTTATATATTAAGTATAATAAGTGTAAATGTACATTTATACTTATCTAAAATATATTTAAAAATTATATATTATATTTATATAACAATATAACTATATTTATATATTAATATATTAATATATGTTAATTTTTTTTTGAAGCCGACCCTTTATCAGCGCTACTAAGCAAGCGCTGATAAAGGGGGGCGTTGCGAAAAACTGTTTTTGTGGTAGTGAAGGTGTTCTGTGTGATGTACATGTTGTACCACTTCTCCATAAAGTTTGGTTTCCTTCAACAAGTGGAAAATACAGTATACCTAGTGTTCATGAAGAACATAAACCCTTCATTATTCACCAAATATAGTTCATGCTAGTGATCATGGGATCTGGTGATACTATTATACTGCCATCAACCAATGCTAACGTGGTCTTGTTGACGGGATATCCCAACATTTGGGAGGCATTATATCTAGAGGCAATCTTGAAAATGCACATTTAGTTAATCGAACCTGAGAGCGTGGAGCTAGAGTAGTGGTGAGACAAATAGGATGCTAACTGAGAGGCAATCCAAGCATTTGGAGTGACTCCAATGGAAACTGCTATGTCAGGGACATCATAGGGTGCGGCCACACCCCCGCCCCTTGGAGGGGAGTGGTCCCGAAAGTGGCCTTAGGGGATAGAAAAAGAGGCTCCCGAGAAGAAACCAAGCTATATCCTTCAACCAACTACTGATTATATATTTCCTTCCCTTTGGTTTTACTAGAGAACATTGTAAAAATTTCTGACGACAGAGGACTTGTGGAAAAAATGAGGCAATATGGGATCAAATTTCTAGAAGTCAGGCATATTCAGGTTGTAGGCCAGGTAAAATTCCATCAAATGCACGTGTACCTGATGGCTGTGGATATTTAAGCATGCCAATAGGGGAAGTACAAGGAACCTCCCACTCTAGTAAAGGTGATGATCTACCAAGATTCAGATTAGGAGGAAACACCACCTGAAGAAACTGAAGAATAAGAAGAAGAATAAGAAGAAGGGTTTGGTGATGAAAAATAACAAGGGATGACTACTCACCAATGGAGTCCCTGTGAAAGCGATGAGATCATAGGCTCTAAATAAGACCAGATGAAGTATCTTGAGGTAAATCTAAACCTACTCATGCTTCCCTTAACTTCTTCTCATTTTACTATCTAGATTCACTAACTAAATCTTATCTTGAATAGGATCACCTCGATACTGAACAAGGGGCTCCCACTGCATGGGGTAGGGATGTGCCAACGAGTGTTTAAGAGCATGTCCCAAGGCCTTCAATTAGGGTTAAGGTGGATAGTGGTGGTCCAAATAAAGAGTTTAGGATGGAAACCTAAGATTCCAAAGCCATCCCTGTCATCTATGGGGGTCCATTCCCTAGAATTACCATGGAGGCACCCACCATTAGTAAGGTGGCATGATCGAGGAGTATTATAATCAAAATTCCTCCTCCTCAGGGTAAGAGAAAATATTGTTTTATCTGGATGTAATTGGGTTTTCATGGATCTTTCTCTTCAACATTTCTATCCCATGCAACTTCTACCCAATCGAAGCAAGGAGAATCGATGCTAATCATCGAAATACCCAAAATTAAAGGTTCTGCTATGGTGGAAGTCCCT
Source organism: Viscum album (assembly GCA_963277665.1). NCBI lineage: Eukaryota > Viridiplantae > Streptophyta > Magnoliopsida > Santalales > Viscaceae > Viscum > Viscum album. The sequence goes on along the minus strand of OY728128.1, from coordinate 1,442,768,510 downwards.
ATAGTTGATCAAAAGTTTGACATAGAACTGCTCACATCCTATAAGTCTCTGATTTATAAAATTCTTACCTATCATTCTATGATCAGATTGACTGAGTTGTTTCTTCCATATAGTTCTTGGAAGACTATGAGATGAATGTGAAAATGGGGCTAGGGAATCAATGGGATCTATTTCGATGGCTGTGCTCATTCATGAGGAACTGATTGTTTAAGTTATCCCATCCATGGTCTCTGGTGATCAGGTGAATGTGGCTGCAAGTGGTCCCATTAGTGGAGTAGAAATTGAGGCTATAGAGGGTGAGACTATTGAAGAAGAATCAAGTGATAATGGTCATCCCCATGATTTGGAGCCTATCCCATCTGAAAGGATTCCAGAGAAGGACCCTACTATTGAACTCCTTAATGATTTTCTAGAGTATGAACCTACAAATCTCGAAGAGATGGATGAATCTAATCTTGACATGGACGAAGAGAACCTCATTATATGAAACATGGATTTGAGGTGAATCCAATAATTCATTGAGATTCCAAAACCGTATCTAATGGTCCAGATGGGGTCGCTTCACCACTGGCTATGTAATCTGTGTGCGGGAGGGGAGGACTTGCGAAGACTTAATGTGCTAGTTCATGAATACCTTACTAAAAAGATATGGGAGGGGATCCAGCATCTGAAAGTTTCATGGTTCCAGGGAAAGTCCTACAATATGAACAAGCTTCGATAATTTAACCAAGAGATCCAACAGCTGGAGGAGCAAGTGAGTGAGCATGCTTTCTTCCTTAGAATTTAATCGGAGGTCATAAAAAAACTAAGGTCTCAACTTTAATAGGATGATAAACAAATGAAGTAGGTAACCACTCAAATTATTTATCTCTAGGTTGAGTGGAGCTAGGAATAGACCAGAGTTGATGAGCTTCATTATGTGGATAGTGATGAGGAGGAAGAACTCGGGAAGAGGCAACAAATCTTGAATGCCACATGCTAGAGGTTGGAAGTGTTGAATTTTTCTGTCATAGAAGCGGATCCAATGGGTATATTTTTACAAAACTAATGAGAGGATCCATTGTGTGTATGAACCTTTCTATGCCTTGACCTGTTATTTTTTGAATTGCATGCATGGACACATTCCTTTGCTGGCTTTCATTATCACACTCCAACCACATTAGTGATACAATTAATTACCAATCCCAAAGACCACATGGGTCATTCCTGGTGTGAGAAATAAGGGACAACCACATGAATTTTCACTTTGTATGAGAGTGTCATATAATCATAAAAAACTCAAGGTCTTATATTGTTGATTTACCACCAAGATTTCTCAGACAGAGAGAGGCTGCAACTAGAGAACATGGATTTCAGAATATCCAACTTTCTTTTCCCAACATGCTCTAGTGCATGAAAGGGATAATGCTAGGGGCATTAGAGTATATCCGAACAAAGGGTAATGAGAAGTGTGAATCACAATGCCCAAAATTTAGAATACAAGGATAATGGAATCAGGACATAGGATAACTGCTGACCGTGTTCAAAACACAACATCCATATTGTTATCCCAGAATGGGGAAAACAAACAAAGGTTGACCGCTGAACATGTTAGAAGCACAAAAGCTATCTTAAAATTTTGTCCGAAGTCTTCAGGGATGCTAGACCAAAGTGGTAGGTGAGCCAAAGATGGTATGAGAACAAACCCTTAAGGGGGTCCCTTCAGACATAGAAGAGGATGAGGATCCAAATAGGATGCACGTAAAGCATGGAACTTGAGTGATGGAATGTTTGAATAGGTTCCAACACTCTAGGAATTATGCCATAATGAATTAGAGAACATTGGTGTAAGAGAATTGGTCTGAACAAAGATCAAACCTATCTTCCATGGGGAGCGTCATCTCAGATGCCGAGTGATAGTAGTATATGTGAAAAATGTGGTAGATGACCAACACCAAGGGAGAGGACCTCTTAGGTGAGGTCTTGGGATGCCTTGATATTTTACTTCATGAAAATGATGATGATAAACATGCAGTTTAACATCATATGGTGAGGGAGATACATGGTACAATTTAGTGTCATGTGATCAGGACGTGTACCACAGTTTAACACCATATAACTGGGACATTGCACACAGTTTAGGGTCGTACTTCCTGGACCCTGGACAATAGTTTAAATTCTTGTGTATGGACTATGTAAATGTCTATTCCCAATATATTTGTGTGTCAAAAGGGAAAGGAAACTCGATGTGAATGATCCAAAATAGTCTTGATTACCACACAAGTATCAGGAAATAGACGAATGTGGGTGCGAATGAGGACCAAAGAGGCTCATGCCACCCCACACATCTCTAAGGGGTTCGTATACAGTTTTAAGTCATGTCTGAGCATAAAATTATAGATTACAGTCATAGAGTTTTGGACCATAGGGAAGAAGGATACCCAAAAAAAAGGAATATGTGGCATGATATAGTGACAAACCCAACATAAATGAGGCCCTAGGAGGCCCTATTCCACACCACACATTCCCAGTGAGTATCTTAGTTTAAGGTCATAGTGTTTGAACCATAAGTGTTAATGTGAGGCTCGATCAAATCGATATACACCCTAAAAAAATTCATAAGCCCACATGATCCATGCTCAATGTGAGAAACAAGGAATAGTATAGGGGTTTTACTTGACATGTGAGAGCACACATTAGAGGTGACACCAAGGATAGAACCCCACCTTGATATAGGAGTGGAAAAGAGGTAAGTTGATACTTTCAAGATCCAGATGAAGGGGAGATTGATGAGTAAGGATCGACCATTGACCATGTTCAAAACATAGGGACCATAACCACACTAGTGAATAATGTGAAGAGAAAAGGTAGAATCAACTATAGACTAAGTTTGAAACACAAGATCCATTGTTTAATTCCAATGATTCATTAGGACATTGTCCCAACATAGGAGGTGACCCAAAAATTACATGAGACCATCACCATTAAGGGGTCCATATGGATTTGAAGGATGATGGAAATCTAAACCAAGAAAGACTCTAAGTGTGGAACATGGAATGAATGTATCATAGAGTGGGAATCAAAACTTGGGTTCTGCAAAAAGTTTAAGTTCATATTTCATGGACCGTTAATCTCTTAGTTTTAGGTCATAGAACCTAGACCATGCTTGCATACAGTTTAAATTCATGATGCTTGGACTATAGAAAATAGTTTAAAGTCATGTAGCATGGACTATAGGGGATATGTTCTTTCTAAGGGTATAAATATGGAATGAAAGGGATAAAAACTGACATTAATGGAGCCAAGTAGGTTCACATACCACAAATATACCTTAAGGAGAATTGAATGAAGTTTAAGGTCATAATTATTAGACTGTAATTGAGGTTAGGGGACAAAAATTTGATAGAATTGTGGATGGACCCAAAGAAAAAGTTCCTGGGCGTTTCTATGTATCCCATAAGGATGGGAATGAAGCCACATTAGTTCTAAAATGTATCATGGTGAGAGACCAACACTAGTAGGGAAATCCTCTCTGGTGAGGAAACTGAAGCATCCCACGATTATCGTGAGGCATCATAGACTTATTCAGGATAAGATCACAATTTAAAGTTATGCATTGGGGTTGTTAACTCCTAATTTAAGGTCATATAGCTTAAAACATAGGGTGAGTATTTAAAGAGGGATATGCATAATATGATGGCATAACAAACTCGATGTGAATGGGGATCCAAGAGGCCAACAAAAAACATACGTATTCCTAAGGAGGCTTGCATACAGTTTAGAGTCATGATGATTGGAATATGATAAGTCTAAGGGGATAAAGGATTGATAAAATTGCAGCTGGGCCCAGAGAAAAAGTTCTTGGGCATCACTACATATACCATAAAGATAATAATCAATCCATACATAGTTTTAAAATTCCAGTGCAGTTCAACATCATGCAGTGAGGATGGTAATGAGCTGACGTGAAAAAGGGGAAGTGTTATGGTTGAGCCTAAGGATGGAAACCAAGGTGTCACTAGATATCCCATTAAAATGAGAATCAAGCCATAAATTGTTCTAGACAGGAAGTCTCCCTATACAGGTCTAACCCATACACATAGAGGGGGCATTTTTTCTTTCTTATTTTTTTTGATGTGGCTGAACTAGGATGTAGAATCCAAGATTCACTACATATCCTATGTGGAAAGTAATAAATCCATACATAGTTCTTGAAATATGGCATGATAAATGACCAGTATTGGGGGAAATTTTATCTCAAGTGAGAATATTATGATGTTGTGCATTTTATCGTTATATGTCCAGGATGATAGTGTTATGCAATTTTTCATTGTGTGGCTAGGACGATGGGGGGAAGCGTTTCGAAAGGTTTGTGCATGAAATGATAGCTATAACCCAATATTAATGATGAATAAGGGTTCCAAGCTTCACAACACACTCCCAAGTAATACTTGTATATAGTTTAACATCATATATTGGTATGATGGTTCTATGTAGTTTAAATTATTATAACTCAGACTATATGGGAAGAAAATACTTTATGGTAATCATGCTTGGACCTACTGAAAATAGTTTTAGTTCATGTTTTCTAGACCATAGGATCTTATTTAAAGGTCATAGAGTTTGAACCATGGGAGAAAGGACTTCTAGAAAATGTGTATAGTGCGGTGTTATGGAAATCCTGACGTGAATGAGGGCTTAGGAGGCCTCAATTCCAAACCACACATCTCAAAGACGGATTGCATACATTTTAAAGTCGTTATTCTTGGTCTAGAGTTCTTAGATAAAGTTAATAGAGTTCAGATCGTAGGGGAAACCTGCTTCAAAGGAATGCATGTAGGGTGGCAGAGTAACCAATCCCAATGCAAATGGGGGCCTAGGAGGCCTATCACCATACAAAATTTTCTGAAGAAAACCCATATAAATTTTAAAGTTGTGATTTTTAGACTAAGGCCATGTAGTTTAAATTTTTATAATTAATACAATAAAAACACAATTTAATTTCATGTTTTGGGGATTATGACACATAGTTTAATGTTGTATGGTAAGGATAAAGAAATTTTGCAGTTTATCCTCATGAAACTAGGATGATGCAACATATTTTAACATTGTGTTTTGGAGATGACGTGAGATCCTTATGAAAAATACTACTTGAGGAACTTAGCATCGGTAGGGGGAGTGATGCACTCTCCATCCATAATTATCAAAGAATATGAACCATTGGGATAAACCTTATGAATGATATAAGGTCCCTCCCACTTGGGATCCAACTTTTACAGCTTTCTATTAGGTATCATTGGCATTCTGAGAGCCAATACCATGTCACCTTAGAGGAACGAGTAGAGGTGAACATTCTTGTTGAATGCTCTGGATATTTTGTTCTAGTGCCTCATTAGATTGTGCAAGGCCTAAATCCTATTTTCATTGAGGGATTACAACTCATATAGATAGAATTATGATATTTTTTATGAAATCTAATAATCATAGAAAATTGTTTAGAGTGATGGTAACTAAATCTTGATGGACATGACCGCCTTTGTTCCATACACCAGAGAGTATGGATTCACCTAGGTGGAATTATGAGTCATCGTCTGATACTCCCAGTGGGTGTTGGGGAGATTTTCAGTAGGGGCATGATCTTTGGCTTCTTGATGGTTCAAAAACCATTTATTTTCCTGATGACTAATTCGGAGTCTCCCTTCACATGAAAGTGGGGGACATCAATCTCAAGGGACAACTTGAGATCATTAATGAGATACTGATACTCTTTATCACTGTTTGTGCAACCTTTCGATAGTTGGGATGGGTTGGGCATGACAACCTATATCAGGGTGATGAAGATGATCCCCAGGCCTACTCTATTGAGCTTGGGGTTGTTGAGACTTTTACCGGTTGGGATCCAGAAGGAACCATCAAAATAAATCTACTAACAAGGCATAACCTGATCCAATGGAAGTATGGAATCATATAGGAAATCGAAATCCAGAGGTGATTCTTCAGGGGTCAGATGGGTGACCAGAAAGTCTACCAGCACTTGACCCTTGGCATCATTTTTCAAGACGAACCATTTGTCGAACTGCTAGAGAATCACCACCCATCATTCTATTCATCCTATCAAAATTGAGTGATTCGGGATATACTTTAGTGAATCTAAACACGACACCATCTATTTCTCTTGATGCTAAAAACAGTGATGTAACTTCTACACTACAAAAACAAGTGCAAGAAAGCTCTTCTATATAGGGGAGTATCTAGAATATGTGTCAAGGAGCATGTGACTAAGATAGAATAAACTATTATTTGTCCCTTTATTGTTCTTATGAGTGAGAAGGGCATTGAGGTACCATTCTAGGGTGGTCACATAGAGGACCATAGGATTCCTTGAAATGGGTGGCATCAGAATCGGAGGCTGCAGTAGATACTACTTTATTTACTCAAAAGCAGTCTGGAACTCTTCATCCCATTGGTAGATGATACCTTTCTTCATGATCCTAGAAAAGGGCTTACACTTACTGGCTAGATTCATGATGAATAGATGTATATAGGTTAAGTTTCCATAAAGTCCTTAGAGATCTCATAGGTTGATTGGAGGGGGAATCAGGCCGATGGACACAATCTTATATGGGTTGATTTTGATGCCTCTGTATCTGGCGACGAAGCTAAGAAATTTGCCAAAGGTAACCCTAAAGGAACACATCAAGGGGTTTATCTTCAGATATCGAGAATAGAAGAAGCTAGACACTTTCTCAATATCTCCGAGATGGTCTTGATGATAGTAGTATTTGACCACAAAATCATCCACATATCATTCCACTAGCATCTTGAGGATCTGTTTGAAGATATGGTGCATGGATCACTGATAAGTGGCTTTTACATTATTCAAACCGAAAGGAATTACCTGATAACATAAGGTCCCTTGCAGTGCTATGAAGTTGCTGGTATTATCATCTTCAGGGTCCATCTAGATTTGATTGTATCCAGAATATCCATCCATGGAGGAAAGATCCTTGAACCCAGATGTGGCATCGATCAACAAATCTATCATTAGAAGGGGAAAATAATCATTCAGAAAATGGCTGTTGAGATCCCAGAAGTTTATGTAGACTATGATATACCATTTCATATTCATTACTGGGATGATATTTTCTAGCCACTTGGGGTGTATAACTTCCATGAAGAATCTATCTTTAATAAACTTATCAACATTGGCCTCAGCCATGGCACTATGATAAAGGTGAATTTTTCTAGGAGGATGCTTGAACCCATGATGATTCACTAGGAGAACAAGATGGTGGATGGTGACCAGAGGTTCTTTTCCTAGAATCTATTCATAACTCCACGCAAACACATCATGATAATTTTTTAGGAAATCCACGTACTAATTTTGTTCCTCTGGAGGCATGGATGCACTGATCCGCATTGACCTCTGGTATGCCTCGGTACCAAGGTTCCCATGAACCAACTCATCTATGTTAGTGGAAAATCCCTCTTTTAAATCTGGGAGGAGTGTCTTCCAAATCATGTTCATCGTTTGAGGAAGGGGAATCAATGGTAGGAGATGGTTCATCTATACCAAATGATTTTGGGGGAACACTGGTGCCCACTTGGGCAGATCTGGACTCTACATTAGGAGGTTCATGCTCTGCTGAAACCATAGTGATAGATATTTCCATGCCAATTCCATCAAGACTTTGACTGTGGGTTCCATTCTTGATGTCAAAGTAATGGTGGTGGGTTGACTTATGTCAGTTTAACCCATCTTGGTGAAACAAGTGTGTGTGATGTATGGTTGTAGCCATGGGGAAAACATCTTGATAACTTAAAGGGGTAGGGGTTTCTGGTATCACCCAATCATGATTTGTGTAGGATTACGAGGTAATATTCCAATGTTCTTTATACTTAGGGATGTGGTGACCCTTCCTCCTAGAGATGAAAAGGCAGTTCCCAAAGTCTGGTGTTGTAGCCTCCAACCAGTGAATCAGGATGATGATAGCACCATCCAAATCTATCCATGAGTGAGCTGTAATGGTGGTGACCTCAACATCATTGATCTGAACATAATTTTCCTTACTCTTGTAATATCCACAATCCATATAGTGGGATTCAAAAGAGTCAAAGGGGGATGCATCAACCTGGATCATTCCTAATTGACCATTGAGGGAGTACTTGATGCATTGGTGATACAAGGAGGGAACTGCCACATGTAGATAGAGTTAGGGATTAACCATCAATGAATTATAGGTGGTATCCTATGATACAATCAATAATTCTATGTTTTATACCAAACCACTAAACTGGGTCTTCAAACAAATTCTTCCACATGGTCTTCACTCAATCCCATCATAACCCTTAATCTTCAGATCAAAGGGACTCAGATCTTCCTCATCCAGTATCAACTTGTAGAGCATTCGATTCAGGATGAGATTGATCTTGAAACCTGTGTCAACTAAACAATGATGGACTTCTACACCATTGAACTGACCTATTATGTATATTGGTTAGATGTTCCCCTGCATGAGGGATCCCTCATCTTCCCTGGAGAATGATATGATGAAATGGAATTCTACTTTCTCGACTTCATCATCATAGAATGTCTCTATGGATTATACCTTTATTTTGAATTGAAGAGGGATTTTCAAGGCCTTTAAGAGAACCTCACACATCTCTTCTGATAGGAGGAGGTCCTAGAGGACTGGTATATTTTCAATAATTCTGGTGATGTGCTTAATCACATACTAATTTTGCACTAAACACACATTTCTACCCACGAGGGTGGATCTCTAGTAGGAGGCATGACAAGAACCATTGGATGAACCATCGGATTCTGAGGGTTTCCAATAATGTTCTTTTACTAATCAGATAGCTCACCTAAAACCACTACCATCATGGTGCAATCATGATTGTTTTTTATGGAGGAGTAGCATTGTTAGTAGTGGTGATGAGTCTGATAGAATGGGATATAAGGACTGTCCCTATTGAGATCTACACATAACCTACTATTTAGTCTTAGTAGCATGCACAGATTGGCTTGGATCACTATCTTGAGCATTTTGATAGTTTTTATGTCATTGAATCCTTCTAAGAAAATATCAAATGGAGAAACTTTAAGGGCCTTCCAAATATTCTTCATCATTGGGATCCATGTAAGGATCCAAAAACTTGATGATATTTATATAGGCATACTCCTAACAATCTTTAGAGGAGTCTTCCAATACTGGATAAACTATGGGGGTGATTCCCATCTCTTGAGGGATGAAATCACCAAGAGTTCTAGAAGGATTTGATTTCGATAAGGGACTTTTATTTCCCTTTTTTCCATTAGTATCTTTTCTTTTGAGATGTTGAAGGCTGTGAAGTGGATGAAAAATCATCAGTCGGAGAAGGCGTGGTGACTTCAAGAGATTTGGTCCAGCTTAATTGGGAAAGGATGACACCATGGGTGTGAGAAACTACCATGCGAGGCAACTAATCATCATAATTCTAGGTTCCGTGGTTGGAAACCTACTACCATTCATCCTCTCTATCACTATCAATTTTGGTGGAGATACATACCACTTATGCTGGGAAATTACCCAAATTAACCATCCCATTTTCCACATGGTCCTAAAACCAGTCCTTGAACACATAACATTTCTTAATTGTATTTACAAGAATTTTTTGGTAAGGGCAGTAGTTAGGGAGATAAGTGAGCTCATCCTCATGGGGATTCTTTCATTCTAGACGTTTCAAAACCCTTTGCTTTAAGGCACCACAAAAAGAACTAGGAACCTGATCCTCCTTGAAGAACTAGGTCTGGTTCATTTTTTCTAGGAAGGGAGATATAGAAGATTGACCCTGATGAGGATCTAAAGCATGATGAGGGGATAGAGTCACATTATTTCATCTAGGCAGATGAACTTAGAAAGGAGGATCTTGTCCGTTCTATACTGGGTAAGGCAAAGCATGAGGGTTTTGCCCTCGGTGAGGCTACTCCTGAAGAGGCTCTACTGTCATCAACTCTAATTTAGACCTCCAACTATACTACGGTGGAAATAACTACCTTATATTATCTTCTTTTAGGAGTTAGAGGAGGCAATGTACGTTTCTGCATATCCTATTATAAGGATTCCTCCAGGTATTGAGCCTTTTTTCAGAGAAATCTATAAATCCACCTTGGAAGTTCTGAGTGATGATGGAGGGGACCAACTCAGTCTTGAGATTCCCCACACACATTGTTGACAACTATTATTGGGTCAGTGACATGTCGAGTGAATACATGAGACCCTTCCACTAAGCAATGAAGTTTGCAACACATTCAAAAGGTAGTTATTTTCAATTAAAGAGGTCAGAAATGATTCTCTTTCATGTGGTGGAGTTGAACTAGTAGATAAAATACCTATAGGGGTCTTCCCAGCTAGTGATAGATCCTACGAGTATCTAGTTGCACCAGATGAATGATGACCCTTTAAATGTCTATATGAAACATCAAAGCATGACAACTTCCTACCAATCTAGATTTTCTAACATGGGTCCACAACTTGAGATGAAGTGGTCCAGATGTTGTAGTGGGTCAATCATCCTGTTTAAAGGAGAAAAGGTAGGATTTATAGAATTGGGGGGGGGGGTGATCGCATATTTTCCATCCATTCCGGATAGATATTTCCATCATGTGGGATTTCCCCCTGTTGCACCTCAAGGGATTCAAGGTGAGTAAAGAGAGAAGCTATTAGATTATCCTGAAAGGGTTTCCTTTCTTGACTAGGATCCCTGAACACCAATGCATTGACCGACCCATCAACATGATAGGTAGGCTCAGTGGCTTATGGATCAACTTGATCTAGATCCTAGGGAAAGTTATCATGATACTCGGGTAGATTCGGTAATGTGTACTACAGTATTTCACCATAAACTATGACCTCTACTCTGTTTTGTTGCACATGATTTTCAGGATAGATCGGGGGCATCTAGAAAAGGAGGACATGTGGCTTCCCCTTCTGCCCCAGCGAAGGAGAGACAAGATTGTGTCGAGGATCACTATAGTTCGGTTGTTGCTTAACAAGGCACTCAGTAAAGAGATCATTAATGAGCCTCCTTTGATCTAAGATCTGCTAAAGTAAGGTGTTTATAGATGGATCAACCTCTATCTTCTATTTGACATTAGAAGGGTTAGAGGTATTAGAGGTCCCAATATTCTCTTTACCCTTGTTGGTATCCTAAACAGTGGGTAATGATGTTGAGGGCTCTCCAAGGCCAAGTTCCTGCCTTTACAGGTGACTGAGGACACCCGTATGAGGGTCCACCTGATATTGAACTACCCCTAGGGGTGGGCCCTCTTCATCAAAACCTACACTAGTGTCCTTTTCTTTGAGTAAACCTTGATCAACCATATTCACCGTGACTATAACCAATGGTGTATCCTTAATATCACTAGGAAATTTGGGCTGTCATGGGATGTGACTGAAGTAAAGAGCATCATACTGTCCCCCGCCCCAGATCTGCATGTGTGGGGATTCCTCTTCAATAATTCCACAAAAAACTATGAATCTTTGAATGCATATTTATTGGAGGGCCTGGTGGTAGCTGAGTGACATAGGGTGATGAGCCACTGGGAGTGCTGCCAACCCAACCATGCGGCACAACTGATCAATGTAGTTAAAATGCTATCAGATATTTGGGTAGAACAACTGACAGTCATGGAGGTGAAAATGCGTTTCCCAGATGGTTTGGTGAAAACACATGACCTCTTTTGGGGCGAGAGACACCGTAATGTCAAACTTGGGTGTTTCATTCAGCCAAAAACCACTGAAAAATCATTGATAGATAGAGTGTACCATAAGCTTACCTAATCGGAATAGGTTTATAACTCTTAGTTGTCCCAAGCTCCGACCGACACTAACTGGGAAACTTGTAGTGTAATTGATGTGGATTAGTGCGATAGTGGACTGGTCAGTAGAGTATCTTCTGCATGAGATGACTGATCACCACATGATGGGTCATCTCTGGAGGGTGGCACTATCCTCAACATCATGTACGTGTAGGACTTGGTGCTTACCAGTGCCTCATGTGAAAGGGAGGTGACAATCATCAATGATTCTACCAAATGACCATTTTCTATCAAATCCCACAATAATTATCCATGATCTGGGGTAGAGGTAGAGAATGAAAATTTCTATGATAGATATGACCACACTGTGAGACCATATAAGGGAGCCAAATCTTCATACACTTACATGTACATATGAAGAGATTCAGGGATCTAGTGAATCTCACCTATCGGGATGATGAATTTCACCTATTGAACTATGATGAAGATGACTGGGGTGGAGGTTCCATCATTGAGTCTCATTCTACTTCATAATCTGATAAGAGAATGTGATTAACAATGACTAAGTGCTTCCTAGAGTTTTTCCTTCAGCGACGGTGATTTTCCCTTCTATCCTGAGATGATTCTTCAGGACAGGGAAGTTTTTTAGAATGGGGAAGAACTTCATTCTAGTTGGTTCTGAAGTGGGGAGGACCTTTGCTTTGGCTGATTGGGACACTAGTATGGCCTTCTCATCAGTTGTTCTCAAAGTGGGGAGGACCTCCACTTAGACTGCTGTGAGAGTGGGGAGGGCCTCCCCTTGGGATGTTGATGTAGTAGGGATGACCTATTATTCAGTTGGAGGGAACATGGGGAGGACCTCCATGTTGACTGATCGTTTCATCATGGGGAGGACATCTGTACTGGTGGGTTGAAGTGCGAGGAGGACATTCACACTGATCGAACATGGAATATGGAGGTCCTCTACATTGAATGTTGATGGAACGAGGATGACCTCTAATTTGATTGTTTCTGGAGTAAGGAGGACCTCCGCTTGAGCTGGTGGAGACATGGGGAGGACCTTCATATTGATAGTTAAAGGAGTGAGTAGGACCTCCACTATAATTGGCTGTTACATAGAGAGGACCTCTGTGTTTCTCGACACTGGAGTAGGGAGGGCCTTCGCTTGAGCTGAGAATGGAATGAAGAGGACCTTCTTATTGGTGGTCTGTGATGTGGGGAGGACCTATGTATTAGGAATCAAAGACATGGGGAGGAACTCCATTCTAGATTTTGACAAGGCAGGGAGGACATTCACTTTGATCAATGATGGGATCATGGGGAGGACCTCCATATTGAGTTTTAAAGAATAAATGAATCCACTTTGATTGGAGATGGTATGAGGAGGGACTCTGTATGGAATATTATCATCACATGTCAGCCTGTGACAAATTATGGTTGCACCAGTGATTGCAAGAGTCAATCAAGTCTACCTATGGGGTGGTTGAGGTATCGATTTTGATTGGGAATTGACAAGTCCTTACTCTATAGTGGTAGGGATGTGGTGAGATATGCTCAGGGTGGTAGAAGACACTGAAACTATGGAAGATGATCCCCCATAACGACCATCCTCCTGAGCTTGGGAATGATGTTGGTGTCAGGTCAATCGAACTGGGGCTGAGGGAGTGAGGGTGTAGTCCAACTTCTCCTTGGCTTGGAGGATTGGTCACTACTGGCATTGACGGGGCCTAGCGAGAGCCCTCCTTCGTAGCTCCAGGGTAGTAGTTATAGACGTGATGACCCTAACATCCCCCACATCCTCAGTGTAGGGGAGCGAGTCATAGGATAACTTCAGGGAGAGGCTCCCTAAGTATTCTTTCATTGGATTTGAGAGAAGTGGATCCTTGCATAGCCCTTAGGGGCAGTAGTACCGGCAAGGTGCAAAGACCTCTAGGTCCTGGAAGGCCTTGTTCCTTGTGGGAATGACCCCCTATTGCTTTTATCATCATACAAGGGTGTTTATCACCCTCTTTTGGATGGTATTCGAGGGTGATAAGGGGCATGGGTTCCCAATATCCATAGTCATGGCTGAATTCGTGGAAAAGGTGGTGTTGTGTGGGAACGTCATGTTGACACTTCTCCTGCCCCTACGTCTGTAGGAATTTGATGATTGATTTTCTATAGCTTGGGCCCTTAAAGTAGAAAGATTTACATGTTATTATGGATACATAGAAATAAATGCCCAATTTCCCAAAATCTTCTTATCTTACATTAATGGAGATAGAGATATGTGCCAACGATATCGCAGACCAGAATTCCAAACATTTTACTACCCCAATTTCTGGTGAGTTTCATGCTCGGCCCACTATTTTCATTGTGGTACCTGGAACCAGATAGATAGATCTGATGACATTCTAGTCTACTGATGTCTTAAATTCTAATAGTCCTCACATTTAGGAGAAGAGTTTCATGTTACAATCACTATTTTTATTTCTTACACTTTCACCAGGGTGTGGCCTCCATGTCCGCAACATCATGCATGCACACTGGCTACTCTTGTTTCCTCACATTACTTATTTCCAAAGGTGGTTGGAATTCATCACTTTTATTGGTGATTTATGCTACTTGATTGAAATATGATGATGGGATGTCAGTTCCTCATTCACTTAGTTCCACCTTAGAATTCGTCACCTTGTTCGGGTCTCCCTCATAGAGTTAAGTATGTTCATGGAACTCATTCTCAGTGCCATATCTTTGTAGATGCTAGTTAATTACGCTGCCTGTTTCTAGATATTCCAAGGATAATTGATAGGTAATCAACCTTTTGTCATGAGAGTATTCACATTGGGCATCACTGGTATGTCTGGATGCTGGGAATATTTTTCACCTATATTCTTCCTCATAAGAGGGAATCTCATGGAGATATATTAGGTGCGGAACCTGAGGCATCCCGTGTCAATCACAGAGTATTCGATACCAAAGGAATATCTTCCAAGGCTTTCATCTCAAGCATGTCATGTTTATAATGATGTAGCATTATGAGTTAGGTTGTGAGTTTAATATCTTGAGGAGATGGGGTGAGACTGATCATAATGCTCGATGGAGGCAGATCAAGGAGGTACATCCCTAGGAGGGTGAACCTATAAGGTTTACCGATGGATGGATCAGAACGCCCTATGGAGGTGGATCCAGGATGTGTGTCCCATAAAGGTAATATTTCATATTGTGAAGGTGGATCTTGACACCCCTGAAGGTGGATTAGGGAGGTGCACCCATAGGATGGGAGCACCAAGGTTTACCATTGGTTGGTATTGAACCTTGGAGAGGTTTCTTACATACCCTTCTTAGAAGGTAAGGATCAAAACCCATGTAGTTCGTGTGGTGGTGTGGGGAGTACGCATAGGAGATTCCTGAATGGATGGTATGATCTCACTGAGATGTGGCGACCCAGGTAAAATAAAGGTGGATTACATATGGAGTGGATGGAATGGAGGGAGTAGATGAAGTGTGGGTTGGTCTTGAACCTAAAGGAGGATTCCTACGTATCCCAGTTGACTGGGAATCAAAGTACATGTAGTTAGAGATGGGAATTGGGGGCTTACAATCGAGGAGGTGACCCATGGAAATGAAGCATATGGTTGGGGATTATGCATGGAAGCGGTCCAGTTGGGTAGATATTATGTGGTTGGGGCTTACACATAGAAGAGGCCGAGTTGGCTAGAAGTCCAAGACTTATGTATATGGAGAGGGATCAGTGAATAGGTTTAGGCAATTTCATGATCTCCACTAACCTATAAGACCACATGAGTCATGATTGATGTAATAAACAATAGGAAACAAAATACATAATGCTCATATCATTAAAGAAGAATCTAAAAAAGGTGGCATGGGGATTATGCATAGAATATTCCCAAGTTGGTTTAATTCCTGGGGAGGAGGATATCATTCCATGTAAATGGGGATTACGTGTGGAAGTAGCCCATGTGGACATGGTGACAAATCCCAAAAGGGAGAGGGATGGGGTGTTGAGAGTGTAGAAGGTGGAAAGGTTCCTAGTTACTATACCCTATCTAATCTACGTATCTGAGGAAGGAAAATAGGAGAAAGAGTTCCACATCCTTCAAGAAATTCTAGAGGCTTACACCAGGAGGGATGCCTGAGGAGGATTTCATTCCCTATGGGGGAGGATGTCATTCCAAGTGATGAAGATCTCATTTCGTGTCACTCATACATGTTACATCCTACACATATCACAAAGGGTTAGGCCACCATTTAATGTCATGTTCCAAGGATGATGGAACCTACAAATTTTATGTCATGCAGCTCAAACATGGGGAATTCACTTCTTACCCATTGGGATTACATAATTGTTGCACATGCAACCATAGTTGGGACATGGATTCTGAAATTCTAGGTTGGAATGGTGTGTATAAGTGATCCATCACGAGGTCCACATTAGTGTCCCTATACTGAGAAGAAAGGGGGATTAGTGTACCTATGCTGAGAAGAAATAGGTATGGAAATGTATGGTATGTATTGTGAGGGACTAGTAAATCACAATGCGCAAACCTTGAGGGATATGCTCAAGAGGTGAAACCAAGGGATGAGGGTTGCGTGCAATAGGATCACGAACATGATGTTTTGAGACAAAGTCTAGCCATGGGGCATCAAATAGGGGGTGTTCTCAAGAGGGTGTTCTTGAACACAAGGTCAAGCATATTTATAACTTTAGAGAGTTATGTTCAAGATCAATGTTTTGCGTAGGAGGTTCTCTTACATGAACCTGACTTGGGATTGAAAGAGATTGGGTGAGGGTCAAGCAACTATGGACCCACTCGAAGGAGTAACCCCAAAGAATATGTCATGAAAGATATTATACCTTGAGGTTTCCATTCTTTCACAATGTCACAGGAGACCATTCTTATGTGCAACAGAGTGATGCTTAGACTTCCATAGGATCACCCTAAAGAAGGGGATATACTTAAATATATAGATGAATCCTTCATTGATGGCACATAAGATTCCGGTCTTAAAAGATTCCTTCCATGCACCCTTGGCCTTGTAAAGATCACACGGGATGGTTTGATGCCACATTGGGCACACAAGAGTTTTTTTCATGCCTTCCGTCCTTCCACACAACATAAACATCTTATGCACACCTGTCTTGGTTGTTTGAGCGGCCAGTTTGGAAGGGGAAAGATACATCGTATTGGGTGCACAAGGCCTTTTTTTGTGAATTTTGATCTTGAATGTAGACATATAAACTTTAAAATGACTTTATTTTATTTCTTATAATGTTATTTTGAGTTGGATGATGGCTTCAGTTTACCCAAAGATGTCCATTTTTAGATTTAAGTTGAATTCAATTCCAAAAAAGTAAAAAAAAATTGTGCTCATGATTGATTATTTGAACCATTTTATTGAGACATGATTTGTTTCTGAATTGTTAAGATTTTAGTTTTAATGGTTATTTATTGGGTTATTTGTTTTCTTTATTATTTAGATTATGCATCCTAGAAAAGTCTCAAGATATTGTAATAAATCTATATCTCAAAGTTCTAAAGTTTCCATTCCAATCGTCTACTCCACCTAAAATATTAGTGGATTGGTAAGGAAACAATCTTATAATTGTTTACCAATCTATAATGATAAATATATTTTAGAGGTTCTAGATTGGTTAGATAATATTAAGAATACTTTCAGGTCCTTGTGAGAGTTATCCTGAGTTTTTTTGAAGGACCAAGTTGGGATCATTGGAAGTTTTTGTTCAATCCCAGATTCAAGAAGGAATGACATAGAAATTATTTAAGACCACTTTCATTTAGTGGTTATTTCCTAAGAAGATTAATGTGAATAAGGTGAAAAAGCTTATAAATATTCACCAGGGTTAGTGGATGGTGAAATATTCTGTTAAATAATTCTGGGACCGAGTTCATTTTTTCCAAAAGTGGTGTCTAGTGACGCATTGAAGGATCATCTTTTAATGAAGGGTATTCATCCAAATATTAATTTCTGAGTTACATCACTCAGGATGGTCTTGTTTGTGGAGTTAGTGGATGAGGAACATCTAATAGAGTTAATTTCTAGAGGACAATCCCTGATGGATGATAACCCCATTTCTTTTATAACTGGCAAGGGTTCCCTATCCAGCGAGGAGTGGAACCTAGATAAACCTATTTTGGGATTTTATTATTATTCTGATTCCACTTTTTCTGAGAGGGAGAAGTCTCTTTTTTTCCTCATGTGTGGTCAGTTCAGCCATTCTATGCCATCCTAATTGATTATTCCAAAGACCTATCATCATTGTGGTAAGTTTGGACACCTCTAAAAGTTTTATAATTGGAAACATTACCTAGGAAATAAATTCTTATTAATCATGGAGTCTGTATAGGTATTCCCCTTAACCACTTAAGGTTATTCTTTATCATATCCTTTCTTACTTCTTTAAGTCTACTTACTATTGATCTATGACTTTTAATTTGGTAAATTCTGTAATTTATGCCTATTTAGAAAATAAATTATTATTTTTGTGGGAATTATGGATGTAATTTGATTGATAGATCTACTTTATTATTTTTGGTTTGGAATTCAGATTTCTTTTCATAGCCATCCCTATGAAATAGTTTCATCCTTTTAACCCATTCTATTACTGAAGTCTTCAATTGGTGAGGAGACCCACTATGGGTCTTGGCCTCTTGATCCTCTTTCTTAAGTGGCCGGGTTTGAATTATGGATTTGGAGAAAATATCATCTGTGATGGTTTGTTTTGGTTTTGGGATTGTTAAGAGTTCATTTCACTATTGAGTCCTTTGAATCTTGATTTTTGTTGAACTTGGTGTATTTTTGGGGTAAGAAAGCAATATGGTGGAGATAATTATTACAAAACGACCTTTATTTTCATTATTATTTTATTTATTGGATGGCCTTTAGTCCTTTCCTTAGATCTTGAGTCGATATTTATCGAATTTTCAAAATTTTGGTGGTTTTTTACAGGGCGCACAATTTTCATGCTTGGTTAGTACTAATCAGGTGAAAATCATGTGGTGACCTTTAACTTTTAATATATCCATTTGATATAGTTGAAGTATAGTTATTCTAACCATGCGTCCCAACCATGTATCTCCCATGTATGTATAGAATGGTTTCACCATTACCACACAGTTAGGTGAACTATGCAGCCTAATAATGAGCGTCACCCATATATTTAAAATTTTGAAATTCCTTAATTTCCCTTATAAGATTAAGACCCTAAAATGGGATGTTTCTTCCCTATTCATTTGATATAGATCGATAGAGTAGGTCACACCTTCTACCTATCCTACTTTCATCTTTGAGCCTTTTTCCACTCTATTTATTGAGGTTTCTTCCAAGGTATGTCTCTTTTATCATCCATATCTCTATTTAATATTATTTTCCTCCTCTTCCCATACCCTGGTATATTATTATTCAAACCTTAGGGTGTGATTTTGACCTAAATCATTGTGTATTGTAATATTAGGGTGTGAAGATTGAACTCCAAGCCCTATTACTTCTGTATTCATAAGTTTCTTTACATCCAAAAATGATTTGAGGTATGTATTTCCATATTTCCCCCTTTTTATAACATTCCATCAATGCTTGATATTTTCCATAATTGTTTTTTAAAATTACAGATGTTAAGTTACTATGAGCGTGCTTGATGGTTATTTTTCAAATGATCTTAGTGTTTAAAAAGATTTACAAATTCTAACCAATTTCGCATGAAACATTCATTGGGTTTCAATGAGATTTATTTGGAAATTTAATCTTGGTGGAATTTAATGTGCATTTAAAATTATTCTTGTCACATTTATTGGTTTATTTGTTTGTTTTTATATTTATATAATTATTTATTGATGTTGTGTTATTCATATTTAATAGTCTATTGAATTAAATAGTTTCCAAAATAGAGTTTATCCCTTGGTTTCAAAGTTTTCCAAGAATTCATGGTTTCAAAAAGGTTTTCTTAAAGGGTTTACAAATTAAAATTTCATGGGTTGTTAAAAAGTCCCCTTTGGAAACTTGAAAACATATTTTGTATATTAATAATTATTTTGAAAAGGGTTTCAAAATATGTTTTTCAAAATAGTATTTTTTTTTGAATTTATGGCTCGGTTGGAACCTTAATTATCTAAAGTCTACCCATATGTTATATTGATATTGTTGGTTCAATATTAAACCATATGCAAGAATTTATTTGTGTTGTTTCTATATTTATTCTAAGGGGCCAGCTTAAGGGCATGTTAGGAGGTGGGATATAGTTGATTCCACTATAAATGTTACCTCACCTCCCACCAATTTTTTCATTGGGACCCTAGAAATTTTTGTGAGGTATGGATATATGGTTAGTATCATGTTTTGATTAGATAAATTAGACCCCCCTTGGAATGACATGTGTATAATACTTGGTGAATTTACATCGATGAGGCCAGTTGAGGGTAATATTGTTGGTTATAGACATAGGAATTCATTGATAGGCTAATAGATGGTTATAACCTGATTACACCTCGGGTCTCCTCATGGGAAGTCAAAAAAATTTACATGATTAATATACCTTTATTTATTACTAATTTCATTATTTCTTTATGATTCTAGTTTGTTGATATCATCATATTACTTCCTTGATTTATGTTCAATTTTTTACCTGTATGATTTAGATAATATTTAGTATTTTTAACACTTGGTTATTTCTATTTTTGTTGGTTTTTTATTTTTTAAGTTCAAATTATTATACAGTTTTAATTTGGTTTTTAGAATGGTCCTTTTGAAAGTAAATTTTGAAATGGATTATTTTGTAATGTTTTTGAAAAATAGGTTTCCTGAAATGAATTTTAGGAATTATAATGGTTTTGGAAAAGGTTATTTTTTTTAAATGGGTGAGGAACTTATTTTAAAATACTTTATTTCAAACCATACATTTTGGAATGTTTTGAAAATGGAATTACAGGGACACTGTGGTGATTACCTACTGGGATATTGAGCTCATACCCTACCTATGACACTCAGTGTTAGTAAACCAGGGTCAATTTTTCATATTAAGGTTTGATATTATAGCTTGATGGGTGAGGTGACATTATAGAAGGTTGGTTACCAAGAGGTCACATGGAAACTATGTTAGGTATTTTAGTTTTTATATTTATTTTGTTAAGCGGTTGTATCAGTCATGTCAACCTTCTGTTTCTTGGATACTGTATCTTTTCCATTGTTGTTGTGTATTTCATTTAGAGTTATTCAATCTCATTGGGTTCTATTTGGTTTTGTTTATATTTTATATCTAGTTGTTTGATTTTGTATGGATGTCCAATGTATGGATGAGTCATGTCATCATTTCTAGAAAATTACACTACATATCAAATCATGTTTATTTGTCAAAATCACCCCCACTAAAGTATAGGTGATTCCTTAGTGCTTGTATCCAACCCGTGGGGATCAAAAAAACCCTATCTGACCTGGGTTCCCAATTATGGGGTGTCCTGGAGTTGGTTCGTGATAATGGGTGACCTCCTAAGAAGTTTCCCTGGTTGTGTGTGAGTAAGGACAAAACACACTGAAAGAACATGTATTTGCCTATGGGGGTAGTTTTTTGATTGATAAGTGACCCTAGTGGGTAATAACCTAGGGTGTACTAGGAAGGTAACCAAGGTATAATACAAGACCTATGGGTTTATATGGATAGATTCATGACTCAAGGAGGTTGGGCTATGAAAACCTCGATCTTCTTATTTTGACTAGGTCTTATTTTATTCCCCAATGGGATGTATTTTTTATGTTATGGGTCAATACTTTTACTAAGTGTGATTTTTTTCTCTTATTCTTTATTTGGATAAAGTTTAATTTTTTATAACTTATTTCTATGACATATAACTCCAAGGTACATAGTGGTGATTCCAGATTTCCACGAGGAAGTCCCACGTGCATTATTGACTCATTGGGTTAAATCATTCCCAATAGAGTATAATCTGATGCTTGAAAATAATTTCCAAATTATGGGGATTAGGAATTGTAAGGGTTGGTGTCCTGAGAACCAACTGTTTTGTACTTTGATTACATGAATGTACTCTTATTATATATTGTTCATTGTTCTGCATGACTATAATATAATAATGTCCTG
This sequence comes from Viscum album, assembly GCA_963277665.1. Classification (NCBI taxonomy): domain Eukaryota; kingdom Viridiplantae; phylum Streptophyta; class Magnoliopsida; order Santalales; family Viscaceae; genus Viscum; species Viscum album. The sequence goes on along the minus strand of OY728128.1, from coordinate 1,442,746,620 downwards.
GAATATTTATTGCATTGATAAGGTCATGGCAGATCCCCGCTATGATGAGAACCTTGAAATTCTATAACAATATTCTGAAAATAAATTTCTATGGTTGGATGATATAATATGATAGGACACATAGTATATAGACCGTCATGTGCGAGTACTCGTAAGAAGATGAGACTCTCTCTCATGGAGTTTGCACTTGGTAATCTCCAAGATGGGCGATTATGAGAATAGACCTGCCAGTAGCACTTCCGCATGTCTTGGTGTCATCGGGCATTGCTATCTATGAGCGTGTTTAATGGTCCTTATACTATAAGATTATCATTAACTCATGTCATGACTCGCACACTTAGATTTGCTGACGAAAACCATCACGAATAGAGTTGGCGGGAAGTAGGGTACGTTGGGTGTGTCATGAATGACATGTTGTTAATAGATAAGTCGAGGAAGGATTTGTCCCTTCCAAATTTATGGAAGTAGATATCTCGGTCCCTTTGATTGAAATAGAACTTTCGAACAAATTCCATGGCCATGGTGACACGAAGAGTTTATTTCTGGAAGTCAAAGAATGAAAGATCAAGCATATAGGTTTATGAAACTACCATGAAAACTGCTTAATGAGATATTGAGATAAAGGGATTAAATTATACAGTAAGTGTTCATATGAGGTGATACGTTAATGCGGTGTCAACTTCTTTCTCTTGGGTGCCTCTACCCGTTTCTAGACAGTAATCTTGGACTTTAGGCAAGCCTGCCTAATGCCAATGAGAAAGAGGCCTAGAGGGTCACACACTAAGTGTATTCAAGTATCTCAAGTAGAATAAAGATTATTCCCGTACATGGTTTAATAATTATTCAAGGAATCCTAAATCATTTTAATTTTGGAGGAAGAATAAAATAAAACAAGTACACGCCATGTATCAATGATTACACGTCGTGTAGTTTTATTTTGAAAACAATTACACATCATGTATTATTAAATATACACACCGTGTAGTTTTTATTTTGGAAAGGAAATGAATAAATGAAAATAAGATATACACGCCGTGTACATTGAATGTACACGCTGTGTAGTTTTCAATGAAAAAAAAGTTCACACCGTGTATTTATTAATACACGCCATTTAGTTTTTACAGTCAGGATTTTGAGGAAATATCGTTTTATTAAATGATATTTATTATAATTAGTGTGGGTGCATGTCAAGGAATTAATGAATCGACATGGGTTTTTCAAAAGGGAGTTAATGAAATAAATAAAACGCGTAACGTGTTTATTTATTGTCATAACTCTACAAACTCAAACCTGATTATAAATATCCTCACAACCCCAACTCTTTTCCTTACACATAAGAGAATCGTTGTGCACAACAATTCTGGAGAATTATTTCAAGGCTGAAAGAACCTCTTCCTCCAAGAACGCTCTCAATACTGAGATATATCCTCTTCCATAGGATTAAGACGATCTATGGCGGACAACACAAGAAAAGGTTTCTCCACTCTAGCACCCAGAGACACCTTTGGAGACATCTAGAGATACGAGGTGCACGTGTGGATCACTGCTAGAGGAATTATACCCTTGGCTTCTATGACACAATGAAGAATCACATCAGAACGTGATCAAGAACATCAACGAAGAAAGAACACCCAAAAGGTACTTCTTTTCAATTGATTAAATTAATTATAATCAATCTGTAATGATCCTACTTTATGGTTCAGGGACTTTCCTTCTCTTTGTCTATTTCTATGATTCGATCCATGGAGATTGACATTTATCATCATATTGATCCCAGATTGATCATTTTTAACGAAAAAAAGCCAAGTGGGAACATTCACCCACGCGCTTTCGCTGTTACCGGAACCTTCAATTGGTATCAGAGGGAGGTTACAATGTTGATTATAGTTATTTAATTTTCGTTGATAATTTACGCATTTATATTTGATTCAATTTGAAATAAATCATTCTATAAATCTGAATAAACGAGATCTGTTCTTCCTCCTTCGTTTCTCGATTCATATCACAGAAACAACCTTTTTAATTTTAATTTTGATTAAAATAAAAATGAGGATCTCATCCGGAGGAGCCGCTCTTTTTGTCTGTACAACAGGGGAATACATGACGTGTAATGAAAACTACACACCGTGTACTTAGGTTCAACGAACCTGAACTGGTACGCCAAACCATGCCATGTGAATTGAGTATGCCTAAGTATTTTTTACGCAGTGTTGACCAGAATTAAACGGCGTGTGGGAATCGGAATACACGGTGTGTATGTTGGAGCAATAGGCCGTGTAGTCCAATCCGGCCCAAGTGAAACTGTGTACAAAGGAGAAGCCGCGTACCACGTACATAGGATTGACAGGCCTATTACCGCGTAACAAGGAAGTACACGCCGTGTACTCCAAAATTTCCAAAGTAGAGAAAACATGCCAAAGCCCCTGGCGTGTACTTTGGATAAAGGGTGAAAAGAAATACACGCTATGTAAATATAAACTACACACCGTGTACTTTCCAGAAATGAAATTTCACCAGGTTTCCTCCAAAAGTACAAAGACATGTTCAAGGAATATGGATGAGAAGAATCTCACGGAAATTTAGAAAGGAATTTAAGATAAATAATTGATTAATTATAAGATCATAATTAATTGAATTCAAGCGCGACTTATCTTAAATAATAGAACGATTAAAAGAATTTGAATTCTAAATATGCGTAAATGTTGTTGCATGCTATGGATGATCATGAGATAACCAAAGGACCCTTTTTATGTGTGTATAGTTTCATTTAAATTTGTTTAATTTAAATTTGTTGGCCTATGAGCCTTCTTCCAATAAAATGTAGGGCCTGCGTGTCCATGGTTTCTTTAATGTAAACCCATGTAATAGAGGATCTCCCAATCTAGAGGAGACGGTTCAAAACCTGAAGCTGAGGCGAAACCAATCCAAGAAGATACAAAGGTGGACAGGTGGGAGCTGCAAAACACGAACCATCGATTCAAGACGTTTTTCCCTAGGTCAGGGTTAGCTTATCAAAACCGCTAGATAAGCTAACCGATAGAAGATCATGATCATGCCATATTATTTTATTTCTGTCTGATTGCATGGTTTATTTATTATGTATATGTTGTCGCAATCATGTAATTAATGAAATAAACAATCATGCAAAGATGGAATAAAATAAAAACCGGACTATGCGTAAAAATTATCAGAACATGGTTAATCACTTAAGAAATAATCACTTAATATTAACAAGCATGTGATAATGAAAAACTATTCATAAAGAATAAAATCCATCAAATACCATATTAAGTCAGACCATGCCTTCCGTTACTTGATTAAGGGTAATACTCAATAAAACTAGGTGTTTGACCAACCCTTGTTGGGACACTTACTTTTATAAAGGAAGCCCTTATGAAATGTTTCGGGTTGACTTAACCATATTACATCAAGAGGAGTATCCCTTTCTAGACTTGATGTAATATTCGAGGCAAGAGTTGAGGAAATCCAAGTCAGGATTTCAGGATTGGGGAGTCCACTCAATAGATCAAGGAACTGTAAGCTCAAAGTTGGCAAAGACCTGCCTACCTAAATACCTTCAAATAGCTTGACCAACCCTTTTTGGGGTTATGCGAAGGGGAATATGGATCCTTTACACTAGAATATAAAAGCAACTGGACATTCTGAGTTCAATGGTGAGGGACATTTAGACTTGATAAAATAGTGGGAGACTTAATAAAACTTATTATTTCTCATAAAATGTAATCAAGAAAGTACTGATAAATCTGCTCTTTTAATTTGTAGAATTGAAATGACAAACTCGTCAACCACATTTTCTCTACGATCAATTCTGGATAAAGATAATATCCTCACTGTCAGTAACTTTCAGGAATGGTTTAGGCGCCTTTGGGTTATCCTACACCATGAACGAAAGTTTTACGTGCTAGAGTCCTCACTTCCTGAACCGCCTACCCAAGGGGCGAGTGATGAAGATTTCCTGGTCTATGATAAACATTTGAGCGATGCACTCGACGTTCAATGTTTGATGTTGTCATCAATTTCTAGTGAGATCATGAAGTCTCATGAAGACATGGATGCCTACATCATGCTCGATCACCTCCGTGGTCTATACAAGGAGAGAGCAAGACAGGAAAGGTTTGAGATCTCCAAGGCTCTATTTTAGAGAAATCTTGGAGAGGGTGCCCCAGCCGGGCCTCATGTAGTCAAGCTCATTGGCTACATTGAGTGCTTGGAGGTTCTAGGGTTTAAAATCCCTGAAGAACTGGGTACCGATGTCATTCATGCATCACTCCCCCAGAGCTTCTCAATCTTTGTTGTGAACTTCAACATGAACAACATTGAGAAGTCTCTGTCTGATCTTTTTATCCTCATTCTCCAAGTGGAAAATGACATGAAGCGTGAAAAAACTTTTGTCCTTTTGGTGAATAAAAGGAAATGAAAGGAGAAGAGATTTAAGCCCAAAGATTCTTCAAGTCCTTCCAAGAAAAGGAAGATCAAAGGGGAGGCAAGGGAACAGGATGCTGTTTGTTTTGTATGTGGCAAGAAGGGCTACTGGAAGAAAAACTGCACCCAACCAAGGAAGAAAGGGCAAGCTTCAGGTGCATTTGTTATTGAATAAAATCTATCTATTTATACCAATTTGGTATTATATACTTTTAGTGGTGCTCACATCTGTATCCAAATACAGGAACCAAGTAGATTCAGAAAGATTGACTGAGGTGAGGGGGATCTACGAGAAGCCAACAGAGCCAGACTCGCTGATGTAGCTGTCAGAGACTACCACCTCACATTGCCTACTGAGATGGTCTTGGTTCTAAAAGGATGTTATTATTTACCCTCTATAACCGAAAATATTATTTCAGTATCCAGATTAGATATTGATGGATTCATGTTCGAGTTTTGAAATTAATGTTGCTACTTTTATAAAGATAGCATTTGTTTTCGTAGGGCACATTTATATAACGGCCTTTATGTGTTAGAATACACAAACCAAGTAATGGAAATCGATGACAAAGTCAATTCACATGAATCATACCACACCCAACTTTGGCATCACCAGATAGGTCATGTCAATGAGGAACGTTTGACAAAATTACATCAAGATGGGTATTTAGATTCTTTCGAACTAAAACCACTTGGTGTATGTCATGCATGTCTACAAGGCAAAATGACCAAATCCCCATTTAGTGGGAAAGGTGAAAGGGCTATATAGCTTCTATAATTAGTTCACACAGATGTGTGTGGACTATTTCCAGTTGAAGAAAGGGGTGGGTTCTTGTACTTCATAACTTTTACTGATGATTTTAGTAGATATGGATATATTTATTTAATGAGGTACAAGTCAGATTCTTTTGATTAGTACAAAGAATACAAGAATGAAGTTTAGAACCAGATTGGTAAGAAGATTAAGAAACTTCGCTCAGACAGAGGAGGAGAATATCTTAATCAGGAATTCATTTATTTCTTATGGGAGTTTGGGATTCTATCTCAACTCACTCCTCCTTACACACCTCAGTGGAATGGTGTAAGTGAAAGGAGGAAACACACCCTATTGGACATGGTGAGATCAATGATGAGTCATGCACGTCTTCTATTATCCTTTTGGGGATATGCATTACAAACAACATCACACATACTAAACCAAGTACCAAATAAATCGATAAATTGTATTCCATACGAGTTATGGAGTGGACACAAAGCCATGTTATCGAATTTACATGTGTGGGGTAGCAAAGCATTTGTTAAGGCCTCTTCAGGTAACAAACTTGCACCCCGAGGCACAAAGTGTATCTTTATAAGATATCCCAAAGAAACAAGGGGATATTACCTATACAACACCTTAGACAAAAAGGTTATAGTGGCAAGACACGCCATATTCCTTGAGAGGGAGCACATCTCGAAAAGAGATAGTGGGAGCGAGATAGACTTTGATGAAGTCGAGGATCAAGATACACAGGAGTTGGTACAATAACATATTCCACAAATCCCCATGGAAGAAAAATCTATTCCAGAGACACAAGAACTATGTAGGAGCACGAGAGAGGTGAGAGAACCAGAATGATATAGTTTTCTTGTCACTGAGGATGGTGACTCAGTATTGGTGGACAATGATGATCCTCTTACCTACAAGGAGGCAGTTGAAGGCACATACGCTGCTAAGTGGAAAGAAGCCATGAATTCTGAAATGGATTCCATATACCAAAACCAAGTCTAGATTTTGGTAGATCTTCCAGTTGATGTAAATCCTATTGGTAATAAATGGGTATTCAAGAAGAAATTGGACATGGAGGGACAATTCATCACCTATAAGGCACAAATGGTTACCAAAGGTTTTAGACAACGTCAAGGAATTGACTATGATGAAACCTTTTCACCGGTTGTGATGCTGAAATCCATCAGAATCCTATTGGCCATTGCTTCTTACCATGACTATGAAATTTGGAAAATGGATGTCAAAACAACATTCCTTAACGGGAACCTCCAGGAAGATGTCTATATGACACAACCTGAAGGGTTTGTGACTCCAAATGATGCCAACAAGGTATGAAAGTTACAGAAATCCATTTATGGATTAAATCAAGCATCAAGGTTATGGAACATTCATTTTGATAAAGCCATAAAAAAATTTGGCTTTGTTAAGAACAAATGTGAGCCTTGTGTCTACAAAAGGTTTAGTGGAAGTGCAGTTGTTTTCCTAATAGTATATGTTGATGACATATTACTAATTGGAAATGAAGTACCTGTCTTACAGTCAGTTAAGGCATGGTTAGATAAATTCTTCTCCATGAAAGACTTGGACGAGGCAGCATATATTCTTGGGATCAAGATCCATCATGATAGATCCAAGATAATGTTGGGCCTGAGTCAAAGTACATACATTGACAAGATAATGAAGAGATTCAATATGGAACAATCCAAGAGGGGATTGTTTCTAGTGTCACATGGCATTAATCTTTCCAAGAAAATGTGTCCTCAGAAACATGAGGAAAGAAAGAGAATGGCAAGGATCCCTTACACATCCATGATTGGGTCAGACATGTATGATATTCTATGTACGAGGCTAGATTTTTCTTATGCATTAAGTGCGGTAGGTAGATATCAAGATGATAAAGAAGATCGCCATTGGATGGCAGTCAAGACTATCCTTAAGTATCTAAGGTGTACTAAGGATATGTTCCTGGTTTATGGAGGAGATGAGGAACTAGTCATCAGAGGACATGTAGATGCTAGTTTCCAAACTGATCAAGATTACATGAAGTCGCAGACTGGATACATCTTTATTTTGAATGGAGGTGTAGTGAGCTGGAAGAGCTCAAAGAAAAGTGTGGTGGCAGATTCTATAATAGATTTTGAGTATATCACATCTTCTGAGGTAGATAAAGAAGAAATATGGATGCAAAACTTCATCCAGGAGCTGGATGTAGTACCTAGAAATAAAGATCCTATCACACTCTATTGTGATAAAACTGCAGCGGTGACACTTGCAAAAGATCCAAGGTCATATTAGCGGACAAATCACTTACTTCGGAAGTATCATCTCTTGAGGGATTTTTCTTATAGGGGTGAAGTTGTAGTGAGTATTATTTCCACGAAAGACAATGTGGTGGACCCCTTGAATAAAGCCTTGACTCAGCAGAAACATGATCATCATGTGAGGTCTAGCGGACTAAAAGTCATAGGTAGTTGGCTCTAGTCCAAGTGGGAGTTTTTAAGGGTTAGTGTTCTGAGAACCAACTGTTTTGTACTTTGATTACATGAATGTACTCTTATTATATATTGTTCATTGTTCTGCATGAATATAATATAATAATGTCCTGGAATATTTTTTGCATTGATAAGGACATGGTAGATCCACGCTCTGATGAGAACCTTGAAATGCTATAACAATATTCTTAAAATAAAGTTCTACAGTTGGATGACATACTATGATAGGACACATAGTATACAGAGCGTCGTGTGCGAGTACTCGTAAGAAGATGAGACTCTCTCTCATGGAGTTCGCACTTGGTAATCTCCAAGATGGGAGATTATGAGAACAGACCCGCCAGTAGCAATCCTGCATGTCTTGGTGTCATCAGGCATTGCTATCTATGAGCATGTGTAATGGTCCTTAGACTGGAAGATTATCATTAACTCATGTCATGACTCGCACACTTAGATTTGCTGATGCAAATCATCATGAATAGAGTTGGCGGGAAGTAGGGTACATTGGGTGCGTCACGAATGACATGTTGTTAATGGATAAGTCGAGGAAGGATTTGTCCCTTCCATATTTATGGAAGTAGATATATCGGGCCCTTTTATTGAAATAGATCCGTTGAACAATTCCATGGCCATGGTGACACGACGAGTTTATTTATGGAAGTCAAAGAATGATAGATCAAGAATATAGGTTTATGACACTACCATGAAACCTGCTTGATGAGATATTGAGACAAAGGGATTAAATTACACAGTAAGAATTCGTATGAGGTGATACGTCAATGCGACATCAACTTCTTTCTCTTGGGTGCCTTGACCCGTTGCTAGACACTAATCTTGGACTTTAGGCAAGCCCGCCTAATGCTAACGAGAAAGAGGCCTAGAGGGTCACAAACTAAGTGTATTCAAGTATCTCAAGTAGAATAAAGATTATTCCCGTATGTGGTTTAATAATTTTTCAAGGAATCCTAAATTGTTTTAATGTTGGAGGAAGAATAAAATAAAACAAGTACATGCCGTGTATCAATGATTACATGCCGTGCAGTTTTATTTTAAAAAACAAGTACATGTTATGTATTATTAAATATACACGCCGTGTAGTTTTAATTTTGGAAAGTAAATGAATAAATGAAAACAAGATATACACGTTGTGTACATTGAATGTACACGCCATGTAGTTTTCAATGAAAAATAAGTACACACCGTGTATTTATTAATACACACCATGCAGTTTTTCCAATCGGGATTTTGAGGAAATATCGTTTTATTAAATGATATTTATTATAATCAGTGTGGGAGCATGTCAAGGAATTAATGACTCGACATGGGGTTTTCAAAAGGGATATAATGAAATAAATAAAACACATAACTCATTTATTTACTGTCATAACTCTACAACGTCAAACTCGATTATAAATATCATCACAACCCCAACTATTTTCCTTACACATAATAGAATCGTTGTGCACAACAATTATGGAGAATTCTTTCAAGGCCGAAAGAACCTATTCCTCCAAGAACACTCTCAATACCAAGAGAGATCCTCTTCCATCGGATCAAGACGATATAAGGTGGACAACATAAGCAAATGCTTCTCCACGCTAGCACCCAAAGACTCCTTTGGCGATTGACGTCCAGAGATACGAGGTGCACGTGTGGATCACCACTAGAGGAAGTCTACCCTTGGATTCTACGACGCAATGACGAATCACATCGGAACGTGATCAAGAACATCAATGAAGAAAGAACACACAAAAGGTACTTATTTTAAATTGATTAAATTAATTATAATCAACCTGTAACGATCCTAATTTGTGGTTCTGGGAATTTACTTTTCTTTGTCCATTTCTGTGATTCGATCAGTGGAGACTGGCATTTATCTTCCTATTGATCTCGGATTGATCATTGTTAATGAAAAAAAGCCAAGTGGGAACATTCACCCATGCGCTTCCGCTGCACCCAGAACCTTCAGGAATACCCCTTGGGATTTATAAAAGACTAAATTGGGTTCTCGAACTAGGGGTGGACTAGACTAGTTCATGACCAAGTGGTATCAGTTCCTATGATCTTAATAAAGACCAGGTTCTAGATTTCCCTTTATTACTTCTCTTGTATGGTAAAAATAAGATAAAATATTTCAAATTCAAGTGGAAGGTCATGAGTAGGTGCTTGATCACCACCTTTTGGAATGAAACATTGGTTACTAAGTCTTTTTGGGATGTGAATATATCTAATTCAATCCAGGTTCTTGAATATTTTTGAGGTTCTTAGTTTTTTTGAGTATTTTTTTTTATTGAGAATTTATGAGTTGTTTTCGATAATTTTCACTTTAATGTTGAATTTATAAGGAAAACGATGGTCTCATAGTTACCATGAATAGTTTAAAAAAACCTTGTGTTGACTTTGTAGATCAATCTAGAAACCTTCTAGTGATCCTTGCACAATTTTCATATGGTTAGCTAGACCATACATCCAAACCATCAATAAGTGTTATTTCTTTTTATTATTTTTTGTTTTTTCTTCTTTATGATTATGGTTGCCTTTGTTCCATGTTATTATTAGTTTAAGATGAATTTAAGTGTTTTTATGGTTTATTGGTAATGTTTTTACTGATTTGATTTTTATTTTCATGATTTAAAATATTGGTTTTATTTTAATAGGTAGTGGGAATTTTTTTAAATAGGGGATTTTTTTAAATGTTTTGAGACCAAAAATGGAGAATGGATTTATGAATGTATGATTTAATAAAAGGTAGGTAGGGTGAGACATTTTAAGAATGATTGTATGAAGTTTTAAAATAATTTTTTTGGATGTTTTAAAAAGTTGATTTTAAAAAGTATGAATTATAAAAAAAATTCATACATATTATAGAGTGTGTTGAAAGGGGGTGATTTAAAATGATAATAATTATTTCCAAAATTGGTTTTATAAATATTTCATATTAAATATTGACTCTTTTTTGGGATATCATATTGAATTACAGATTCATAATTTATTTAAATTCATTAAAAATATATATATGTAAATGTATATTGAATTTTTATTTAAATAAATATATAAATATATAAATGAAAAATATTTATTTAAGTATATTTATATATAATTTATGTAAGTAAACATGCATATATTTTAATATAACTATTGGTGTTGTAAAGTAAATCCTTGATATGGCCTAAAAATATTGCATGTGTGTGCATGCATGCCTATAAGTATATGTATTTATATGTGGCAATGCGACTGGTGTACCTGCTTGGGTGGAGGGCATGCAGACTCCTTACATTGATCCTGCTGATGCACTTCTGATTTGGCGCATTTGGAAGCAAAGGCTGCCGCTACAATCTGCTTTACAACGAACCAGAATAACTGTTGCACCGGTATGATTCCTCTGTTTGGCTGCGGATGAGACTGTCAATCATGTGTTTATTTTCTGTCCTTTTGCTGCTCGGTTATGGAGTTATTTGAATGAAGTTTTCCACTTTCAATTAGCCTCTCACTCGGTTAGTGCATTGCTAACCTCGGCCATGCAAGCTGGCCGCAGTGAGCAGGTCAAGTACCTACTCATTGCTGCTACTGTTTCTCTTATTTCATTCATCTGGAAGGCCCTCAATAGTATTGGTTTCAACAATGGAAATCCCTCATTCAAGGAGGGTATTATGATGATGCACCGATTCATTAAGTCTGCCTCGGTAAATCAATCTGGTTCAATGAATAATGACATTTCTGATTTTCTTCTGTTGATATCTCTAGGTGTAAGTGGCAGGGAGCGGAGGCCCAAAGTGGTGAAATATATCAAGTGGATCCTGCCAATAACTGATCGGTTAAAGGTGAATGTGGATGGGGCAGCCGCCGGTGCGCCTGGACCTGCTGGATGTGGTGGTGTGTTCAGGACGTATCAAGGATTTGTCAAAGGATGCTTCTTTCATTATATAGGCAATGACAATGCAATTGAGGCTGAACTATGGGCAATGATAAATGCAATTGGATATGCGGCCTGTTATGGTTAGCAGAAGATGTGGATCGAATCAGACTCTTCTGTTGCAACACAGATTCTGAAGGAACGATCCCGGAATGTGCCATGGAAGATGCTTGCTGTATGGGTTAATTCTCTGCACCATGATGAGTCGATTTATTTGGATGTGTCTCATGTGTATAGAGAGGAAAATCAGGTGGCAGACGCTCTCTCAAAAAGGGAAATTATGGAGGCTAGCTCAAGTTGGTCATTTGTACTTCCTAATTACTGCAATGAGATTGTCCACAATGATAGGATTGGCACTTTGTACACAAGGCTGTCTAAGGACCCCCTTCTCTGAGTTGTTTTATACTGTTTATTCTTTTTTATATATTTTATTGGGAGTAGGTGTTAACCTGGCTCTCGGACTTTTTGGATATGTGTGTTTGTGTATATATACATGTATGTATATATGTATCCATATGTATGTTTTCTTATGTATGTGTATATGTGTGTGTATGTGTGCGTATGTGTGCGTATGTGTGTATGTGTATATATGAGTATGTATGTATATATATATATGTATGTGTGTGTATGTATGTGTATATATGTGTATGCATGTGTATATATGTGTATGAATGTGTATGTATGTGTATGTATATGTATTTATGTGTATATATGTATGTATGTGTATGTGTATGTTTAGGTGTATGTGTATGTATGCATACGTGTATCTACATGTATGTGAATGTGTGTGTAGGTGTATATATGTGTATGTGTATGTGTATGTGTATGTTTATGTGTATGTGTATATGTATATATGTGTATATATGTATGATGTGTAAATTTATCTGTAATCCAGTGTATGTATGTACGTGTATGTGTACTTATGTGTTTGTGTATTTGCATGTATGTGTATGTGCATGTATGTGTATGTGTATGTATGTATATATATGTGTGTATGCGTTCATGCATGCATATATGTATGCATGCACATATCTGTGTATGTTTTTGTATGTGTATATATGTGCATGTATGCGTATATATGTGTATGCATGTGTGTGTATGTGTATGCATGTGTATGTGTGTGTGTGTGTGTGCGCACACACGCAATGTGTATGTATGTTTATGTGTAAGTGTATGTGTATGTATTTCTATGTATGTGCATGTGCATGTGTATGTGTATAGTTGGATACACATAAGTATGTGTTGGTTCACCTATATATCACACACACACAAATAAAAAAATATTCATACATTTATATAAATAATATTTTTTAAAATTATAATTAAAAAATTAAATATTGTTATTAATTAATTATATTTTCTAAATATAATAAATACAACATCTACATCTATATAATTAATTAGCAATAATAATATATATCTATATTATAAATTGTAAATCGATTTAAATATAAATATTAAAATTTTTAATTTTTAATTTTATAGTTTAATAATTAACAATATATTGTGAAAAAAATTTCACATATTATTATTATTTTTAGAATTATTAATACCTTTATCACAATATTAATACATTTAATAATAAAACATTTATTTTGGAATTAATATATTTATTATAATATTAATACATTTATTATAATATCATAATATTAATAAATTTATTACAATATTAATACACTTATCATAGTGTGAATATATCCGTTTTTAATATTTTTGTAATTTATTCATTTTTTATATTTATTTCTTTTTATTATTATGTAATTTTATATTTTCTAATTTATTATAATATTAAAAAAATTATTCATAATATTTATTATAATATTAATAGTTTATTAATAAAACATTTATTATAATATTAATACATTTATTATAATATTATTAATACATTTATCAAAATATTAATACATTTAATAATAATTTTAATTTTTATAATCATCTTTATATAATTATTAAATTATTTCAATTTTTAAATTTAATTTTTAATTTTTATAATATTAATACATGTGTTATGGTATTAATAATACATTTATCGCAATATTAATACATTTATTAATAAAACATTTATTATCATATTAATATATTTATTATAATATACATTTATTATAATATTAATAGATTTATCATAACATTAATTTTTTATTAGGATATTAATACATTTATTATAATATTGAGAATCGTTTATCATGTATTAATAAATTTACTAATAAAATATTTATTATAATATTAAAACATTTTTTATAATATCATAATATTAAAAAAATTAATATTATATTAATACATTTATCACAATATGAATACATTTATTTTTTAATTTTTTTATAATTTATTCATTTCTTATATTTTTTGTTTTTTATTATAAAGTAATTTTTTATTTTTTACTTTAATATAATTTTAATACATCTATTCATAAGATTTATTATAATATTAATACTTTTATTAATAAAAAATGTATTACAATAACAATTCATTTATTTTTAATATCAACAATACATTTATCATAATATTAATACATTTATTGATAATTATAATTTTTAATATTCATTTTTATATAATTATTAATTTATTAGAGTTTTTAAATATAATGTTGAAATTTTAATATCCACTACTCTTTAGCAATGATAATATTTACGCTAATAAATATAACTTTTATCAATGCTAATAGTTAGCATTGATAAAGGTTTGGTTTTAGCACAAATAAAAGTTTTTTTTATCCACATTTTTTATTTTAGCGCTGAAAAATGGTGCTTTTATCAACATTTTTTTGCTAGCGTTGATAAAACCCTCTCACTCTTTTCAAAAGAACCCTAGCTATCATACATCTCCTCGCTGATCTAGTTATCACAAAAAAAAATCGTGTGGGTAGCTTTTAAAGAATATTTTGTATGAATCTACCTCCAAAACCAATGATATGGTATTTGAAACTTGTTTTTAAGGATATTTTCAACTGATCGTGCATGAGTTTTTCATGATTTTTTATTTTTCTTTTTGTCTGTAAATTTTAATTTATATATAGACTGTAGAATTAATTTTATCCCTACTTTAGTTGTTCTTTGCATTTCATTTATCTATATATACTCCAACTACATATTTTTTTATTACTATTAGATAATCTATATTTTTAACTTGGTTGAGAGGGAACCCTGACATGACCTGGAGGTCGAGAGGCACAAAACCTGAAGTACATGGCCTAAAAGCTGAGTGGAACAAGTCCTTACATCTATAAGACTTGACTACATTGGTAAAATCCCTCCCCATCACCTGTTCAAGTATACATCAGCTAACCACTGGCAAATTTGGGTTAAAGGGTGTTTTTTTTAATATAATGGATTTACTTTTTTTCTATTTTGTAAAATGGGTTTGTTGAGCACCTATTCAATTGGCGCTCAACCATTTACCCTAGAGAAACAATTGAATTGGTGCTCAACCATTTCTTTTTTTTTATAAATCCCCATACCGCCCTCCCCAACCCCACTTATATATATCTTATATATATTTATATAATTAGAATTAGAATTATAATAAATATATTTATAATAAATATATTCACTAAAAAATTATAATAAATTTATAATTATATTTATCATATTTATAACAATTATATAATTATAATAAATATATAATAATAATAAATATAATTATTATAAATATATAAATACAATAAATATATAATTACATTAATTATATAATTAGAAATTAAATAAATATATAATTATAAATATAATAATAATAATAAATATAGAATTATAATCAATATAGAATTATAAATATAATAATTATATAATTATAATAAATATACAATTATAATTAAAATAATTATATAATGTTAAATATAAAAAATATACAATAACAATAATTATATAATTATAATAAATAAACAATTATAAATATAATAATTATAAAATAATAATAAATATATAATTATAATAAAAATATAATTATAATAATTATATAATTATAATAAATATATAATTATAATTATAATAAATATATAATTATAATAATTGTATACCTATAATAATAATAATAAATATATAATTATAATAAATATACAATAATAAATATAATAATATAATAATATAATAATTATAAATATAATAATTATAAATATATAATTATAACAATTATATAATTATAAAAAATATATAATTATAAATATAATAATTATAAATATATAATTATAATAATAAATATAATAATTATATAATTATAATAAATATACAACTACAATTACAATAATTAGATAATTGTAAGTATAATAAATATACAATTATAACAATTATATAATTATAATAAATATATAATTATAAATATAATAATTATATATTTATAATAAACATACAATTACAATAATTATATAATAATTGTAATAATTAGAGTTATATATGTACTGTATTTATAATAATTATAACAATTATAACAATTATAATTATAATAAATATATAATAATAATAACTATATAATTATAATAATTATATAATAATTATAATTATTATAATTATATATATTTATAATTATTATAATTATTATAATTATAATTATATAATTATATAATTATATAATTATATAATTATTATAATTCCATAATTATCTAATTATAATAATTATATTTATAATTATAATTATAAATATTTAAATATATAAATATATAATTATAATAATTATAATAATTATATTTATAATTATAAATATAATAAATATATAATTATAAGAATTATATAATTACATATTTATTATAATTATAATAAATATAATTATAATTCTAAATATAATAAATATATAATTATATCACTTATATAATTATAATAAATATATAAATATATTTAATATATTTATAATTATAATTATATTTATAATTGTATAATTATTATAATTATTATAAATATAATAAATATATAATTATTATATTTATTATAAAATATAAATATAAAACTATTGTATTTGTTATAATTATAATTATATAATTATTATAGTTATATATTTATTATAATTATAATAAATATATAAATATATAATTATTATAATTATTATAATTATAATTATATAATTGTTATAGTTATATATTTATTATAATTATTGTATTTGTATATTTATTCTAATTATATAATTATTATAATTATATAATTGTAATAATTATATATTTATTATGCTTACAATTATATAATTATTGTAATTATAGTTGTATATTTATTATAATTATA
Source organism: Viscum album (assembly GCA_963277665.1). NCBI lineage: Eukaryota > Viridiplantae > Streptophyta > Magnoliopsida > Santalales > Viscaceae > Viscum > Viscum album. Next base: position 1,442,729,805 of record OY728128.1, on the reverse strand, counting down.
TAATTATTATATTTATTATTATAATTATAATTATATAATTATTATGGTTATATATTTATTATAATTATAATAAATATATAAATATATAATTATTATAATTATTATAATTATAATTATATAATTATTATAGTTATATATTTATTATAATTATTGTAATTGTATATTTATTATAATTATATATTAATTATAATTATATAATTATTATAATTATATAATTATTATAATTATATAATTGTTATAATTATATATTTATTATACTTACAATTATATAATTATTGTAATTATAGTTGTATATATATATTATAATTATATAATTATTATATTTATTATTATAATTATAATTATATAATTATTATAGTTATATATTTATTATAATTATAATAAATATATAGATATATAATTATCATATTTATTATAATTATAATTATATAATTATTCTAGTTATATATTTATTATAATTATTGTAATTGTATATTTATTATAATTATAGAATTATTATAATTATATAATTGTTATAATTATATATTTATTATACTTACAATTATATAATTATTGTAATTATAGTTGTATATTTATAATAATTATATAATAATTATATTTATTATTATAATTATATATTTATAATTATTATATTTATAATTATATAATTATATAATTATTATATTTATTATTGTATATTTATTATAATTATATATTTATTATTATTATTATATGTATACAATTATTATAATTAAATATTTATTATAATTATAATTATATATTTATTATAATTATATTTATATATTTATTAGAATTATAATTATATATTTATTATAATTATATAATTATTATAATTATATTTTTATTAAAATTGTATATTTATTATAATTATATAATTATTATATTCATAATTGTATATTTATTATAATTATATAATTATTGTAATTATACATTTTTTATTTGTAACATTGTATAATTATTTTAATTATAATTGTATATTTATTATAATTATATAATTATTATATTTATAATTCTATATTGATTATAATTCTATATTGATTATAATTCTATATTTATTATTATTATTATATTTATATTTATATATTTATTTTATTTATAATTATATTATTATTGTATTTATATATTTATTGTATTTATATATTTATAATAATTATATTTATTATTATTATATATTTATTATAATTATACAATTGTTATAAATATGATAAATATAATTATAAATTTATTATATTTTTTTAGTGAATATATTTATTATAAATATATTTATTATAATTCTAATTCTAATTATATAAATATATATAAGATATATATAAGTGGGGTTGGGGAGGGGTGGTATGGGGATTTAGAAAAAAAGAAATGGTTGAGTGCCAATTGAATTGGCACTCTAGGGTAAATGGTTGAGCCCCAATTGAATTGGCGCTAAACAAACCCATTTTACAAAATAAAAAAAGTAAACCCATTAAATTAAAAAAAACACCCTTTAACCCAAATTTGTTGCTAACCACTAGTTGCTACTAATGGCTTGTAGTGCCATTGTATAGAGCTGTATGGGTCGATGGCTATTGCCATATCCCTCCTTTAGTCCCGAGTCTGGTTTGCGCTTGGTGACTGCTTATAATCTGATCCATCATCCCGAGGTTTCTTAAGTAATCCAAACCTGTATTCGTGGCCTTAGGCCCCTGTGGCCCAAAGGCCTTGAACATTTTTAGCCCCTAGGTCCTGTGGCCTGAAGGCCCTTTAATGGCCCAGAGGCCCGATGACCCAAAAGCACAATTTGTGTGAATAATGTCACTTCTACAGTATAATTATTATGTTTTCTATAGTAACAAGGAAATCCTTCTCCACTCAGATATGAACCAAAGTCTTTCATGCAGTATTATAGGATATATATATATATATGTGTGTGTGTGTATATATATATGTATATATATTTGTGTGCGTGTGGGTGTTTTCTCTATTTTTATATGTATAAATACATTTGTATATATGTTTTTGTTTATGTGTTTATATATTTTGTGGGTGTATATGTATATATATAGAAGTATATATATATATTAATATTAGTTTATATTATATTTAATATTTAGAACTCGTTTAGAAAACATGTTAAACAAGATGAGAGCCAAGATCCATGCCACGAGCTTCCCCTTCCCAATGACTTAGATCCATGCCGCCGGGAGTTGCTCCCCCTCCCTATCGGAGAGGGGAGGTTCGCGCTCGTTGCTACCTAGGAGGGAGGATCCTTCGTCATGCCATGGCCCATTGCAGCCTTTTCCCAAGATCTTTGTCTCCCCAAAAGTGCCGGGTCTCTTCCGGGAGGCGCCCCAACTATCTCTTCTTCCATCGGAGCTAAACAGTGCTGCAGATCTATGCAAGTTCACGCTGGTGGCTCACTTTCGTCCTCAAAGACCCTCTGTGGAAGCTTTCGCTCAGGTCGTTTCTAAATCTTGGGAGCTTCTTGAGCGTGCAATCGTTGGGATTCTTGATATGAGACATTTAATCGTTCATTTTGGATCGGAGGAGGACATGAATGCTGCTTGGTCCAGGACTCCGGGAAGGTGTGGTGGTTCCTCCTTTTATTTTTTTTGATGGAATTTTGAATTTTATATGCAGCGTGATCCTTCTTCGATCGTGACATGGGTAACTCTTCCCGGTCTCCCTCTTTCCTTTTAAAATCCCTCAATTCTCTGTACAATTGGTAATATGATTGGCCTCTATCTTTTTTCTGATCAATGGACTGGGTCTGTTTCTCATCCAATCTGCCCGCGAATATGTGTCGAGGTTGACGTCGTGAAGCCCCCGGTGCGTCGTGTTTGGATTACTGATGAGTATAAGTTCTGATGGATGCCAAAGGTTGTATTCAAATCGTGGATGAAATTCTGTGTGAGATGTAGACAGTTTGGGCATCTGGAGGTTGTTTTCCGCAATGGAGGGATGAGTGGTAGATTTCAGGTGATGGAAGGGAATTGTGGAGAGGGTTGTGTTGTTCGTGATGTTGTGTGGCAGGCTCAGGAAGTTGTGAATGATGGCTGTGTGGATGTAGTCATGAGTACACCTGCTGAATCTGATGGGTGTATAAGAACTGGAGGTTCAGATGGGTAGGGAGGCCGGATGGTCTCTTCTTGCACTAAAGTGGGTGTCTTGGTTGCTGATGTACCAGGCCATACATGTGGTTTGAAGGCAGTGCAGGCATCTCTGAATCCATCGGTGATGCAAGTCTTTGACAGGTTGAAGTGTGATCTTTAAGTGGAGTCCCGGTCTGCTATGGAGGGGAGTTCATATCACTTGTAGATTTTTTCTTCCTTTAAGGAGCAATTAGCCACTGTGGCTGTTGATCAGCGGGTTATGAACAGAAGTAATGCAGGTGTTGTGGAGGAGGCAATAGAGAATGGTGCTGTTGTGGTTTCTACATGCTCTTTGAGGAGATGCTGGGCTTCCAGGTGGGAGGTACTGGCTGTACTGTGGTGGAGGAACACTTGGCTCCAGTCATTTTGCAGGGGGTAAACCGTGATGCTGCTATTTTGGTGACCTCTGGATAGGCTGTGGCTGAGGATGCAGGGCTTATTGGCCATGAGATCAAATTGTAGGATATGGCTTGCAACTCCTTGTGGTCAGAGCCTATGTTTGACACTATTTTGGACTCAGTTGTTCCTATCTCGGGGGATGTGGGGGCTTGTGTTCCAGATGGGCAGGATGATGATGATGGGGGAGTGGAGATCATGATCTCTACTGGAAATAGTTTCCTTGAACTGGAGAATGAGTAGGAATTGCATGATGAGAAGATTGCTGTGAGGCAGGAAGGTGGCATCTTGCAGACTGAGATTGACCCAATGGATGCTGCAACCGGGGAAGGCTTGCTGAACATGATGGATCAGCCACAATGCCTTTCTATAGTTGATGTCGACAATAAAGTCCAGAAGGATTTTGGATTGAAGGATGGTTTTCTAGAGGTGAAAATCTTGGGAAAGTGGGGTGACATCTCAGAGAGTGACAAGGAAAATGATAGTGGCGTGGTACGACCTTCCTACAGTGATGTTGTTCAGGGAGAAAGGATGAAGGTGCACGAGGATGAAGGTACTAGGACCGCCCCACCATGGCGAAGAGCGATGAAAGATTATTCTTATCTTCCAAGGCCAGTGTCTACTAGATCTTCTATTGGGAAGGAGAGTTGGGCTATGCAGTCCTCAAAGGAATTTCTTTCCTTGGAGAAACTGAATCTTAGAAGGAAATATTACAAGGTTATTAAACACTATGAAAGCTCCGAGCGGGAGACAGATAATTCAGAGGACATAATTTCTAAAGGGGGTGGTGATGTGTATGATTTCTATGATATGTAGTTGTTTTGGACTTATTGTTTCTGTTTAATGCCTTTTCTTTTATTAATAAATGGCCAGAGGCTTGCCTCTGACTGAGCATTTCTAGTATATATATATTTATATTATATATACTAAAAAATGACTCAAATATGTATTATTTCTATTTATATATACCAAAAATAACTTTATTTTATATTTTATATTTACAAATATTTATATTAGTATTAGTTTAAATAATTTTTTATTTTTATTTCTATTTATATATACCAAACATAACATAATTTGTACAATAATACCGTATCATTCAACCTTAAGTCATCCAAAAAAATTTATATATCATTTTTTCAAAAACACATGAAATATAATTTAATTCTAATATAATTTTACACTTCATTATTCTATTTTCAATAAGCACAATTCATATAAAAATCCCTATTTTATGGCACTTAAACTAATTCTTCAATCAAAATATCATTATGCAACCATTTTCTAATTTATCATCAAATTACCTAATTAGAAATACAATTTCTAGCAAGAAATCATCACTAAAAATCTTTATATGTCTATGATAAAAACCATCGCATTTTACCATCACATTGTGCATAAAGTTACCCACTTCACACTAGGAAAAAAATCCACAAAAAGTGAGAAAAATCAATTCTTTCCAAAAAATAGGATTTATTATACGTATATATTTTTCAATATATTTTAAAACATAGGTTTTATATCTATTCTTTTATATAATTTATATATGTATATATTTTAATTTATAATTATATTTTTTAAATTTATATATATTATTCATAGATGTAAAATATGACACATTATATGCATATCATGTGATTATTATTTTTTAAAATATAAATATTGTTAAACCAAATAGGATGGATATGAATTGAAAATTAATGGATTTCAATCTTATGAAGAATGAGTGTACATATGGAGTTAAAGAGAACATCAAGTTTGCAAAAAAGTGTGCATGTGACCCATCTCAAAACATTTTTTACCATTTACATTATTTTTATTCAAGATAAATTTGTCGATATGAGTTGGAAGAACACTTTATCTATTAAAAAATAAATTGAAGTTCTAAATGTTGGAATCAACATGGGGAAAAGTAAATATAGCTATAGATTTCGATAAAAAATTGGTTTATAGATCATCTGATATAATTATAAGTGTAAATGAGGATGGAGATAACATTGTGGTTTATGGATCATATGATAAAATTACAAGTGTAAATGATGATGGAGATCATATTGAAGAAATGAAAATGGTAGTTGAAGATGAATTTCATGATTTTCCAAAATCGTTTGAGAAGTTAAAGAGTTGTGTAAAGTTGTTATTGTATGTTGGTTTTACTAAATATACAACATTTTTAGCCATACTAGAGTTATATAATTTAAAACCTAGCAATGTATAGAGTGAAACTAGCTTTATAGAACTACTTAATCTCTTGAATGATATGCTACAAGAAGATAGTGAGATTCCTTTTCGAATGTATAATGTTATAAAAATTCTATGTTCAATGGGTATAATCACTTAAAGAACACATTCTTTTTCAAATGATTGTATATCGTTTCAGAATGAAAATGAATCACTTAAAAAATTCGCTAAGTGTGATGAAACTCAATGCAAGAAAGGTGAATAAAGTCCTTTAAAATTTGTATAGAAACTTATAATCATTCTAAGGTTTAGAAACCTATATGTAAGTGAGGTGACTTCAATATAATTGATGTGGCATACAGATAAAATAATTCAATACATGAAATATCTTTAGCCAACAGATTCTCCTCAGTGAAATAAAACTAATCATGAGTATCCTAAATTTAGAAAAGAATTGAGAAACCTTCATATTGTGTGATCTAGGGATGGAATGAATCCTTTTGGTATAAAAAGTATTAGTCACAGTACATGACCATTTATGTTAGTAAATTAAAACTTTCCACTATGGTTATGCATGAATCACAAATAAATAATGTTTTATTTTCTTATATCAAGAAAAAAAAATTATGTCATGATATTGATGTTTATTCAGATCCATTGATTAAATATATGAAATTAATTTCATATTCAGGTGTTACATTGTATGATGGTTATTCAAATGAAGATTCACTTGTGGGTATTTGACCTAAAACCATGCCCATATAGCCATGGTAGGTATAATGAACATGGATCTAGGTAGACATATAACCATCGTCAGATCCCTAACTATGGACATAGGGTTTCTTGGAAGGCCTATGACCACAAATGGGCTACTGACCATGTCCATAGGGTTTTAGGGTTGAACTATGGCCAGGGTCGCCCCCCTGATTCTGTCCATAGGGTTAAGATGAATGTCTATGTCCATGGTTGGGCCCCCGACCTTGGCCATAGGGTTACGGGGATGGCCTATGGCCATGGGCAGGCCAGCTGTGGCTATAGATTGGTGGAAAATGAATATTATAATTAATTATTAATTTTATAATAATATTAAAATATATTACAATTCTTTACATAAATACATGTGTGTGTGTTTGTTACATATATACACATAATAGAAATGTTGGTGTATTTGTGAGTTAATTTGGATTCTATAAGGGAGGTTGGGGTTAAAATCCCATTTTGATTTTTTAATCACCCTATAGACAGGGTAGCTTGACCATAGATATAGGTGAAACCCCATGTAAGCCTATATTTATGATTCTATATCCCCAGTCAAACCCATGTTCATAGCCTTGGAGGCTATAACCACAGTCAAACCTGTGGCCATAGACTTAGAGGCTTTGAAAATGCCAATAGCTACCACATGCACTATGACTCTAGTCATAGCCTATGGTCATGCTCACATGGGATATAGCCACGACCGAGGACTATAGATATCAATAATTTTTCCACTAGTGATTTCACATTAGAAGCAATGTTTTCTGGGATGATAAATGTCTTTTGTGATTATATTAATTTTTCAGGATGTAAAATTAAGGTAATTATAGGGTGTCTCATTTTTATAGAAGGTATACAATTAGTTAAGTTGAAACATTCCTCAAAGACATTGTTTCTAAGTCATTACAAATTTTTTCCCCGATGACATAAATATAAATCCTAGAAAACATCATTCAATAATAATTAAGAAGAAGGTATAACACCATCTCCACTAACAATTGATCAATATTTTGAAAATTTAAAATACTCGATCACCATTTTTGGTAAACTATTTTTGAAAACCATTACAAAAATATGTTCTAAAAAGAGATAAGTGTTTCCTAAAATAACATACTACATTTGTTTATACATTAGAAATTTTATTGATGTCATGCACAACAAAAAATTTATGTGATAATCTAATTGTAACATTACTAAATATACCTGAAAAAACAAAAAACAACTTCAAGTCTAGGTTGTACATGGTTTCCATGAGGATAAGGGAAGATTTGGTTCCAATGAAGGGTGAAAAGTAATATTTTCTTCATCCAGTGGATTATAATCTTCCCAATAAAGATATATTTCAATTTTAAAATTTTCTAAATGGTGAAAAGTTATAGAGGGGTATTCATAAAATATCAATAATATCATATCGATGAATTATTTTCAGTTAAAGGACATAAAATCACATGACTATCATGTTTTGATACAAGATATAATGTTTGTGGGTTTACATTTCATTCTACCTAAAATTTGGCAACACAAATTAACCGAGATTTTATTCTTTTTCAAAACTATATGTAGGAAATTTATAAACCTAATGAATTTTAAAAATATGTAAAAGGAAATCATTGTAATATTAAGTTAATCCGATATGTTATTTCTACTATCGTTCTTCGACACAATGGTTCACTTGGTTAGAGAGATCTGACTATATGGTCTTGTACATTACAGATAGATGTATCTCATTGGATGTTATATAAATATTTTAAAAGGGAACATCAAAAACCAAAGTAGACTAGAAGGTTTTATTATAGATTGCTACATTGTCAAGGAAACCATTGAATTTTATATCGACCACATGTTTAATGTGAATAATATTGTTCTTCCAAAATCTCATTACAATGAGAACCTTATGGGTGAAGGAATTTATGAAAGAGATATTATCTTAATTACCATGAAAGAGGATAAATATGCTCACATTTATGTTTTATGTAATATTATAGAGGTTGTATAATATATTTAATCCCAAAAAGTAATTATTATGTATTTTAATCCATGAAGGGATAAAACATGGAAACTATATACACAAAATCAATAGTTTATAGGATGGTTTCAAGACCATATTTTTAAGGATTTATCTACAAATATTAATTAAATTTTAGAAAAAATTTGATGGATAGCTAGGGTCCATGTTTACATATATTATATTATAATGGTTATGTAATTAGTAGTTATATGTTCTATACAAAGTAATAAGATGAATGCAGTATGATGAAAAATAGTGGAGTTACTCTTGTGGAGGAAGTGATGCATGTATATGGTACTAAGGAAAAAAATCTAATTTATATGAATATTTCATAATTTTACATCATAGAAAAAATATAAAGTCGAGTTATACAACATTAAAAGTGCCTATTTTTAATGTAAATGGATTGATAACAAGAGTGCATTTAAAATCGATGATTTGGGATTTATGAAAGTGAATTTCAGTAAGGAAGGGTAGAAGGATGAACTGTTTATAATGGAATCATGGGAAGTACAAGTATTTTATGTTTTGAATCCTATAAATAGAAATTGGTCAATTATTCTTTTGTCAACTAAAACCACTATAGGTTCAAATGAGTATTCCATTTAGGATGTACTTTTAATTGGGACATCACAATAATTTTGCGGTGGTCCAAATGAATATAATGTCTTGTATGTTAAAGAGGGCCACAATGAGGGGATTTGGATACTCAGTAGTGGGGAAAGATATATTCATCCTATAAATAAAAAATGTGTGTTTAGTGATGAGGTTAGAATTATTTTAATATACAATGCGTTACCTCATAATACTATATGTTCAATGTTTAATTTACATAATCTAAATTAAATGTCTAACTAATTCTGTAGATAATGGATTTTCCACATGTTTATTCTAAAAATCTCGGGGAATAACATATTGAAACTGTTGATACCATGAAAATGTTAAAATGTGAACAAATAATGGTTGAAAAAATATAGGAGTGTCATATGTGATAGTCTTAAAAAAATTTATTAAGGTGAGAAGAAAAGGCAAAAAATTTGAGCCTGGATAGAATTCTTGCAACCAACTTATTAGCCCCAAAAATTCCATTTTCATTAGTTATATTGGGATCATTACTAAAATTCACATTTCAATTAATTTATATACGTGGAATTATGTTGTTCCTATACTGAATATAATAATTTTGGAATACATTAGGGTAATATTATGACATACATTCTATATTTGACTGAAAAATAAAATAATGAAACATTTATTTATTATTCATTATCCCTTTTATAGTATATTTATATTAGATGATTATCAAATTAAATTCATATTAATGGTCACTATAAAGGGTCATAGATACTTTCAGATACTTCTTATATAGTAACATCTATGAGATGTTGAGGGGAAATTAAACCCCTACCCACCAGTTAATATTCAAACAAGATAAACCAAGAAAAATGGGATGCTTTCATTGGCCATCATGAGGAAGAATCTTTTCTGGTATATTGTAATTGGTAATAATTTATTTTATATTACATGTATTGATTATCTTGATTCAAAATTGTTAAATTATGAAATAACAAATGAGTTTTGAAAATAAGCAGCATGCATCAAAACCAATGTACCTCTAACTTAAAGCAATGACGAGATACACTCCACTTGAAAAAATGATATGTATTTTAAATATAAAATAATAAATTTATACAATATGTAACAAAAACATAATTATTTTCATTTTATTATATTAATATTGATGAATCAAGAACTAAATCCATTTCCATCCCACATCATGTGTTATAGAAGGAGGCTCATGTAAATAAAAAAGAACAAATGTTGGACAAAAGCACATAAATTTTTTGAGAATCATGTGTAAGTATGGTATAATATAAATTTGTTTATATTTAAATCAGTATTACATAAAAATGTCTACTTATTTACCTATATTATTTTATCCAGTTTATACACAAGAATCATCATTGGATTTACCCAATGAATGACTAGTTTATATGGAATTTAAGTAACCAGAAAAAAATGGTCACCTCAGAGGTGTGAGTTTTGGAGTGTCACCTTGAACAAATAGAAAAATTTATGGGAAGGGATCAAAGAAAATAAACAACACACTAATAAACATTGAATGAAGATTCACCCCCATATTTTAGGCTATTTATTCCCCTCAAAGGCCTTCCTTATCCAATAGAATCATTTTTTCATAACTATTTCTTCTATATGGGAATCAAACAACTAATGATACCTTCATTTTACTAAAATTATATAGGGTGAAATTGATTGTGATTTTTATTTATCAACACTCACCCATCTCCTTATTGTTAGGGGTACACTATAAAATATCTAAGGATATATTCTACACAATAAACAACTTTAAAAATATCACTTGAAAGTAGGGATTCACATAGCTCAAGAGTCAAGCACCAATCTACCTATTCCCCTTGATGATCTAGATGTTCACACGATTGAACATTCTATTGTAACTTTCATAGAATGGCCATTTAATCTTATAAAGATACATAAAGATAATGAGGTATATCCTTTACAATTTATTTTATATGAAAAACCTTAAAATTAATGAAAAAATTTCTGAACCGAGGTATGTTATTACATATGGAGAAATAGATGGGGAAATATAAGTTTGAGCCAAGACAGTATAGAGGATCAACCAATAAATTAAAAGGACATTCTAAGAGAACCTTTACCCCACTAATTACACTACTATATTTATTAAAATTACAAGTTCATGAGAATAAATTGTTCAAAGATAAAAATATGGTCAACATTGAATTTGAAGAACAAATGTTTGTAGATGAAATTATAGACATGATTGGTCTTTAGAATATAAATAAATTCTCAAGAATGAATAGCTGGGATCCTTGGTTGTGAATTTATATATGAGGTACATTTACACAAACTATTTTTCTAATAACTGATCTACCATTTCAATTACAATTAAATAATATTCATATTTCCTATAAGAATACATATCACTACTATATAAAGAGAAAACCCTATAAAGAAAAATTTAGACTAATAGACTAATTATTCCTCATATCACTTCTAAAGAATATTTTTAAATAAAAAATATCTTAAATTATATATAAAGAAGATCTATTAGTCAAAACATTTTTAAATAAACTAACATACGACATTATATTCTTAATACCTATATTACAGAGGTATAACTCTACAATATAATCATATAAAATATATTTTCATTATTTTCAACACTTTTTTATTTTTTAGGAAGTATGAGATGCTCCTTAAAATAATTTTAGATACTATAAATATTTATTTTTCAGATCCAAAGATTTCGTTTCCAGCAAATTGGCTATGCCTGATGTCCCATTTTAAATTTTAGTAAACCACATTCAACATTTTACAAATAAACTTCATATTATATATTTTTTATTATGTTTTTATGATTTTTTTATAATAGGGTTATGTTTATTTGTCATAAAAAACATGGTATGGGGACGAACAATGTGAAAAAAGAGCCTATGGATTATTTCATGTTCATAAGTATTAGAGTATATATAATAACATTTAACTATAAAAAATATATCCAAATAGATTGTTTATCTTTCTTAATGTTTCTGCAGTGTATGAACCAAATTAAGGACAATTATTATAGTTATTAAATTTGTAAATTTATAAAAGATATTGTATTTCATCAACAAACTAGTATCCCCAAAGAATTATTTATGAATCTAATCAAAATCTCTTTTAGAATATTTATTAATAATTTGTTTATATCTATTTTCATAGTAATTCTAGGACTGTTAGTAGTCCATGTTTTCAAAATAGGAATTATATCTGTTTAGAAATGAGTGAGAAACTTACATGATGTCAAAATGTTTACATACATCATGAAGAGGTCATTTCCTATCATGTTTATAATTTTTTTATCTTGTAGATATCATGAAGAGTTAGTTTATCTATTACATATTTATTTAATTTTATTATAATTTTATCTGCTACTTATTTAGTTAATTTTCTAAGCAGTTTTATCTACAAATTATTTAGTTAATTTTCCTAGAGATAATGGAGAGGTGATTTCCTATTGATTTTCCTCCAAGAATTTTTTTCCTATAAAGATAAATAAAGGACTCCATACAGAGTCCATGATCATTCTTGAAGGTTAAACTGATTTCCATAGAGAAGGAACCAAAAATTTAAAGGGGAAATGATTAGTTGACATAAAGTGGGTTTCTAAATGGGAAATGATATTATCCTTTAATAATAACATTGAACTATGTATGGAGGAATTTTATGCTATTCATAAGAAAAAAATGTGTGGAGAAAAATTGAATATTGACAAAGGCTTTGGTAAGGATGATGCACTTAGGTACTATTTTTTGTTCTCTTTATGAAGATTTTTGCTCTTTATTTGATTTATTTATGTTAATTAGTGATGAAATTCATTCCCTTTTGGGTACAATACATTTTAATAATATGTTGGTGAGACAAATTTATGTTTTATCGATCAGAAAGAAAGTTATTGAATTTACTACACTAGGTGATTTGGGCATGAGACTATCACTTGTATACATTTTTTTCTTGCTTCATGTGGGGTAATTGTATACATTTTTTCTTTTATTATTTTTATTGGATGATGCAGAGTACCACATATATTTTAACTAGAATTCTGTATTAGCTGATAAGGGGTTTTATCAGTGATAGTATTAGCATTGGTAAAAGGGAACATTTATCAAAGCTAACGATTGTGGTGATAGAGTCACATTTTACTAGTGATAAAAAAATTAATGATAAACGAGTCATTAATCATCACATTTATTAGAATTGATAAAGAGAGTTATTATTAGTGTTTTTATTGATTTTAAATTCAAATGACCATGATACATGTAAAAATACAAAATTTAAAAAAGTAAAAGGGGGTATAATTCCAAATGATGAGGTGAGGGTCACCCCTCAGGGATAAAGGAGCATCCATAGATGAGTGGAAGCTTTAAAAACCTAAATATAGGGATTTAGATAAGAGATTATTATTAGTAATTAATCATTGTGATGTTTTACTGAATAGTGGTGTTACTGAAATTCTCATCAAACCACATAATGGTAAGTCTAGCATAGCCACTATCTCATTGGAAGAGGCCGATGCTTCCCACCAGAAATAGCTCTAAAACTTTAGACAACACATGATTTAGGCATATCAATATGAGTGAGCTACTGTTTTACTTCTCAAAGGTGAAGGATAAGTTTATATCCATCATAAAACAAAGATACAACTATGATGCCGACACATACATCCCTAACACCCTCCCCACTACTAATGAATTCACCACCTTTCACCACTTCAGGGGGTTTTCAATCATCCTTAACATCCCAAACTCTATCCTTGACTATGGGGTGTTCATTGGTGGTTTTCCCACCATGATGGCCATCAGCCCAGGGATGCAGAAGATTCCTTCCAATACAACATAAACCCAAACTACTTCTTATTCAATGGCCTTACATTTTTCTTAATCTTATCAAGTTGGTGGAAACCATCTATAATGGAGGTGGAGAATGAGGAGATATGTTTTACGATAAAAAATAATTTTTCCTTTGGTACAATGATATTTGTGAGATAAATTAAGTGAAAAATTATGGAAAAACATGAACACTGAATGTAATATGGAAAACCCCCAAATGAAAGGTGTAAAAACCCATGGTAAAATAGAAGGATCTCACTATGATAAAATGTGGGTACATAATATCTCTCTCAATCAAAATTATAAAACAATAAAAATATTCTCTCTTAAATAAATGGAGAAACACCTCATAAAATAATGCACTCAAAACCAAAACTAGGAAATGACGTGTTTCTTGAGAAGATGATGATGAAAAATATTACGGGGTGGACCCCTTTTAATTATATCATATCTAAGGCTCATGATATATGAATTAAATCTCTTGTACCAACACCTCAATGCCTGTTTGAGACCATACAAGGATTTATTCAACCTGCGAACCAAGTTCTATTTAATTTATTCAACAAAACCTTCTGGTTGGAGAATATATATTTCTTCAACAAGATCACCATGTAAAAAATATGTTTTCACATATAGCCTATCTATATTTAGAAATGGAATGAAATGGATGGGAATTTTATTTCCATTATCCATTTGGCTTTGGTAGATGGGGTCTTGTCAAGCATTATAGAGAAAAATATTGTGAATGAAATTTGGGATACTTTGAAAAAGATGTATGAGGATAATTAATTCCATGAAAAAAACTTTATTGAAGAGAAAATTATACACTTTTTGAATGGTGGATTCATCATCAGTGATCAACCACATCAACACCCTCAATACACTATTTTCTTAGCTTATGATGTGGAGATAAAAAATTGTGGATACTAAACTTGTGAAAATTCATCTCCAGAGTTTTACATGTTTTTTGATCAAATTATCATCAACCTCACTAGAAATGTCTCAATATATATGTTTCACTATAATTATTTTGTATCTATGGTTCTTGAATAATAAAGTTATCACAAGAACAAGGAAGATAAACAGACAACGTCGTGCCAAGTAGAAACTCTATCAATTGAAGAGTAAGAATAGTGTAGCATGGTTATAGTGGGAGCTAGAATCCTGGTAGGTATAAATTAAGGAGTAATAATAAAAACATCATATACTTCAATAAAGGTTATATCATGGGTGCTCTCAAATGATGTTTAGTTTTTTGGGTACTTAGGTGCAGTAGAATGGCTAACCAAGGTCCTCTCTCAAAGAGGCAATAATTAAAATAACTTCCTAAAGGTATTATAAAAATAAGATAAAATAAATACACAACTTAAAAGGAATGGGGGGGGGGGTTGTTTTATTTTTATAAAATAATAAGAAGTATGCTGGAAGAAGATTATATTTTTTTGTTTTTGAAATTAAATTTTATTAATAAGACACAACAAGAAGATATTTTTTTTAAATGTTTTTTAAAAGACACAATTGATATAACTCTAAAAATTCAGTTAATTATTAATCATTACCATTTAAATTAATATATAATTAATTATGATCCCATAATTTTTTAACCTCGGAACCCTACGAGAATTAACTTAACCACTAACATGAAATTAATTTTACCCTAGTATTGCTTCAAAACATGCAATCGTAACACCCTTCTCTGATTGATGTTATAAGGATAGCTTATGTTTAGTGGTAAATTTGGCCACACATTCACTCTTTAATTGTGTATTAATTGAGTTTAGGTATTATATTTGAACTCTAAAAATTTATCCCCTATGGTTTTTTATTGTCGATTAAGATCGCGCTTTCACAATTCACACCATTCTCAACCTCGCATGCTTTGTATTAATTGTTAAATTGATTTATTAGTTCCATTTAAATTTAAAACTCAATTCATAGATAATATTAAGTGATTTAAATTATATTATTTTTCAAAATAAATTAAGCATAAAGTAATATATATATTGATTACTAAATATAATTACTCTTCCATGGAAAGTGTAGTCATCGTAGAAACGTTTTGCATGTACAAAGGTTGTGGAAAGGGTATAAACCAATAATGTGTATAATATTGATTTCTATACCAAAAATAGTTATTATATAAGAATAAAATAGAATAAAATAGAATAAAATAAAAAAAATATAATAAATACAATAGGAACTAATAATTTTATTGCAAGAACAAAAACATTACAAAGTGAAGAAGAAGAAGAAGAAGGCTTTAATGAAGGGATCATATCTTCAAGAGCTCTCCATCTTAAAATTCCTAGATAAATGGAGTGAAACCAATTATTATCTACCTTAAATATACTAATTAATTTAAAATACATAAAAATTATAAAAATACATATTTATAGAGTGAATGAGAGGCTAGGTTTACATGTGGTTTCATGTGTGAGTGGGAAAATTTAGCCAAATATTTTAAACCAAATTTCACTGATTATTTGACCTCACAAAAGCATAAACTATTTTTTATTTTAGAATTATTAATAATTGTTTTCTCTAGATTATATCCTAATTTGGGCCTAATACAATCATGGATGAAGACATTATGGCCCAAATATTGAAGTGGTGTCCAATCTAGAGAGTCCAGTCTAGCTTTGACTTCATGGATTGTTTAGTCCAATAAAATGCATAATACATATTAAATATACTCAATTAAAGTTATATAAAATTTAGCAAGGAACTATGTTACAAAATTTAAAGTTTAAATAATTCATAGAAAAATATTTATGTCCAAAATACTATAGTGAATTTTAAAAGGAAAAACTAGAATTTTCATCAAATTTTTAAAATAAGGTTCTAATCCAAAATATTTTATAAATAAACATATTTAACACAATGTGAGGAAATTATGTCATTTATTATCAATAAAATATTTAATAAAATTATGTTTTATCAAGCTGCCACACTTACCCTTTTGAACTCCTGGGAAAAACCTCATATCATTTAATCCAGAAAATTGTGACAAGATATGCATGTTCATATTTCTCAATCCACAGTGGAAATATAGGAAAAGTAATAATCCCATCAATATTAAATATCAATAAATTTTAAATTCATTATCTGATAAATTTTATAAAAATAAAATCTAGTGTGATTGATGACACTAATCATAACGAAACAAGTTATGGGTCCACCATGCCATTAATTCCCTACTTGTGTGTGACAACCATTTCAAGATCATATCTCCACCCTTTATTCAATATATCAAGGTCAAGTAAAACAACCTACCTATTTTAATTCAAAAAACCTATTGTATATTCCTTTGAAATCAAATTTTAAGATCCACTCACTTAAGCATTCCCAAAATTCAAACATTAAGCTACTGACCTAGATATCCCCATATGTTGTACATTTCATTTCTCCCCTATTTATTAAGATAATAAATATTTTTTTTTGTTATTTTTTTGGATTTTTTTGAGGATGTACAACTTTTGGATATCAGGTACACATTTATAGGTCAATTTATTATAGTAATAAAACTGATCTGCATAGAAACAAATGTATAGATAAACCATTGATATAAGAGGATTTTTTACCTAACTTGGCTATACTTTCAATTGAGTAGGAAAAATTTCACAAGTCATGTTTTCATGAAAATTTGTGTGGATATATAAATGAAACAATTTATTATTAACAAATATCATTAAGAATGGTATGAAAATATAAAAAGTTTTATAATGACACAACCAATCATATCATCGATAACTTACATTGGTATAAAAATCAACCCTTGATAACGAAATATTGGCGATTCTTATCATGCTACCAATTAATTTTGAAAACATTCATTTTTCATATGTTACACATATAAATGATCATGTTACATTATGTATTTTTTTATTGTGTTTTTTTAATTTTATTTTTAATTTTGTTTTTTTAAATTTAGTAGAGAGACTAATAGAAAACACACACAAAACATATAAATGAAAATTCTAAATATATACCCCAAAATTTCCCCCCCTCCCCCACACTTAAAATATTGCATTGTCCTAAATTTGAACCTATGATATGATATATGCACATTAAATGTTGAATTTTAAATATGAAAAATAATATAAAAGTGAAAGGGTTAGGAACAACCATATATTCTCAAGTGATGTAGGGGTCATGCAGTGTGATAAAATCAACTACATTGGTAAGAAGTCCCTCAATGCATTGCTTAAAATGTTTCCCATTTACTATAAATCTTATTCTTGTCTCCTCTTGTGAAATATCCACTACACCATAAGGAAATACATTAGATAAAACATAAGGAACTAACCATCTCAAAAAAACTTATCGAGAATCAACTTTAGTCATGAACTATAGAGTATGACTTTCTCCCCTACATGAAATTCCTTTTTTTGATCATTCTATCATGATCCTATTTTGATCTTTCCTTGTAGAGCCACAAGTTATCATATGATGACAATCAAATCACCTTAATCTATTGAATTTTTAGCTAATATTGGATTCCATCTTGGGCCAAATTTATGTTTCATTATTTATATCCTAATATGCGTGATACTCGACCTCCACAGGGAGATGACAAGCTTTCCCAAAAACAATCTGAATTGGGGACATACTGATGGGAGTTTTTTATTGCATTCTTCAAGTTGAAAGTCTGTCATCCATGTTCTTTCTCCAATCCTTCCTATTCGACTACACAGTTTTCTAAAAAAATTGATTCAACTCCCAATTTGAAACCTCATCCTGGACATTTGTTTGGGGGGTGGTATGGAGTAGAATTCTTATGCATCACCCCAGAATTTTTAAGGAGGGAATCCAAATTACAATTGAAAAAGTGTGTCCCTTTTTCACTGATGATAGCCTTTGGTAATCCAAACCTACAAAAAATTTGAGTCTTGAAAAAATCCACTACAACATGAGAGTCATAATTTCTGGTGGTCTTGGCCTCCACTCATTTACCCACATAATAAAAAACAACCAAAATTTAAAAAAAAACCAAATGAACTTGGAAAATTACCCATGAAGTCAATTCCCCATACATAAAAAATATAATAGAATAATATGGGCTATTGAGGAATCTCATGTATGATCAAAATATTTCTAGTGTATTTGAAACTTGAGAACAACTTGAAAAACATATAAGAATCATGGAATAAGATAGAAAAATATAATCCAGAGTCTAAGACTTTCTTAATGATTCTTTGGGGTCCAAAGTGTCCCCCATGAGAAATTATATGACAAAAATGTAAAATAGACTCAAACTAATGATCGAGCACACACATCTTAATGACTTGGTCACTACACATGTGCCAGAGGTAGGGATCACCCCACACATAAAATGTAGACTCACTCTTTAATTTTTGGAATTATTGTTTCTTTTAAATTTTCAATAATTTCAAAGGCAACATGGTATTTAACTAAATTAGCATACCAAGGATTTGTACCTAAGAGTGCATAAATATGATCATTGGGGAAAGTGTCCTAAAGTGGTACCTGGTCCAAGATGTCATCCTCTAGTGTGTGAGTAATCCTACTCATGTGTTCCACCAACAAGTTTTATGACCCCTTCTTACCCTTTATCTCAATATCAAATTCTTAAAGGAGTATTTATCAGATAAGGCTGGGCTTTGCATCTGGATTCTTCAAGAGGCACCTCAGAGCTGCATGGTAAGAGAAAAAAATTAATTTAGAACCCAATAAATATGAATGAAATTTATCTAAAGAAAATATGATGTAAATAAACACCTTTTCCACAGTTGTGTAATTTTATTGGGATGAGACCAATGTCCATGAAGTATAGGTAATCACATGTGAACATCCCTACACCCTATGTGATAAGATAACTCCAACTGAAAATTTTGAAGCATCACACAAAAGATCAAATGGAAGGTACCACCATAGGGGCTGTATGATTGGTATAGTGGTCATATGCTTCTTTATCTCATCAAATGATACCCTAAAATAATCGTAAAAAAGAAGTCAATATATTTTTGAAGAAATAGAGGTAAGGGTAGAGAGATATTACTCAAATATCTGACAAAGCATCGATAAAAGCCTGCATTCACTAGTAATGATCTAACATCACACACACATAAAGGATATGGAAAGGATGAAATAATATCTTCCTTAGATATGTCAACCTCTATTCCATGTTTTGATACTACATTCCCTAATACAATGCCATGATTTACCATGAAATAACACTTCTAAAAATTCAATAATAGATTCTTCTCAATACAAAAATTAAAAACATTTCCCAAACTAAAGATACATTCATCAAATGAAGATCTATACACTGTAAAATCATCCATAAATTACTCTATTCAGGTTTCAATGAAATCTGAAAAAATACCCACCATGCACCTCTAGAAGGTACATGGTGCATTGAAAAATCCCAATGGCATCCTTAGGTAGGAAAATGTACCAAATGGATAAGTGAATGTTGTCTTCTCCTGATCCTATGGAGCTATTGGAATTTGAAAATATCCAGAAAGTCAATCCAAGAAACAATAGTGTGTCTTCCCATCTAGTATTTCAAAAATTTGATCAATAAATGATAGGGGGAAATGGTTGTTACAATTGGATTGATTTAGTTTCCTATAATCAATACACACACGCCAACTATTTTTCACCCTCATTGGAAATAAATCCTCTCTCTCATTTCTGACAACAGTAACACCATTTTTCTTAGGCATAACCTGAATAGGACTCACCCACTAGGAATATGAAATGGGATAAATGGTACTATCCTTAAAGAAAATTTCCAACCTATTTTTTAACAACTTCTAGAAGATATGGATTCAGTCTCCTTTGTTGATGTCAAACCAGTTTATCCCCATACTCCAAAATAATCATATGCATACAAATGGAGGGAATATAACTGATATGTCAGCCAAGGTCCACCCGATTTCCCTAATGTTGTACCTCAAAAGATTTAAAAGTTTTTTATTATTTTTTTAAAAGGAATATTGTTAGAAATTATAATAGGTAATCTCTCACCACTCAACAAGTATGAGTATTTGAGATTTGGTGGTAATAGATTGAGTTCCAATGAAGAAGGGTGCTATATGGATAGAAACATTTAATGAACTGAAATATGTGCGCAATAAAAATCAGTATCAGAATAGAAATCCTAAAAATCAAAGAATAATGACTTAAATCCATCAACATACTCAACAACTAAGTCAGAAGCAGAGTAAAAAGAACAAAACCAAAATATGATTTCCCATAAAAATAAAATTTAAGAGAGTTTTGTGCATTAGAAATAGGTGTGGAAGTTTTATTAGACATAAAAATGGAACCATTTATCATAATATCTCTAAAAACAAGATAATGAAAATTCATGGGGTTTTTACTTGGTGGTTCAAAATAGAAGATTACAAAAGAATAATGGTCCTCTAAGGGGTACTTCATGGAGTCCATAACATTAAATATCACAACTTCATCTCTAAACTCCATGGAAAGTGTACCCTCATGGAAACTTATGATCATTATTATAGTTTTAAGTAATGTACTACCTAAGATAATGGGATAATGAGAATTTACCTGATCATCCTCCATGTTAAGAACATAGAAATATGATGGAAAGATCATGTCTCTTACCCGAACAAGTACATCCTCAAGAACTCACAATGGAAATTCTATAGCTCTATTCACCAACTACACCACCAATATCATAAAATTAAACTCACCAAACTATAATGAATAGAATAAAGAGTGACTAATCAAATTTTCTAAATCTCCCTAATCACATAAATCATCATAAAATGTAACTCCCCTATGGTGTATGGGATGGTGAATGTCCCTGGATCCTTACACATTGTTGCCATTACTTGAGTTAGTGTAATAAGTACTAACAAATTCCTTCCATGATTGATCCCCTTATTTAACTTGATCCATATTTGATTGGTACAATGTTCTTTTAAGAATTTGGAATATGTTGGTATTTTCTTTATTATTTCATGTAGAGGGATTTTGATCTCAATACACTTGAATGTATCCAAAACCACTTTTTTCATCACCTCTTCAACCATCTTCTTGGTTTGTACAAATCTATTTGTAAATGTAAGGGTTTTAGAAGGAAAATAATCAATATGTTTCTTACTTTTTTTATTTCTCATTTGGTTTCTCATCATTTTTTTGAATGGGGCTTCTCTAGGGATGAGGTGAATCCTGGTGGAATGGTAGGTGTATAAGTATCAATTGTTTTCTTCTCGATTATCAATGCGAGGACACTGAAATTCCACTTTTTATTTAGATTATATTTTTAAGGAATATTTCTATACTTATTACTTAATAGTTCATTAAGGGTGGTGGAAATATGGATCATTTTTTTCTTCAATTCTCTCAACTCTAAACCTAGACTCTTCATCTCATTCTGTTGATTAAGATCAATTTGTTTCAAAAGGCCATTAGTGTTATAATATACCTTTGGTTAGGGATTCCCTTGTTGTTGTATTTTTTATTCTTGGGCTTCAAATATCCTTTGGAGTTGTTGGGAACCCTATTGGAAAGGTGGAGGTTGCTGGAAATTTTGTTGAAAAAGGGTCCTTTGTTGCTGTCCAGAGCCATACCTCACATCCAATTGATCTTTCCACACTTAGTTTCATGTTTGTGTAAAGTAATAATACTTATTCTAGGGATATGGTATTTGTTTCTACTAATATGGTCTCCTAGGAAATATAGATACAGAGTCTTATGTTTCTTATAGTTGGGGGAAATAGTTAGTTAGGTGGTCTATTTCAGTGAAAATTCCATAAGGCCTCAAAGGTGTGGGTTGTGATGTCTTTTGATCAAAAGAAATACATCTCACCATAGTGTTCAATTATTCCAACTTAGTATCAATTAAATGATTTTAAAGAGAATAAATACTTACCTTATATACTCCTAATATGTGGTGTACATCAATCGCAAAATTTTTGGGAGTTTTGTTCCATCTTGTGAATCAACACATGCACAGTTGCAAGTGTTTTTTTGAACAATTCCCATCCAAATGTGACATCCACCATGCTTTTCTCCATAGGTGTAAGTCCTTTTTAGAAGTATTGTATGAAGAGTTTCAAACTTATTTTATGATTTGAACATCTTTCACACAAGTTATTGGATCACTCCCAGTACTCATAAATTGACTCCCCTTGTGATTTATTAATCCATGATATTTTATTTCAAATGAAAGTGGTCCTCGACGATGGAAAAAATTTCTGTAAGAAAATAAATTTCAAATCATTCCAACATGTTACATCTTCATATTGTAAATAATAAATTCAATCCTTCCCGGTTCCATCAAGTAAAAATGGGAATACTCTTAGTTTGATTGGATTTTTCGAGACATTTCATGGTTTAATTTTTGAGCATACCAAATTGAATTATTTAATGTGTTTGTTTGGTTCCTCACCAAATAATCCATGAAATTTTGGAATAAGGTGGATTAACCCAGATTTCAGTTCAAATTCCGATTCGAGAGTTGGATATGAAATGCATGTAGGTTGATAATTAATATCTAGTGTAGCCAATTCTTAAATGGTCCTATTGAGTTCATTGTTATTATTTTTAGACATTGGGTCTGGTTTAATATTTATTTCATATAATCTTCCTATTTCAAAATTCTTACAGTGGAGTAATTCTCAAGTTTGTTAAATGTTGACACTTCTCATAGATCGAGATTGTATGATTTGAGCCCTAAAGCTGTGTTCAATCTTGGGGTCTAGATCAAAGATATCATTAGGATGGGATCATGTAATAAATCATATAAAATTAAGATTATTAGACCATAATATCACAAGAATAACTTTTAATTGGTGGTATAATAGAGAAGAAAAGAGAGAAAAAAAATATTTTTTTTTGAGAAAGTGGAAAGAAGAAAGAAAAAAGAAGAGAAAAAGGGATAAAATAAAAGTAAAAAAATACCTCTAATTAGTTGAAGAAAATACTTTCCTCAGAAAAAATTCCAATTTTAAAGGTTCTATTATGGGTGATCTCAAATTATGTGTGTTTTTTTTGGGGACTTAGGTGCATCAGAGTGGATAACCAAGGTGTCTTTCAAAAAGGCAGTAATTAAATAAAATTCCTAAATGTATTATGAAAATAAAGATAAAAGAAATAAATAAATTACAAGGATATGTGGGGGGGGGGGGTGGGTTGTTTTATGTTGGTAAAAAAATAAGAATAATTATTTTAGAAGAATATTGTATTTTTCTATTTTTTCTTTTGAAATGGAATTTTATTAATAAGAAAAAACGAGAAGATGTTTTTTTAGAAAATATTTTAGATGGAATAATAGATCTCATTCTACCTATTCACTTAATTAAAAATAATTATCAGTTAAATTAATATCAACTTAATTATGATCCCCTGATTTTTTAACCCTCAAACCCTAAAACAATTAACTTAACCACAAAGATGAAATTAATTAAACCCCAGGCTAGACTAGGAACATGAAATCACAACAACCTTATTTGATTGATGTTCTAAGGGTAACTTATGGTCTGTGGTAAATTAGGGAACATATCCACTATATAAATGAGGATTAATTGATTTTAGTGATTATATTTGAACTCTAAAAATTTATATCGTGTGGTTTTTTATTACCGATTAAAATCACGGTCTCAAAATTCATAAAATTCTCAACCACACGTGTTTTGTGTTAATTGTTCAACTGTTTCCTTAGTTTCATTTAAATTTAAAAAAAATCATTGATAATATTAAGTGAATTAAAATAACTCTTTGAGTCAAAATAAATTAATGAAAAGTTAAGATGTAGATCGATTACTAAAAATAACTACTCTTCCATGAGCAGTGTAGTCATCGTAGGAATGTTTTTGATTTGAAAAGGTTGTAGAAAGGGTAAAACCCAATCAAATTTCTAATATTTATTTAAATCACAAATAAGAAGAGTATAGAAGAATAAAACTGAAGAAAATAGAATAAATAGAAAATTATCTAGGAATTTTATTTCAAGAACAAAAACATTACAAAGTGAAGAAGAAGAAGGTTTCGATGAAGGGATCCTAGACTCAGAAGACCTCCCTCTTGAAATTCTTAGAGAAACGGAGTGAAACCAATTCTAATCACTTTTAAATATCATAATTCATATCCAAAACCCTCAAAATGATAAAAATAATTATTTATAGAGTAGAGGGAAGTCTAGGTTTACAAGTGGTTTCAAATGTGAATGGGGAAATTCAGACAAATATTTTAATCCAAATTTTACTGACTGTTTGACCTATAAATGCATGAACCATATTTTATTCTTGAAGGATGATTTTTTATAAATTGGTTTCTTGAGATTATATCTAAATTTGGTCCTAATAAAAAGAGGGATGAAGAATTTATGGCCCAAATACTGAAGTGGTGTCCAATACACCTTTGACTTCATGGACCATTTAGTCTAATAAAATACATGATCCAGCTCATATGTCCTTAATGAAAGTTTTAGAAAATTAAGTTAGAAACACTGTTACAAAATTTTATGTTCAAATATTTTGAAAAAAAATATTTATGTTTGAAATAAAATTGTGAATTTTAAAGGGGAAATAAATGGATTTTTCATAAAAATTTCAAATGAATGATCTAATCCCAATTATTTTATAAATAAAAATAATTAATGCAATGTGAGTAATTATGTAATTTTTTATGTTTAAAATATTAAATAAAATTGTGTTTTATCACTACAATTATTGTAAGATGGGGAATTCCCGAAAAGACTATTAAAATAAGAAGGTTGTTGAAAATAACTCTCAAGGAATTGTGATGAGTGCTTTTAGAAATATAGATATACTAGTAAGTGAAGATATGATGACTAATTAAGGTAGAAAAATTATCTACAACACATGGATTGTTTACTTAAGAGAAACATTGCACATGATGCCTCATCAAGAATGGTTTGATCAATATGAAACTATCTTGTAACGACTTTTGTACATGGGAAATGATCATACTTTGAATATCATTGGATTTGACATTATAAAACTGAAGATGCATGATAAAATAGGTTGAACCATTCAGGATTACTCCATGTGAAGCTACTTAAGAAGAAAATTTTGTCCTTGGGATAATTTGATGATATCATATGCAAGACTCACACTAAGAAAGGGATGATTAGGATTGTGATGTGAGATCTTATAGTGATAAAGGTGGAGACGATCTAAAAGAACCTATACATTCTTGTGGGTGACACATACAAGGAAGCATATATAGTTATTGCATAAACTTCCCCAATGGAAGCATTGATGACATTATGGAATTGGAAGCTTGGATATATGTCCAAATGAGGCCTAAAGATCCTTTATGTTTGTAAGTTTCTATCTAGTCTTATGAAGGTATCCTTACCATTTTGTAAGTACTATGTTTTGAGTAATAAACATAGGTTGAAGTTTGGAATGTCAATAATGAGTAATAAGGAGATCTTGGAGTTGATTTAATTCGATATTTTTAAAGCACCAGTTGTATACCTAGGAGGAGTAATGCAATTTTTATCTTTCATTTATAAAAATTCCAGTAGATTTTGGGTGTTTCCAATCAAGAGGAAAGTAGATGTATTTAAAGTCTTAAAAAAATTTAAAGTATGGAAGGATATTGAATCTAAAACTAGGATCAAGTGTTTGAGGACATACAATTGTATAGAATATATGAGTGATAAGTTTTATTCTTTTTTTCAATATGAATTCATTGAGAGACAGTTCATGGTGACATGCACTCCTCAGAAGAATAGAGTGACAGAGCAGATGAATAGATCCCTATTGGAAAGAAAAAGGGCAATGATGAAGACCATAAGAGTTTCCAAGATGTTTTGGGTAGAGTCAGTTAATACTACCATCTATGTGATCAATCTATCTCATTCAATATAATTTAATATGAATCCACTGATGGATATGTGGACTAGTAAACCCACCAACTATTCCCAGTTGTATAATTTTGGAAGTATGATATATGCACTATTTAATTTCCAGGAAATATTGAAGTTGAATTTGAGATCCGAGGGGTATATCTTCTTGGGATATGTTGATGGTATCATTTGTGGGATCCCATTGCAAACAAAAATCATTAGTAAAAATTTTATTTTTATAGAATATAAGGTGAAAATGAAAATAGATAAAGACATGGAGAAAGAGAGTAAAAAAACTAAAATAGTCAAGATGGAGGAAGAAACAAAGAAAGAACCAATTTCCTTTGAGGCATTACTAGGGCACAATGATCAAGTACCAGATGATCCTAGACTATGATAATCAAATAAAGATAAAATAACACCAATATGGAACTTATATTATATAACTGAGTGTAATATGAATATTTATTATTGAAAGGGGACAGAGAACCATCTTATTTTGTGGAGGTGACCCAATATCTAGATGTATATTCATGGATGGAGGTGATGTAGGAGGAACTTGAAACTCTACACAAGAAAAAGGACTAGGATCTTATTCTATTACCTCATCGAAAGAAGGTCATTGGAAAAAAATGGGCCTACAAGATCGAGTGGGATAAAAAATGAAATGTGGAAAGATATTATATGAGATAGGTGGTCAAAGGATATTCTCATAAGAAAGGTATTGATTTCAATTAAATATTTTATCTTGTTGTTAGACTGATGACTATTCAAGTGTTCTAGAAATTTTTTCTATATACACTAAACATATAGAGCAATTATATGTGAAAATAGATGTTCTCTATAGAGATATTGATAAAGAAACCTATATGATCCAAATATAAGGTTTTTTTGAAGAAGGTTAAGGGAAATTAGTTTTTAGGTTTAAAAAACATCTTTATAGTCTTTAATAGGCATTTAGGTGTTGGTAAAATAGAATTTATTCTTATATAATGAGACTTGGATATGATATCCTTAATTCATATCCTTGTGTATATTTCAATGGTATAGATGGTAATGATTTTATCATTATACTATTGTATATGGATGACATGTTTGTTGAAGGACCCAATAATTATAAAATCTAGGAGATGAAGGCATCATTGTCTAGGGAATTTGATATAAAGGACTTTAGACCTGATAAAAAGATTATTGGGATGGATATTCACAAATATAGAAATAATAGTAAGATTTAGATATCATAAAAAAACTACATGAGAAAATTATTGAAATGATTCAACATGCAGAACTATAATCCAATCTTTACCCCTAATACCATTAATTTCAAGTTATCCTTCATAAGTAGTCCTAGAAAATAAGCAGAGAGGATAGAAATGTATCGAGTTCTATATGCATCAGCAGTGGGAAGTATGATGTTTTATACTGTTCATACTAGACCTAAAATCTCACATTTAGTGGGAGTAGTTATTCAGTAAATCTAGAATCTAGTATAGGAGAATTGGAACATGGTGAACAGGATCCTAAAATACATCAAGGTGACCTTTGATGGTTCATTTTTTATGTAGGATCAAAATTTACTATTAGAGGCTATGTTGATTCAGATTTTGTAAGTGATTTTTACCATAGGAAATCCACTACTGGTTATGTTTTTACTCTTGTAGGATGAGTTTTGAGATGGATTTACAAATTACTATCGATTTTGGCCTTATCCAGAACCTTGGTAGAGTTAATGGTAGCTATGAAGGCTTGCAATTAGTTGACTTGGTTGAAATTGTTTTTGAAGGAGCTTAGGAATAAACATGATCATATTTAATTATTTTATGGTAGTCAGATCACCTTACACATTGCAATGAATCCATATTTTCATTATAGGAAAAATAGTATTGGCATGAAATTTTAATTTTTTGGGATGTGGTAGAGGAAGAAATTGTGTATATGGATAAAATTCACACTAAATAAAATCTGGCAGATTTCTTGATGAAGGTGATTGGATCTGATATGTTCATATGGTGTAGATCCTGAAGAGACCTTTCAGAGACATGGATATCATGTTTGATAGATAGTGAGTTTGTGTGTATATGTGATTAGTTCTTAATCAAATCTCATAGTGGGATATATGTTGGAAGACTTTTGAGGAGATAAAATAATAATAATAATTTCCAACCCATTTAATTTAATCAAAGTGGTATTAGAGGAATTGTGTATATCAAGTGTGATGTAGGGTGGAGTATTCCCCAAAACAATTTGAGAACAATAAATTTGGCTCATTTGAAGCATATGGATCCATGATTCCTGTTTTCAAAAGTCTTCTTGATAGTAGTGGTCAGATGGTGAGTCACTATGATGAGAAAATGGTGGTGCAAGATGGTTAGATATAGTGAATTATCATTGAATGGGAGGCCCAATTGTATGGTATTTGGTTTTAAGAGAATATTTTTTGGTGTAAAACCAAGTCCCACATCAGATTATGTAAAGGATGGTTGATCACATATAAGCTTGTATGTGAAATTCCTCCGATCACTCATGGGATCTAGGATGGAATGTCACGACCCGTCCTCAGGGCCCGTGCCGTGACTACCCCAAGCCCGCCTTCCACAGGCCAGGGGCTGGTGACTAGCACTAAGGCGTAATTCCCGATAAAAAGGGAATGCATTGCCTTTGTAAAGTAAACAAACACCACAGAGCAAGCAAGCAGTAGAAGTAAACACTAAGTAAAACTGGGTACAACAGTAAGTGCGGAAAAGTAAGTGGGCCAGAATAAAAACCCAACTGAAAGTAAAGTACAACTGAAAAGACAGTAGAACAACTGAAAAGTAAAGCCGTAACGTCGATCCGTCCACTGGAAGTCCCACCTGAAGGGTGGGTATAGATAGCCTCCATAGCTCCTCGGGTCCAGCTGTCCGCTCCGAGTACGTCCCGCCCAGTAGTCCAACTCCGGGTACCGTCCTGCTCCTCGTGCCTCTACAACGATCAGCGCTATCCATCGTCTGCAACCAACACAACGTAGTGCGGGCATAACCTGTGTAGGGGTGAGTATAAGCTACTCAGTAGGGACCCCGAGACCTCCGAAGGTCTCCCAGAATCCACAAAGGATAATCCAAAAAGGAAAGATACAATCACGAAGTAACATTTGACACTACTTAGGTATATGCCCATACATATACCTCAGTCATCAATTCTCGATCGGCTCCAACATCTGATCTCAAGTACAACTTAGTCCACACAGGAAATCACAACCTGATCCACACAGGAAAGCATAACGTAATCTATACAGGATATCAAGTCAACTTATCGAAGATAAGGATTGAAAGTCAAGATTCAGCTCACACAGGTATACTTATTCATAAGACGATAGAGATGATCAGATGTAGTCACTGATTCATCTAAGACATCGGACACACACATGATCGATAGGTACTAACCCCCGCAATGACCCACAAAGGATCGATAGGTAACTAACCCCCGCAATGACCCACACAAGATCGGACCCACACAGGATCTGTAGGCGCTGGCCTACACAGGACCACTGAGCGCTGACCCACACAAGATCTGACCCACACATGATTGGTAGTATTGATCCACGTAGGATCACTGAGTGCTGTAGTCATCGCCGTCGAACCCACAGAGGATTTCTGTACAGTCGTCATCGTCGTCGCAGTCGCAGCCAGCTCTAGGGTTCCTGCAGACAGCAAGCTCGTTCGGGAGGGTCCGCTCCACGAGCCGAAGGGCTGATACATCAACTGAAACATAGTCCGAAGTTTATGTATCCAAAAGTTCCGTATCGTCAACATGAACTCAACGTCACAGACGACACGTCAATCGGACGCCCGGTCTGAGAGTTATTGGTTTTTTCGTCCCAGGGGACCGATTGGTTTTTAAGTCAAAAACAACCTGACCGTACTCTAACTGCGTCCAAACCTCGAGCGGAGTAAGCCAAAAGGTCCGTTTCACTAAGAGGAATCCAACAAAGTCGACGGTACGTCAATCAGACGTCTGGAGCTCAAGTTATAAGCGTTTCCGCTCCGAGGGCCCGGTTGGTTTCGTGCTTGAACCAACCCGTCCGAACCCAAAGTACTCCAAAACCTTGAGTGTAATATACCGAAACGACCGTCTCGATCCAAGGATCGCATTGCAGTTGACAGTACATCGATCGGAGGTCCGTATCCCATGTTATGGGAAAAAGACCGAAAGAAGTCCGAAAGTGGGGGTTTCGGGCCTAGACCGACCCGGCCCGAGACCCCCTGGGTCGGCCCGAACCAGGTCGACCCGACCCGAGTCTGGGTCCAGCCCGCTTGGGCGTGGCGCGACCCGGCCTGGGTGTGGCCCGGCCCGGCACGCTGGCGCGGCCCGCGGCCAGGTGGCTCGGCCGAAACGGCCGAACGGTCTAGGGGTGCGGGGGGGGGGGGGGAGCTGCCCCCCGCTGTCTCAATTAACGCGGCCCACACGTGGGGGGCTGCTGCTGTCCGGCTAGCCAGGGGTTACGACCCCCGACTCCTCCCCTGTCCGGCCGGCCCACTCCTGCCGGCTGCTGCCGCCACGGGACCTGCAAGGGCCGGTCCCTCTGTTCCGATGTCGGCGGCCCGGAACCGGCCGCCAGTCCCCCTGCTCCGTCGCGGCCTGGAACCGGCCGTGACCTTGGTCCGTCCGACACGGTGCAACGGCGCCGCAACCCTCCGCCGCGACCCCACTCCGGCCGCGGTGCTTTTTTGGTTCTCCGGCGCGGTGCGATGACGCCGCGTCTTTGGTTCGTCTTCAACTGTGCGACGCGACGGCGCTGTGCTTCTCCCCCTTTCCTTAATAATTCCCACGCGGTGCTTCGGCACCGCGTTTCCTTGCTCGTGCTGCAACAATATCAAACAACCAAAAGGGGAGGAGAGTCGTTCGTGTTCGTGCGGTCCGACCTCCTCCCGTTATTGCGATAACAAGCGGCCCCAAATAGACAATAAGCCAACGATGAAGTAATCAGGAACGAATGAAATAATAATCCCCCCACCTCGAGTGTATTTTGAACGGAGGTTCGTCGCGGAATTACACGTCGCGGAAGGAGAGGGTCGTTGACTTCGCGGTACACGGCGTCACATAGTCGACCTTCAAGGATTCAGCGTTCTTCCTCAGAGATCGGTGCGTTCTTTGCGTTCTTCGACGAAGAAGATGAATATCTTCCAGACTCCTCAACTTTTCTCCAAAGACTCACACAACAAGATTCTAACCAAAATAAAATAAGTTCATCACTTTTTTTATTAACATAACTTAAAAATTTGAATTTCAAAAGTTGAATTAATTCCCTCAATTAATTAACTCAACTTGACTTAATAAATGGAGGGTTATGGAAGGTTAGGGAAGATAAAGGGGTGGGGTTCGTGTGGACCCCACCACTCTCATAACCTCCCATGAGAAGTTGGGTGGTTACCCTAACTTCCACTCAATGGATAAACCACTTAAAAGAAATAAAAATTGTAACTCAATTTTTATTTTATCTTCCACAAATTTTTAACAACTCCTCCCGTGAAAACGCAACTCCGGAAAAGGTGTTCCTTAGCAAATATCGGTGCTGCGAATTCATCGGTGCCCTCAGAATTCAATTCCGAGCACTGGTTCAAAAGTTAGAAAAACCCGCTCATTCGTTCACTGAATGTAACCGAGCTAAACTTTAGATAGAAATTTCGGGCACATAGGGCCTCAGAATCAAGTGCCGTTAGAAACCGCGTTCTTGTAAAATCCCAAAGAAAATTAAAAAAAAATTTCCCTTGAATTTTACGGGTCTTTGAATTACTCCCACATGAGAGCTTTACGTCCCCGTAAAGATACATCAAAAAATAAGGGAACAAATGTGGGTACTGTGCACGCATCTGAGCCTCCCGCTCCCAAGTGATCTCCTGGAGGTTCCCGTGCTACCATATGATGCACACTAGAGGAATCGACCATCCACGTAGGACCCACTCCTTTCGATCCTCAATCTCCACTGGGACCTCCGCAAAAGTTGCCCCATCATCAATGTCCAGCTCCTCATGGTCAATGATATGCGTCGGGTCATGCACATATCTCCTCAGCTGAGATACGTGGAAGACGTCGTGCACTCGGTGCAACTGAGGTGGTAGAGCCGGGAAATAAGCCACCTCACCAATCCTGCTGAGGACCTGGAATGGTCCGATGAAGTGTGGAGACAGCTTACTGCCTCGGCCAAATCTCCGTATACCACATCGAGGTGAGACCCGCAAGAAGATGTGGTCGCCATCCTTGAACTCCAGTGGCCTCCGCCTCCTGTCAGCATAAGACTTCTGCCGGCTCTGAGCTGTCCTCATCCACTCCTGGATAACCAGGACCTTCTCTATCATGGCCTGGACCATCTTCGGTCCCACAAGTGATGATTCCCCAGGGTCTGTCCATCACAGAGGTGACATGCAAGGTCGGCCGTACAATGCCTCGTGTGGTGCCATCCCGATGGTGGAGTGGTAGCTGTAGTTGTACGTGAACTCCACCAAAGGTAGGTGGTCCTCCCAGCTGCGACCAAAGTCGAGGACACATGCGTGGAGCATGTCCTCAAGAGTCTGAATGGTCCTCTCCGTCTGACCATCTATCTGAGGGTGAAAGGCGGTGCTCAGACATAGCTGCGTCCCGAAGGCCTCATGCAACCCCTTCTAAAGCTGGGAAGTAAAGCGAGCATCTCAATCGGAGATGATGGATGATGGCACACCATGAATCCATACAATCTCCTGAATGTAGAGACGTCTCAAGCTCTCCACTAAGCCCTACTCTTTGATGGGTAAGAAGTGAGCCGACTTGGTGAGTCGGTCAAAAATCACCCAAATGGAGTCGTGACCTCTGGAAGTGCATAGAAGTCCAGTCACGAAGTCCATAGATATGCCGTACCACTTCCACTCTGGAACCTCCAAGGGCTGTACCAAGCCTGCTGGTACCTGGTGCTCTACCTTCACCTGCTGGCAGGTGAGGCATCGAGAAACGAACTCTACCACAACCTTCTTCATGCCTGGCCACCAGTGCTATCGTCTGAGATCCTGGTATATCTTCGCCACTCCAGGATGTACCGCCAAAGGGGAAGTGTGAAACTGTCTCAAAACCTCCTCTCGTAAAGCAAATGGTACTAAGGTACGTCCTCTGAAAAGGACATCATGCTCTCCTCCCACGAAGAATCCATCAGGTGCCTATCCTGAGGATATCTGCGCACGCCGCATCTCACAGTCGGCGTCCCCACACTATGCCTCTCTGACCCACTGTAGTAGTGGAGGAGTGACTGTGAGTGACTGAAGGAAGGCTGCTCCATCTCTATACACGAAGGATATCTGCAAAGCGGCTAGCTGTTGTGTCGCCTCCCCAAGTAGCTGAATGACCATCCTCCTACTGAGAGCATCTGCTACCACGTTCCCCTTTCCAGGAGTATAGACTATCTCAAAGTCATAGTCCTAAAGGAACTCGAGCCATCATCGCTATCTTAGGTTCAAGTCCTTCTACGAGAAGATGTACCTGAGACTCTGGTGGTTAGAATAGACTATACAATGCTCGCCCATCAGATAGCGTCGCCACATCTTCAGAGCGAAGACCACTACTGCTAACTCCAGGTTATGGGTAGTGTAGTTCTGCTCATGTTGCCTCAACTGACGTGATCCAAAGGCGATCACGGCCCGCTCCTGCATCAGGACACATCCGAGTCCGGTCCCTGATGCATCGCAGTAAACTACGTATCCAACTCCCTCCTCCGGTAGCCTCAAGATAGGCGCGCTGGTCAATCTCTGTATCAGCTCCTGGAAGCTCTGCTGACAACTGTCTGAACACACAAAGGGTTTCCCCTTCTTCGTCAAGGATGAGAGTGGTGCCGAAACTCTGGAGAAGTCTGGCACAAATCTTCAGTAGTATCGAGCTAGTCCCAGGAAACTCTGCACCTCTGTCACGCCCCTGGGTGGCTCCCAAGCTAGCACTACCTCGATCTTCACAGGATCCACCGCAAATCCCGCCTTAGAGATGACGTGTCCCAAGAAGTGGACCTCACATATCCATAACTGAAATTTCAAGAGATTGCCATAAATATGGTGCTCTCGGAGTGAGTCTAGTACAACCCGCAAGTGGTAGGCTTGCTCCTCCTCAGTGGTCGAGTATATCAAAATATCGTCGATGAAGACCACGAAAAATCAATCGAGGTATGGCTGAAAAATCCTGTTCATGAGGTCTATGAACACTACTGGAGCATTGGTTACGCCTAATGGCATAACCAAGAACTCATAGTGTCCATACTAACACCTGAAGGCTGTCTTCTGTACGTCCTCATCCCGAACTCTGAGCTGGTGATAGCCTGACCTGAGGCCTATCTTCGAGAACCACCGTGCTCCCTTGAGCTGATCGAAGAGGTTGTTAATCCTCGGTAGCGGATACTTATTCCTCACGGTCACCTGGTTCAGGCGACGATAGTCGACACAAAGTCGCAAGCTCCCGTCCGCCTTCTTGGAGAACAATATCAGGGAAGCCCAAGGTGAAACACTGGGTCGGATGAATCCTTTGCCCGACAAGTCCTCCAACTGTACCCGTAGCTCTCGAAGCTCAGCGGGGGCCATCCGATATGCTGGAGTGGATATCGGGGCTGTCCCAGGGTACAGGTCAATATAAAAGTCTACCTCTCTGCGAGGAGGTAGCCTGGAACGTTGTCGGAAAAAACGTCTGCATACTGATCCACCAGTGCAGGAAAACCAGGACTCCGCACATCAACTGCTCCCAGGATGAGGCTAGCCAACTGATTAGTGATGGGTTGTCCTCTCCTCTGCGTGATTCCATCATGTGCTGCGAAGGCTCCCTTCTCACCGGTGAAGGTGAACCTGCTCCCGTCGGTGCGTGTGGGGACCGCGTTAATTGAGACAGCGGGGGGGGGGGGGGGGGGGGGGTAGGCCCCCCCCGCACCCCTCGACCGCTCGACCGTTTCGGCCAAGCCACCCGGCCGCTGGCCGCGCCAGCGCGCCGAGCCGGGCTGCGCCCAAGTGGGACGGACCCGGACCCGGGTCGGGTCGACCCAGTTCGGGCCGACCCAGGGGGTCTCGGGCTGGGTCGGTCCGGGCCCGAAACCCCCACTTTCGGACCACTTTATGTCTTTTTCCCATAACTTGGGCTACAGACCTCCGATCGACACACCGTTAGCTGCGATATGATCCGTGGATCAAGACGGTCGTTTCGGTATATTACACTCAAGGTTTCTAAGTACTTTGGGTTCGGCCGGGTTGGTTCGAGCATGAAACCAACCGGGCCCTCGGAGCGGAAACGCTTATAACTTGAGCTCTGAACGTCCGATTGACGTACCTTTGACTTTGTTGGATTCCTCTTAGTGAGGAGGACCTTTTGTATTACTCCGCTCGAGGTTTGGACACAGTTGGAGTACGGTTGGGTTGGTTTTGACTTAAAAACCAACCGGGCCCCTGGGACGAAAAAGCCAATAACCCTCAGACCGGGCGTCCGAATGACGCGCCGTCTGTGACGTTGAGTTCCTGTTGACGATACAGAACTTTTGGATACATCAGCTCCGGACTATGTGTCAGTTTATGTATCAGCCTTTCGGCTCGTGGAGCAGATCCTCCCGAATGAGCTTGCTATGTGCGGGAACCCTAGAGCTGGCTGTGACTGTGACGACGATGACGACTGTACAGAAATCCTCCGTGGGTTCGACGACGACGACTACAACACTCAGTGATCCTACGTGGATCAGTGCTACCGATCCTGTGTGGGTCAGATCCCGTGTGGGTCAGTGCTCAGCTGTTTTGTGTGGGCCAGCGCCTACAGATCCTGTGTGGGTCCGATCCTGTGTGGGTCATTGTGGGGGTTAGTTACCTATCGATCCTTTGTGGGTTATTGCGGGGGTTAGTACCTATCGATCCTGTGTGGGTCCGACGACTAAGATGAATCAGTGACTACATCTGATCATCTCTATCGTCTTACAAAGAAGTATACCTGTGTGAGCTGAATCTTGACTTTCAATCCTTATCTTCGATAAATTGACTTAATATCCTATGTGGATTACGTTATGCTTTCCTGTGTGGACCGGGTTGTGATTTCCTGTGTGGACTAAGTTGTACTTGAGCTCGGATGTTGGAGCCGATCGAGAATTGATGACTTAGGTATATGTATGGGCATATACCTAAGTAGTGTCAGATGTTACTTCGTGATTGTATCTTTCCTTTTTGGATTATCCTTTGTGGATTCTGGGAGACCGTCGGGGGTCTCGGGGTCCCTACTGAGTAACTTATACTCACCCCTGCACGGGCTATGCCCACACTACGTTGTGTTGGTTGCAGACAACGGACAACGCTGATCGTGGTAGAGGCCCGAGGAGCAAGACGGTACCCGGAGGTGGAACACTGGGCGGGGCGTACTCGGAGCGGACAGCTGGACCCGAGGAGCTGTGGAGGCTATCTGTACCCACCCTTTAGGTGGGACTTCCAGTGGACGGCTCGATGCTGCGGCTTTACTTTTCAGTTGCTGTACTCTCTTTTCAGTTGTACTTTACTTTCAGTTGGGTTTGTATTCTGGCCCACTTACTTTTCCTCACTTACTGTTGTACCCAGTTTTACTTAGTGTCTACTTCTACTACTTGCTTGCTCTGTGGTGTTTGTTTACTTTACAAAGGATCGGACCCACACAGTGTCAGATGTTGGACTAAGTTGTACTTGAGCTCGGATGTTGGAGCCGATCGAGAATTGATGACATAGGTATATGTATGGGCATATACCTAAGTAGTGTCAGATGTTACTTCGTGATTGTATCTTTACTTTTTGGATTATCCTTTGTGGATTCTGGGAGACCGTCGGGGGTCTCGGGGTCCCTACTGAGTAGCTTATACTCACCCCTGCACGGGATATTCCCACACTACGTTGTGTTGGTTGCAGACGACGGACAACGCTGATCGTGGTAGAGGCCTGAGGAGCAAGACGGTACCCGGAGGTGGAACACTGGGTGGGGCGTACTCGGAGGGGACAGCTGGACCCGAGGAGCTGTGGAGGCTATCTGTACCCACCCTTTAGGTGGGACTTCCAGTGGACGGCTCGATGCTGTGGCTTTACTTTTCAGTTGCTGTACTCTCTTTTCAGTTGTACTTTACTTTCAGTTGGGTTTGTATTCTGGCCCACTTACTTTTCCGCACTTACTGTTGTACCCAGTTTTACTTAGTGTCTACTTCTACTTCTTTCTTGCTCTGTGATGTTTGTTTACTTTACAAAGGCAATGTCTTCCCTTTTTATCTGGAATTACGCCTTGGTGCTAGTTGCCAGCCCCTGGCCTCTGGAAGGCAGACTTGGGGTAGTCACGGCACGGGCCCCGAGGACGGGTCGTGAAAATGTAACAACTGGGCCCTAGTGACAGCACAACCACCCCGCCTTAACATGGCCGTCAGGTCCTGGGCCACCAAGTACCACCAGTTTCCCCACAAACAAGTGGGGCCCACTCTAGGGTCCACCCACACGCCTGAACGGGTCATCTGACTAATGATAGTCCCCACAGGCCAACACATGTCCTTTCCAGTGTGTTTTGTCCTCACTCACACACACCCTGAGAAACTTTCCAGGAGGTCACCCATCCTGATCACTACTCCAGGCCAAGCACGCTTAACTGTGGAGTTCTAATCAGACAGGCTCCCGAAAAGGAAGATGCACCTTGTTGACATGAGTCATATCATTTAGTCATTTAACCCTTTATCATTTGGGGGTGTTGCATTCACCTCTCCTTTAGAGCACAACGTCCTCGTTGTGGGCCCTACATCTCAACCCAGACAATACACCGCGCACTTATGGCTGAGTTCCTCCTCTGATACCAAATGTAACAACTGGGCCCCGGTGACAGCACAACCACCATGCCTTAACATGGTCGTCAGGTCCTGGCCCACCGGGTACCACCAGTTGCCCCACAGACACGTGAGGCCCACCCTAGGGTCCACCCACATGCCTGAACGGGTCATCTGACTAATGACAGTCCCCACAGGCCAACACATGTCCTTTCCAGTGTGTTTTGTCCTCACTCACACACACCCTGAGGACAACACAACCACCCTGCCTTAACATGGCCGTCGGGTCCTGGCCCACCAGGTACCACCAGTTGCCCCACAGACACGTGGGACCCACCCTAGGGTCTACCCACATGCCTGAATGGGTCATCTGACTAAGGACAGTCCCCACAGGCCAACACATGTCCTTTCCAGTGTGTTTTTTCCTCACTCACACACACCCTGAGAAACTTCCCAGGAGGTCACCCATCCTGATCCCTACTCCAGGCCAAGCACGCTTAACTGTGGTTCTAATCAGACAGGCTCCCGAAAAGGAAGCTGCACCTTGTTGACATGAGTTATATCATTTAGTCATTTAACCCTTTATCATTTGGGGGTGTTACATGGAACCCCAAACAAGCTTATGTGTTAGGCCTAGGATACCTAGGACTAGAGGAAAATGATCCTGAAAATATGGTTTATAAGGATTAATAATATAGAAAAAATCACCACCCTATCCATCGTAAGATCCTTATATTGTTTATGGGCAATTGTATAATTCGGCAAGAAGTCACCTATGGGGTTACTATTTAAAAGTAAGGAAAATGATATGCGGAAAAATTGAAGGCAGTAACATGAAAATTATTCATTTTAATATAATATGAAACTTTTCAAAAAAAAAATATTTGAAAAATATTTAAAATTATACATATATTAGTTTAAATAATAAAAATCCATATTTACATTAATTTTTGATAATCAAGATTTTATCTTCTTATTCAAGAAAACTGGGGACCCATTTGTGTTTTGATATTGGTTCGTCAGTTGAAGACCATGAAAAGTCATTATGGGTGGGTGAACTTTCTAGTGGAATGAACCCTAAATAATGAGGTCCTCATTCCCCCATGTGTTGAATGGGGTCATAAACATAACACTAGATTCTATATTCCTTAACAAGACCAACATTTCTCCTCCAAACGTACACATCCCATATCCATACTAGTCAAGATAACTAGGTTCAGGGTCTCAAGAACCCTAAGTAGAGAAAACTTCTAGAAAATTAATCATCTAATGATTTTTTTAAAACAAAGTTAAAAACATTTTGAGGTTAAAAACACAAAAAAATTTAACTAGAAAACCAAATTTAGATAGTACATAAAATATAAAAACATATAAACCACCAAAAAAGGAGAACCAAAATAGCCGAGGCACCCTACACTGGTCGAGTCATCTTATTGAAACATTGACCCACCAACTTTCAGAAAATAGGGGATCAATGAATTTTTTTCCCTTAATCCATTCATACCCCAGGATGATGTGAGCATGAAGTTGAGGGTTGATCACCAATTCATCTCCAATGCAACCAAAAACACCACCAAAAGGTTATTAAGTGTCACATGAGGCAACCCATACATAATACCCACACATTTTACATCATTTTCATAATTTAAAAATTACACCTCACAAATTAGATAACAATACCAAAGAACCTAAGGTTTAGAGTCTTCAGAGATAGGTTACATAAATATTTTGTTATAGATTAATTGTTCAATATTTCCTATAAACATCTCTATATAATATTTCCATCTACACATAATCCCACAAGTAATTACCTGGGGAAAAGAGAAATCAAAAGAAGGGGTGAGGTCAAATGTTCAGTAAGAGAAATCTTTTCAACGAATCTTTATGGTTATATTTTAATCTTGGGATAAAACATGAATGTGATAGAAATATATAATCAAAAGAACTTGGAATCATAAGAGTTGTCTAAAAGGCATGATAAAGATACATATAACCTCAAAATATCATTAACATACCATGTCTTAAGAATATAGAGATATGAGGTAATAATCATGGTCCATGGAGAATAACATAGGCATGTAAAATAACATATAAATGATTCATAAGGGTGTGGAAAATACATAAGCATATAAAATCATTTCCTTCATCAAGGCTTACTTCCAAAACTATCATCACATAGTGGATTAGACATCACTACTTATTCCCCATAACACAGTGGATTGGATGTCACTACCTTTTTCCCATAGTGGATCGAGCATCAAGTATCATTCACCATAATTATCTCATGAGATATAAATATTTAATCAATTATTTAGAGGGATATATCGGGCCTACCCATCACATAATGGGTTACCATACACATGTGTTCCATTATAGATTTGAAAAAAATTACAATTTCATCACAACTTAGTTAACTCACGGAAGGAAATGGTTTTGATAAAAGTTTCCTTAAAAGATCATCATAATACATTCATAGTCAGAAGTTGGATCATATTATTAGAGAATACCCCCACTAAATAATAACATAAATTAAAATATATCGAAATATATGAAAAAAACTTTTGTAAATACATTAGAAATATTCTTTGAAAACAAAAAGAAATGTCTTATTCTTTTGGAAAATATTAAAAAAATGAAAAATTCATAGAAAAATAGGAATATGATTTGATTTTAAAAAACCATGGAAAATTAGGGATTAGTATTAATAATAAATAATTTTAATGAAATAAAAAAATTAAGTTGAGTATTAAACATCAATTTTTTTCACCCCATTATAAATAAAGTAAAAAATAACCCGTACATAAAGCGTTGAAAAGACTCCTTTTTAAAAAAATTGTAAAGAAAGTTAAATATAATTTAAAATAAATTTAAAAAATCATTTAAGTATAGATAATAACATTATTTAATCAATATATATAATATGGTAATGGAAGAAAAGGAACTATTAAAAAGGATGAGAATTATTCTTAACAAAGTTTAATTTTTACAAAGAAAGAAATCCTTCAAAGAAAGAGGCTTTGATGTGAAATTTTAAATTTACTATAGATAAAGAGGAAATGTGATATTAAATAAATAAGTGATATAATATGATAAATTTATAAGTGTATTTTCAATAAAGAAAGTTTGTGACTCAATGAAAAGGAAATTGAGTTGAAAACACTCTTACATTGGATCCTCGCTTGGCTGGGCATACTATAACTTATATATATAATAAATTTAAGTTTATTATTCAAATTAATAATTAAATTATTCATAGATAATTTTTACACCACCCATTTATAATTCCTTATTATTAATGTATTAATTTTTCATTATTAAAATAAATATTTGGGTGTTAATCGTTTTGTTTCCCTTACATAATTTAGTTTAACCGTTATGGTCCTTGAGTCTTGGTCATGGTCTCATCATCTCCATAATTTTTATAATAAGGTAATTCATGTGTTTTATATAGTCATAGATTTACATATTCATTTCATAGAACTTATGTTGGCGGTTCTCATGAAACACGAAAACATTCCCTTTTTATGTGATCATTAAATTAACAAAAGAATTTATTTTTTTGGAAATATACTTTTGAAAATTACCACTATAGAATTATAAAAAACATACTAAATTACTAATTAATACATATTATTACCATTATTTTTGTTTTCTTAGTCATTAATGAGACAGAAATTATTAAAACGTCCATGTTGGTGGTAAAACCAACCAAAATAATAACATGTTATAATGGTTGAATGAGTAAGAACATTGTTGGTCGGAGTGGATACTCAACAGGGGGTGAATTGAGTTCCAATTTCAAATTTCTATTAAAAACTTTTAAGATTAAAATCCCCCAAATTAAAATAGCCCAGTAAATTAAGGAAGTAGAGATATAAGTAAGTTATTATTCAACAGGTTTCTCAAAGGTTGATTACTCCTCAGTTGAATCAGTATGAGAACTAATTCGACTTTTGAAACAAGTTTACTAAACAAATCAAATATACACACTA
This sequence comes from Viscum album, assembly GCA_963277665.1. NCBI lineage: Eukaryota > Viridiplantae > Streptophyta > Magnoliopsida > Santalales > Viscaceae > Viscum > Viscum album. Next base: position 1,442,687,331 of record OY728128.1, on the reverse strand, counting down.
ACCAGAACTAACTGTCAGAGTGAATGTAAAAACATAATTTTGTCTTTGAAAATATAAACACAGTGGATAGATGTTAAATAGAGTAAAGAAAATATGAACACAAGAAATTTAAACAAGAGGTTCAGTCTTAAGTCAAGACCTAGTCCTCTCCACTTGGTGATCACCTACCACCAAGCAGTTATATTAAAAAGTGATACACATCCTGTATCAGGCTTTACAACAGCTTTCACAAACTGTCCAGGTTTTGCAACCTCTACCACAATTCTATGTGGGAAAGAAATAAACTACCAATCCACACCAGGATTCTTCCACAGTTATACATGGGAAACAAATTTAAAGATAGTTTGGAAGGGAGATTTTCAGTATCCCTCAGTTCAAGCACAAGATTCAGTGTATGTAACACATACACACTACTCACAAATATAAATTATTTAAACACAGTAGAGCTAAAGATAGCAGGGATAAGTTTGGAATGCTCTATTGTGTTGGCAGATCAGCTCTGGACTCGTTGGAATGAATGAAATAAAGCTTTGGTCCTTCTCTGCAAGTTGCCTCCAAAACAGAGTGTCACAACTTCTAAACTTCCAAATGTAAAGATGATCAGATTCTTGGGATTAAAGCTCCTTACTGCACACCACTTCATCTTGAAAACGTTCTTTCAATTGATCTTTGTGAAGATCTATGTTTTCTGAATGAGTGCTTGAAGGCTCTTCTTTAGATTGTGTATGATTATCTCTTATGAGTTTTCTGTGTATATTCAATATATCCACACTAATTTTCTTATTTATGTATATTTTTCTTATTTTTTTCTCTGAATGTCTCTCTCTTATATATATACTCTTTTCCAGTTCAGCTTTATCTCATTTGGTTCAGCAGGGGACGACAGAAAAAATGTTTCAACCACGTGTGGTCTTCCTCGTACATCGTACTGTTTTATGATATACCTACAAGTATCATTAAATAATGTTAGATGTATTAATTTTTCTATACATGAACGTTATAATAGTATTTATAAAAAATTGGTAAAGAAAATAATGGAATATCATTATACTGGTAGCAGATGCATGTCGCACGGTAGACTTTAATCTCTACAACTGTGGACTTCATCGGTAGACTATTCAGCTATGAGCTCCAACGGCAGGTTCTTCAACTGTAGGATTGTAACAGTGGACTTTGTGTTAATGGATGTCTTGAAATGGTAGCTTTTACTCTGTATAATAGTAGCTCCTCATCAGTAGACTTTGAGAAACAGTCAACTATCTCAACAGTAGGAGTTGTCCAGCAGTAGCCTTCTACTAAACTTGTCCAACTGTAGGCTTGAACAGAGAGGTTCGGTCTTAAGTCAAGACCTAGTCCTCTCCACTTGGTGATCACCTGCCACCAAGAAGTTATATTAAAAAGTGATACACAACCTGTATCGGGCTTTACAACAGCTTTCACAAACTGTATAGGTTTTGCAACCTCTACCACAGTTCTACGTGGGAAAGAAATAAACTACAAAGCCACACCAGGCTTCTTCCACAATTATACGTGGGAAACAAATGTAAATATAGTTTGGTATGGGGATTTTCAATATCCCTCAGTTGAAGGACAAGAGTCAGTGTGTGTAACACATACACACTGCTCACAAATGTAAATTATTTAAACACAGTAGAGCTAAAGATAGTAGGGATAGGTTTGGAATGCTCTATTGTGTTGGCAGATCAGCTTTGGACTCACTGGAATGAATGAAATTAATCTTTGGTCCTTCTCTGCAAGTTGTCTCCAAAACAGAGTGTCACAACTTCCAAACTTCCAGATGTAAAGATGATCAACTTCTTGGGATTGAAGATCCTTGATGCACACAACTTCATCTTGAAAAGGTTCTTTCAATAGATCTTTGTGAAGCTCTATGTTTTCCAAATAAGTGCTTGAAGGCTCTTCTTCAGATTGTGTATGAGTCTCTCTTATGAGTGTTCTGTGTATATTCAGTATATCCACACTAATTTTCTTATTTCTCTATATTTTTCTTATTTTTTTCTCTGAATGTCTCTCTCTTATATATATACTCTTTTCTAGTTCAGCTTTATCTGATTTGGTTCAGCAGGGGCCGGCAGAAAAAATGTTTCAACCATGTGTGGTCTTCCTCGTACATCGTACTGTTTCCTGATATACCTACAAGTATCATTAAATAATTTCAGATGTATTAATTTGTATATACATGACTGGTATAATAGTATTAATAAAAAATTGGTAAATAAAATAATGGAATATCATTAGACTGGTAGCAGATGCATGTCACACGGTAGACTTTAATCTCTACAACTGTGGAATTCATCGTTAGACTATTTAGCTGTGAGCTCCAACGGTAGGTTATTCAAATGTAGGCTTGTAACGGTGGACTTTGTGTTATTGTATGTCTTGTAAGGGTAACTTTTACTCTGAATAATAGTAGCTGCTCATCAGTAGAATTTGAGCAACAGTCAACTATCTCGACAGTAGGAGTTGTCCAGCAGTAGCCTTCTACTAAACTTGTCCAACTGTAGGCTTGAACAGAGAGGTTTTCAACAGAAGACTTGAGAAAGAGTCAGACAGTGGACTTCTAACATGAGCCTTTTTATAGTAGTGACCTTGTGACAATAACTCTTTGTCTGTAAGCTTTGATAAGTAGATCATGAGTAGGTTTGTGACAGTAACCGTGTACCGGTAGCTTCCAACAGTGACTGTAAATATTCTACAGTGATCTTCTAGCATCAGTGACTTAAGGTGATAGTAAGCTATAACGGTGACTTTGAACAGAGGGTTCTTACCCGTAGCCTTTAACAGTGAGCTTATATTTAGATAAATATAGACTTTAAGCTGATGCAGCAAAGTCATGAGTCTTATGAATATACATTGTTGAGAATAAGATAATTGTATATGTAGATTAAAATGATTAGTGACTGACTTAATATATTATGATCAATATTTAAACATGATTTGGGATTATCAAAACATGTGAGTCCAACAATCTCCCCCTTTTTGATAATCACAAATTATGTTAGTGTGTATTAAAGATAGATGCCATATATAACACGGTTAGTAATACTAAGAACAAAAAATTTTCAAGTATTAGAGATTAATAAGCACAGTATTTTCATATTAGTTTCTCAGTTAGCATAGTAAGCACATTATGTCTCCCTTTTGTGATTAGAAAAAATAAATACAAATGAGAGAAAACTGAGAAGGCTTATATTAATAACACAGTACATTACATGACCAAAACTAATACAGAGTCCCTATCAAAAGACATAAACATACTCAATCCACAACATCCATAGGTAAGGGGTATTTCCCTTTGGAAGAAGAAGATGGAGAAGGAGCTGGTGGATCAGCCGGTTTAGGAATGCCTGTAGGAATGACTGGAGGGGCAGCAACAGAAGCTCCTATGGGTCTGTAGTGGGTAGATTTCTGAGGGATCAGTGGAGTAAGGCTTCTGATAACTTCTGTAGGATACATGATTGAAGAAGAACCACTAGGTTGAGATGTAGGTAAGGTAGGAGGGATAATTACAGGGGTGCAGTCCACATGGAGAAAGGGGAGAAGAAGGTTTCTGAAATCCATAATAATGCTTACTCCTCTTTCCATAGTAGATTATAAATCATCTTTATTCTCCAAAAACTTATCCAAATCAGGGGTCAGTTCTCTCAGCTTGCTGACCTACTCCCTGAAGGCCTGAGTCACTAGAGGTAGCATCATATTCTCTATCAAGAGCTTGGAGTGGTTGGTCATTTGATGCTTGGTATAGACTTTCTCAAAGTAAGCATCCACCTTGTTCTTAATGGACTCTTGAGAAGAAGTAGCTTCCCGCAAGTGGTCACGAACAAAACTGCTAACTTCCCTAGTGGTAGAAAGTATCTAAGAATCAGAGGTGCCACTGGTACTAGCCTTAGAAAACTCTTCCTGGATCACTGTCCTAATCTTGTCAAAGTTTACAGAGGAACTGGATGAGGGAAAGGGTTTTACCAAGAAGGCTACTCTCTCTTTGAAAGAATGATTCAAGTTACTAATCAACTTCTGAACAAGTGCATCTTGACTATTTAAATGTTCTTTGACTGATGTCTTAAAAGCCTCAAATACTTCCACAAACTTCTGGACTACTTCTTTGATATATCTAATCTCAGCATTCACTTGGGTTTGAGAACTATTCATGGCAGTCAATGAAGCAATCGATTGTCTTAGAGAAACCACAACTCCTGTCCAACTCTCAATTTGAGTATGGCATACTTTAACTTCTTCCATAATTTCCTTCACTGGACTAGACACAACACATCCCAGAGATAGCTCCAGGGATTGCTCCACACTCCTTATATCTTCAACCAGGATTTTCTTAAAATCTTCCACTGATTCTCTCAGTGCCTCTTTCATTTCATCCTTTAAGGACTCAAGGTCCTCCTTGGTTGCCAAATTGTCAGCCACAACAGGTAGGATAATAGAATCCCTTTGGGGATGGTCTTCCTCATCAGAATCTCCATAATTGAGTCTAAGTACCATATATCCTGGATTTGATGACCAACCTTCGATGTCATACAGCTCAGAAACTGAACCAAGATGCTCCCCCTCACTTAGAGCATTCTCGTGAGGAATCTCCTCTAGCTGTTCTGCTCTAGGTAACTCCACAACCTCCTCTGCAACTTCAGCAGATTCAATAACCATTTTCTCTATTAGTTCAACAGTAGGGTGAGTCCTATCCTTTTCTGAGTCATTAATGACTCCCTCATCAATGGAAGTAGATGCCACTCCTGCTTCCTGATCATACACTATATTGTCCGTATTATCAATCAGCGTGCTCAAACTGATCTCTTCTTCTTCATTGTCCTCATTATCTGCTTCAGCAACAACCACCTTTTCTTCATGAACAAAATGATCTGACTCGGTAGCCTCATCCTCTTCAGAGGCGTCCTTGACGACATTCTGATATGCTTCTTCTTATTATTCAGTGGTCTTAATATCACTGTCCTTCAGAACAGTCTCTCTCCTTGGTAGCTCTTTTGGAGGGCTAGCTGCTCCAAAATCTACTGTCCTTACAGGACTATGAGGTAAATCAGGATCACTCCCATCATCAATGGGGGTGTTCTCTCTTTGAGGGTCCACAACTCCATCAGCCTCCTCCTCATCAGAATAAACCGGTTCTGGCTCATCAGGCTTCAGGCCTGGATCTCTTTTGTCTTTTGGCCTAGTTGGATGAGTAGTAGGGTCAAAATTTTCATACACCTTACCCTCATCATTCACCCATGCCTTTTTCTAGGGATTTCAGCTAATTTTCATGAATTTACAAATCACCTTAGAGATACAGACACTGTTCTTGGCCACTATCATCTCTTAATGATTTTCAGCCACACCCTTTACCTTTAGAATAACTGAAATAATATTGGCATGGAATAGGGCATTGGATTTTGAGCTTGCCTTGGTCATATCCTCCAATTGTGCCATCAGTAACCTACATAGGTTAATCTTCTTTCCATGCTTCAGTAAGTACATCAGGAATATGTCCTGATACTTCAGTACTGCAAATTCCCCTCTCCTCAGACTAAGAACATGCTGAATGAATTTGAATAAGAGCCTATATTCTCGATTCATATCAGCTGCAATGATCCTTCTTGATTTTCCATATCCTGTTAGTTATTCCAGAGCTATATCATATTCAAAAATAGCACTGTATGGAGGAGCTACTCCAGAGTAGTATTCAAATATTCCTTCATGAGGAACTCTCAAATAGGCATCCCACTCAGCAGACGAGAAGCTAACTTCATTGCCATTGACTCTGGACATTAGCTTATGCACATCCTCTTCCTCTTCGAATGTCAGATATTCATAGAATACTTTCAAAATATTCAGGTAGTAAGGTCCATTGTTTTTGGCAAAGCATTCGGTCCATCCTTGGGAATCTAGTACTTTCATTACTAATGACTTGCTCGACAACAACCATTCTTCACTTAACTCATTCTCAGAAAAGATTTGTCTCTTGGTTAGATGCATGTTTACAGGTCCCGACGGGGTGTTGTTGGTGCCACTGGATTTGGCTCGAGTTCTCTTAGGCCTTGGTGCATCCTCATTGACAGTCGGGGGTCGCTTGGTTCTGGACATAGAGATTGAGAGAGGTTCGAGGGCTCAGGTGAAGGGTTAGGGTTCAGGAATTTCAAGAGCAAGGTTCAATATTATGAGAGGAAGGTGGATTGAAATATGTTCATTGCCTTTGATTTTATCATTTAGGTATTAAAACAAAACAAAATATAAATAATAAAAAGGAATAAAAACCGGTCAAATCCCCACAAAAAATAAAAACAAACAGCGAGGTATCCAACAGTGAGATGTATCAGTGAGGTACATAGGTGAGGTGCAATAGTGAGGTATAACAGTAAGGTCCAACTGTGATATCTAACTATGAGGTATCACTGTGAGGTCTAACTGTGAGGTTCGACTGTGAGGTCTAACTGTGAGGTTCTACTGTGAGGTCTAACTGTGAGGTTCGACTGTGAGGTCTAACTGTGAGGTTCGACTGTGAGGTCTCTTATACTGAAATTAATCATACCTAACTCATGTTTGATGTAATTTAACCTCTCATAATTCAAAGGCTTTGTGAATATATCAACCAATTATTGTTCAGTGCCAATGAATTCAAGAGTGATATCACCCTTTTGATAATGATCCCTCAAAAAGTGATGTCTCACATCAATATGCTTTGTCCTAGTATGAGATACTATATTTTTGGAAATGTTAATAGCACTTGTATTGTCAAACTTTATAGATACATGTTTGAATTGATATCCATAGTCCAGTAAAGTATGTTTCATCCATAGAATTTGAGCACAATAAATACCAGCAGCTATGTACTCAGCTTCAGCAGTAGATAATGCAACAGAATTCTGCTTCTCACTACACCAAGATACTAGTGACTTGCCTAAAATGTGACATGCCCCTGAGGTTCTTTTTCTATCTAACTTGCAACCGAAAAAATCAGCATCAGAATAACTCAACAAATCAAATGATTGTCCTTTTGGATAGAATAATCCTAATCTAGGAGTATGTTTGAGATATTTAAAAATTCTTTTAACAACAGTTAAATGAGACTCTTTTGGATTTTCTTGAAAGAGAGCACACATGCATACACTAAACATGATGTCAGGTCTACTAGCTGTAAGATAGAGTAGACTCCCTATCATACCCCTGTAGTTGGTTTGATCCACTGGTTCTCCAGCTTCATCTGTATCCAACTTACAGGTGGTGCTCATAGGTGTGTCACTACCTTTACTACCATCCAAAGAAAAACGTCTTCAAAGATCCTTAATATATTTAATTTGATTCAAAATAATTCAATTTTTATTTTGAAAGATCTGAAATCCAAGGGAAAATTTTAGTTCTCCCATTAAACTCATTTCAAACTCATTTTGCATCATTTTTGAAAAAACAACACATAATGAATTTTTAGAAGATGCAAAAATAATATCATCCACATAAATTTTTACTATCAAAAAATCTTTAGAAATCCATTTAATGAAAAGAGTAGGATCAACTATCCATTTGGTAAAACCTTTTAAAATAATAAAAGAGCTGATCCTATCATACCATGCTCTTGGAGCTTGTTTTAAGCCATAAAAAGCTTTAGATAGTTTGAAAACATGATTAAAAAATGGGGATTTGTAAAACCAGGAGGTTGTTCAACAAACACATTCTCAACTATGTATCCATTTAGAAAAGAACTTTTAACATCCATTTGATAAAGTTTGAAATTCAGATGAGCTACATAGGCAAGTAGTATCCTAATGGATTCTAGTCTAGCTACAGGTGAAAAGGTCTCCTCATAGTCTATTCCTTCTTCTTGACTATATCCTTGTACAACTAGCCTAGATTTATTTATAACTATATTCCCAGACTCATCTACTTTGTTTCTAAACACCCATTTAGTGCCTATGGTTAAGGTGTCCTTGGGTATTTCCACTAATTCCCAAACATTGTTTCTTTCGAATAGATTTAGTTCTTCTTGCATAACCATTACCCAAAATTCATCGTTGATTGCATCATTAATATTTTTGGGTTCAAGCTGTGGAAGAAAATCTTGATGTTAAACCTAGTTTCTTAGAGAAGCTCTAGTTTGTGTTCCTCTATTTAAATCACCTACAACAGCATCTAGAGGATGATTCTAGGGAGTACTAATACCTCTAGGAATGGTTGAACTAGATTCTTCATTGTTGTCTGTTGATTCAGAATCAGCAGGTGTAGATTCTGGAAAATTTCTAGAATTGGATACTTTTATAGAGGATTCATTATTTTTATCATTAAAGTTAAAATTTGATAAATCTTCCTCAAGATTTTCAAGAGAGGCTTTAGGATCATGTGGATCAGTCTCATCGAATTTGATATAAACTGATTCTTCCACACATTTGGTTTTTTTATTGAACACTCTATAGGATTTACTTGAAATAGAATAACACAGGAAAATTCCTTCATTACTTTTGGGAGAAAATTTGTCAATATTATCTTTAGTATTAAGAATAAAGACTTTGCAACCAAAAACTCTAAAGTAATTAACCTTAGGCTTCCTATAATTCCAAAGTTCATAAGGGGTCCTTTTTAGAATAGGTCTAATTAAAACTCTATTAATAATGTAACAAGCTATATTTACAGCTTCAACCCAAAAATAAATAGGTAAGTCATACTCATTAAGCATAGTCCTTGAAATTTTTTGAAGGGTCATATTTCTTCTTTCTACAACTCCATTTTGTTGGGGTGTCCTAGGGGCAGAAAAGTTGTGACTATATCCATTATGCGAGCAGTAGGATTCAAACTCATGATTCTCAAACTCATGGCCATGATCACTTCTTAGTGTTTTAATCTTAAGTCTACTAAGGTTTTCTACAGACTTGGAATATTTGACAAAGTAGGAACAAGCTTCACTTTTGTGAGCTAGAAAGTATACCCAAGTATACCTAGAAAAGTCATCTACAAGAACATAAACATAATGCTTCCCATTTAAACTTGAAACTCTTGATGGTCCAAACAAATCCATGTGAACCAACTCAAGTGGTTGAGAAGTTGAAACTTCTTTCTTTGGTTTGAAAGAATCTTTGTGTTGTTTTCCCTTTTGACCGGGATTACAAACTTTATCAATTGGGAACTCTAATTTAGGTAAGTCTCTAACTAAACATTTCTTAGACAGATTCCTAAGTGAGTGCACATTATAGTGTCCTAATATTCTATGCCACAACCAAGATTCTTTATGAAAAGAATTTAAACAAGAAATTTTTTGTTTGGCTAAAGAGTTTAAATCAACAACATATACATTCTCATTTCTACATGCGGTGAAAACTAAATCATTTTTTGAATTTAAAACATTGCATGAATCATTCTGAAATTTAACATTAAGCCCATCATCACATAACTGAGACATGCTAAGTAAATTATATTTTAATCCATCAAAAAAAAGTAATTTAGAAATTAATATTGTATCAAGGTTACCAATCTGTCCTAAGCCGATATTTTTTTCTTTTGCATTGTCACTAAAGGTGACATGCCCACCATCAAATTTAATTAGACTCTTAAAGCAAGAATAGTATCCTGTCATATGTCTTGAACATCCGCTGTCCAAATACCATAGAGTGTTATAGGAACTATTTAAACAACTTCCCTGCAAAACAGATTAAACATGGGATAATTTTGGTACCCAGATCTTCTTGGGTCTAGAAAGGTTAGCCAATAAAACTTTGGGAACCCATATTTGATTTATAGAATTTCTGAAATCAACAAAAATATTTTGAGACATAAATACTTTGTTCAGTCCTTTAGAAAATTTTTTCTCAAAAGATTGTCCAGAATTAGCAGTGAACTGTCCAGATTTTGGAACAAATTTGGTTTTGCTAATGTGTCTCTGTCTAGTCTGATATCCTAGACCAATTGTATATTTTGGAGCAATATGTCTTCCTAGAAACTGTGTCAAGCTATCCCTACTAGCAGTGAACTTATAAATATCCTTTCTTAATTGTTCATTAGATAATTTGAGTTGGGTATTCTCTTTCAACAGTTGAGCATTCTTTTCTTTTTGTACACTTAGATCTATTTTAATATTACTAGTCAAGGCATGTTGTTTCTTCAAAGATTTGTATTTATCTTTTAGTTCATTTTAGGTATCTTTCAGTACATTTAAATATTCAAACAATTCATCCTTATACATATTTGCATCATTATCCGAGTCACTATTATTTTCAGAATAATAATCATTTAGAATAGGGGAAACACGTACCTCAGATATATTAGTCATGAAGCACATGTTGGCATGATTCTTTTCAGAATCAATAGCTTCTGATTCACTTGTGCTATCTTCCGAATCACTCCAGGTTTCTTTCATGGATTTCTTGTACTTCTTGTCCTTATAGTCATATTTCTCTTTTGAGTTTTAACTTTGTACAGTCAGCCTTGATGTGTCCTTTCCTCTTACATTCATAGCAGACTATATCATTTTCCTTATCAGATTTCTTCCAATCCTTCTTCCACTTACCTTGTTGATCATACTTACCCTTGTAGTTTGGCTTTCTGAAAAACTTTTTATTCCTATAGAACTTCTTAAATCTCCTGGCTATTTGATCCATTTCTTCATCACTGTCTGAATCTGAATCTTCACTAGTTGAACTTTCAGTAGGTACATGTATTTCTCCTTGCCTTTGCTCTTTAAAGCAGTAGAATTGAATGATACGGATTTTCTTTTGGGTTAATCATCATCTTCTTTTTTCAACTTCAATTCCTCTTCATACATCATTAGTTTACCAATTAATTCCTTAACCGATATCTTGTTGATGTCACATGACTCTTGGATAGACACAAAAGTGCCGCTCCATCTGTCCGGTAAACATCTCAATATTCTCATGATCTGATCCTTTTCTGGAACAACTTTTCCCAGTGAACTCATGGTGTTGACAATCTCATTAAACCTAAGATACATGTCAGAAATAGGTTCATCAGGTCTCATATTAAAATTATCATATTTAATAGTATAAGTATTTAATCTCATTTCCTTCACGTTGGTTGTTCCTTCATGAGAAACAGCCAAGGTGTCCCAGATTTCATGAGCTGTTTTACATGCATAAATTCGGTTAAATTCCTCATCTCCTAAAGAGAAGTAAAGGGAATTCATAGATTTACAGTTATTATTATAGTCATACTTTGTAGCATCATCCCAGGTAGATCTAGCAGTTTTGGGAATTTCATATTCTAATTCTATAGCAGACCAAATATCAAAACCAATACTTTCCAAATGAATTTTCATTTTAATTTTCCATTGAGCATAATTAACACCATTAAAGAAAGGTGGCCTGTTAGTAGTAGAACCTTCTAGTCAATTGTCTATAACTATATTTTAGAAAATATATTAAGGAGAGAAAATTTAGAATTTACAGAAATTTAAGATCATTAAGTAAAACTAAAATCACAGTTTAAAAAACAGAGGGTTTGAAAACCTTTTATAAATAAGAATGTCACCTCTGATACCAAATGTTGGTCAGAGTGGATACTCAATAGGGGGGTGAATTGAGTTCCAATTACAAATTTCTGTTAAAAACTTTTAGGATTAAAATCCCCCAAATTAGAACAGCCCAGTCAATTAAGGCAGTAGAGATATAAGTGAGTTATTGTTCAATAGGTTTCTCAAAGGTTTATTACTCCTCAGTTGAATCAGTATGATAACTAATTCGACTTTTGAAACAAGTTTACTAAACAAATAAAATATACACACTAACCAGAACTAACCATCAGAGTGAATGTAAAAACAGATTTCTGTCTTTGAAAATATAAACACAGCTGATAGATGTTAAACAGAGTAAAGAAAATATGAACACAACAAATTTAAACAAGAGGTTCAGTCTTAATTCAAGACCTAGTCCTCTCCACTTGGTGATCACCTACCACCAAGCAGTTATATTAAAAAGTGGTACACAGCCTGTATCGGGCTTTACAATAGATTTCACAAACTGTCCAGGTTTTACAACCTCTACCATAGTTCTACGTGGGAAAGAAATAAATTACCAAGACACACCAGGCTTCTTCCATAGTTATACATTGGAAATAAATGTAAAGATAGTTTGGTATGGGTATTTTCAGTATCCCTCAGTTCAAGCACAAGAGTTAGTGTGTGTAACACATACACACTGCTCACAAATGTAAAGTATTTAAATACAGTAGAGCTAAAGATAGTAGGGATAAGTTTGGAATGCTCTATTGTGTTGGAAGATCAGCTCTAGACTCATTGTAATGAATGAAATGAAGCTTTGGTCCTTCTCTGAAAGTTGCCTCCAAAAAAGAGTGTCGCAACTTCCAAAATTCCAGATGTAAAGATGATCAACTTCTTGGGATTGAAGCTCCTTACTGCACACCACTTCATCTTGAAAAGGTTCTTTCAATAGATCTTTGTGAAGCTCTATGTTTTCCGAATGAGTGCTTGAAGGCTCTTCTTCAGATTGTGTAGGAGTCTCTCTTATGAGTGTTCTGTGTATATTCAATATATCCACACTAATTTTTTTATTTCTGTATATTTTTATTATTTTTTTCACTGAATGTCTCTCTCTTATATATATATATACTATTTTCTAGTTCATCTTTATCTCATTTGGTTCAGCAGGGGCCGACAAAAAAAATGTTTGAACCACGTGTGGTCTTCCTCGTACATCGTACTGTTTCCTGATATACCTACAAGTATCATTAAATAATGTCAGATTTATTAATTTGTCTAGACATGACCGTTATAATAGTATTAATAAAAAATTGGTAAAGAAAATAATGGAATATCATTAGAATGGTAGTAGATTCATGTCACATGGTAGAATTTAATCTCTACAACTGTGGACTTCATCGGTAGACTATTCAGCTGTGAGACCCAACGGTAGGTTCTTCCACTATAGGCTTGTAATAGTGGAATTTGTGTTAGTGGATGTCTTGTAACGGTAGCTTTTACTCTGTATAATAGTATCTCCTCATCAGTAGACTTTGAGCAATAGTCGACTATCTTGATAGTAGGAGTTGTCCAGCGGTAGCCTTCTACTAAACTTTTCTAACTATAGGCTTGAACAGAGAGGTTCTCAAAAGAAGACTTGATAAAGAGTATGATAGTGGACTTCTAACAAAAGCCTTGTTACAGCAGTGACCTTGTGATAGTAACTCTTTGTCTATGAGCTTTGATAAGTAGATCATTAGTAGGTTTGTGACAGTAACCATGTACCAGTAGCTTCCAATAGTGACTGTAAATCTTCAACAATGATCTTCTAGCATCAGTGAATTAAGGTGATAGTAAGCTATAACAGTGACTTTGAACAGAGGTATCTTACCCGTAGCCTTTAACAATGAGCTTATATTTAGATAAATATGGACTGTAAGCTGATGCAGCAAAGTCATGAGTGTTAAGAATATACATTGTTTAGAATAAGATAATTGTATATTTAGATTAAAAAGATTAATGACTGACTTAATATATTATGATCAATATTTAAACATGATTTGGGATTATCAAAATAGGTGAGTCCAACAAACATGTTATTTCATAGTGATAATATAACTTATAAATATAATTAATGGTTTCAAAAATATTTTGTTAAAGTGATAAATCATAGTCCATGGTGGTACAATGGGGCGAATATACCCTTATGATTAGAGTGTAGCATAACAGAGTAATGGCAAATAAACAATAGAAACAAATGATAATAAAAATCCAGAGTAACACAAGAAATTATCATATAGATATGATAAATAGGCAGGATAAATAACCAATTTCATATAAAAAATGATGTCAATGTCTTGATGCTATAAAAAAATGACCATGAATACATGAACATAGGAATATATACAATACAAGTACATGAGGAGAATAAAATGACCAAAAACTATCTCCAATATCATAATGACCATAAGCTCAGTTTTTCTCTCCAAGCTCCCATGATATAAGAAAATCAAGCATCTATGATCGAATGCTTTACCTTTTCCATACCTACATCCATTATATCTATCTAGGTACAAATTTTTGTCCTAAATAGGGTGTGATATATACTTAGTAGGATACCACCAACAATGTTTATAACAAGTCTAGTGCGTGTATATAAATATAACTGTGTGTTGGTATAATAATAATAAATGGAATAAAATGAATGATATAATAATGATGTTGAGATCGGGATACTCAAGGGATTCCTGGCCGACAATACCTACTTCGACCTAAGCTATAAGTATTTGATCAGGTAACATGTAAAAGGTTAGGGTCTAAGGAACATAACCAAGGTGATCAAGTAAAAGCAATAATTATGTAGAACACAAGGTGTAGCCATGGATTCAAACCAGATAAAATAGTAAAGTAGGATCTCAGGTGAAACCACAAAATCCTTAACCTTATGTGGTCAATCTAGATTATAAAAAATAACTATATAGCCTTTATATAGGGGTTTAAGTGTAATTCAAGGTAAATTTACTCAACATTCCACGAGAAAAGTGGCTAACCAAGTTCATGGAGTATGTCCATAGTAAATATTGGGATAAGAAATACATGATTCCAAGGAGATAATCCAAGGTGTTTCGTGCCTAAGGGCATCAAGGCGAATCCAAGGAGATAATTCAAGGCATTTTAATTTCTAGACATGAAACAAGTGATTTTTTGGTACTATGTTGAGAAATTCACATCCTAATAAGACAAATACCAAATACCAAGGTGGATATCTCCCTTGGAAACCATCTTAATTAATTGGGGTGGAATCCTATAAGTGGTCAAGTCATTTCCATATAAATCTAATGATGTCTCAAGTTTGATGACTAATTTAACAGTAAAAAGTTTCATAATAATAATAGGCACCTTACATTTAATAAATGCTCTTTGGAAATGTAATAATTCCAAATTATTTAATTGAATCCAATAAATGTTAATTCATAAAAAAGGTGTATATGAGGTCTCATACCATTTAAAAGTTCATTCAAATTTAATAGTCTAGGTGAACATGCTTTCTATATCATAATTAAATAGTTCACCAATTTAAATTTATTAAATTCCTTAGTGGAATTCAATCCAAACACACCAAAGGGTGTTTTGGTTAATATTTTACAAAAGGGCATGTAAGAATATATATGGATCACCCAAGTGGTGGATAATGTTGATTTCGTGGCCTATAATGATAACCGAGGGTCTATTAGGGCGTTTGGGTGTCAAATTGGGAAACTAATTTGAGTCGGATTGATTTTAGGGGCAAAGAATGGGTAAAACTGATGTGGGGAATGGCACCGAAAAATATAAATGATTATACTTTATGGTAAATGATATAGAATACCTACCTTATGGTGGTTAATGAACACTCATCTGGTATCTACCTCATATTTGGGCTGGAATGAGAGAAAATAGAGAAATAGAAAACCCTAAAAATAGGGAATATTATCCTTTATTTAAATAACACTGAATATGGAAAGATAAACCAAAAAAAGAATATAATGTTTTAAATCTCTTACCAATATGCTTCTAACATGAATGATTGTGAGAGAAACAAAGTCCGATCAGAGGAGAGCAATCAATTCCTATATTGAGGGGGAGGAGATCTCTTCAATGAAGGAGGATATGTGTGTGGAGAGAAAAGGAAAATAGGGCTGATGGTTATGAATACTTAAGGGAGAAGGTTAATTTTGCCCATTTTAAATCGGGAGCATGATTTGGCCATGGGGTTTGTCCAAACCGTGTAGCAAACATGAAGGTTTACTGTCTAAGTGTTGCTATCTATGCGAGCTAGGGGTATAGTTTAAAAAATCATGTGAAACCCATGGAGGACCCCAATAAAACTCCTATATAGTTTTTTTTCATGGAAATGAAACCTCCCTCACATGTTTTATCAAAATTTACTCACTTATATATGGATCACATAGTTGATCCATACAATTACTACTAACCATGTTCCAACTGTACCCCTCATATAGATTATCTAAATAACTGATATCTAATCTCTGAACAAGCCAAGGATGCTCCCAAAACTTTCCATAAAACATTTGTAATTTCCAAAAGGATAAAATAAGAGATTTATACCTAAAAGTAAGGGTTCATACCACAAGAGAAATTATAGTATCATACAAATCACTTCTTTGATAAAATGTTTTCTAAAATGAAAGTGTAACATTATTTATAATAACTACCATTATTACCAATGAATCATTTCTTCCATGAAAATGATTTCATTTCTACTAATATTCTACTCTCTTTATTTTAAATCTAATATAAATTATTTTATACGATTCTCATAATTCTATTTACCCCATTTCAAAAGGAAAATTTAATACTCTTTTCAAGATGTTGGTGTTTAAACAAAGGTATTTCAAAATATTTTTTTAATTTTTTTCCATCCCTTAAAAATTAAATGTTTTATCTTACGCCACACATTTATTTTTAAAACCCTTTTGTATTTTCAATGATCAATTATTCAATTTATTTTTCAAAATAATATGTTTTCAATGTTTTCAATTCACCCTTTATGGAAATCACTTTTTAAATTGACCTATAACTTCTTCCTTTTATGTTAATATTAAAAATGTTCTCTAAAGACTCTTTTAAAATTTTCTTCTGAGTGAAAACATTTTTCTTCTCACTATGTAATTTTATTTATAATTTTACTTCCATGTTTTAATGTAATCAGAAAGAAATTATTTTTCTCATAGTTTTATAAAATATTTATTTTAAAATTCTTTCAAAAGACCAAGGACATTTCTTATTTCCAAAGTGATTTTTTTTTTCTAAAACTCCAAAAAATGAATTTCGTATATGAAATTATCCTTTGAAACATCTTATTATTGATTCAAGTATATTATTCAAATATTACCATCCACATTATTTCTCTCGATGGATTATGTAGTGTTCTTTTCTATCAAATATATGATACATCATTACCTTTTTCTTGCCTAACCATCAATTGTGAATATGTATTACTCTTCATCTAAAGCCATTCCTTTAAAAAATACATTGTATTTTATTTCTTTGAATGATGTGTGTTCACAATGTAACTATACGTCGATTTATTTAGGGAAATTATTAAATTAACCATAAACCCTTTATCTATACGGTGTAAATACCACATGTTTCATTATATTTATTGAATGTTATTTACTTATAAATTTAATTTATTTCATTGTATACCCATTTATTTTCCATGGTTTTATCATGTTATGATTATTGATGTAATTACCAATGATTTACTTATGTGAATTCATATAAAACCTATTTTATTTCCATGGGTTATTTATAACATATTGAATGAAACACATTTTATTTCCCTGGGTTCATTATGATGTGATAGGTGATTTATTTCATATGGCACTCATAAGTATGGATAATGATGTTTGAGGTCTTATATCTCCCTCTAATGCACTGGTTTGAAGGTTCTATCCCATTAGATAAGTATTTTTGAGTACATTTTAGTTTCTCATATGTGTGGGCACTAATTTCCTAGCTCATGAAAGTTACATTCCCAGTACTAGTGTTTATACCAAAGTTGAAAGATGTTTTATAGTTTTATTATCATTCAAATAACTTTTTTAAGATCTCATAGCTAAATTTTTTTGACTCATGTTTCCACACTCTTTTGATTCATGTATATTGTTATACTATGTTATATTCTATGATTTATGATGTATTATTTGTTGGTTAATAATTTTATTATGTATCTTGATTATACTGATATGCTAATCTTATGTTCACTTGTGATATTTTATTTATATCACTTATTTTCACCCTTACTAAGCATCCAAACTCATACCTTTCTTATGTTTTCATTTCCCTAGGTTATAAAGATGATTATAACATATATATAGTATAGGAGGGAGTCTAGTGTGGCTAAATTATAGACAATTTTTTATAGGGGTTGTAAAATAAATTTCCTATATAGATAATCCTCAAAGACACTAAACCTTCCATTATTGGGATTGTGTGATTATTTTTCATATGTAATGATTAACTTATGAAACTTTTGTAAGATAAAGGTATGTATCTCCTAGGTTTCTATACTCTATACCATTATCTAAGAGGCTGAGATGACATCATACATAAAATTCTTGAAGTATTTTATTTTTAATAAAAGTAAATTAGAAGAAATTAAAGTAATATCTTTGAGTGGGGAGTGTTCTACTATTTTTTATTGAAAAATATATCTAAAATATAAGAGATCTTGGAAATTTTTCAATCCCATGCACCATTGGATAATTCACATTTGGGAATAAATTATGTTGCAAAGAAGTTAGTGTCAACTTTATGTCCCTAAGTGTGTTTTAAATTCTAGGATTGGATAATCTTAAACCAATAATAGTATAACTTAAATTAATTGAGAATTTAGTGAAATAACTAAGAGGAATAATTATATATATCACTATGAAGGTGGAGAAGTTTATCTTTCACACCAATTTTTTGATTCTTGAGATTGAAGAAGAATGGTATTTTTTAATTACCCTTAGGAGTCCACTTTTATATATAGTGAACCACTTGATTGATATAAAAAATAAGGCCAATTTTCAGAGTCAATGATAAGAAATTCACATTTGAATTCATGAAATTCATTAATCATAGTGCTAAATTAGAGGATTTTCAAGCCATTATTTATAATAAAGAACACACCACTATCATTTTTTTTTGGAAACAAGAAGAGGAGAACATGGAAAAACTCATTAATTAAATGATGGAAAAAGAAGAAATTATTAATTTAGTGGGTTAATAAGGTGCTCGAAATATGAAATGAGATAAACATTTTTCAAGATATTTATACCCAAATTTGATACATTTAGTCATTATATCGATGATTATTAAGATTAATCCTCTATTATAAACATGAAGGTGCTTATTTTTTACAAAATTTAATCATTAATTATGATAATAAATGATGGTTTTTTTTATGAATGTGGGTCTCTCAAGTGGTACCATGTAATGAGGTCACTCCATAGAAATATAAATAACTCAGGTTATAGGCCCACCATACATGAATTTATCTAGGGAAGGATGGCACACAAGTGCTAGGTTGGGTCTAGGAAAGAAATGGTGTGGTGATCAACAATACCCCATTACCCAATATCCTTTTCCAGTAAAGGCATGGAATGAAACCTGAAAATACCTCATTACATAATACCTTTTGCTGTCAGGGATGCAATTGAGTGGTTCTTGGTTGATACATATCATCCAGTTGGATGGGTGTTAGATTCTCGACTGCACTAATTTTACCCCAAAAATTTTTAGGGGTCGATGGTTCTTATTCATTGAGGGATGAATGTGGAAGTAGTGATAAGAGTAGGATCAGGTAGAGAATAGTGAAGGGAGGGATAGAAAAGTCCCAGTTTCATGTCATGCGATGGTAATCAGAGATGAAGGGTGGAACATGGTGGGGTCAGGTGGTAGATGTTATACCATGTTGTGCGATTGATCAAATGAGTAGGGTAAAACTCGATGGGGTTAGGCGGTGGGCATGGGACCATATCATGAAAAAGTGATCAGAGCAGGTGCTGAGTGGAGTGTATTAAAGGCTACTAGGTGGGAGTTATGGTCCTAGTAGGGATGATAGATCTAGTTCTAGATGCATGGTCCAGGTGGGGGTGTATAATGTGGGTCAAGCTAGTATAGGTGGTCCAGGGTAGGCTGGGTCATATTCTCAGAATTTTAGGCATGTATTTATGGCCGTTAGGGCTAGTTGTGTTTGTTCATGTGATTTTTTTTCTTTTCTTTGATTGCATGTTATTATATATTTTTTAACCCTTTATGATTTAATTTTATTACATGTGATTCACATTTAAGCCTGAACATGATTCTTATTTTTAGTCTCAAATTCTAATTTTTAGTATAAACTAAATTATATTTTTCCTTCGTATTTTGATGATATATCAAACCATAGTATTTGGATTTGTGTGATTTATATCATGTTGGATAGATAAAAGATTTATCTAAACTTCATTAGTTTAAGATGAAGTCTGAAAATGATTTTATAGTACTCTAAAAATTCAATGAAGTTGCTGTTATAGTTTTAGAAACTCTACAATATGTAGTTTTGAAAAGTTATTGTATTTAATTTACTAAAAGTTATAGAGATATTTAATTCACAAAGAACTTTATTTTATATAAATATTTTTTTATCTTGATTTCATTAGTATACATAGAAGTCTAAAAAGGTTGTGTGGATGGTCATTAAATTATCTAAAGTTATGTAATGCTATTTCACAGCTGTAGTTTTTTCAGAATATTGTTGCTTCTATTTTTTGATAATTTTAGGAGCAACAGAAGTTTGATTTATTTGATTATTGATTCATTGGAAATATAATAAGATTTTATACAAGTAATTATTCTTTACCAAAGTTTGAATCTTATGATAATAGCCTTTAAAAATTTATTGAATATTTTTAATGTATGCTTTTCATTTTTTGTAAAAGTATGGTTTGACAACCATACTTTCAGAACTATGGAAAATATGGTTTAAAGACACTAATTTTAGAATATTGAAAATCATAGTTCGGGAACCCTACTTTTAGAATAGTGAAAAGTATGGTTCGAAAACCCTACTTTCAGAATATTGAAAAGTATGTTTGATAACCCTAATTTTATAATGAACCCTACGCTATTTTGGTAATAAAACCTATCCTAATTTCATATTAAAACCTATGCAACTTTTATAATGAAACCTATGACACTTTTTTAATGAACCCTATGTTACATTTATAATGAACTATACACTTCTTTTGTAATGAACCCTACCTTACTTTCAATGAAACATACTTTCATGTACCCTAATTTCGTATACCCTACTTGTAATGGCCCGGACCTCTCCGGTCCATTTCTTTGTAAAAAAATTTTGATGTGGTCAAACACGACACGTGTTGTAATAATAATTTTTTTTATAATAATAATTGATAATGGTGGCGTGAAAATATTTGGTGTTAATTAGATAAAATGGTTTTAATTTAATCATTGTAAAATATAATGTTATGGGATATATGGAGTAATTATATGAAAATAATGGGCGTCAATAATAATAATAATTATTAATGTTGATGATGGGGACCCGTTGATGAAATTGAAAGAGGATTTATTACTATTGAATTAAAATAATAATAAAGGTGACAAAAATATGTGTGTGGTTGGTAAATTAAATTAGATGGGTTTAATTTTTGGTTAGTAAATTAAATTATTTGAATTTAATTAAATGGAATGGTTTTAACATAATAACCATGGTAAACTAATTTAATGGGATTAAATTAGTACATTAATTATGGGTGTTATTATCATTAATTTTATTAAATAATAAAGTTGAAGTGAGAATGGAGTTTGGGGCGTTCCACATGGAGTAAAAGAAATGGGAGGCGCCACTTTTGGTGGTGGGAGAGAATCATGAAAGAAAAAAATAGATTGGAGAGAGAAACAAAAAATAATAATAAGAGAAATAAAATTAAAAGACAAATAAATGAAAAAGGAGGAATTGGTGCTTAATTATAGCGCCCATGAAGACTCCAAAACGTGATTGCTTTTGGAGTTATGAAAAATAAATAAATAATTGATTAATAATAATAATAAAATATTGTTATTATTAATTTTCTTGATAAAACACCTTTTTTGACCGTAACTTCTTCATATGGTGTCGGAATGACGAACCGTCAGCGGCAGTGTAATCCTGTAATTAAGACGGTCATTTTAAGACCAGTGATGGATACCTTTTTATGAGTTATGTCTCAGGTCAATGAAACACACATATTAATAAAATTAACGTCTTATTATTAAAACGCGTGGAAACTGCATGACGTGTCGTGTGTTGATCAGTCAAACAACGTAATAGTTGTACGATCACGTCATGTATTCATTAATACACGCTGCATACTATTTTACCTATTCATTGCCTATATAAGAAAGGGTCTCGGATTATTTCCAGACCAATCGTTTCTTCTTCACACGACGACGCTCTTGGATGATCGAGAAGTATTCCTCCTCTAACTTCTTTGTCCGAGCTCCGAATTACGATCCGTCAGCGGCCACATGATCGTAGCGACGAGACAAAGATTCTAAGCCCGGACTTGTCACCTTTCCTTCTGGACTTCCTTCTCCAGCTTCCATCCTAGGAGGCGTTTGTCGGGTTTGGCGAAGGCGGAGGACACCGAAGGACGTCGTCGGAAGCGACGTGATCGGGACCTTTTGAGGTAGGGATCTCACCTTTGTCTCTCTAATTTGTGTATCATGTGTGGAGGGTACCCTTTTTTTTTCATGAGAAATGGTTGAACCTTTAAATAAAGATAATAACTGGTTAAAGAATGGGGTTGGGAAGTTAGTGATTGTTGTTACCTTACTTTTTATATCCTGTGATATTATATTTGTGAATTGAATGTGCTTCTACCTACTGAAAATCACAGTCGTTGGGGGCCTTTTCTTACGCAATTAAATGTTTCCCTCTCCTTCTGTATTTTCTTATGGATGGAAACTTCATGAAATGTGGAAATTGGTTAATCACGTAAAGTTGACTTTTTAAATGAAAATCTAGAACCCTTGTGTGATCACCCCGGTTGAACCAAAATGGAATAATGAACATGTGGGTGTCGGCTTGGTTACGTGGCATGTGTTGGGGGTGTTTTGTGGGCTGTTGTGGTTTGGGTGAGCAGCGGGGCTGTGACGTTGGGTAGTGATCTTATTGGAATGGTTGATGGTGGAAATATGGAGGTGTGAAATGTTTCGTAAACGATGGGGTTGAAATGGGAAGTGGTTGGTTGTGGAAATTGCCTTTATTTATGAAAAGTGTTTTGATTTATGAAAAGTGTTTTGATTATGAAAAGTGTTTTGAAGTAAAAGGTGTTTTCAAATGCGGAAATGTTTTGTGTGTGGAAAGGGGTTTTATGTGTGGAACTTTGAAATAAATGAATGATGGAATGTTGTATGGTTGTGATAATCTTTTGTAAATGAAATGGCATGTGGTTGCTTGCGTTTTACCTAACCTTGGTTGTGGATGGCAGGGATATGTTTGTGAAAGGTTTTGTCTGGATGATAGTTTCCCAGTAGTAATAATTTGTTAAACCATTGCATGAAACATGAAAACCTAAATGGGGTTGGGGGATGATTGTTTGGTTTTTGATGCATGCTTCGTGGTAGCAGTGCCGAGGCACATGCTCAGTTCCTCTTTTTAAGAAGCCATAGGTTGGGCTGTGTGTTTGGTATATGTATATATATAATTGTATCTTTGTGTTTTGTCGCACCACACCCATGTCAAGCACCTAGTGCCGAACACTCCCATTTTATGGGAGAGGGTGTTCCCCCTTAGTTACTAGCTCCTTCCTGCTCCTTCTTCCATAGGCTATGATGGCTTGAGGTGACCTTACACCCAAGACTCTTCGGGTAGGTCTCGGAGGCTGTGATGGCTTGAGGCGAACTTTAGCCCAAGACTCTTCGGGCAGGCTTACCGTTCCCAAGAACCTTCGGGATGAGGCCCAGGTGTCTGCGGGCGGGTTAGTGGTTGTGGCCCAGGTGTGTGCGGGCGAGATGCGTGGTTGTGAGGCCCAGGTGTGTGCGGGCGGGATGCGTGGTTTGGCCCAGGTGTGTGCGGGCGGGAAGAGTGTGGTAGCGTCAGGAAATTTGCCGTTAGGAAGAGCAGCATCTAATTAAGTGGGAAATGGTGCAGGGTACCCAATAATTTTGTTCTATATATATACTAAAACTTGTTTGTGTTACTTGGTGAGTGTGACCAGTGAGGCTGGGTGGATAGTTTTTCCTTGTTAGTTTCTGGTTCTTCTGTTTTCTCACGGGACCTTAGGGTGTCTCCCCACTTGTGCACGAGAGCTTTAGGTTCTCTACTGAGTATACTTGTATGCTCACCCTACGTTGTTTCAGGTTTTCAGAAGGACTACCAGGGCTGTGCGGGACCCTACTAGTCAGGCAGTGGGAGCTGTGCAGTTGCTGTTTTCTTGTTTTTCTTTTGGCACTGTACTCACTTTTACTTTCAACTTATTTGTACTTGTACCTATTTCAGTTTATTTATACATGCATATGGGACTGGTTTGGGTTTCTTTTTAGCACCTTGTTCTTTTCTCTTTTTTGTGGTTGACTTGTCCTATTTCCCGATCCAAAATAATAAAAGGGTAATGCCTCCCATATTTGTGTAAACTCATACCCTTGGTGTTAGTCCCCACCCCGGGGCCTACTAGAGGCGGGACTCGGGGGTCATTATCTCCCTTTCACCATTGCCAGCTCAGGAGGGGCATCTTTGATGAAAGGGGGTTGTGATAGAATGGTATCAGAGCCGATGGTTGAGAGATAGGATGGAGTCTGGAGGTAGGCACAGTGAGGATTGCATGGGATGGTAGGGCAACAATGTTCGTTAATCTTGGTGCATGACATAGGTCAGGGAAGACCGGCTAGGACACGGGATTTTAGGGCCCCCCGTGATCCGATGCAAGGACTCTGAGCCTACCGAACAACCAAGTGAGACTATATTGATTCCAGGGTAGAGACCCTAGGGAAGGTACATGCATCATAATGTTTGTGTTTTACTTGATTTGGGTGTTCTGGGAAAGAAATTGAAATAAAATGATAAATTAAAACTTTGAGTTTTTCATTACTACTTGGGCTTAGGCGTTCCCTGTTTACCGAACAACTATGGCACCTGGACGTCAACAGAACGAAAGAGGAGTGGGACACAGACAGTTTCATGCAATAGAAGTGGCAACCCTAGAAAGTCCAGAGATCAAGAGAGATGTTTCCGGTTTTACTTAAATGCTCTCATTTATGTTTTGTTTAAATTCAAGATCATCACACTCCTTTGTTGGAACTCTTTTGCTCATTCTCTGGGCCTGGACCTTGTTTTTGTGAGTTTTTAATGCTATGTTATTTCCCGCTTTTCTTTAAATGTTCGCGAAGAGCCCTATCATGTGGGGAGGGGAAGACCTAATCCCTAATCGAGACGCATTAATGTGGATGCGATTTAACCCGTGCAGGCGAGTCAGTGCCGCCTAAAGCAGATAATATCTCGACATGGGAGAAAGAATTCCTCAAGCCATGTGTCCGGGGAGTGTGTGGGTTGTACGTTGTTGGGTGCAGTTTAAGTTGGAAAATCCTAATATATGGAAGTGGGAAGGCTCAGTCCTTAATCGAGACGCATTAATGCAGATGCGATTAAACCCGTGCAGGCGAGTCAGTGCCGCCTAAAGCGGATAATATCTCGACATAGGAGAGGGAATTCCTAACTCACATAATTAGGGTTGTCGGTTGTTTCTTGTTATGACAAGAGGCCTGAGAGGTATCTTGAGGGGTGGTTGTCCGGACCTTTCCCCCTTTTATGGGTTGGTTTTAATTCTCGAGGACGAGAATGTTTTGAGAGGTATCTGGTGTAATGGCCTGGACCTCTCCGATCCATTTCTTTGTAAAAAAATTTTGATGTGGTCAAACACGACACGTGTTGTAATGATAATTTTTTTTATAATAATAATTGATAATGGTGGTGTGAAAATATTTGGTGTTAATTATATAAAATGGTTTTAATTTAATCATTGTAAAATATAATGTTATGGGATATATGGAGTAATTATATGAAAATAATGTGCGTCAATAATAATAATAATTATTAATGTTGATGATGGGGACCCGTTGATGAAATTGAAAGAGGATTTATTACTATTGAATTAAAATAATAATAAAGGTGACAGAAATATGTGTGTGATTGGTAAATTAAATTAGATGGGTTTAATTTTTGGTTAGTAAATTAAATTATTTGAATTTAATTAAATGGAATGGTTTTAACTTAATAACCATGGTAAACTAATTTAATGGGATTAAATTAGTACATTAATTATGGGTGTTATTATCATTAATTTTATTAAATAATAAAGTTTAAGTGAGAATGGAGTTTGGGGCATTCCACATGGAGTAAAAGAAATAGGAGGCGCCACTTTTGGTGGTGGGAGAGAATCATGAAAGAAAAAAATAGATTGGAGAGAGAAACAAAAAATAATAATAAGAGAAATAAAATTAAAAGACAAATAAATGAAAAAGGAGGAATTGGTGCTTAATTATAGCACCCATGAAGACTCCAAAACGTGATTTCTTTTGGAGTTATGAAAAATAAATAAATAATTGATTAATAATAATAATAAAATATTGTTATTATTAATTTTCTTGATAAAACACTTTTTTTGATCGTAACTTCTTCATATGGTGTCGGAATGACGAACCATCAGCGGTAGTGTAATCCTGTAATTAAGACGGTCATTTTAAGACCAGTGATGGATACCTTTTTATGAGTTATGTCTCAGGTCAACGAAACACACATATTAATAAAATTAACGTCTTATTATTAAAACGCGTGGAAACTGCATGACGTGTCATGTGTTGATCAGTCAAACAACGTAATAGTTGTACGATCACGTCGTGTATTCATTAATACACGCTGCATACTGTTTTACCTATTCGTTGCCTATATAAGAAAGGGTCTTGGATTATTTCCAGACCAATCGTTTCTTTTTCGCACGACGACACTCTTGGACGATCGAGAAGTATTCCTCCTCTAACTTCTTTGTCCGAGCTCCGAATTACGATCCGTTAGCGGCCACAGGATCATAGCAACGAGACGAAGCTTCTAAGCCCGGACTTGTCACCTTTCCTTCCGGACTTCCTTCTCCAGCTTCCATCCTAGGAGGCGTTTGTCGGGTTTGGCGAAGGCGGAGGACACCGAAGGACGTCGTCGGAAGCGACGTGATCAGGACCTTTTGAGGTAGGGATCTCACCTTTGTCTCTCTAATTTGTGTATCATGTGTGGCGGGTACCCTTTTGTTTTCATGAGAAATGGTTGAACCTTTAAATAAAGATAATAACTGGTTAAAGAATGGGGTTGGGAAGTTAGTGATTGTTGTTACCTTACTTTTTATATCCTGTGATATTATATTTGTGAATTGAATGTGCTTCTACCTACTGAAAATCACAATCGTTGGGGGCCTTTGCTTACGCAATTAAATGTTTCCCTCTCCTTCTGTATTTTCTTATGGATGGAAACTTCATGAAATGTGGAAATTGGTTAATCACGTAAAGTTGACTTTTTAAAGGAAAATCTAGAACCCTTGTGTGATCACCCCGGTTGAACCAAAATGGAATAATGAACATGTGGGTGTCGGCTTGGTTACGTGGCATGTGTTGGGGGTGTTTTGTGGGCTGTTGTAGTTTGGGTGAGCAGCGGGGCTGCGACGTTGGGTGGTGATCTTATTGGAATGGTTGATGGTGGAAACGTGGAGGTGTGAAATGTTTCGTAAACGATGGGGTTGAAATGGGAAGTGGTTGGTTGTGGAAAATGCCTTTATTTATGAAAAGTGTTTTGATTTATGAAAAGTGTTTTGATTATGAAAAGTGTTTTGAAGTAAAATGTGTTTTCAAATGCGGAAATGTTTTGTGTGTGGAAAGGGGTTTTATGTGTGGAACTTTGAAATAAATGAATGATGGAATGTTGTATGGTTGTGATAATCTGTTGTAAATGAAATGTCATGTGGTTGCTTGCGTTTTACCTAACCTTGGTTGTGGATGGAAGGGATATGTTTGTGAAAGGTTTTGTCTGGATGATAGTTGCCCAGTAGTAATAATTTGTTAAACCATTGCATGAAACATGAAAACCTAAATGGGGTTGGGGGATGATTGTTTGGTTGTTGATGCATGCTTCGTGGTAGTAGTGCCGAGGCACATGCTCAGTTCCTCTTTTTAAGAAGCCATTGGTTGGGCCTTGTGTTTGGTATATGTATATATATAATTGTATCTTTGTGTTTTGTCGCACCACACCCATGTCAAGCACCTAGTCCCGAACAATCCCATTTTATGGGAGAGGGTGTTCCCCCTTAGTTACTAGCTCCTTCCTGCTCCTTCTTCCATAGGCTATGATGGCTTGAGGCGACCTTACACCCAAGACTCTTCGGGTAGGTCTCGGAGGCTGTGATGGCTTGAGGCGACCTTTAGCCCAAGACTCTTCGGGCAGGCTTACTGTTCCCAATAACCTTCGGGATGAGGCCCAGGTGTCTGCGGGCGGGTTAGTGGTTGTGGCCCAGGTGTGTGCGGGCGAGATGCGTGGTTGTGAGGCCCAGGTGTGTGCGGGCGGGATGCGTGGTTTGGCCCAGGTGTGTGCGGGCGGGAAGAGTGTGGTAGCGTCAGGACGTTTGCCTTTAGGAAGACCAACATCTAATTAAGTGGGAAATGGTGCAGGGTACCCAATAATTTTGTTCTATATATATACTAAAACTTGTTTGTGTTACTTGGTGAGTGTGACCAGTGAGGCTGGGTGGATAGTTTTTCCTTGTTAGTTTCTGGTTCTTCTGTTTTCTCACGGGACCTTAGGGTGTCTCCCCACTTGTGCACGAGAGCTTTAGGTTCTCTACTGAGTATACTTGTATGCTCACCCTACATTGTTTCAGGTTTTCAGGAGGACTACCAGGGCTGTGCGGGACCCTACTAGTCAGTTAGTGGGAGCTGTGCAGTTGCTGTTTTCTTGTTTTTCTTTTGGCACTGTACTCACTTGTACTTTCAGCTTATTTGTACTTGTACCTGTTTCAGTTTATTTATACATGCATATGGGACTGGTTTGGGTTTCTTTTCAGCACATTGTTCTTTTCTCTTTTTGGTGATTGACTTGTCCTATTTCCCGATCCAAAATAATAAAAGGGTAATGCCTCCCATATTTGTGTAAACTCATACCCTTGGTGCTAGTCGCCACCCCGGGGCCTACTGGAGGCGGGAATCGGGGGTCATTATCTCCCTTTCACCATTTCCAGCTCAGGAGGGGCATCTTTGATGGAAGGGGGTCGTGACACTACTTTCATGTACGGTACTTTTGTGTGGCCTACTTTTGTGTACCCTGATTTTGTGTACCTTATATTTTGTACCCTAATTTTCTGCTACCTCTTTGTGCTTTTATGCTGAACATTGAACTGCTGTATATATATATATATAGAGATTATTTTTAGAGGTTTATCTGTTGGATAAATTCATGTTAAATCTAAGGATTATGATTGAAGAGTTTTTGATATTTTTTGTGAAAAATTTAAAGATAAAAATTAATAAATTTATTTCAACATATTTTTCCAATAAAGTATGTGTATATGAGATTTTTTAAATTCAAATATTTGAATTTACTTTTGGATTGTGCTTCTAGTTTTTAGGAACTATTTTGACTAAGTTTAAAGAGGTTTGAATGGATTTAAAATAGAGTTTTAAAAGCATTCAATGCTATTATTATTCTAGAGATATTATTAGAAGAGTTATTCAAATTATTTTAAATTATTTTATTTAATATTTATTCTATAGGAATAAAGGGGCAATGATGCTGTAATTTTTGTGGAGATATTCATGAAAGATCTTTACTCAATTTACTTTTAATATCTGAAAGAAGAGAATAACTATTTTTTTATTGTTATTTACTCTCTCTCTCTCTAAATATATCTCTATTAGGAAAAAAATATGCATGGGTTAACATATTTGATACTCTATTTTTCAAAGAGAAATTGTTGTGAACTTTGAATCTGCTATGCATTTACAACGTCCTATGACACTCTATTTCATCACCTAAATGATCTATCAAGGTCCAAATATCTTCTACTTTTACTTCAACTACATTGACAAGATGAGAAAATCTAATCCCCAACAACCATTACCTGTGCTTTAATTATTTATCTTCTCATTCATCTGGTTCTGGTTCTGTAACACTATTCCACATCTCTCACACACACTTTATATTTTTCTATTTATGATTTTACACAAAAAAAGAATTATTTTTTATTATTTTCCTTAGGTTGTGACTCCTAGATTCTAAATTCAGGATATAAGGGTTGTGAATCCCTGTATCTAAAGATAGGATTGTTCGGGTTGTGACTCTCAGTGTCTAAGGTCAGGTCGTAAGGGTTGTGACTCCCCATAAAAAAGTCAGTTTCATGGTTATCCCTCCAGTAGAAAAGGATTTTATAATTGGGTTATGATTCCCCATCCAAAATCATTTTTTCTATACACATATCTCTCACAGAGTAGAGAGTTATAAGAGTAGAGTAGGCCCACAATGAACTGAACTAATATAAAAAACATCCTTGTGTTATTTATTTTTTCTGATACTAATTAACCTTATTAATTAACTTTGATAATTAATTTAATTAATCAATTCATTTGTTTAAATTTTTTAATCGGGTATATTCAACCCCTCTTTACAACCTACCATTACCCTATCTGACCTAAAAATTAGCATTAGAGGATATCCTTATTATGAATAGTTTAGCTCTATCATTGTCTTTTCTTGACACCAAACATTGGTATAATATGTTATTTCTTTAAAAATAAGCCCATATCTTTATAGAGTCTTCTTTTATATTTAATTTTTCTAACCTATTCCCATACCCTACAGTATAAGGAAAAGATCTTATAAGATGGAAGGATTGAACTCAAATGATGCGTAGATACCTCAAAAGCCACCTCACTTTGATGGAAATGATTATGGCTACTGGAGATCCCAAATAGAGGCATACCTCAAATAGTAGAGTATTGAGCACTGGTCTATCATGTCAAAATAGTACACACTTCTTGAAGTTGACCCAGATACACTCACTGGAAATGATGCTACTAGATATGTTTTAAATTAAAAAGTTGTTAATATTTTTCATTGTGCTATTAAAAAAAGTGTTTTTAGTCATGTGTCTACTTGTAATAAAACTCATGAAATTTGGAATACTCCACAAGTTACGCACCTTGGATCTGAAAAATTGTTCCAAACCAATCTTAGAATACTCTGTGTTGAGTACCAAGACTTTAAGATGGGTGAAGATGAAATAGTAAAACAAATGTTCCATAGATTTATAACCATTGTGAATGGAATGAATTCACTTGGATAAGAACCGGAAAACCTAGTACTTGTTGAAAGATACCTACAATAATTACCAAAGAAATGAAATGAATATAAGGTTTCCACTGATGAAAGCAAGAATTTCAAAGAGTACACAATTGATGAATTGACCGAAACACTAATATAACATGAACTAGAAATGAAAAAGATAGCTGATGAGGAGGCCACAAAAAGAAAAGGTGTGGATTTTAAATCTTTGAATATAGTTTCTCATAATTATTCTGATTTTGATCTACCAGATAGAGAAAAAGAAGATATGTCTCAGATTGTGACTGGATTTTACAAAAGAATAAAAAATAAAGGATTCAAAAACTGGTCTATAAAATACCCTTAAAAAGAAAAATATAACGGAGATAAGAAATGTGGTACAAATGTAAATGCTTCAGAAACTTGTTATGAATGTAGAAAAAGGACATGTCAAACTTGATTTTCCTAAAATAAATAATCAAGATAAAAACAAAAATAAGGAAAAAAGGCATGGAACATTTGATAGAGTTGTACAAAAGAATATGATTCCACTGAACAACCTTGAAATGAAAAGAAACTGCTAACTTATGCTTCTTGGAATCACTGGTTAAGGTCAGTAATTATTATTTTTATTATAAATGTTTTGATTCTAAATATTATTCTGAGAAACTCGATGGTTTTGAATTAAATAAAGAAATTGAAAGATTACAGAAGGATATTTTCAAGGCTATATATTTTTATAATAATATTATAAATTTTTTTGAGAAACTTATTTATGAAAATAAATTAATTTTACAATAAAATAAAAAATTAAGAAAAAATTCTTCTTCATCTCATTCTACAATTTATGAAAATTTGAAAACTGTTCATGATTTAATTAAAAATTATAAAAAGTAAGTTTAATGTCTTAAACAAAGTTTATCTATTTTTATTCTAGGTCATGAAAAATATCATGAGATGACGTCTTTGTCTAAATATGACAAAAATAAAGATAGTTTTTGTTATGATAAAATATTACCTCAAATGTTTAAAACCTGTTTTGTTAAATGTAAAAATGGTTGTGCTTCAATTGTTACTTGTTTTAAATGTGGAAAGAAAGGTCATTATGAAAATGATTATTCCCTTATATTTAAAGAATATTTTGGATTTTAAAAAACTAATATTTCTAAATCCTTATTATCAAGAATACAATTAAATTGTTCTTTAAATTATGTATGTGTACCTAAAAATTTATTTACTAATCCTATTGGACCCAAATTATCTTGGGTACCAAAATTTTCAAGTATTTTAGTTTTGTAAGAAAAACTCCTTAGATGTATCAAGAATGGAATATAGTACATGGATAATGGATGCTCTAGGAATATTATTAGAGACCCATTAAATCTTACCACTTACAAAAATTGTTATTGAGGCAATGTTACTTTTGGAGACAATTACAAAGGCAAAGTAAAAGGTTTTGATAAAGTTGTTATTTCAAATTCTAATTTTATTTCTAAAGTTTTATATATTGATGGTTTAAAACATGATTTAATCAGTATATCACAATTATATGATGATGAAATGGAGCTTAAATTTCAAAATGATAAATGTTTAGTTTTTAAAGATGATTATTTATTATTTTATGCTAATAAAAAAGAAAATAATTGCACTATTTATTTTTCTAAACTAACTGTTCAACATGTTAAGTGATTAAATGTTGTACAAAATGAGAGAATCCTTTGATATCAATGTTTAGGTCATGTTAATTTCAGAATGTTACATAATCACTTAAACCATGGTAATGTGTTATAAATACCTTCCTCGAATAAATAAAATCTTCATGTATGTGATGCTTGCATGAAAGGGAAGAAACACAAAATTTATTTTAGACCTATCAATCAGATAATTACTAATAGAACTTTACAGTTAGTACATATTTATTTATTTGGCCCCACTCAAATTTATAGTCTTGTTGGAAATAAATATACATTAGTTATTGTTGACGATTATAGTAGATTTACATGGGTATACTTTCTAACTCATAAAAAAATGATACTTTGTATAGGTTTAATTCTTTTTGTAATATAGTTCAAAATGAAAAAGGTTGTATGATTGTATCTATTTGTAGTGATAAAAAAGGTGAATATCATAATTTATATTTTGAAATTTTTTGCAAAAAGAATGTCTATTTTCATAATTTTTCTACTCCTATAACACCATAAGAATATTGTATTATTGAGAAGAAAAATGGAAATAATATTGAAATAGATCGAACTATATTAAGTGAATACAACGTGCCTAGAAATTTTCAGATTTTTTCTATGAAATATGAATTAAAATATTTTGTTAGAAATAATGTTTGGACTTTAGTAGAATTTTCTGAGGATAAACAAGTGGTTGGAACTAAGTAGATATTTATAAATAAGCTAGATGAATCTGGACATATTTTTTTTAAAAAGTCCAAACTTTTTACTCAAGGATACTCTCAAGAAGAAGGTATATACTTTGAAGATTCTTTTTCACTTGTTTCTAAGTTAGAGGCTATTATAATTTTATTGGCCTTTTCTTATTTTCAAGGTTTTAAATTATATCAAATGGATCTAAAAATTGAATTCTTAAATGGTTTTATAACAGAAGAAGTTTATGTTTTTCAACCCCCTAGTTTTGAAGCCTAAAAATTTACTAATAATGTTTTAAAATTATTTAAAGATTTATATGGTCTCAAACAAGAAACTCATTGTTGGTATGAAATAATTTCTCTATTTTTTGTTAAATAGTGGTTTTAAGAATTTTTTTTTGATCCAAAACTTTTTATTAAATGTAATTTTGATGATATTTTAATTGTATAAATTTATGTTGATGATATAGTTTTTGGATCATATACTGAAATAATATATAATGATTTTTTAACTTTGATATCTTCTGAGTTTGACATGAGTTTAATTGGAGAATTAAAGTTATTTCTTAAAATTAAAATTTTTCCAAGAAAAGATGGAATTTTTCTTAATCAATCTAATTATGCTAAATAATTGGTTAAAATAATTGGTCTTGATTCCTCTAAATCTATGAAAACTTATATGGGTACTAATTGTAAAATAGATATTTATGCATCTAGTAAATCTATTGATATTAAAGTTTATAGAGGCATGATAGGTAGATTACTATATTTAACTACATCTACATGTTATATTATGTTTAGTGATTTATTATGTTCTAGATTTCAAGAAGATCCTAAATAAAATAATATTAAAGTTATAAAACAAATAATTAGATATATCAAAGGAAATATTGATTCAGGTTTATTTTATCTAAAATATAACTATTTTGATTTGAAATATTATTCTGAATCTAATTTTAGAGGATGTAGAATTGGATGGAAAAGTACATCAGGTATGTGTAATTTTTTGGGAAAAATTTTAATTAACTGGTCATCTAATAAACAACTATATATTTTTTATCTACTATAGAAGCTGAGTATATCTCTGCTACCAATATTTGTGCTCAAAGTTTATGGATTAAAAAAACATTATGTGATTTTGGTGTTTATCTTGATAAAATTCCTATTTATTTTAATAATACTTCTACACTTTTTATTTCTAAAAACCCCTTACATCATTCTATAATAAAGAATATTTATCTTATATTTAATTTTATTTGAGATCATGTGAGAAAGGGTGATATTATTCTAGAATTTATACCTTTTGAAAATCTGCTTATAGATATTTTTACAAAGTCTTTAGACTCTGCTCAATTTAAAAAAATTAAATTTGATCTTGGTATTTTGGAATTTTAAATTTTTATTAATAAATTTGTTTAGGGGAAGATTTTATGTTTTCTCTTTTTTTTTATTTATAAAAAGGGCAGAAATGAAAAGGTTTTAAATGTTTTAGAAAATGGTTTTAAATGGTTTAAAAGTTTTGGTTTTGTAATAAAACAAAAATGGGGAGTTTTTTGTGCATGTGAATGTTTAATTTTGGTTGATTACATATGATTATATATATTTTTAACCCTTAATTATTTTATTTTATTAGATGTGATTCGCATTTAATCCCGAACATGATTCTTATTTTTAGTCTCAAATTCTATTTCTTAGTACAAACTACATTATATTTTTCTTCGTATTTTGATGATATATCAATACAATTTTTTTTTATTTTATTTATTCTTATCATGTTGTATAGATAATATATTTATCTAAACTTCATTAGTTTAAGAGGAAGTCTAAAAATGATTTCCTAGTACTCTAAAAAATCAATGAAGTTGCTGCTGCAGTTTTAGAAACTCTACAATATTCAGTTTTGAAAAGTTATTATATTTAATTTATTTTATGTGATAAAGATATCATATTCTCACAAAAAATGATTTTATAGAAATAAATAATGTTTATACTAATTTAATTAGTTTACATAGAAGTCTAAAAATGTCTTTTTTATGGTCATTAAGTTATCTTAATTTATGCAATGCTGTTTTACAGCTACAGTTTTTCCAGAATATCGTTGCTTTTATTTTTTTATAATTTTAGAAGAATTTGAAGTAGTATTTATTCAATTATTAATTATTTTTGAAGCTAATAAGATTTTATACAAATAGTTATTCTTGAACAAAGGATGAATATTTTTATAATATCCTTTAAAAATTATTTGAAGTTTGTTAAAGTATTTTGTCCATTTTTACTAAAAGTTTGGACCGAAAACCATAATTTTGGAAGAGTGAAATGTATGGTTATGTAACCCTACTTTTTTAACATTTAAAATTATGGTTCAACAAACCTACTTTCAGAATAATTCAAAGTATTATTTGGAAACCCACTTCCAGAATAGTGAAAATTATGGTTTGAAAACCCTACTTTTGTAAAGAACCCTTCACTACTTTTGTAATGAACCCTACACTAATTTTTTAATTAACCATATGTTACTTTTTAATTAACCCCATGTTACTTTTTTAATGAAACATATACAAATTTTATAATGAACCCTACACTACTTTTGTAATGAACCCTACACTATTTTTTAATGAACCTTACACTACTTTTGTAATGAACCCTACCCTACTTTTGATGAACCCTACTTTCGGGTACCCTAATTTCATGTAACCTAATTTCATGTACCCTACTTTTTTGTACCCTACTTTCATGTACCCTAATTTTTGTACCCTACTTTGCTACTACATCTTTGTGATTTTATGTTGAACATTGATCTGTTTCATATATATATATATATATATATGGATTATTTTTTGTGGTTTATATACTGGATAAATTCACATTAAATCTATGGATTATGATTTAAGTGATTTTCATGACATTGGTGAAATATTTAAAGAGAAAAATTAATTAATTAATTTTAATATATTTTTCAAATAAAGTCGGAGGATATAATATTTTTGAAATTCAAATATTTGAATTTACTTTTGAATTGTGATGCTAGTTTTTAGAAACTATTTTGACTATGTTTAAATAGGTTTGAATGGATTTAAATTATATTTTTAAAAGAATTAGATGCTATTATTATTCTGGAGATATTATTGGAAGTGTTATTCAAATTATTTTAAATTATTTTATTTAAGATTTAGTCAACAGGAATAAAGATGCAACAATGATATGATTTTTGTGGAGATATTTATGAAACCTATTGAATAAATTTCTTTTGAATATATGAAAGAAGAGGAGAGATATTTTCTAATGGATATTTATTATATATATATATTTGGCAGGAAAAAATATACAAGGGTTAACATATTTGATACTCTATTTTTCAAAGGGAAAGTGGTGTGAACTTTGAATCTAGTGTGCATTTACAACGCCATACGGTACTCTATTTTATCACTTGAATGATCTATAAAGGGACAAATTTCTTTTTCTTTTACTTCTACTACATTGATGGGACAATCCAATCTAATCCTCAATAACTAGTACCTATTATTTTATTATTTATCTTCTCGTTCATCTAGTTATGAGTCTTTAACACTGTTTCCCATCTCTCATACACACTTTCTATTTTTCTATTTCTTCTTTTACACACAAAATAATTATTTTTTATTATTTTTCCTTGGGTTGTGACTCTCAGATTATAAATTCAGGATTTATGGGTTATTACTCCCTATATCTAAATTCAAGATTGTTTGGGTTATGAATCCTAGTTTCTAAAT
Source organism: Viscum album (assembly GCA_963277665.1). Classification (NCBI taxonomy): domain Eukaryota; kingdom Viridiplantae; phylum Streptophyta; class Magnoliopsida; order Santalales; family Viscaceae; genus Viscum; species Viscum album. Next base: position 1,442,650,384 of record OY728128.1, on the reverse strand, counting down.
CCAAGTTATAAGGGTTTTGACTCCCCATACAAAAGTCAGTGTCGTGGTTATCCCTCGACTAGAAAAGGATTATGTAATTGGGTTATGATTCCCTCTCAAAAATAATTTTTAGTAAACACGTATCTCTCATTGAGTAGAGATATATGAGAGTAGAGTAGATCCACATTGGACCAAACAAGTATAAAAACATCATTGTGTTATTTTTTTCCACTACTAATTAAACTTAATAATTAACTTTGATAATTAATTTATTTAATCAATTCATTTGTTGAAATGTTTTAATCTAGTCTATTCACCCCATCCAGACCATCTGCCATTACCATATCAGACCTAACAAGTTGTCAAACCTTTAGGTTTATATTCCTTGGGAATTGGTTCTATTGGGCCCATCAACCATGTAATGGGTCTCCCTCTACCCATAAAAAGAGTTCCTTTATTTAATAAAAAAGGCTTTGATCCCATATTTATAAAAAAACATTAATAAGTGTTTATAAAAAAATAATTTATCCATATCATTGGGTATTTTTGACATAAAAGGAAACTAACACATCATTTATACACACAAGTTATTACTATTAGAAGAATTTAATCTTTACCAAAAAAAGAAAATGTTACTTACACCCCTAATAAATGAGGTAGTAAAGAAATAATTCATAAAAATAGTTGATATGGGAATAATATTTTCAATTTTAGACAGATAATAGGTCTATAAACTTTAGTTATACTAAATAAGTGAGGTATAATGGTGATTACGAATGATGATAACGAGTGTATCCTAAAAAGTACAATTATAAGGCGAGGAATATGTCTTAATTACAAAAATATAAATTTAACAATAATAAATAACCAAGTTTCATTCCCATTTAGGAATAAAATTCTAAAATTTTTAGTGGCACACAAGTTTGTTGTTTCATAGATGAATATTCATGTTACAACCAATTATTGGTGAATCCAATGGGCCAATATATGACAATATTAACTTATCCATATAGAAACTTTACTTATTGTTGCATGTCATTCATAATGTGTAATGTGAAAATGGAATTTAAATGGTTAATGAAATATATATTTCACTACATAGTTTTTGAGTTATTAGATATTTTTATGGATGAATTCCTTTTATGTGGGAGATTATTTGAAGTATTTATTCTTAATATTTACATGTTACTTAATTGATATGAAGAAAAGTTTATAATACCCAATTGGAAAATATATTATTTCATAGTCTAAGAAGAAATCATCCTTAGACACTTTATATTAATAAAAGTAATCAAGGTTTACCCTATAATGTTTTTTAAAAATAGCTACCAATACAACCATAATGAAGGGGACTCGAATCAATTTTAGAAATACAGAACTCTACCACCATTTTTTCAAAAGAATTTCATAAATAGCTTGGAAAATCATCCACACAATATTAAAGGAAGTTTAATTAAACATTGATGAAAAGGAAATAGGTGGACTCATATGTTGAATATTGTTTTAGAAAAAATAAAATTGTACAAGAATTCCATGTAAAACATAGGGAAACATGGTTTATTAGTTTTTTCAGTTGGGTGTTATAATATAATTAGTAATGAAAATGGTGTAATTGAATGTGTGTGATGATAAATGGACAAGTAGGAAGAAAGGAATCCAAGACCATAATTGACAACTAAGAAAATTCACCTCCACAATAGTAGAAAACACATTCATGGGAATACATGAATAATCCAAAATTAAATATTTCTACCTAATTATCATGAAATTATTATGATAAAACACACTAACTACTTATGGTATCAACTTTGAGTGAATATACAAGACACATTAATAATAATAGAAGTCCCATAAATATTTAGTAACTCTTCAAACAAAGGGAAATGAGTTTTCATTTCCATGTGTTGTGATACCAATACCTCTTTCATTTTGGGTACATACTGGATTTTTAGGCCCTTAATGGTGTGTTTTTCAATCACATTTATATGGGATTCCCTCTATATACTACCCTCATTGATTAAGTGTTAAAATTAATGTTCTTAGTAATGTTCTTCTCATGCATTGATTGTATTTTTTATAAATAAGAAAGGATTTCATGATTATGATAAGGTGTCAATATTTGTTGGATATAAGTGAGATGATTCCATTATAAATGGAAATGAAAGTTGAGAGATATGTTTGCACATATTAAAAACTTATATTGGATAGATTTTAGGAAGAAACATTAACTGTGATGATCATAGAGTTAATATTCAATGGAATTAATGACATGTGTTGGTGGATGAAGGAATGATGTCTACACTACTTTGGAAGTGTTTTTTAGTTAGTGAAGAAGGCCTCAAGTTGATTTAAAGAGGGTCTAGAAGCATTTAAGTTTGTATGGATGTAACACATAAAAGTATCAATAACTATGTTATGGTTAAATTGGAATTTTATTGAATTAATCAAAGAAAATATGGAATTACACTACTTATATAGAGGCATATGCGTGTTGTGTAAAGGTCACACTGCAAATTGGGAGTAATGAAAAAGTAATTGTGAGCTACATAAAGGTCGCATTGAAAATCATGAGCTACCTAAAGGAAATTTATTAGCCTTGAAAAGGTTATTTGAGACATATTATGACTACATAATGGTAATTCAACATCATGAAAGACTAATAAGTGGGATATGTAAAGGTTACTCCATGTTATGTAATGTTTGCCTATTTTATATAATCTATGTAAATGTTATCTTGTTCTATATAAGGATGACTCTAAAAATCCATAGGCTAAGTAAATGTGTGTTGAGTTTACTAAAATAATTTCAAATTAAGAATAAAATAAATCATAAGATTATTTCTGCAATGTTCTCTATGTTTTCAACATCACAATGATATCAAAATCCATCATGATCCAAGATGAGATGGGAGATCCATCTAGTGAAGCTATAATTTAAGATTCCTTCATTCCATAAGCAACTCATGTAATGTCACAGTGTTATAGTAGGGAAGAATCTGTGATAATTGTTCACATCTTTAGAGGGAAGAAAAAAAATAGGAAGATTAATTTGGATACATTATAGTGTAAGTTGTTATTATTGTGAGGTGATAAAAAGACAACATCATATTAAAATTTTAGTGGGAATTTTAATCATTTTGAAAGATTTATTATGTGTAAGAAATAGAAGTTATGAAACAAGAATAAAAAATAACCACGTAGTGGTAATGAGTGTCTCATGTGTAAAGTATAACTATGAGAAATAGATATTCATTTATACTGAGGTGCATTCCATGTTATTATTCATGATGAATCATATTGAAGATAAGGTATGAGATTCAAAATTTTGAGGACTATGCTATGGTCATTTCTGGGTGACTATTTTGAAGACTATATGTTGACCTATTCCATGAACGGGGAACTACATTAAATTTTCTATGTTTTGTTTCTGTGTGATTAGTGTTGATATAATTTAAATGGATTTAAAGGAGTGATATTAGTGAATATTGTGTGGATATAATAATTTTAAAAACCCATGGAGTTAATCTTCAGATTATGTAAAAGATATTATTGAAAATAATATCTATTTTAAAATCTTTTAAAATCCTTGAATTAAAGGATATGATATACTATAGGTATATATGTAGAAATTCCAAGTACTGATTATTATAGAAAATAATATTCATGTATTTCATGATTATATATTTTTAGGGGAAGAAAACAAATATGTGATTATAAAATACATATACCAATGCATATTATGAAAGTATAAATAAAAATAAATTAGATGGACCCTGATACTATTGAACTAAATTATAAGATCAACTGTGTATCGAAGTTAAATAAACTTGTACATTTAGAGAACATTATGTGCCGAAGAAGGAGGAGTAGATAGGGTGGATGGAAATTAGAAGTTCATATGCATCAAGAAATTGAGAAGATAAAAAGAACTACAATTGTTGTACTAGAAATATAAAAGTGAATCAATCCTTAAATAAAATAGGGGGTGTGTAAACTTAAAACAGAACAAGTCTAACACACACTACACTAAGAGATAGTGCTATCAAATACCTGTTCAAGTTAGATATTTGGATGAACCTTGAATAATTTTCAATACGTAGTATAAATATCCCAAATGAGAGGTGGAAATATTATTTTTTGGAGATAACTATTACTAGTGAGAGATACTATAATGATAATTTTAGGAGATGGTTAGATGTATTCACTAGATTATTGGTGTTTTAAGAGATAGTATATTTGGTATTTAATGATATTACCTATAATTTTTTTATATAAGTATTTCTTTTGAACTGACAATGATTTATAGTGAATCATCCAAATCACCTATACCTAGCTAGGAGTAGGATAATAGTGAGACCAAACCATGTAAATAATTATATCCCTACCTTTATATACTTCATCAATCATGTAAGGATAATAGATACAAGTAATATAATGAGGATGAAGATGGAGACCATTATAGAAGAAACATAGAAAAATCTAAAAATATGGTCATATGAGGATAAAACAATACTTATATAAAATTTAAGAGTCATTTTATGAGTAAATAAAATAATAAAGAATCATCATCCTCAAGTGAGTTAAATTATGATTCCTCTAAATATCATATGACCTTCATAAGTATGGTTAAAAGGCATGAAGACACATCATGTAGTGACAAAGAGGATGAAGGAAGTCCATACTGAATATATTTTAAGATTTGAAATGGATTCCTTCTATGGGAAAAATACTAAACTCAAGAATAAGATAAAGTCACTTAATAAGTAGAAAATAAGTGATATCCTAGAAGTGTTTAATATTTCTAAGGTTAAGAATGCAGAACAAGAAAATAAATGGAAGATCTTAATAGAAATATGACTACAAATAATGATTAATGGAATGAGGCTCAATACCAATTCCTTATATTTGAAAAAACATTGTAGAATATAATATAAGATATTGGAAATTAAATTGAGACTTGGGTTGAGTCATATAATGATATAGAGAAGACTATCCCTGGAGAAAGGTATAGATAGATTTAAATTTTTCAAGTGAGATTGAATATATTTTTTCATTTAGTATGAATCCTGATGACAAAACTAAAACTATTAAAGCTAAATAAACATGTAATAATATTACTCAAATAATATGAAAAATTAGGGTTATGTAAAATAATGAATAATCCCCAAGAATAATTCTTAATAAAGTATAGAATATTCTAGGACATTAAGTAAAATAGAATCACCAACATGATGAAGTAGAATGATTTAGATAATACTACTAATGTTATGGAATATTTGTACATAAATACTATACACGACAATACAAAATTTCATTAAAAAGTAACTTTCATAAATTTAGGGGGATAATACCTAAAAATAAAAAAAATTATTTCTATTAGAAGAAGAAACACTAATAGAAGACATAATCCTAAAGCAAAAAATGCTATATAATATAGTTTATATGATGCTAAAAGTATAGATCAAAGAGAAATGCGGAAACCTGACCACTCAGTTCATAGTTTTTCTTATCCAAAATAAAAAGTGAATAAGTTTTAAGATTTTTTTTTGTGATATATAAAGGAACGAAAAATCACAAGATACAATTATTTGTGGGAAGAATGAATAAGTTGTACTGAATTCAGAAAGTGGTTAATTAGAGTAATCACCTTAGTCTAAAATACGACAAGGGAATAAGACAACATTAAAATAAGTATGTTACTTTATGGATTGTAAGAAGGGTATCCCACACAAGGTAATAATCTAAAATAATAAAATTACAATTATACTAAAAAATACAAGAACCATAAAATCATAAGAATGAGCATAAAGAGTCCTATAAATTAAGAAGATATATGGAATTCTAGATTCTAGTTATGGGGAAACTCTCATTAATACACCTATAATTAAGGATCTTCGTGTCTACCCACCTTATTCCCATTTATTAGTTAAGTGTTCTAAAATATATAGAATTAAAGGAAACCAATAGTAAGGGAGATTAAATTGAGGCTGTCACTAATGGACATCAAAAGGAGATCTATCTTTGAATACACATTTACATGGTGAAAAAGTTATAAGTGTAAATTTTTAAGGAGATCACACATGATAAAGGCCATACAAATATTATTTTATTTTTAATCTTTTATCACATACAATCCTTTAAAAATTTAATTGTGAGGTATTCCAATCATGTATCCTATATTTTATTTTACTATAAAAATTTGTTTGTAATTAGGGAGTGCTAGTTGAATACAGATACATGATAAAGGAGTATTTGTATATCTTTCACTAGAATTTTATAATGTGTTTATTGAGACATGTGTAGGTTATAAAATGTTTTTCAATAATTTGTGATGAATCTATTATTATATCCCATTGAATAAATTCTTGAGGATGGTATCAAATTCATGTTATTTATGGATAGTATTGATGTCATGATGAATTCTATCGTGTTATCTATATTAGGTTATCCCATGAATTCCTAGATTAGACCAATTAAATGATTATTGTTAGGGATTTATGTGAATCCATTCCTCTATCGTAAGTGAATCATGTTGTAATTCAGAACTAAATAGGGGGAATAAGTTGATCTAAGTATACCCTTTTTTCAGTGAATAATAAATATAAAATGAATGAAATTCAACCCATATATGTCCCATTACATTTATTTTCAATAAGGGGGATATGTGAAAGAATAAATATTTATAATAAAAGATATTGGTGGTATTTAAAAAAAATCAAAAGGGTATGTTTTTTATGCCCATGAATGGATTATATTTTTTCAATAAAGAAATATTCCAGGAATATGGGAAAGTTTCAATATATGTTGTAGATAAGTGAGATTATAGCATTGTACATTATAATGAAAGTGGGAAGATAAGTTTCTTCCATTGAATTACTTATCTTAGATAAATTCAAGGAAGAAACCTAAATTATGATGACCGTGGTCTTAGTATGGAATTAATAAAACATGTCTGCAGATGAAGGAACATAGTCTATAATAATTTATAAGTGTGTTTGAGTTGGTTAAGAATCCCCATATAGAGTTAAAGAGGTTATAGAATCATTTGAGGGTGATTGGAATTTAAGTATAGAAATACCAGTAGCTATGTAAATGTAACCTTGGAATTTTATTGGTCATGTCTAGGTAAATCTATAATTTCACTATCTGTATAAAGGTATGTGTGAGATATATAAAGGTCATACTGAAAATCTGGAGTGAAATAAAGTTAAGTGTGAGCTACATTAAGGTTACACTAAAAATCATGAGTTATGTAATTATAATTTCATACTGATGTAAAAGTAATCTAAGATATATTATGGATCTGTAGGGGTAATACAAAATCATGTAATGGTAACCAATATAATATGTAATGGTTACTTGAAATTGTGTTATTTGTTTATGGTTTCTATGAGATATGAAACGGTCATTTGGGTATATGTAAGGGCAACACTAAAAAACCAGAGGCTTTATAATGGTATGATAACTTTCCATAATTCACTTTTTTTAAAGAATAGAATACATTTAATGATGATTTGTGTGATATTTATCATATATTTAATATCATAATGAGATCAAAGTACATTTTTATACGAGATAAAATTGGAGAACTAGCTAGTGAAGTTGGAGTTCAAGAGTCCTTCATTCCTCGAGCTACAGGTGTAATGCTATGAAACTATAATGAGGTAGAATATATGATAATTTTTCACACCTAAATAGGGATTAAAAAAATGGGGATATGTAGTTGGTTATTACATAGTATAATCCAAGGTTACTATAAGTTTTTGGATAGTCCACACCATATTTAAAATTCAATGGGTGTTTTGGTCATCTTTGAAAAGGTATGAAGAGGAAGAAATAGAAGTGTTGAAATTGAAATAAAATAATCACCACACTGATTTGATGTGTGTTTCGTGTGTAATGTATACCTATAAGAAATGATTACTAATTTTTTTTCTATATTCCATTTTTATAGTTATAATGAATCACTTGGTATATGAGGTATGAGATTAAAAAATGTGAGGTCCACACTATGGTAATTAATTCTTGACTATTTTGAATGATTTGAAGTTGGAAGTTGATTGAGGCCTAGAAAATGGAGATCTACACCACGGGCTATGACATGCTACAACATGATTCATGTACATTAGATCTAAATAGATTTAAATTAGTGTGATTAGTGTTGATTATGAGGATGAAATAATTTGAAAATAAAATGGATTTAATCAACTTAGTTTATAAGATATATTATTGAAAATAATATCTATTTTAAAATATTTTAAAAGATTTTAAAAGAACAAGATTAGATAAGTGACACATACTGAATTGACTATACGACACTATATTTATGATTGAAACAATTTAAGAATTATCTATTATGATACATTTTCCCTTGGATGTATTCTCAATATATGATTCTAGAAAACATTATTTTATTGACGTTTCTTCAATGTTCTATGTCAATCTATATGAAAACCCTTTCCTTTAATACACTTTTTTTAATGATTTATTATATGAAATAACACTTAATATAATAACATAAGATCATGAAGCCTAGTGTATTTAGGAAATTATGTACATATCATAACAACCTACAATAGAAATACAAATACATAACCATAAACTCTTTAACATGCCCTTAGATTCTCTTGAATCTTCTAAAACTGCAAGGGATAACCTATGGATGTACATAAGAAAGAGGTGATATTTAAAGACTAGTAAGGGAATAAAAAATAATAGCATAAGGTAAATTAGTATATGTGGTCCATAAGGAATATCAAGGTAACATGAGAGGGGTGATCATCATAGTCTTGAACAACGAGGAATGATATAGTATGATAACATAAAGGCAACATAGAAATATGAAAATAACATAAATCATGTCATAAACATAATTCAAGTATAACTACCAAGAAAACATAACGTGGTGTATTTAGTCCCATAATGAATTAGATTTACTACCTAATGACATACATGATGTCTCATGAGACTGAAAAATTACCTAATGTATTGGTGCTCTATCTATTTGCACCAATTATAATATGTACATGCTAATGTGTGCCACATAGATCATTAAACATAAAGACATATTTCATCACATTTAATACCATGATAAAGGAGTTTGTTTTAAATATATATAAGACCCTAATAAATGAAGGATATGAATATATAGGTGAATACCCTTGAGTGGAAATGCCGATGGGTATTCACAATATAAAAATTTGGAATGGATAAATTACATGGTAACTTTGATAGAATAACGGGGGTATATAAAGGTTCATAAAAGGGACCAATGAGATAGAAATAGGTATCTAATTACATGGAAATTCCAAGGGTAGTAATAATGATTTTTGATAGCACATCCCAACTTGAATAAATGAAAAAATGACATAACATAATAGAGGTTCTTAAATAAAGAGGAGAAACAAGTTTAAAAAATGTTTTTTATGTCGGTTATTTTTCATTTTTTACATTGGTTTTTAGCCGACGTTAATATGGATGATGTTATAAATATTGTTTTTTTATGTCGATTATTTAAAAACCGATGTAAAAAACAAAACATCGCGGTGTTTATCATGTTAGTTATTTAATAACCGACGTGAAAAACAAGTGGTGGAGTGTTTATCACGTCAGTTATTAAATAACCGGCCTGATAAACCATTTCCCAGGTGTTATCATATCGGTTATTCAAATAACCGACATTATAAACCCTTTCCCAGTCCTTTATCACATCGGTTATTAAATAACCGATGTGAAAAACTAGGGGGGGAGGGTTTATCAGGTGAGTTATTAAATAACTGATGTGAAAAAACTAGGGGGAGGGTTTATCACATCAGTTATTTAATAACCGATGTGATAAACCAGTGCGGGGGGTGTTTATCACGTCACTTATTAAATAACCGACATGATAAACCAGGGGGGAGGGTTTATCACATCGATTATTTAATAACCGACGTGATAAAACAGTGAGGGGGGTGTTTATCATGTCGGTTATTAAATAACCGATGTGAAAAACCAGGGAGAGGGTTTATCATGTCAGTTATTAAATAACCGACGTGATAAACCAGTACAACGGGAGTTTACCACATCGGTTATTAAATAACCAACGTGAAAAACCATTCCACATGTGTTTATCATGTCGGTTATTTGAATAACCGAAGTGATAAACCCTTACCCATTCCTTTATCAGGTCAGTTATAAAATAACCAACGTGGAAAACCAGTTTTTTTTAAATAGAAAGTAGTCCTCTACACTCCCTAGAAACAACCAGAAACCAAACCAAGAATTCGTACCAGAAAAATAGAAGTATACAAAAACAAGAACCAAAGAAAAATTAAGCATTTACATTGATAAAATTTAAAACTTACCCCATGGGACAACCCCCCACCCCCTGGACAGCCCCCCTCACCCCACTAGACAGCCCCCACCACACCCCTGGACACCCCCCACACCCCTGGACTACCCCCCGACCCCCTGGACAACCCCCCACACCCCTGGACATCCCCACCACCCCAGGAGAGCCCCCAAACCCCTGGACAACCCCCACCCTCCGGTATACCCCCACCCCCTAGACATCACTCCCGCACCCCTGGACAGCCCTCCCACACCCCTGGACATCCCTCCCACACCCCTGAAACAGACCAAAAATTTACCAAAAATAGACAAGAACCCGCCCACCCCCTGGACAACACTCCCACACCCCTGGACAACCCTTCCACACCCCTGGACAGCCCTCCCACACCCCTGAAACATACCAAAAAGTTACTAGAAATAGACCAGAACACCCTCACACCACTGTAGTGCCCCCACCACACCCCTGAACACCCCCACACCCCTATACATCACCACCACCCCCTGAACATCCCCCCACCCTCCTATACCCCATTGGACTGCCCCCACCACACCCCTGGACAGTACTCCCATACCCCTGGACTTCCCCACGACACCCCTAGACGTCCCCCACCCTCTTATATACCCCCAACCCCTGGACAACACTCCCACACCCCTGGACAGCCCTACCACACCCCTGAAACAGACCAAAAAGTTACCAAAAATAGACTAGAACCCCCTCACACCACTGGACAACCCCCACCACACCCCTGGACACCCCCCAAACCCCTGGACTGCCCCCCTGGACAGCCCCCAACACCCCTGGACAACCCCCCACCCTCTTGGACACCCCCACCCCTAGACTTCCCCACCACCCCCTAGACAGCCCCCCACACCCCTGGACAACCCCCACACTCTTGGACACCCCCCACACCCCTGGACTGCCCCACCCCCTGGCAGCCCCCCACACCCCTGGACACCCCCAAACCCCTAGACTACCCCCACCCTCGGGACTGCCCCCACCCTTCTAGACACCCCTTGGACACCCCCACTCTCCTGGACACCCCCTCGGGGGGAACGCCACTTGAAGCTACTCATCACTCCCACATGCGAATCTTGAGATTTCAAAATGTTTCACATGTGGGAGTGATGAGTACCTTCTAGCGGCGTTCAGCCCCCCGAGGGATGGCGACGCCTCCTCTCCCACCCCCTGGACTTCCCCCCGTCCCCATGGACACCCTGGACCCCCACCCCACTGGACAACCCCCCGCCCCCACCCCAACCCCCTGGACAGCCCTCCCACACCCCTAGATACCCCCTCACCCCACAGGACACCCCCACACCCCTGGACAGCCTCCCACTCCCCTGGACAGCCCTTCCACCCTCCTGGAAACGCTCCCACCCATGGACTACCCCCCACTCTCATAGACACCCAGGACCCCCCCTACCCCACTGAACAACCCTCCCATACCCCTGGACACCCCCACCCAACTGAACACCCCCACACCCTTGGAAACCCTCCCCTAGACCAGAATCCATACCAGAAAAACAATCATAAGTAGACCAAACCAAGAAGTAGATCAAAATTAAACATTTACATATATAAAATTGAAATCTTACACTATCAACTTAAAAAAAACTAAATCCAACCTAAATAATTACCAAATACACAATTACAATGAAAATATTCAAAATTACATTTTACACTACAAACAAGTAAAATTAAATCTATCCTGTAAAATAATTTGACCATTCTACTTGTAAGTGTTTGATTTCTTGAGTAGTATAGGGTTGAGGGTCATCAAATAGCTCAAAATTAAAAGGATAGTATTTAACGTGTATAATGATTAAATCAAATTGAAATATTATGGAAAATTTTAGAAAGAAATCTTACCAGGTCAAAGTTCACAACTGTACCAGTTGTTATTATTTCATACTTAAATCTTAACATATAATATCTGTATTTGATGCTGCCTTGTTGTTCATGACAATTCTGTTTGAATGAGTGTAAATTCAATATATTATTTTTATGTAATAAATCAAAAAGTACAAATTATAAAAGGATATTTGCCTTCACATTTACATATTTGATCTTCACACTTTTTTTCTTTGTGTTTTTTCGAAAGTAGACCCATCCCCTGATAAACAATAATACGAATGGGGTAAATTTAAAATTCATTATAATATATAAAACTATTGAGAAATTGAAACTTACTTTTCTAACATTTTCTTAAAACTTTCCCGTACATCACCATGGACAGAGCATATCCAATAAAGTGTTTTCTCCCTTGGGTAAAAAACCCCTATCATCCAATGATCACTAATAAAAGAAAATTTAAGGTTAGTGGGTTTTTATGTTAAAAGATAATGAACTCTTCGAGAGAGATGTGTTTCATACCTCTCACAAAAAGGCATCATCCAACATTGTGTGACTATATTCTGTTCAAGTCTTTCAGTAATATAAAGCATTCTCTGGTCCTCATCCAATGCACATGCTTCAGAGGAAATCAATTGCGGGTCCATGAATCCATATACATCTGTCCGCTCATTATTATCACAAATGTTATAAAGATACCAAATAAAAAATAGACATAATTATACATTTTTAATAAATATAACATAGGGAAAAGGTGTTAAGACTTACATGGAAAAAATTTTCACCACGTTAATGCCCAACTTATCTACAGTAACAAGCTCCATGATACTGGTTTTCACAATCCTCACAGTTATTTCACGTCCACAAACATGAGCTTCCATTGGAAACTCATAATGACCCGCCAATAAATTTGAATATCTTGAAAATCTGTCAAGACTACTAGAATCTATATCTGATGTCATAGCCATTTGTCTTTGTTGTTGTCTATATAGTATTTCTTTACATTTGAAGTATTCCTGTAAAAATAAATAGAAATATATATTAGTTTTCAAATGATAAAACAACTTTAATTAAAAAATAAAATAGAAGATATAACATACATACCTCTATGGTAGTGAGTCGAAGAAGTATATATGGCCAAATTAAAAAATGGCCGATACTATGTCCAAATGTCATCACCTCATCTGTAGGTAATGGTACTCGAGATGATCTATCTATAATATTCTGTACAGTGACCCTCTGATTATCTACCTCTAATTTTTGATGATGAACTGTATCTCCTATACAATATACCAACCCATATGCAGCAATATGATTTTAAAGATCATCAAAATACAACTCGAAATAAGTACGAAGCTGCAGAGGAGGAATATGATAAAAAATAGGGTCCGCAGGTTGAGGTAGGGGAGTGGGAGCTACTGGCGGAGGTGGAGGATAAATAATGGGGTCTGCAGGGGGAGGTGGAGGAGTGGGAGCTACAGTCTGAATTTTTTTTTTCATGTCTGCAAACATAGACTGTACCGATGTTCTAATATTTTCCTCCATCGTCACATTAATATTATGAACTTCAGCCTCCAAAGATTCTATTTTTTTATAAACATCCTCAACGTTAGAAGTTGAAGAACGTGGGAACACTTTTCTTAACGATACACCTGCCGGATATCCTCGTACATGACCAGGATGTTCAGGCTTTCCCAATGCTGTAGATAAAATATCTTGCCTCCTAGCAGCTATAAATACCCCCTGTGAGCTCTGCTACTCAAGAGAGTACTGTATTAATTAATTGAACATTTCTGTAATGATTGAAATTATATGAAGAAAATAGTTAACTTTAATAAATAAAATAGATATCTTACAATCCTCTTACCTACAATTCTCGATTATTCCAAAATATATTGCCCTTTTTTTCCCATCTGAGCTCTCGTCCATTTTTCATGTCTAGATGGAGGGGATGGAGGGGCCACCTCTCCAGAACTTGAAGACTCATCTCCCAGTTTTTTTAATTTTTCTGCCATCATTTGTTCTTCCAAAAATTCATACCCTCCCCGAGATAAACTATGAGGGTATACATTTTTATATTGGATCTCCTGATGATATTTCCTTGTTTTCTATAAAATAAGAATAAGAAATCATTAACAAAACATTCATAAGATCATTTATATAAGAAATCTTATAAAAGTTTATATTGCCCTTACCAAAAATGACTCTTTTCTTCTACTTTCAACAAACTGTCTCCATGTGTCTTCATCTATAAAAGGATATATATGACATGGATTTTCATGACTCCTATGGCCAAAAATGAAATCAGATGAAAGGGTTGATTTGAAATCCCTCCATCTCCTGGAAGCCATTGATAAGAATTTCTTCCTGACTCCTCCAGTGTCAGGAATATCAAATGTCATCTGATAAAGAAGATGTTAAACATATTGTATATTCTAGAAACATTTAAATAATAGGCAAACAATAGAAAAATATCTTACCAAAATCATCTCCCAAAACTGAGAGATTATCGGTTTATCCACACTTCTCTAGTCATCATACAAAATGCTTACTTTTCACTTACCCTGAGTTGATACAAAACTCTTAAAATCTTTTGCATTTGGACCTCTAGGAATATCATCTTCATCAAACTCAATGAGTATCCTATGATCCTACGTACGGGCAAGTGATAATTTTGGTAAAAGTGTTCACCCATGTTTACCAACTCTTGAACTCTTTTTCATAATAGGAGCACATGAGGAAGATTGGGTAACATCAAGATGAGCATGCGAATGTTCCTCCCCAGAGGTATGAACAATATGCTCATCTCCAGAATCATGTGGTTGATCAATTGATTGATCTTTCATTATCCTTTAAATAAAAAAAAACAAACATTAGTTCAAAAATATACAAATTCAAATATTTTAATACTAATGTAATCATAAAATAGAAAGTTGTACTAAGTTATGTAATAGTAAACATGGTTAATATGGTAATCATGTTAAACAATGGTAAAGATGGTAAAGATGGTCAAGATGGTAAACATGGTAAACCTGGTAAACCTGGTAAACATGGTAAAGTAATTGACACTGAACAAAAATAATAGATATATAATTTATGTAATGGTAAACATGATAAAGTAAACTAAAAAAACTTAAAACAAACAAAAACTTATACTTATTTTGTTTTAATACATGTTTTAATAAAGAAAAAACTTACAATATCTAACATTTTATGAAAAAACTAAATGTAAACAAGAAATAAACAGAAGTTACCTTTAATTTTAGGAATTTAAAAAATGGATTGTTTTCCCAAATTCCTTCGTCGAGATCATTCCTTATGGAAAAAACCGTGTCTTTAACATGCTCATCATTGTGTTCTGTTAATATTTCCATAGAAGTATGGATCTCACATAAATCAGCATCTTCATCAAGTTCATCCTCACCAACATGTTGTTTTTTCCCTTGTAAAACAACAACCCACTGCATATCTGATTGATCTACTACATAAAAAATTTGTTTTTCATGTGTTTCCATTATAAAAGAATCAACTGTGTATTCCAATCTATTCATATTAACAAGTGTCATTACAAATTCATTGTGTCTAACACTGTTGTTACCGATAAACCATTTATAGTTAAAAACAAGAACTTTAATTTTATAGTTATCAACCTCCCATATGTATTCAATCACTCCATAATATGCTCTTGATGCAGAAACTGGGTTTTTGTCCTTAGCACTCAAAAAATGAATTGCTTCTACAAACACCAATACACCACTATTATGAACTGCACTTCTTTTGTCCTGAGCTTTCGTATGAAATGTATAGCCATTAATGTCATAACTAGACCATGTTATCACGTTTAAACATGGACCACCCACTATCCATTTTAATGTCTATGATACATCTGATCTACCAAGTAAGGTCTTTTTAAACCATGAAAAAAATGTTTTGTTGTGATCATTCAAAATCCACATTTCTTTTTTCTTTGGATGACATTGTTTCAACTCATTAATATGTAATGTGATATACGATTGAGCATCAACTATGTTATTCAAGATGTATAATTCTAAATTCTTAATCTGTTCAGCTGACAACGATTTTACTTTCAATCCATGAATCCCCTTTCCCTCATTATTAACTCGTTCATGGTGAAATGGAGGAAAAACTATGTGCTGCGCCACAACCAAGTATCTCGTACAAAAATCTGCAACCTCCTCATAAATATACTTTTCAATAATGAAGGCTTCAGGTCGATATGGATTCTTAACATACCCCTTCAATATTTTCATATAACTTTCAAAAGGATACATCCAACGAAGATATAAATGTCCACAAATATTTATTTCTCAAACCAGATGAATCATTAAATGCACCGTTATATCAAAAAAAGTTGGAGGAAAATACATTTCCAATTGACAAAGTATAAAAATTGCATCCTTTTCCAAAATGTTCAAATCATTCACATCAATTTCCTTATTACAAATTTAATTGAAAAAATAACACAACTTCATTATAGTCTTTCTGACACAGATGTGAAATATTCCACGTAATGCAACTGGTAGAAGTTGATGCATCAGGACATGACAATCATGAGATTTCATACCTATCAACTTCAAGTCCCTCAATGAGACAAAATTTTTTACATTTGAAGAATAACCTTGGGGCACTTTAATATCATGAAGACACTAACAAAAGCTAATTTTCTCCCTCTTCGATAATGTATGACAATCCGGGGGAAGAAATGTTCATCTTCCATTAGGAGTAGGAGCTAACTCCAAAAGTATTCCCATTGATAGTAAGTCTAATCTTGTATTCAACCCATCTTTTGTATTTCCTTTAATATCTAACAATTTTCAAATCAAACAATCACAAATATTCTTCTCTATGTGCATGACATCAATATTATGTTTAATTTCATGATATCTCCAATATGGTAGCTCAAAAAATAATGACCTTTTCTTCCAAATATGTCTATCATTACCAGATTTCTGTGTCTTTCCCAATGTCACATCAAGGTTTTTCACCCTCTCAAAATACAAATCAGGGGATATAGGTTTTGGAGCAATATCAAATTATTGTGAGCCATTGAATGCATTTTTTAGTCTTCTATTAGAGTGATCCATAGGAAAAAACTTTCGATGACCCATGTACACTGTTTTACTCCCATGATGCAATTGACAATATGAAGTCTGTTGTTCGCAAATTGGACATGCTTTATTCCCTTTGACACTGTATCCAGAAAAATTTCCATATGCTAGGAAGTCATTTATAGTGAACAAAATCACTACATGTAGTTGAAAATATTCCATTTTATAAGAATCATACACCCTAATACCGTCCACCCATAAAAGTTTCAAATCATCAATCAACTGTGACAAGTAAACATCAATATCATTGCCGGGTTGCTTCGGACCAGAGATCATTATACTCAACATGACATATTTGCGATTCATACAAACATCAGGAGAGAGGTTGTAAATTACCAATAAAACAGGCCATGAAATATGTGTGCTATTGAGGGTTCGGTATGGATTCATTCCATCTGTGCACAACCCTAGTATGAGATTTCTAATTTCATTTCCAAATGCAGAATACTGCTCATTAATTTTCTTCCATTGTGGAAAATCAGCTGGATGACGTATTTTTTCATCACATAACCGCTCATCATCATTCCATCTTAACATTTTTGCATCATGTGAATTAGCAAATAAACGTTTTAAATGCTGAATTATTGGAAGATACCAAAATACCTTTGAAGGGATCTTTGTAATCTCTACATCAGCCTGTGATTTTTCTTTCACCTTATACTGTGATGTCCCACATTTAGGACACTCCGACATAAATTCATATTCCTTCCTATATATAATACAATCATTCGGACATGCATGTATTTTCTTGTATCCCAATCCCATCAGGCATAATATGTTCTTGGCCTTATAATGTGAATCTAGAAGATCGTTATCTTTTGGAAGAATGTCTTTCATCAATTGTAGCATCTCTGTAAAACTTCTGTCAATCCATCCATGTTTAGACTTTAGGTTAATCAATCTTAACACCGCCAAAAAAACCATAAAATCTATACAACCAGGATATAATGGTTTTTCAGTATCACCATATAGACGCGCAACTGTCGGTTCTATCTCAATTTGTTCTGCTGCAATATCACGAATCGTTTCTTCAATTCCATCAGAGTTACCATCTTTCCAATCATCATCATCAGTTACATTCCGTCCAGTTTCACCATTCCAAATCCAAGGTCTGTAACTCGGATTAAAACCATGACAAATCAGATGATATTTTATCTCTCTACTTTTCAACTTCTTCATATTCAAACATTTCAGACATGGACAGAAAAAATGCCACTACTTGGAACATTTCGTTTAGAAAATTCCAAAAAGGCATCAATACCTTCCTGATATTCATTTCTCATTCGATGTGCTGTAATCCAACTTCAACTCATTATTACCTATAAAAAATATCAATATTATACATCTTTTTAAGATAAGACAAATATATGTTTATATGAAAAAAATCATAATTTGAATGTAATTTTTTTTGAAATATAAAACAAATCTATGCGTATTTAAAAAAATATGCTTGAATATGATTTTAAAAAGAAAATATTGTTAGATATAACAGTTTTAAATTCCATGGAATCAAAGAAAACCATGGGGCCTCCAATGGTTGATAGAAAATTGGAGAAAATGGAGTAAACCTGAGAATCAAATCAAATTTAAAATAAAAACTTGGATGGAGAATATCACAATGTAAATCCAATCATCACGACACAATGGGATCAGGATAACTACACATATTTGAAAACCACAACATTGTATCCCCCATAACCCATAATTTTCTCATAGTCGATGACTTGTCAAAATATATATAACCAAATAGAATCATATTGCAACAATAATATCCATGAAACAATACAATCATAATGTCATAATCTCACAAACCACGATGCAATAGTCAATCCCAACTAACACTTACCCCCACCCCCTTGGACACCCCCTGGACACCACCACCCCCTTGGACAACCCCCCACCCCCTGGACACCACCCCCACCCCCTTGGACACTCCCTGGACACCCCCCCTTGGACAACCCCCCACCCCTGGACATCACCCCTCACCCCTTGGACACCCCCTGGACACCACCACCCCCTTGGACATCCCCCACCCCCTGGACAACACCCCCATCCCCTTGGACAACCCCTACCCCCTGGACACCACCCCCACCCCCTTGGACACCCCCTGGACACCACCAAACCCTTGGAAAGCCCCCACCCCCTTGGAAACCCCACCCCTCTTGGAGACCCCCACCCCTCCTGGACACCACCACCCACCTCCTACCCCCTTGGAAACCCCCCTGGACACCCCAACCCTCTAGAGAGCCCCCCCGGACAACCCCAAACCCTCTAGACAGGCCCCCACCCCCTTGTATAGTCCCCACCCCCTTAGAAATCCCCACCCCCTTAGACCCCCCACACACCCCTGGACTGCCCCCCACCTCCATGGACACCCTGGACACCCCCAACACTCTGGATAGCCCCCCAAACCCTCTGGACACCACCCCACCCCCTTGGACACCCCCCGGACACCACCACCCCTTTGGATAGCCCCCACCCCTCTGGACAACCCCCACCCCCTGGACAACCCCCACCCCTCTAGAAAACACCCCACCCCCTTGGACACCCCACCCCTCCTAGATACCACCCCACCCCCACCCCCTTGGACACCCCCTGGACACCCCCAACTCTCTGGACAGCCCCCAACCCCTAGGACAACCCCCCAAACCATCTGGATAGGCCCCCACCCCCTTGGATATCCCCCACCCACCCCCTTGGACAGCCCCCACCCCCTTCGACACTCCCACCCCCTTGGACCCCCACACCCCTGGACTTCCCCCCTCCCCACCTCCATAGACACCCTGGACAACCCCCAACCCCACGGACATCCCCCAATCCCTGGACAACCCCAACCCTCTCGATAGCCCCTAGAACCATGGGATTTTAACCTCAAGCTTCTAGTTTTGGCATATCTAGGGATTTTAACCTCAAGGTACTAGTTTTGGTATCATGCCATTATTCAAAATGAGAATCATGAACTGTATCTTCTACTAGTCTAAAATTATCTATTGTTCAATGAATCAGGTTTTAATAGCATATGAAGACTTATAATAGTCCACGAAAATAAGTGACGTAAATAGTTTATGGAACAACAAAAATTGATACCCAAAATAGAAACAACCAAGGATCCAAAACAAACATTCCACCATGGAAACCATATAGGGAATGGGTGTATCACAACAAATATAGGTGAATGAGATCATTAGTAAAATAGGGAATCACACTGGTACATGGAAAACCATATATACTTATAAAATAAATCACACTGGTACACGGAATGGGTGTATCACAATGGTTTAGATATAAATTTCAGTAATATAGGTTAATGAGATCATTAGTTTTCAATGACAACACATATTACCATAAATGCAGGGCATCCGCGAAACAAAAACAAACGAAATAGGAGTAGGTGAGGCTTACTTGAATATTTCGAGTCGATCTAATAGATCTGGTGATAATAAATAATATTATGATGGAAAAATGAGGTAAGAGGGTTCAAAATCGAAGAATCTTACCTAGTTTAAATAAAAAAATTGCAAAATGTAAATATATACTATCAGAAAAAAACGAATGAAATAAAGTCGTGGGAGGCTTACCTGAGTGTTGCGAGTGGAGATGATAGATTCGAGGAGATTAAAGATGATAAACGATTATGGAAAAATGAGTTTAACGAAATGAGATCAAAGAGTCAATTCTAGGTTTTCTGCATGAGAGAGATGAGTCACAGGTCTGTCGATCAAAAAATCAAAAATGACAATCCACAGGGCGTGATAAATTTTTTAAATGTTTTATAACGTTGGTTATTTAATAACCAACATTATAAACTATTTTTTATTAAAATTATAATGTCGGTTATTATAATAACCGATGCAAAAAAAATCCGTGTGTTGGTTTTTTACGTCGGTTATTCTATAATCGACGTAAAAAACACATCAGAAACCACAGTTTTTACATCAGTTATTTTATAACCGACATAAAAACTGTTGTGCGTTGGTTTTTTTCGTCGGTTATAATATAATTGACATAAAAAATTCTGTGGGTTGGGTTTTTACATTGGTTATCAAATAAACAACGTCAAAAAGGCCTCATATGCCACCTTTTTTACGTCGTTTATTTTATAAATGATGTAAAAAATTCATTAGATACCTCATTTTTTTTACGTCAGTTATCAAATAACAGACGTAAAAAATTTACTCTCATTATTTTTTAGGTCAGTTATAAAATAAACGACGTAAAAAACCACATATCATAGATTTTCACGTCAGTTATATATAACCGACGTCAAAAATGGTGACATTAAAAACGTTTTCTGCACTAGTGTGAAGGAAATGATCTCTTAACTTGAGAGGGTGATTCTAAAAGATTGGGAGAATATTATTGAGAGCTTCAGAGAACCTCAGGAGGGTTATATAGAGGTAAGGGAAGATTAATTTCTTTATCAATGATTTTAGAGTGAAGATAAATGGGAGTTTGTGTGGGTTTATATAGAAAAATAGAGAAGAGTTCTTTATTAATCGCCAATCTTTGGTTTTGGACTCTTTATGATAAAGTAATCAAAATAACAAACCATCACATGGATTTTGCCTGTGATTTCTACTAAACTGGAGTGTTTTTTATTTTATATTTTTAATAATTGATATCATTAAAATAATACCCTTGGTGATGTTGAAGTGAGTCATGTTTCTTAAAAATTGATTTTAAAATCCCAAAATATAATATAGATTTTAGAGGATTCAATAAGGCTTTATAAAATTAATCAAGTAACTTCATAAACTCATTATTTTAAAGGATAAAAATAATTTTTTTTCATGTATTCCATTTAAAGTATTTATTACATCACTTTTGGGATTTTATGATTTCATAATATATACCGAATAATTATACCATATTTCATTATTACCCGAAAATTCGACTGTATTAGAAAATAATGAAAAATTTAATGTTGGATAATTTTGATGTGATGATTTCAAAAAAAATATCTATTTTATTAAAATAATACTCTAAATATTATATTTTACACTTTTAAATAAAAAATCCCCATTTAATGAAAAATACCGATCTTTTAGATTAAAAGTTTTTTCTGACCCTTATAAAAATTATATTTGACTTCATAAGATTATATTATAATTTATATTTAATAATATTTTTTAATAATAATATTTTATTAAAATATCATTTATTTCATAAAATATTAAATTAATAAAATTGTGTCTTGATTGAAACTCTATATTTTCCAAAAATATAATTATTGTTTCATCATTCCAAAATCTATTTTTTATTAAAGTCATTATATAATCATTTAAAAAATAATATTAAAAATTAAAAAATATAATCATTTTTTTATAAAAAGAAAACATAAAAGTTCATACTACTAGGGCCTAGATACATAACCCTTTATTTCACCAATAAACTCCCTTAGGGTATGGTTCATGATTGGGAAATTTTCTTAGGGTGGTTTGATATACATGGTTTGGGACTTGATATGGATGATCTTAAAATTATCCTATAAATGTTTTAGTTTATGATTTAGTTTTTGAATATAGTCTTCAGATTATTCAAGGGAAAATTACAATGATTCTATCTCCCTCAGAAGCTCTAATAAATGGGATTCATAGGGTATGATCCTGCTGTTCGAGGTTATCGCTTATTTTTTTCTATTTCAATTAGATTTATCAAAATCATTAATATTTAATAGTTATATGATCGCTATTAAATGGATATATTATTAATGGTTATGATGTTTAACTATATTTTAAAACTTGAAAAGTTATTACTACCTAAGGTAGTTCATGTGTTTTCTACAAATTCATTACTTGATAAGGTATTTAGTCATTAAAAAAGAAATTTCATTGATAAATGTTTGGGTTGTTACATTGTTCCCCCCTTTAGAAATTTCTACATTGAAAATTTTCTTTTCACACACTATAAAATATGAGGGTACTTATGTTTCATCACCTCTTCCGGTTCCCACATTATTTCCTCAAACCTTTGGTTCCACCACAACACTTTGAGTAGGTGAGTTGTCATGTTTCATAGAACATTATCACTTCAATGTAAGATTTTACGTGGTTACTCCTTATTCAAAATATCACTCTCCAGAGGTACCAACTCAGGATTTAGTACATGTGAGGGGTATTGTATGTAATTCCTCATGTGGGATACATGTATCACATAATGTACTTGATATAGTTTAGTTGGGAGTACTAGTCAATATTCCATATCTCCGATGCGATCAAGGATATCAAAAAGGCCGACATATCTTATAAATATCTTTCCCTTATCCACTAACCTCATGAATTTAGTCTATAGTGATATATTAATGAATAATTTGTCTCCAACCTCAAACTCTAGATTAGGTCAGTGATTGTATGCATAGGTTTTTTACCAACTTTGTGTAAATTTCATATGATGTTGAATGGTTTTAACCTTTTCTTTCATCTCTTAGAAAAGATCAAGTATCCTAATCTTCCACTCTCCAACTTTATCCCAACATGTTAGAGTCTAACACCTCTTCCTATATAGAGCCTCATTACGAACCATTTGAATGATATAATAGAAACTATTGTTATATGATAACTCAACTAGGGGAAGGTCATGATCCCAAAATCCTTATAAATATATTAAACATGATTTCATGATATCCTCTATAGTTTTAATGGTCCATTTATAATGAACATTCATATGAGGGTTATAAGAAGTCATAAAGCTTAGTTCTATATTCAACACTTGCTAAGGGATTCTAAAGAGATTTTAGGTACACCTTATATCTCAATCAGATGCAATAGAGAGTGTTACTCTATGAAGTATGACCAATTCCATTATGTATATCTTGGAGAGTTTGTTGAGAGAGAAATCTTCCTAGATTATAATGAAATGTGACGACTTTATAAGAATATAGATCACCACCCATATAGAATTGTTACCTTCAGGTGTTGTTTTCGATGCTTTCTATGGACGATGGGTGCATCGTCGTGGTGACATGGGCTTGTGGCCCAGTGTTCCCGCTTTCCCAAGGATGGAATAATCCATCACTTCTTCAACGATGTTTTCTCTTTGATAAAAATGGGATGATGGGATGCTGGTCTCTCCTTTAATGGATTCCTCTTCAGAATTTGCTGCCTAGCCCTTGTCTCCCTTAAATATTTGAGTCAATGTTTGTGAATCTCATTCTCGGTGCCATCTATTCTTGGATGCTGGTTAATTACAATGCTCCTATCATGACATTCCAAGGGGTTTTGATAGGGTAGAAACCTTTGGTTGGAGTAGATGGTAACATCAGGCATGTCGGGGCATCTCAGGATGCCAGAAAATCGGAACACCTATATTATTCCTTGTCACAGGGTTTCTTATGGGTGTAGAAACCCAATGCATCCCACATCGATCGTAGGGTATCTTATGATAGTGGTGTGTTTTCTAGGTTTTATTCAGCTTCCCATGTTTAATACGGGGTAGGCCGGGAGTTTAACGTCTATCAAAGATGGCTACACTAAAGGTTTAGTTTATGAGGTTTTCCTCATACATCCTATGTTCAACATGGGGTATTCCATGAGTTTAACATCTTATGGAGATAGATTAGACTTTTCAGAACACTTATGATCGTGAATCAGGTTGGAACATCCCTAGGTGGGAGTGCCTGGAAGGTTTACTGTATGGATGGATCAAAATGACCAAAAAAGAAGACCGAGGGTGGCATGTCCCAAAAAGGGAAGATGTCACATAGTGAGGGTGGATCCTAAGAGGGGATCACTAGATGGATGGATTAGAATGCCCAAAAAGAGAAGGCCCAGGTGATGTGTCCCAAAAAGGGAAGATTTCACATCATGAGGGTGCATCCCAAAAAGGGAGCATCAGATGTTTGGATCAGGGAGGTGGACCCTATAAAGCGGGATACAAAGGTTTACCATTGGCTGGGATTGAAACTCATGGAAGCTTCCTACGTACCCTATATAGAAGACTGGAATCAAAACCCATGGGTGAGTCATGGAATTAGGGTGTACACAATGGACAACAACCAGAAAGCATGTTGGGGCTTATGCATGGTTAGCGGCCCAGGTGCTACAATGAGAAATTAGATGAATGAGTCTTACACATGGTTAGCTACCCGTATGGATGGCGTGATTTCACTGGGATGTGGTGGCCTGAGTAAAATCAGGATAGATATGGGTGAAGTGTCAAAGGGTGGAATGAATGGGGGTGGAACCGAGGTACCTATGTTAAGGTGATGGTATTGGGATTGAAACTCAAGGAGGTTTCCAACATATCCCAGTGGCTGGGAATCAAAGTCCCCATAGTTCTAGAATGGGGAGATGTGTCACCTGATGAGGGAGCTCATGAGAATGGATGTGTGGATGGGGACCTAAAGGAAATGGATCCAACAGGTTAAGTCATGATTCTCCTGAGGCACAAAGGATTGAGGGAAAGACTAGTATGAGGAGTGGGTGATGGGGTTGTACCTCAAGGAGGATTCCTACATACCTTGCCCAAAAAGGGAAAAGATCAAAGTACGCATAGTTTAGGAATGGGGCACAAAATTAGTGTGTACACAAAGGAAAACAACCCAAAGACATTCTTGGGTCTTATGCATGGTTAACATCCCATATTCAGAGGGAAAATCTTGGTTGGAGGATTATGGATTGAGTGTGGGGCTTACAAATTGGTTATAGGCTTGAACCTTAGGGAGGCTTCCTATGTATCCCCATGACAGGGAATCAAAGTCCATGTAGTTCGGTGAAGAGTGGCATAAGGAATACATGATAAGGAAGCACAAATAGGATTTCATGGTCGATGCTTACTCTAAGACCACACGAGTGATGCTCGGTGTGAGAAACAAGAGACAACAATATACCTAACGATCACATCGTGAAATGTGCGTCTGTGAGGAGTAGGATGGGGCTTAGGGATGTTTAGCATCCCAAAGAGGATGTCGGGGCTTAAGCGTGGTTAAAAACCCACATTGATGGATCAGAACAACTAATGGAGGAGGATCCGAGAGATTTGTACTATAAATGGGAGATGTCACATCATGAGATGAAGGTGTGCGCGCAGGAGATGGTGTAAGGATTATGTGTGTAAGATGCTCATGTTCTATTAAGAAGCAGAAATGGTGAATGATTATTATGCATGGAATATTCCCATAATGTCTTCCTCATGTCATGCCATGAGAGAATACCATGTGCATTGTAAGGTGTAAGGATTCAGTTTAACATCATGTGAATGGAAGAGGTGTGTGGGGCTTATGCAATGATATTCCCATTCTGTCTTCCTCATGTTAGGCCACAAGGGCATCTCAACATGATGATTGTTTGAGGGAATTTGGTTTGGGGTTACACCTTAAGATGAGGCCCATGGTGGTTGTTTTATATTCATCTCATGATGAGTAATATTATGCTTGATGCATAAGGCATCCTATTATTGAATTATAGGGTATGTTATAGTTTAAAGTCATGTAGTAAGGACTATTTACATCTTATATTTGGAACACACGGCATATCTTGTTTGGAACAGGAGGCATCCTATGTTTGTTATATAGGGTGTCCTACAATTTATAGTTCTTTAGTGAAGACTATTTTCATATTATGTTTGGTGCATAAGGAATCT
Source organism: Viscum album (assembly GCA_963277665.1). NCBI lineage: Eukaryota > Viridiplantae > Streptophyta > Magnoliopsida > Santalales > Viscaceae > Viscum > Viscum album. The sequence goes on along the minus strand of OY728128.1, from coordinate 1,442,623,514 downwards.
ATTTTTTTTGGAACAAGAGGCATACTATGTTTGTCATATAGGGTTTCCTATAGTTTATAGTAATGTAGTGAGGACTATTTGGCATAAGACGCCTAGAAATGGATGGCGTGAGACTTACGCAAGTGAGGCCCTTTTTGGTGAAAGTTGGAATAGGAGTCATGTGATGGGGGTTTGGATGTGTTGCTTGAGGAATGGTTCAACTCAAGGTACATGGGGAATTAATGATGAGAATCTCAACTCAGGATATTGAAAAAGGACTAAGAGGAATATGTTTCTAAAGGTTTTTCATGGAGTGAGGAGGAGTTTCTCAAATCATGGTATTCCCTAGATGGAAGGTGGGTGCGAAAGTTAAAATATTTTCGACTATGGCCAAAAAGTTCACGGTGAGAATCTCCATTTTCATGGGGGTCAGTGACGGTAGCGAAGGGACCAGATCGAAGAGCCGGGACCACAGGCCAGCATTGATCTCGAGTGGGGGTGAGGGGGCATAGCCCCCATGGAATGGACGAGAGGGTGTCGACCTGGATATTGTTATGTGTAAGATGGAATAAAAACATGATGGGTTGTGTGCAAGATTGGACTATGTGGCATAGGTGTACTCAAGATTGGGCACCTTGGCACTGTTGTGCATACGATTGAAGTATTGTGTGCAATATTGGGAGTTTTGCATGCAAGAATAGAATCTTGAGCGTAAGAGGAAATCTTGCACACACATGACTTAGAAAGAAAAGAGGTCATGCGAGGATCAAACCACTGTTGGCCTACACGAAGGTAGACCCATATGTGAACTGTTGTGAAATATCAAATACAGAGGGTTCCATTCTTCTACGAAGGTGTAGAAGAGGTGGTCTTACATGCAGAAGATCGATGACCGACCACCCGAGACTTTTCTTGAGGGGTGGAGGGTACAATTGTATTTATTGGCGAAACCTTGAGTGATGGTGTGTAATACTCTGGGCACGTAAGAGATCTTCCATGTAACCTATGTAAGGTTCACATGAAAAGCATAATTTTACATCGCATTGGGTGCATAAGAGGCTTGCACGCAGATTCCAATCTTGCACGCACCTCTCAAAACTTGTGCGCACCTTCCTTTTCAATTTTCCATGGTCTTCATGGGACATTCCCAACATATGTTGTATTAAGTGCATAAGAATCTTGCGTGCAGATGTCAATCTTATGTGCACATCTTGAAACCTATACGAACCTTACTTTTCTGTTTTTCAGGTGGCCTGGGTGGAAGATGACATCGTATTGGGAGCATAAAAGGTCTGTGGTACATGCTGCATACAAAACTATATTTTTTCACTCAAGATTCCATTATTGCATGAAAAACTTCAATTCTTGCATGAAAAACTTCCAATATTGCATGCAAAACCATACTATGCCCTAAAATTGCACCAGTTGGCCATTTTCAGTAGCCTGACTTCAAATGGCCATAACTTCTACTCTATAACTCCATTCGGGATCTATGGAGAGTCAAATCAAATCCTTAGAACTGATCTACACCACTAAATCATGTATGGAATCATTTGATGCATCTTGTGGATGAATTTTTCAGTGCCAATAGGTGTCTTGGGGAGTCCTATTAAAAAATACATAGTTATGTTTTCCCATTTCAATACTTTATGGGAAATTATTGAATCATACCCTTATAATGTTTTCAATCATACATAACTTATTGTCATACCAAGCATCAAGATAAAAATTCAACCATCCCCCTCTTCATATTATCTAATGAGAAGTTTTTTTTTCAAATCTCTATACATCTTAGTTCTTCTTGGATAAATAGAGAAGGATGAGCTATATGAATCATCCAGAAGTTCACTCTTCAGTTTTAGTTTTTATGTGACACAAATCTGGGTTCTGAACCTTATAACTCCATCTCCAACAAAGTTAAACTCTATAATATTCACTACCATCTTCGGTAGCAACTCATCGTCTTTATGAGCATCATTTATCCTCTAAAAAATATATAATTGATCAGTTATTTGAGAAAGGTAGGATGAACATCCTTTTATTATTAACATATCCATCATTTTGATGTCTAAGAAGATTAAATCTCTTGCAATCCATATCAGGGATATATTTGAAGGATCATTTCAACTTAGAGCATCTTACATTTTGTTTTCTTTCCTAGGATGGCAATATATTGAAAAAACAGAATCCTTGATTAGGTCTAACCACCTTCATTGGCACATATTAAGCTCCCTTTGTGTGAATATTTACCTGAGTATTTTATGATCTATATATATATCACACTTCTTCCTATAGATATAATACCGCCAAATCCTTAATGTAAATGTTACAAAATCCAATTCAAGATCATGGGTTTGGTATTTATACTCTTGGATATTTAATTAGTGGGAGGAATAGGCTATCACTTTTTCATCTTCCATGAGTACACAACTCTAGCCTTTTTTGGATGCATTGCAATAGATAAAAAACACTTCCCTACTAGTGGGTAATATGAGAATATGTGTAGTTTTTATCCTATTATTAATCTCCTTAAAGTTATACTTACATTCATCAGTCCAAATAAACATGAATACCTTTCGAGTAATCTTGGTTATTGGGATTGAAAATCATGATATGTTTTTCAAAAATCAATCATAGTACCTAGATAATCTAATGAAACTATGGATTTTCATAACAGATAATAGTTTGTGCTATCCTTTAATTACTTCTATTTTTTAAGGGTCCACATATATCCCTTTTCTGGTGATAACATACCGTAGGAATGAAACTCACTCTAAACAAAAATCACATTTATTGTACTTTTCATACATATATTATCTTTGAAAAGTCTTCAATATAGTATTTAAATGATATACATGTTCCTCCTTTCTTTTAGTGTAGATGATAATATCATCTATAAGTACTACCAAATTTTTTTCAAGGTAATCCCTAAAGTCTCTATTCATTAAGTCCATAAATATTTCTACATAATTAGTGAGTCTAAATGGAATTAATATGAACTTGTAGTGCCTGAAACTTGTGTGAAAAAATCCTTGGGGATATCCTCCTCGTTCACCTTTACTTTATAGTATCCTGACCAAAGATCCTCTTTAGAAATATACTAGTCTCTATATAGATAAATGGACAAACCATAAATCTGTTGTAGAGGATACTTTTTCTTTAGCATGATCGTGCTGAGCTCACTCTAATTAATGCATAGGTTCACTGACCCATAATTATTTTGGAAAAATAGGTCTGGTGCACCACATAATGAGTCTCTTGGGCGGGCGGCGTTGAGTCCCACTCAGTTGGACATGTTTACGGATATCGTCTTGAGTAGAGAACCGGATACATGTTGCTTTACGGAGGCTGTTTCGGGCAGATTCAACACCCGCGACTACAGGAAGATACTCTAGAGAGAGAGATCCTCAGTGGAAGGGGGACAATTCTTTTGGTGTAAGAAGATTCCGATGAGGATGAATTTATTGGTGTGGAGAGTTATCAACATTGCATTACCAACAAATGAGAATATACAGAGGAAGGGAATATGTTTGGCATCGCGGTGTTTCTGCTATGATTTTCCAAGGACGGAATCGGTGATACATCTTTTCTTCCAGGGACAATGGGCCTCTATTATTTAGTCTTCTTTCTCCAACTCACCAGTTAACGATGGAATGCTTGGGACCTATTCAGAGTTTTTGGCTGCATGGTTCTTGGGAACTCGAGACAAGACTATGGAAAGGTCCATCAGGGCCGTTGTCTTGGTGGCTGTTTGTTGGGTCCTGTGGGAGGCACGCAATCAGGTTAAATTGGTATCTAAAAAGTCTATCTTATCCCTATTGACCAGACTAAGAACTCTCGTTGCAGAGTTGCCGTCCTTGATTAAAGGGGGGAGGGAGTCGGTGGAGGTTTGTAACTTCCTTGGGAAACCTTGCAGACCTCAAAAGAAGCTTGGTTGTTGGATAAAATGGCAGCCACCTAAACTTGGGTTGAAACTCAATATTGATGGTTCTTGTATGGAGGGAGTAATGAGGGGTGGATGCTTGCTGCGAGACTGTTGGGGATCGGTGTACGTTGCCTTTAGTGCTTTTTATGGACCGGGAAATTCCTTGAGGGCAGAGGCTCGAGCCCTTCTCTCAGGCCTTTTGATCTGCAAGGAGAAGGGATTGGCAGTTTCAGAAATTGAATCTGATTCAGAGGTCCTGGTTAAGGCGGTACAAGGAAGGTTTGGGATTCCTTGGGACTTGACTTACATTATTCGAAGGTGCAAGGCAGAATCAAATCATGGAAGGCTTATCCATCATAGCTAGAGAGAAGCTAACTTCGCAGCCGATTTGCTGGCCCGCCAGGGCAGTCAGGAGGATCCTCTTGTGGTTTTTGATATCCTCCTCTCTCTTCCCCTAGAATGTCAGTGTGTGGTTAGAGGGGATGCCCTGGGTCAGCACCATTTTCGTCCCCCTTGAAGGGTTTTATTATTTGTTTCTCATTTTTGTTTAATATTAATAAAAAATAACTTTCAGTCCGTCATTCTATATAGGGTCTTGGATATAGGAAATACTCTGGGTAAAATATTGATTGAGAACATAACCTCACAGATTGGAGGAAGATCAGGAAATTCTTTGGGAAACACATCAGTGAATTACCTTACAATGGGCACGTCTTCAAGAATTATCTTTTCCTTAGTCAAAATAATTTTAGAAATATATGCTTTCTAGTTAGTAAATAATATATATGATTGATATGATGATACCATAGAAGATTCATCCTTGAATTTTTACTTGTATATAACCAGAGGGTGATTTTTGATACCGATAGTGATTTCCTTATATTAACAATTTATATTGGATCAATGCAAGGAAATTTAGTCCATGCCTAGAATAGAATCATATTATAATAAATATAGAATCAAAAGGTTTATTGGGAGGTTTATCCCATAAATATGGATATGGGAGGAGTTATATACCCATAATGAAAAAATCTCCCCATTTATCATTTTCACTGATAACTCTACATACATGCTTTGTGGTGGTGTTTGAATAGTTCTACTAAAATTGCATGATATTAAAGAATTCATATAACCATAGATGATAACCATACTTTTTACTATTTGATTATGGTTCTACTTATTTTCTTCATCCAAAATAGTCTTAGGGATGAAAATTTTCAAAATATTAAACACATAAAAGGGAAATCATTAACATTGAATGTATAACCCATAAATTAAATATATTCATTAATATATGATTTTATAAGTGTTAATTTAAGTTATAAATGATCTATTTCCTAACAAAACATCTTATGAGAATTTTACTCCCTCAATAATGGTTCCTAATGAGCTTGAAAATTTACCAAAGCATATCCCTCGGGAGTGTCAAACTAGCTATGTAGAAAGGCTTGTGGTCAAGAACCAGGTGATGATAAAGTCTATCTTAATGCTCCCTTTCTGAGGTTATTACCCCTAGGTACCTATGTGCGAGAGACACATCCACTTGTTGTATCTATAAATGGATGTATTTTATTGAAAAACACTTACTATATACTTTAAAAAAATTTAGGGATGTTTTCTTATGTTTAGTCTTATCCCTAAGGCTTTTTCTATATTTTTCTAATCCTAATCCCAAAAATAAATAAACTTTCCTATGATACTAAGTATGACAACACTTGTATTTAATAAACTTTATTTTATGATTTATTACCTAAAATAACTCTTAATAAAATCCAAATAGATCATGAAGCCTAGTTTATTTTAGAAATTAGCTATATATAATAACATCTTATAATATAAATACAAATACAAAAACTTAAACTCCATAACATTCCATTATATTCTCTTGATTTTTCTAAAACTACATGGGATAAACTGGGGATGTACATAAGAAAGAAGTGAGATTTAAATCCTAGTAAGGTAATAAACAAAGAATAAAATAAGTTAAAGTAATAAATGTGATCCATGATGCAAATCAAGGTAACATAAGAGGGGTGATCATCATAATCTTGAATAATTAGGCATGCTATAACATGATATAATAAAGGAAACATAGGAATGTGGTGACAACATAAATCATTTCATTTACACAATTCAAGTATAACTTTCAAAAAAACATCACATGGTTGATATATTTCCATAATGAATTATGTTTTCTCTCTAATCCAACACATGAAGTCCCATTATACTGAAACATTATATAATATATTGGAGTGCTATTTGGGAACACCCATCATATTATGTACATGCTCATGTGTGCCACATAGATCATTCATCATAAAGAAATATTTAATCACATTTAATCCCATGATAAAAGATTGTGGGTTATATACATGGAATTACCCAATCAATTAAGTATAATCACATATAGGTTAATACCCTTGAGTGTAAATGGTGATGGGTATTCATAATACAAAAGTTTGGCATGGGCAAATCACAGGATAATTTTTACAACATAATGAGGGTACATTAAGGTTCATGAGAGGGATTAATGATAGAGAAATGGGTATCTAATCTTTTTGAAATAATAAGGTCAATAAGAGTGATGTGTGAGAGAATATCCTAACATGAAAAAAAATGAAAAAAGACATAACATAAAGGAGGTTCTTGAATAATGAGAACAAGGAGATGATCTCTTACCTTGAGAGGGTGATTCCAAAATATTGTGAGGAGACTATTGAGAGCTTGGGGAAACCTTAGGAGGGATTTAGAGAAGTAATGGTAGATTAATGTCATGATACAAGAGTTTTGAGTGAAGATAAATGAGAATTTTCTTAGGTTTATATAGAAAAAGAGAGGATAATTCTTTATTAATTTCCAAACATAGGTTTTGGACTCTATATGATAAATTAATCAAAACCAAAAACCATACCATAGTTTTTGATCATGGTTTATGACAAAGTGAAGTGGTTATAATTATTTTAAATGTTTAAGAACCAAGATCATTAAAATAATTAACCCATTTTTGATGCTGAAGTGAGTCATGTTTATAAATAATTGATTTTAAAACCTTAAAATATAATATAGATTTTTAGGGATTCATTAAGGATTTATAAAATTAATAAAATAACATAAAAAACAAATTATTTTAACGGGGAAATATTTTTTTGGATAACCTTTTTATTATTTATTACATCACTTTTTAGATTTTATGATGTCATAATACATACATTATAATTATTCCTTATTTAATTTTTACCTGAAAATTCGACTGTCTCAGAAAATTATAAAGAATTAAATATTAGATAATTTAGACATTATTATTTCAAAAATAATATTTGATTTACCAAATTAATTCTCTAAATATTATATTTTACACTTTAAAATCAAAAGTCCCCATTTAATGGAAAATATTGGTCTTCTTGATAAAAATAGTTTTCCAACCCTTATAAAAATTATGTTTGATTTCATAAAATTGTATTATAATTTATATTTAATAAATATAATTTTATAATAATATTTTATTAAAATATATTTTATTTGAAAAATTATTAAATTCATAAAAAATAGTGTCTTGATTGAAACTATATATTTACCAAAAATATATTTTTTGTTTCATCATACAAAAATCTATTTTTTATCAAAATATTTATTTAATCATTTAAAAAGTAATATTAAAAGGGTAAAAATATAATCATTATTTTATAAAAATAAAATATATAAATTTATACTACTAGGGTGTAGATACATAACCCTTTATTACACAAGTGAATGCTCTAAGGTTAAGGTGTGCAATGATGATATTTTCATGGGGTAGTTCATCATACATGGTTTGGGTCATGATCTCATTGAGATTTAACTTCTCTAATAAATAGATTCATTCATGATTTTGTTGTTGAATCACCTATTGGTATTGGTCAAGGGATATCCCATTGATGTTATCTCCCTCAGAATCTTTGATAAGTGGAATTCATAGGGTATAATTCTACTGGTTGATGCCATCACTTCTTCCATCGGTGTCAATTAAAATTTAACCTAACCCATAATATGTACTAGTCATATAATAATTTTTCAAAAAATATATAATCAATGGTTATGATGTTTAACTCTATTTTAAAACTTGACAGGTTATAACAGTCCAATGTAGTGCATGTGTTTTCTGTAAATTCATCACTTGATGAGGTATTTAATCATTGAAAAAGATAATTTCATTTATAGAAGTTTGGGTCGTTATAAGAAATATTGAACCCAACTAGAATAATATCAAGTCTTGATGTAGACTATATTGGATTCCAATATAGTCTAATGTCGTTTCACTATAAATTTATAATTAATTTTGTTAGTAAATAAAATAAATGAATTTAATGAAAAAAATTAATGAATGAATTATCCTAAAATACATAAAATAAAAGGATCCAGTATTATGTAATTGAATTTGAGTATTATGCTTGAGAATTTTGTTTCAAATACCCACTATAAATAACTATAACAACACATTAAAATCATTATTTCCAGAATCATTAATGTAAACCCATAAAATGTATTGACCAAATTTATACATGGGATTATGGAATGAAATCTATTCAAATTATCCTTATTGTTTTTTAAAAAAATATTGAAATATTTATCTAACCACACCCCCTATGCTTAAACCATGATTTTACTCAATAATAAATATCAATTTTATCATAGATGATGTTATGTGTTTATAATAATAGATTCATAATTCCCTTGGAAATAAACAAATATAATTTTAATGTTATTTTCTAATTACAAAAATTACAATATTTCAATACACTTCTTCTAAAATAATTTAAATAAATTTATTGTTGGATAATTTAATCCAAAATTCCATAATTAAACATTGAATATATAAATATATTTATATATTATTCCACTTATTATTCTAAAAATAAACTCAATAAATCTTCATTCTCTCATATGGTTGGGAACACACACCACACACTTTTTTAGTTTTTATTTTCAATCAATTTTATGAAAAGAACTTATTTGAGAATGAGTTAAATTTGTATGGATAAAAACCATTCCAATCTACAGACATCACTTAGTACATACAGTAATAATAAATGTATGAATAAAATAGTATAGTTATAGCTCTCAAATAGATTTATATTTAAGCCTAATTCTTAATGATCCATAACTACGAAATTCCAAATTATAGGCACAACTCAATAAAATTTGTGATTTATAAAAAAAATAAATACTTTTTGGATAGATTTAAATTAGAATTAATTTAACTTTTAATCATTTTATTTTATTAAGTACACTTTTTTTACACATAAATCCCTAGATATATAAAACTTACATGGATTTTATATAAATTATAAACTACTGTATAAAATTCCCAAAATAGATTTAGTGTTTAAATTTATCTTTTGAAAATTTTTACTTCCAAAAAATAAATAAATCACTCAATTCAAGGATTAAAAATTAAATTTACTATATAAAATCTTACGAATAAACTTATTCTTCTTTTATTTAATTTCTGAAAATTTTGATTTTGATTTTAGATAATTAGGTTTATCCTAAGAAACATGTCTCCATGTTCAATTTATATATACAATTCAAATGGGTACCCATTCTATATATTTACTCCCCATAATTATTCTATTTTGTATACCTAATTAATATAGAGTGTTGAGGTATAAATTTGTATATAGAAATAATTTTAATACATGAAAGGCAAAGGTAAAGTTATGGTAAGTCAGTTAATTCCTTTATTTGATCAAAATAAACCTCTATAAGTGGGTTTGGATTATTCTATTTAGCTTTGAAAAAGACCCTCTAAGTTTCTAAAAATGATATCAAGTTGTAAAAATAATGGTATTTTATTGAAAGAAACTAAAAAATAAAAAAAATGTTGAAAATAAAAGTAGTAAAGAAGGATCTATGAATTTTTCTTCTTTTAGGTATAACATCCTGGACTGCTAAAAACTAATACCAATAGTTATATTAAATTATTGGTATAGAATACAAGAGTTCCCACAAGATCCAACATCTTAGTAGTATTGGAGGAATAAATACATAAATACATTACATGTAAAAAAATAATATACTGTATGAACATATTGAGAGAAATTAATTATCCCTTCTATCATATAATTGAAAATTAAACATAATTATCTTCAAGGTTTCTTATGGAAATGGAAAAAATAAGGGTGAGATCAGATGCCCATTAAGAATTAGAATATAATTGAAGTTATCATAACATAAAACATGTAATAAGTGATATGAAAATAATAAATAAATAACATAAATCCATAATCAAATGAAACCGAGGGTTTGAAATATCCAAGAAAATAAATTAAAATATGGATAAAAAATAATTGAAATCATACTAATGGAATTCATAATTTTAGCCTTAAAAAAAATGCTATCTAGTACTTTCTCTAAGACACTACTAATTTGAGGGGAGGTATTCACAGAAACCCAACATGTTTTGTCTCATGATACCTATTAATGCCTTGAGGGGATATATAATTTAAGGCCCCACCCATCATAGGATTAAGTCTAATGCATTCATAATAAGAGTAATCTATACCTTTAATATCATTACCCAAGGAAACATTAAGAAAATAAAGACATGGCTATCTGTATAATGAGGAATATAGAAAAAAGTACTTCCCCATTTAATAGAATAATATTGATTTCTAGGATAACATACCTTAATCAACTTAGAAGCTGTGTGGTATCATTAAACTTACAAGTAATAACTTTATCAAATAAATATAGGGGCCATTTTACTTTCAATGTTTTGGGTTATGCATGGAATATAGTAATTGATTTCAATAGTTTCAATTTTTAGAGACCAAGTAAATAGTAGGGGAAATCCTTTCATCATGGTTTATTAATAGCATGTAAATATTCCAAAGTATATCCCTTTGGAGTTTCTAGCCAGATGTACAGTCTTAGGCCCACTCATTGTATATCAGGTTGATGATTGATTCAATGCTAAACCAACCTTTTTTTGGGTGATTTTCCCAAGTTTCATTTATTCTATAGCTACATACACTTTATATTATTTAGATAGGTATTCATTTTCTATTAAATTACAATCAATTCTACTTTACCAAAACATAATATAGGTTTTCCATCATGGAAAAGATTGAGTTTTAGAATGGGTTTGATTACTCTTGAATCAAAATAATATGATAGGGGGATGATAATAATGACATATTAATCCATTAAATTTCACTATTATTATATAAAAAATCTTCTATGGAATTTTATGCACCATAGAAAATAAAATATGTGGTGAATATAACATGAGTCCCAATGAATGAAAATTGAGATGGAAAACCCCATATATGTCTTGGGACAAAATTCAATTAGAAAACCTTAAAATAGAGGGAATGAAATTGATCTTCAGTTTCCATGAATAAATCTATTTCATGATATAACATCTCAAATTTCCTTTATATACACAACATAAAGGAAATTAGGTGCATAATACCAAACATGTCCTAATCTGTGGAATTTGAGACGGAAAACCCTTACCTCATGTCCTAAATTCTATGAACATATGTTAACCTCCTATATAAAAAAATATAATTTAAATAACTTAATTAAAAACCTTAACCATATACATCTTCATTTATAATATTTATATTACTTATTCTCTATATGAATTCTACATATTTTCCAAATCGGGTGTTTATAGTTTTCATTGTTTGCACTAGTTTCATAATAATGATGTTAATATTGATTCTTATTCCAAATTTTATAAATAATAAGTCATTAAATTTACTATTATAGATGTTTTGTAATTATTTATGATGTTTTAAATTCCTTTCATGAGTGTTTTTGTCTTTATCCTCGAATACTAAATCAATAACAAGTATGTTTCTATGATTCTTGATGATCAATGGGTGTTTTATAAATTGATGATTTAAATATTGATATAACATCACAAGAATTAATTAATTTTTACACATTTATATTATATTATGTGAATAATTATGTTCCCATATACATTCATGATATAAATTCATAGTACTGTTCAAGTAAGTGGTCAAACCAATCTAAGCATGAACATAACATGATTAATAAATGATTATCAGGTGATTTAGTTGAGATATCATTAAAATGGTTGAATAATGACATCATTTAATGTTTATTATTATGATATATAATAATTAGTAATGAATTTTAAGAATATGTAATTTATATGAAAATATTTCCCAGTTTGAATAAACGATTATCCTCTAAGTATGCTTGTTTCAAGTGATTGAATTAACGATGATCATTTATTGAAAATATCATTAATATATTCACCAATTCATCATATCATAACAATATTTATATAATAATAATCATATTTACAATTTAATAAAATCTTATGATCTATCCTTGTAAGGTGGTGAAGGAAAAGAAAACATGTTGCGTCGTGGAGGCGGTATCTACACAATGTATGAATGGAAGTTTCATTTTTATTAAGGGAAAGGAAAAGGGTTGTTAGTGTTGATTTACAGAATATTAAAACCTTAGTTATTATATAAATACTAATTTCATCATATAATATTGGGGAAAAAATTTAAAATGGAAAGGTAAAGGGAAATTATATTATAGAGAATATTTAACTTAGGTTGAGAACTTTGGGTTTCTCTTAGAGGATAATTTGTAAAAGAAGAGATTAGGATAATATCTTGTGAATATAAGATTATGAAATTAAAATAGGATTATAGGTGAATTAAATAGGATATATTTTCATGAATAAATTTATTTTTTAGAGTGGTATTGAAGGGTTGGTGAGAGGCCCCTTTTATAAGAGGTGAGAATGACATTTTTTGTAAATACTTCAACTGAATATAAAGGGGGCACATGTAAAAAATTTAAATTGGATAAAAAAAATAAAATTATAGAGTGGATGATGAGATAATGTTGATAATATCTTAACAAATAAATTATAGACATGCTTTTATCATGATTCAATCCCTTTACCCCTTAAATTATTACTTTTACCATTTTAACTTTTACCAGAGTAACTAGTATTTGTCTAATGTAACTATATCTTTATGCCTAAAAATAAAGTTATACATATTATATAATTTAGACATACTTATTATAAATTTTAAATAATTTTTTTGAATAAATTTCTACAAGTATTCTAAATTAATTTTAATATACTACATGTTTGATATATTAAAATATTTTTTTGATAAAAATATTACTTGAGTTCTAAAATATCAATCATAGGTTTTAAAAAAATAATAAATATTTTAGAATTTATAATGTAAATTATATAATATATTTTTTAATGAAAATGGTTTATTAAATTTATAAGTCATACTTATACACTAATAATCATATAAAAGTTGTGGTATTAGTAAAAATGGTATATCACATTATTCACCTAAGTATCCTTTTTTTAGAAAAGCCCGAAAATAAATTTTAATCTAATATATTTTTAAAAAATTTAAAAATTAATTTTATTATGTTAAAATAGTATTATAAAATTTAGAAATTAAACTTATACTAATGAATAAAGACACTTTTGTGTACGCAATGCAAGATAGTTCAGGATATGATGTTTAATTTATACAATAGGGTGTCAAGTTTTAAATCCCTCGTAAATAATTTCATCCTTGACATTTGGTTATATACTAGTTGTTGAAAAAATATGGATATTCCTTCATTATAGATTCTCCAGGATATTAGGTTTTATCTTATGATTTATAATTTCTCTAAAGGACTTTCACCAATAATGTTGTTTGATTTCGCAATACTTTCTTTATAATGTCATAAATCATGATATTCTCTTCATTATAAGACAATTCAAGATCAAATTATATTCCTTCAGATGCATGCACATTCATGTCATGTATTTCATCAATAATGAAACACAAAATACATTGTTTACTTTATGATGGTTAGTAAGTATAACCACTCTCTAAGCTACATCTCCAATTCATTCCAGTATTTTAAAAGGCCCAATTTATCTTGGGATTAACTCCCCCTTTCGCCAAATCTTATAACTATTTTACATAGAGAAAACTTCAATAATACTTAACCCAAAACTTTAAATTTCATGTATTTTCTTCGATTATCAGTATATCTAATTTGACTACCATGACCTGCTTTAATATGATATTTAATAGTCTATGATTTAACAGTCCTCTCCTTTATAAGATCTAGAATTATTAACTTTCTTTCTCTAACTTCTTCCCAACATGTTGAAGTACACCACCTCTTTATATAAAATGCTTCATATGGTTTCATATGGATTCTATTATTGCATAAAAATTCAAAAAAAGGTATATATAAATTACATATACCTTGGAATCCAAGAGAAAATGATCTCAATATGTATTATAATGTCTAGATATCCCTTTAATACTTCCAATTAGTTTGGGAATGATAGGCTGTCCTTAAATGAATCTTAGTGTCGAGATCCCATTGAAGAATTTTATAGAATTTTGATGTAAACCGATGATCATTGTAACATGCTAGTTTAAGGTATTATCTATTTGCATATTTAATAGGGTGTTTTTCTTGTTCAGAAGGTGTCCAATGAGTTCTAGTAGTTTACTATGGGTCCTGTGCTGGGTGCTGGATGCAATATGATTTTATGTCTTGAATAGTAGATTCATGACCAGTTTACCCTTTAATAAACACACACAGACCACACATATGTCAAGATAAAAATAAATTAAACCATATACATCTATCTAAATGATGTATTATCGAAAAGCCAACTATAATAAATATGATCAATACATCCATAATGAATAAAACGTAGAAACATATCAGAGTAACAACAAACCAATAAGTGATAAAAACCAGAACTCAAAGGTAGTAAAAGAACCCAGAACCAAGGTGGAACTAATCCTAACAAATACATAAACCAACTCCACTATTTATGAAAATTACATCAAGGATAAATGCTAGAAATGTAATAAACTAGTCCCTTTTCTGTATCATAGAAAACAACATCTTCATATGAACCAAAGTAGAAATGTAGTTGGTGAGTAATCAAACCCAATATAAAAACTACAAAATTTTTCTAACATTCCACTAAGACCATAAATAGGTTATCCAATAGGATATAAAATATTAAATAAGAATAACAAAGTATTAAATAGTTTTCACAATGTAAATATCTTAGAAGAACAGGTTTTATCAAAACAGTTTAACTAAAACCGTTTCTATTTTAAAAAGTAGAAGTTTTTCATAATTCTTATTTTGGAATAATCATCAATGTTCTCTATCTCCCACACACACCCATTCATACTGACTGACACCACTATGCTCATGAGTAATGGTATTTCCTATACTAAATAGTTTATTGGAATCATATTCCCCCCTATGCATTTCTAGTGGGTACTCAACACCAAGTCTATTTCAATAAGGCCTCATACAATTCAATCATGAACACACACCAATACATTATTTTTTATATTTCACCCACAACCCGTTATTTCTAAAACATGTTTCAAAATCACCATTCATTTAATGTATCTATTTTAATTAATTTAGAAAGTCCATCATGGGTGATACCCACAATTCAATTTCAAAACCCACTAGTAAGTTTTATCAGTAGAGATTTACTTGGGAAACAATATTGAAAAATATAAGATAACTATTTTATAACCCTAAAAGCCTTCAAATTCGAAAAAAAGTGGAAAGAGGAAAAAAACTAGCTCAAGTTCATTAACATGATGTATTATATAAAAATTACATAGATTTACACTCTTCCTTCTATTCCTAAAATAAAATCTAATAAGATCTCATCAAAATCATAAAATTATATAGATCTAGGTATTAAAACACCAATAAATGGATCCATTAAATAAAAAATGAGGAGATTCTTGTTGAGAAGTAAGAATGAGATTCTAAACTTTGATTTCCACCATCGAATTCTTGAATATCCATTGGAATAAAATTCTAGAATTCCAAGATCACTAGAAGTCATATAGACCCTAGAAGTTAAGAGGAAAAGAGGAGAATCGAGTGAGGATTCACACGTACAAAAAGGATTAAAACTGGATATACCCAACCAAATTCAATACATGAATTTAGAATTCACATTGTGAATTGTCTATAAGTCACATACAATGATATTCGCATTACCTCTAGTTTTAATTTTTGAAAAAAACCCATCTCACATCATGAATGTATTTTACATCATAAATTATTTTAGCCACCCCCTAAAAAATACCTTTCACACTTTTGAAGGGAATCATGGAATCTGGCCAGAATTGTTCACATCTTGAATTATTTATTCATGGTGTGAATAATTCATTTTTATATATTATATAAATTCTCATATTTAACCCCCTGAACTCATTGTCTAAGGATTTCTGGGAGTTTTCTATAGGGCCAATTCCAGGTGATGGCTTAAAAATGAGTTTAGACCATAAATAGTTGATTCATGACATGAATCTATTATAGGTAAGAATCCATGAAATAGGTGTATGATGTGAAAATAATCTATGACATGAATAAGATTCATGTTGTGAAATGGTTGATTCGGATTTATAAACAATGGTGATATATTTTTTAGCATACATGAAAACTTGGCCATTCACATTGTAATCCTAGGATTCACAATGTGTAATGATTATATCCAGTAGGTTTTATCACACTGTATGCCTAACCCTTCTATCATTTGATAACATGATCTTATATCGAACCCTAGTTCTCTTATAGGAACTATTTGGTGGTTTTTCTCCTTCCAAATTGCTATGTTTTTTCACCATAATATCTAGCATGGTGGGTTTATTCATATTTTGGTAATCTTTGTTTCTCTCTTAATTTCTCTGAGCTTTGTTAGTAACATTGGGCTGAAGTTTTAGATTATGTAGATCAGTTTATGATTAACATCATTGATTTATAGATTTATTTGTGTGTTTATCTTGTGAAGGCCAGTTCTAGTGTTGTTTCTGGTGTGGTTCTTGAGTTTTTCAAGGCCTCCATTCATTGATCTTGAGTTTCTTTTTTTTCTCTTGGTTTGTGGATCCTATTGTGGGTAGTGTAAAACTCAAGTTTGAAGTATGTG
The DNA here is from genome assembly GCA_963277665.1 of Viscum album. Classification (NCBI taxonomy): domain Eukaryota; kingdom Viridiplantae; phylum Streptophyta; class Magnoliopsida; order Santalales; family Viscaceae; genus Viscum; species Viscum album. The sequence goes on along the minus strand of OY728128.1, from coordinate 1,442,606,613 downwards.
GTTCCATATCTAGTATATGACACTTGAAATATTATTTATCTTTGTTTTATAAATTTTTTTATAAATAAATTTGAATTATTACTAATTGACTAATATGTGTGTGTAAATTTGTTTTTGAGAAAAGATGGTTTCCACCTTATTTTGGTAAAGGAAATGTGTTTTTCAATTCATTATGAAATGTATTGGGAAATGGGTTTTCAAAGATAGTGTTTGATAAAAAAGGATTGTTTTGGAATTTTATAGTGAAATTTATAATCCCTTTTTGAAATTATTTAATAAATGTAGGACATGATAGCGTTGGGTACTTATATGAAGGGTGTAGTATTGGGTCTCATCCATTGATATTGATTCGGGGTTCACATTTTTGAGGAGTTATCTATTAATAAAATGTAGATGAATGTATTTTAGGAGTTGATATGTATTGTTTTGGGTTCACTTTATGGGTGTTCCTATATTCTCTAGGCTCGATTCGTGGGTTCAAGGGACTTGATGTGCACACTAGTCTATGTTTGAGGTACGAGTGGTCTAGTTAGCCTGACCAGTTTTGATACTAGGAATTTTTATCTGATATTCTTTGTGATTTTACTATTTTGGATTTGATATACATATTTTGATAAATGTGAAATGATTTGGAAATAGTTCTATGAAACTGTAGTACCTGGATTCATTCTAAAACCATGGGAAAGGGGAAGTTTTTTCCATGCTTTTGATATAAAACTTGTTTACTGTTTATCATTCCTTTTTTTTGTAAATTATGAATATGGGGATTATTGTACATGGACTTCATATGAAACACTTTGGTGGGATCCTACTAAACCCAATTTATCACACACTCTATACATTCCATCAAGAATGTGTTGACTATATATTGTGTTTTGATGTAGGAAAAGGCATGGCGTTTTAGTGAGGCAGTGAGGTTTTTTTTCACCTAGGTATAGGTAGCTAGGGGTGAGATGGTGAGATGTTTCACACATATCACATGGATTATTTGTTTCCATTTTTAGTTATCCTTTGGGTTGTTGAACATGTACCTTGATATTTTATTTTTGTTTGTATCGCTACCCTACATTTCTTTGTTATGGAATATACCATTCTAGTTGTTCTTTATATTGTTTGTTTCCACTATGAATATGTTCCATGTAACCTATTTTAGGATAGAAAAAATTTATCCCTATGATTGTTTTTCGATTCTCGGGTGCTAGTCACCAACCCAAAGGGATTGGGAATGCCCATCAGGTTAGTGGGGAATCCTTTTGAGTACTGGTTTAGAGGGTATATTGGGTCTATTAATTAAAATTGTAATAAAAGGTTATTTTTCCTCAATATTTCTTATCTAGGGACTTTAGGTATAAAGTGGATCAGATTGTTAGGACTTGAGATATACATAAAGATGAGTTCTTGGATAGGTCTTTTCATGACGAGCCTCAATTCACCATGGGATGTTGGGATGTTTGTCTCATGTGTAGTTTTTTGACTTCAGTATCAATTTTCTATTATATTTTTATGGTTTAAATTGATATTTAGCTATCGTTTGATCATTGCACTCATTTTTTAGAATGAAAAAACGGCCATTAAGACATCTTCCAAGGGTTCCTTAAGAGGGTGTAGTGATAGATGTACCTCAAGGGAATCTTCCTTTGGATAAGAATATTATAGATCATAAGAGTAGTTTATTTCATGGACCAGAATATACCATGATTTAAAAACCCAGCTATTAAAGGGTATCTAGGATCTGGAGGAGACACAAACCGATCACGAGAGTTACAACATGAGAAGCCCCCATCCTTTAAGGGTATTAATGTACCCCAAGAGATAGAGGAGTGGATATAAAAGATCACTTAGGTCTTTGAATTCCTGGACACACCTTAGTATATCAAGGTGAAGTTTGAAACATTTAAGCTTGATAGTCCTTGTAAGAAATGGAGGGATTCTATGGTATAAGAAAAATAGCATGTGGGATTAGACTCAAAGGGTTTGAAGACCATCTTATTTATCAGTTCTATATAGAGTCTCTGATGATAGAGATGTATTTGCAGTTATTATAACAACCAAAATAAGGTCAGATTAAATCATTTTCCTGTCTTATTAATATTCATTAATTATAATTTATGGATATATATTACATCAGTTAGGGGAGGGGGAATAAACAAATTAAAACATACTTAATTGCGCATGAGGAGTCTCGAAATTGAGAAATCCCAAATACTACCATTGTATGATACCACTAGGTTTATCCTAAGGGTCCATTTCATGGATATATAATTATTTTATGAATAAAAGGTAATTTTTCTGTAAAAAATGAAAAAGAATTATTTCTAGCCAAATTGGGTTTTCATGCATTATATGGTTTTATTTGAAATCATGAATTTAAAATTATAGAATTTTAATTTGAAAAAATGAATTTCATTTTTTTCATGACCCATCTCATAGGAGCCTGTATCGTGACTACCCCAAGCTTACCTCTGATAGTCCAGTGGCTGGCGAGTAGCACCGAGTAGGCATATCCAACAAATGGGAGGCATTTTTCTAAGTACCTGTACACACACACAAACATATCCAAGCCTGAAATGATGAAATGTAAAGACACTAAGTAGAAATATTTTGCATTCACTAAGATACCAACTATAGAGCATGAAAGTAGGAAAACCGAAAAGTAAACAGTGCCATAATACAAGACCACCAAAATAAAGAGTCTACAAAAGTGAATGCACAAGTTCCAAAAACTCATTTTTAGAAAAGCCTACCTGAATGGTAGTTGTATGATAGATTTATGAAGTAGTAGAAGAACACCTTGTCTATCTTATCACCCTAAACATCACATAGTCCTAGTCCACCTAGGACTCTATCAAAGCATCAATCGTCTGCAAAAGATATGGCATATGTTGGCAAAGCTCGTGTTGGGGTGAGTAAAACAATACTTAGTATGATGCCCTGAAACAATAAAGGAATACCAATAATAAATAAATAAAGTACACCATAACAAAATACATGAAGTGTACCAGAAATAAAATACAAGAAGTACAGTCAGATCACATAGGTATAAGTCTATAGCATGAAAAGAAGTATTATCAGATGTAGTCCACATAACACCCAATATTAGTAAGACATAGAGTTTCAATAAGAAACATAGTTTCGATAACACATGGAGTTTTGATAACACATGGAGTGTTGATAACACAGGGAGTTTCGATAACACAGGGAGTGTCGATAACACACAGAGTTTCGATAAAACACATAGTTCCAATAACACAAAGAGTATTGATAACACACAGAGTGTCCATAACACACCGAGTGTAGATAACACCTAGAGTTTCGATAGGTCTTGTATCCAACAAATCATGTAGTCACCAAGTCACATAGTCTGAAGATCAAAGCCAGCCATATGATTCCCCTTGCAGTGTTCTTGTTCCAGGAAGTCCTACTCCTCTAGCCAAAAGTTCATATTCCAACTTTCACAAAGACTCACTTAGAATAATTCAAAAGTACCATCTCATCACAAGGGTCCAAAATCCATAATTAACTCGTCAAATGGGAAAAAGGTTTGAAGGTTAAGGATTTTTTTATTAAAAAGGTTTGACATGGGTCTGATCTGACCTAATAGACTCGACCTGACCCGCCAGATTAGACCCGAATTGACAGCTAACCTAAACCTGTCCAGCCAACTCAACCTGGCCTTGTCTAATCCACTTGGCTTGGTCTGCTGGGCTCGTACTGCTGGGCTGGCTGGAATCGGCCCCCTAGGTCACTGAAGATGTCCGACCACCCTGGTCCAGCCCGCTGTATGCGGGCCGATCTGCTCTGCCAGATGCAGCTCGCCCTAGTCGTGCTCCCCTGGTCCACACTCTATGCCGATAGTATGGCCCCCCATGTCGCCCAGTCAATGTAGCACCTCCTCATTTGACATAGTCATCCACTATATCCCCGGTCCCCACTAAGACCCCTGCTGCCATGACTCCATGCGGTCCAACCATGCCACCTATGTGGTCTGGCCACCACCGCCTACTCCCGTGACCACCACTGTAGGTGGATTCGATCTTCTGCTACCACCGTATGCCACCAGGCGCTACCGTACACTACCACCGACACTAGCTCTGGTTCCACAGGTTTCCACCATTGCTCTGCTGCTTCATTTTTCAAAACAGATCCACATATGCGATCCTCAGTTTACTACCTTCACTGCCTTGGGATTTGATCCATCTTGATAGTACTCGAAGGGTCCTATCTTATTTGAAGCCTCCTGAAAAAATTGTTCCATGAACACGAGGTTTCAATGAAGAAGAACTCCAGAAATGGGATATGAAGAACACATAGAATGCCTGAAGATTGGATCTTGGCCTTGTTCATGTCGGCCTTGGTCCGTCCTTGTTAGAAGGTTTAACAAATTACAACAACAGATAATCACAAATATTTATCTCCACATTTAAACCGTGTAACAATTATCCATCCCACAAGAATGGTCGAACCATGAATCAACTTGTTTGGGGGTTGGTCTGCATTCATCGTTTGAATCTAAGAAGGGAAATTAAATCACAAAGATTGAAAAACCTACCTCAAGGTTTGGATTGATCTTTGATGAAGGGAGAAGCTACACCATCATTGTTTATCAATCCATCGAATCCAAGGTTCATCAAACTAGATTCTCTAATCCGTCGATGTTCGTTTGAGGCAGCTCCATCTCCTTACCTCAGAGGATTTGTAATGTTATATCGTAACCCTAGATTCCTAAAAATATTCCATACTTAAAAGAAACCAATGAAATTTCAAATAAAATATTTTTATTAAATATTTTAATGAAGTTTACACCCAAAAACTAACTTCCACCCTTTACCCATTCTAGTCAAGGTTAGGCCCCACCTAAGGTAATATAACTGTTTTAAACACAAAAGTGCCCTTAAATTTCTGATATGTGCACCCATTTAAGAGTTATTCTAGTTTAAAGATAAATCACCCGCACTCTTTATTAAAAACTGAACATTTTTCATTGGTTTTTCCTTGGCACACCGAGCCTCAGAATCTCACACCATCTCATCACCTCATCTCATAATTTTCCCAATTAATTTATATAAATAAAACTAGAGAAAAATACGAGTCATTACATTATCCCTACCTCATGGATTTATGTCTCCAAAAGCCAAAAAAAGGGCTACTCAACAAAAAGGTGAGGGTAATGAGCATGAATATGAGCCTCCCACTCCAAATTGCTCTCATAGAGATTCCCGTGCTACCACCGAACGTGCACCAGAGGAATAAACCACCCACAAAGTATCCTCTCCTATCAATACACGATGTCCTTCGAGTACTCTATAAAAGTATCCCCATCATCATTGTATAACTTTCCCCTATCAATGACTTATGATGGATCATGCACATATATCTTCAGTTGTGACATGTGGAAGACATCATGCACCTGGTGTAACTCTGGGGGTAGATCTAGGTGGTATTCCACTTCTCCAACTCTACTCAAAAACTAAAAAAGGCCGATGTATATTAGAGATAACTTTCCACCCCGAACAAATCTATGCAATCCTCATAAAGGTGATAAGTGAAGGAACACATCGTATCACTATGTAAACTCTAAGGGCCTCTATATACTATAGGAATAAGACTTCTACCAACTCTGTTTAGCCCTCATCTTCTCCTGGATGATCTGCACCTTCTTGGTGGTAGCTCACACCAACTCTGGACCCATGAGTGTCGACTCTCCTCAGTCAGTCCAACAAAGTGGTGACCTACATAGTCACTTGTAGAAGGATTCAATTGGTGAAATAAAAATGGTGGAGTAGTAGCTGATGTTGTATGTAAACTCCACTAGTGTTAGGTGATCCTCCCAACTACGACCAAAGTCTAGGATGCAATCACATAACACATCCTCAAGAACCAGAAAGGTCCTATTTATCTGGCCATCCATCTGGGGATGAAAAGCTATGCTCAAGTGTAACTGAGTCCCAAATTCCTCATGAAATACCTTCCACAACTGGGATGTGAAATGAGCATCAAGATATGAAATGAAAATCTATGGAACTCCGTGAAGCCGTACCATCTCTTGTATATAGAGGCGTCCCAAGATCTCTAATGAACTCTACTTACGAATTGCAAGGAAGTGGGATGACTTAGCGAGTCGGTTAATGATCACCCAGATAGCATCATGTCCCCTGGACGTGAATTGAAAACCCATCACAAATTCCATCAATCTCCCATCCCACTTCCACTCTGGCACCTCAAGTGGTTGGGTCAAGCTTGTTGGATCTTGGTGCTCAACCTTCACTTGTTGACAAGTGAGGCATCTAGAAACAAACTCTGCCACTTTCTTCTTAATCCCCGGCTACCAGAACTGATGTCAGAGGTCCTAGTACATCATCATCACACCTAGATGTACTGCAAAAGTGGATGTGTGGAACTCCTTTATAACCTCCACACGCAATGCCACTGGTACAACAATGCACCCTATGAAAAGAATGACATGCTACCCACCTATCAAATATCTATATGGTGCATGAACTATGGAAAAATAAGCACATTGGGTCTCACAATCAGTATCCCCTAGCTATTCCTACCTAATTCAATGTAATAGTGGAGGGGTGACAATGATTTACTGGAGGTATGCTGCTCCATATCTATCCACAAATTATATCTACAACGAGGCCAACCGCTCTGATACCTCGCTCAAAAATTGTAATCTAGATCTTCTACTGAGAGTTTCTTCCACCATGTTCCCATTCCCAAGAGTATAGACAATATCAAGGTCATAATCCTGGAGGAAGTCTATCCATCATCTCTATTTAAAGTTCTGATCCTTCTGAGAGAAGATATACTTGAGACTCTTGTGGTCAGAGTAGATGGTAAACCACTCGCCCATCAGGTAGTGTCACCACATATTCAATGCGAAGACTACTACCTCTAGCTCAAGATCATGGGTTGTATAGTTATTCCCATGTGGTCTCAACTTCTGTAAACCATAGGCAATCACCACTTTCCCCTGTATCAGGAAACAACCAATCCTAGCCCCTGATGCATTATAGAACACTATGTACCCGACACCCTCCTCTGTAATTCTTAAAATGGGAGCGCTTGTCAACCTCTGCCTCATCTCTTGAAAGAAATGCTATCACTTCTCTGTCCACACAAAGGGCTTCCCCTTCCATTTCAAATATTTAAAGTGTGCTTCTAGTATAGAAAAGTTAGGTACAAAACTCAGATAGTATACAACCAAAATAAGGAAACTCTGTATCTCATTAAAACTATTAGGTGGCTCCCAAGAAGGCACCGTCTCAATATTCTCTAGATCCACTGTAAATCCAACCTCTAAAATGACATGTCTTAGAAATTGGACCTCCCAAATCCATAACTAGCACTTCGAGAGCTTCCAATAATGATGGTGTTATTGAAATTTGTCTAGGACCATCCTCAAGTGTATCACGTGATCCTCCTCGGTTGCCGAGTACACCTGGATGTCATCATTGAATACCACAACAAACCGATCTATGTAAGGATGGAAGATCCTGTTCATGAGTCCCATGAACACTGCTGGGGATTTTTTCATGCCAAACAGCATCACCAAGTACTCATAGTGTCCATACCAACATCTTAAAGTCATATTCATGATGTCCTCATACTGTACTTGAAGCTAGTGATAGCCTAACCCGAGGTTTATCTTAGAGAACCACCTCACTTTATTTAGCTGATCTAAGAGATCATCAATCCTCGGTAGTGGATAATTATTTTTCAAGCTCACATGGTTTAGGAGTTGTAATTCAAAACATAATCTCAAGATCCTGTTTGCCTATTTGGAAAACAAAACTGTGGCTGCCCAGGGTGAAACACTGGGTCTCACGAAGTCTTTCCTCTACAATTCCTCCACATATACCCTAAAATTAAGAATCTCCACTGGAGACATTCGATATACAGGTATCGACATCAGTTCCATTCTAGGGTACAAATTAATGTAGACGTCTACCTGTCTATAGAGAGGTAGTCCGGGGACATCCTCATACTCCGCCACCACTATAGGAAACTGAGGACTCCTTTCATTCACTCCATTGAGGGAGAGGCTATCCAAATGATGGGTAATTGACTACACCCTCTTTTGAGTAGGTCCATCCTATGCCGTATGAATTTACTTTTCACCAAAAAAGGAAAACCTGGTCCCATCACCATGGACACACCGTGCTCTTCACCTAAAATAGTCAATCTGAGCATGGACTGTAGATAACTTGTTCATAACGAGAATTACATTGTAATGCCTTGATGCCACTAACAAGAGATCACAAACAAAACTCTCACCTCCAAGAGTAATGTCACATTATCGGCACCATTGTGTGATCATCGAATCCCCTCCTATAGGAGTCTCTAAGAATAAGGGCTGAGTTAATGGTTACACTGGAATCTTTGAGTCTTGAATACGGGTCGTGGAAAGAAAATAATTTCCAGCACCATTGTCTATAAAAATAGCAGCTAAGGTGTAAAAGAAAAATATATTACCTCTAATTATACCTAGAGAAACGGGGTCGTAAGACTCTATCACCTGTAGCTGAACCCATCCCTGTCCACCAGCTCCCAGAGCCCGTGGTGGACCCCTTGGGGTAGAGGTGATAATATGTAGAACCTATGACCACCTCCGGCTGTATTATCTACTCCTCAACCACATTTTATGCCCTATGTACCACCTTTATCATTCCTCCTTCTATACCTTGGCGGTCCCTTGGCCGTTACCTGATCATTCGTATGGCAGGTTGGTCAATCTGATGTCAGATGTCCTGGATTGCTACACGAGTAAAAGTATCTATCCTTCAGCAAACTTGCTTTGGCCTAAGATACCCACACTACTAATCCCATGTCCTGGTTCATTCCCTATAGTGATTGAACTGTGTGGTTCCCTATATCTTCTATCATCTACATACCCCCGAATACTCAGATTCCAAGTTCCTATAGAAATCTATCCACTAGAAGAGGTTTCTCTATTACCCCAACATATGTAGGGATGCTAAGGGATATCATGGATTACCTGATCTCATGGTGTCAACCCTGATCAAAGGTCTGAGTCCTAAATAACGAGTCTAGAAACATATCTATGGAGTAGTGAGAAAGATTAGTAAACCTAACCGAGTACTCCGCCACAGTATGACTGCCCTGCTATAGACGTAGGAGCTCCTCTATGCATACTAAGTGTAACGTATCTGGGAAGAAATCCTCTCTAGAGATCAACTCAAAGTCTGCCCAAGATATATTTGCCTCATCATGTGTATCAATCACTAAGCTCCACCATCACCCAGTTGATACCTGAAGAGTATTCACGGCTAGGACTGCCATCTGGTCGGCTGGTGTCCTCATGGTGGAAGACACAAGTCACAACCTCCAGCCAATCTCAACTACCTGAGGGTTTGGATCACCCCTAAACCTGTGATTTCTCTACCTCTAGAACTTATGAAACACAATATTCCTGTGTGAATCCTCTACCAATAGTGGTGGGAGTAACTGCTGCTTGACGGGTGGTGGCATTGATAGTAAACCATTCAGAGGTGCTATCTCCGGTGTAAGGAGTATCTCCGGTATAGCCCCCCATATACTGACACCTCATCTCTAGGAGGATCATCCTTATGATCACGTAATGGAATCCTAGATAGCTGTTTGTGAGGATGCATCTTGAAACAGATCAAGATGGTCCACAGTCAATAGAGTATACCTGGTGAGATGAATCACGAAGGACATGAGAACACACCCAAATCCTATATGATTCATGCACCTTTAATTTCCTTTCAAACTTGTTTTCTTGTACAGATTAAAAAAATAAGGTGTCCAGAATCCGGTGTATGGATACATCAGCCTCCATACCAACATTGGATTCCCTAGTCTGAAATACAAACTCAAAACACTTAATATTGTTTCCCCAAACCAACCTCACAGACTCCTAGTACTTTAGTATAATAGACCTCCTCTGATACCAATCTATTTTGACCCATACCAGAGGGTCCCGTGTCATGACTACCCCAAGCCAACCTCTGACAGGACAGGGTATGGCTACCAGCACCGAGTAGGCATATCCCAAAAATGGGAGGCATTTTACTAATTACTTGTGCACATGTACACATCTCCAAGACCGAAATTCTAAAATCTAAAACCAATAAGTAGACAAAGCAAGAATACACTAAGATACAAACCACAGAGTATGACAGTAGGAAAACTAGAAAGTAAACAGGTCAAGAATACAATCCCACCAAAAGAAAGAGTATGCAAAATTGAATTTACAAGTTCCTGAAACTCATCTGCAGAAAACCCTACCTGAAGGGTAGGTGTATGACAGCTGTTTGAAGCCATAGGAGCACACCTTGTCTGTATGATCACCCTAAGAAGCACCTGGTCTTGGCTCACTTAGGACTCCATCAAAGTGTCGATCATTTTCACTAGACAGGACATGTGCGAGAAAATCACGTGTAGGGGTGAGTAAAACAATACCCAGAAAGATACCCCAAAACTATAAGGGAATACCACTAAGAAATACACAAAGTACACCATAAGAAAATTCAAGAAGTATACCATGAAGAAAATACATAAAGTACATTCAACTCACACATGTACAAGTCTATAGCATGAAAATTAGGATTATCTAATGTAGTCCACAGAACACCAAATATTGGTAAGACATAGAGTTTCAATAACACATAGAGTGTTTATAACACATAGAGTGTCAATAACACACATAATGTAAATAACACATGAAGTGCTGATAACACACGGAGTGTGGATAACACATAGAGTGTCGATTACACATGAAGTTTCGATAACATACGGAGTGTCGATAACACACAGAGTGTTGATAATACAAGGAGTGTCGATAACACATGTAGTGTCTATAACACTCAAAGTTTCAATAGGTTATGCAACCACCAGATCATATAGTCACCAAGTCACATAGTCTCAAGATCAAAACTAGCCACAAGATTCTGTTCGTAGGGCGCTTGTTTTGGGAGGACCTACTCCTCATGCCAAATGTCCATATTCAAAATTTTACAAAGTCTCACTTATATTATTTCAAAAGAACTGTCTCTTCGTAAGGATCCCAATACTCGAAACAGATCGTCAAAAGGATACACAATTTGAATGTTATGGATGTCTTACTAAAAAGGTCTGACCCGAGTCCGGTCTATGTTAGTTTCAACCCGCCAGACCTGAACCAACCTGACCCAATCTAGTCCGGTCTGTTGGGCTCAGCCTTCTAGGATGGCTGGACTCGGCCCGTGGGGCCGTTGGTGTGACCCGACCGCCCTGATCCAGCCTTTTGCATGTGGGATGGTTTTCTCCACTGAACGCGACTCACCCTGGATGCAACTCCTAGTCCATGTGGTCTACCTCGACCGCGTGGCTTGCCTCGTATTGCCTGAATACGCGACACCGCTGCATTCAACGTGGTCGATCACTACGTCCTCCGTCCCCAAAGCTGCTCCATGTGGTCCAACCGAGCCACCCGCGTGGTCCTGCCACTGCCCCCCTGCTCCTATGTCCACTACTGTGGGCAACCTCCATCCTCTACCACACCCTCACATGACTGCTGCTGCATGCCACTAGGCGCCGTTGGTGGCTATGGTTTCGTAGGATTCCCCCATTTCTTTGGTGCTTTGTTTTTCAAAAAGGAGGCAATCCATGATCCTCAGGTCGCGACCTTCACTTCCTTTAGGTTTAATTCATATTTCTAGTTCTCTAAGGGTCCGATCTTATTCAGAGCCTCCCAAGAAAATGGCGTCATGACAATGAGGGTCCAATGATGAAGAAAGAAAAAAACAGGGATAGAAATAACATATAGAATACCCGAATAATGAATATTGGCCTTGTTTGTTTTGGCATTGATCCATACTTGTTAGAATATTTAGCAAAGAACAATAATAGATAATCATAAATATATATCTCCCCCTTTAAACCCCACAATAATTATCCATCCCGCAAGAACAGTCAAACCGCAGATCAACCTGTTCATGAGTTGGTCCGCATTCGCCATTTGAATCTAAGAAGGTAAAATAAATCAAAAAGATATCAAACAACCTACCCAAATGTTTGGATCGATCATTGGTTAAGGGAGAAGATACATCGTCATTGTTCGTTGATCAGTCAAATCCGAGGTTTGTCGATCTTGATTCACTAATCCGTCAACGTTCGTTGGAGGAAGCTCCATCTTCTTAACTAAGAGGATTTCTAGGGTTATGTTATAACCCAGGATTCCTAACGATAGGACATACTTAAAAGAAACCAATGGAACATCAAATAAATTTTTTATTAAATATTTTAATGACTTTTACATCCAAAAAATAACTTCCACCATCACCCACGCCGACCAAGGTTAGGCCCTGCCTTGGGTAATGTCACTATTTTGAACGTAATGGTGCCCTCCGATTTTTGAACTAGGCACCCATTTAAGAGTTATTCTAGTTTAAATAAAAATTGCCTGTGCACTTTATTAAAAACTAAACATTTTCCATTGGTTTTCCCCGGGAACACTGGGCCTCAGAATTCACGCCGTTCCAATACTTGGTCTTGGAATTTTTATAATTAATTTATAAAAATAAAATCAGAGAAAAATCAGAGTCATTAAATTTTTTTAATTCATCATGAAAAAATTAACTTTGGATTAATTCTTAATAATTTTTTAAAATATTTATTTTTCAATGAATAAAGAAAAATATGATTTCTTATTGAAAACTTTATTATATTTTCAGGTATTTACAAATTAAAATTCTATTTTTGATTAGTTTTAAATTTAATTAATTACTTTTGAATAAAAATAATCCAATTATAGTCTTTGGAATGAATTTTATGCTTGAATCTAAAAAGGTTTTTATACTTAAAATGAATTTATTTAGAAAATTTCTCTTCACTGTGTTTTTTGGTTTTAAATTTATATAAAATTTTGCAACTTATAGAAATTTATTCTTAAAAATGGATTTCATATTTAGAATAACGAGACCCAAATTTTTTAAACATGTCCCTTTTATTTTTGGTCACTATGAATAGCAACCTTAGTAAATTTTTATCACCACAGTGATGTTAAATCAGGTAATTTAGGTTAAAGTTAATTTTATAAGGATGAACAAATTTCCCTAACACTTACCTTTGACCTATTGGATGAGTGTAGTTTGGCCATTTATATCCACTTTTAAAAAATATGGAAACTTGATGCAATATTTATTTGATTTTTTCCTTTATAATATTTATTTAACAGATAAAGTAAAAATGTCAATTTATTGATTTTATTATCTAAAATATTTTTTAATAGAGATAAAAAAACTTATGTTCGATTATAAATGTTTTTTTGAATGATAAATTAATTTTTTATCATGTTTATTTATTTCTAATTTTTAGTGGTTAAATACATACCTTAAATGCTTACACAACACCAAAATAGTATTTATTCAATTAATAGAAAATTAAGATAAATGATTTTAAAATGAGTAAAAGTAAAATAACTTGACTGAATTATTTTGTTCTAAATTTTTTTAGATAAATATAAAATGTTATGTATGTGTTATAGGATTATATTCAATTTCATTTTTTTCATGTTATTTTCAAATTCAAATTAGATGAATTTTTCAAAAAATAGAATTAATGATATTTTATAATAGATAATATTTAATTAAAGAATTTATTTTTTAAAAAAATTCTATATTAGTCCAAGTTATTGGGATATTGTTAAAAATATAAATCATGCTCCATTTATGTGATAATTTATATTTTATAGTAACTATCTTAGCCCTTAAATAGTAAAAAACCTTATTATCATGGAAATCCTCAAAAGTGTTAAAGAGGGGTTGATACCAAAAGATAAGGGTGAAAATATCACCTAAAAGTTTACAAATATTATTGTATGATAATAAATAATAATCATCATATCTAAAAATACAACATTTTGGAGCCTTTTTTCCATGAGAAACAATGTATATTAATTTAATAATTTAGGAAATTCAAAGAGTTCTCCTCCCCTCTCTTATAAAAGGGAACATCATCTTATCATTTATTAATAATTAAAAAACTTTTTATTTGGACAATAACTACTCAAATACCTTAATTAAATCCATATTAATTTCATATAGGACTTTTTTTATCATAAAACCAACCTAATAAAGCATTTGGTGTAAAACATATGAGGTTGTAGGAAGAATAAGTACAGTTCCTAACAAAACATTTTAATTTTATTTATTCTCCTACCTCCTTCAAATATTTTAAAAAAATAATGAGATAATAACAAAAGTATATTATATATAATTATATGTTTTATACTAATGGAATAACCTATATCTATATCCTCTTTAGTTAAATTGGAAATGAAACCATTATTCATGTGTACGATAGACCACCGCTTTACGAACTGATGTAATTCATTTTCTGTCACCACATATCACAACAGTTTATGATGATGGATTTAATGTATATATATGATATTAATGACATATTTATCATTATATAAAATTGATTTATCATATATTTTTTTACCTTTAAATTAATTAAAAAAAGATAACATTGTTCATGTGTACATGTGGATTACCAACTCCATGGAATGATGTGATTTGTTTTTCATTACCATATCATGTTGCTAGTGTATATAAGTGTATTTAAAGAAATAATATAGTATTTATAATATAATTATATTTATATAAATCTATAATAATATATACCTTCTTTCCATAATTATTGTTGAAAAATTGAAATGTTACTCAAACATACGTACGACCCACTATCTCAATGATTGTAACAAAGTTCATTTATCAAAACCATATTTCATGGTTAGTTTTAAAAGAATAATTTATTTATAGAAATTATAATTATTTCATGAATATTAGTATATATTTTAGTAAATAATGACCAATTTGACCATAGTCAACCTAGTGAAGTCATTTTGGACATATGATCTGAAAATCATCAAAACATCCAATGTGAACTTAATTTATTAAGTAATTGAATATAACATGGTATTAAATAAAACAAAAGGAATAACGAACTTGAAAAAGGTTCTTAAAAAAAATTAACATACATATATTATTCAAGAAGATAAATGACATACATGATGAGTCAGACTCAAGGTAATGGAAACTTTAATTTAAAACCTTATTTTAAAATGTTATAAAGATTTATTCTCTAGATGTTTTTATTATATGTAAATATTATTAAATATCCTTTTTATATATATTTATATAGACATGTATGAATTATAAATCACATTTTATGTCACTTTTTTACTTTCTTTAAAATGTTTTTAAAATAAATAGTTTTATATATTTTATATAAAACTTTTTGAAAAAAATATAAAATAAATTTTCTATTTTAACATATATGGAATCAATGGTTTCTCCTTCCGTCTTTACCATTATTTTATTTTTGGATTCCTTTGAAAAATTTCTTATTTTCTTAAAATAGAAAATCTATTTCCTTTTATTTTTGATATTCTCAAAAAGTGTTTTAAATGGAATGTATATTTAAATATCTGTAAATTTTTACTTATGGGTGAAAAGGAAACTTTTATGAGTTTAATGATGTAAATGAATGATTTTATGTGTTATGATTATGTTATGGTTAATTAGAATTGTTTGTCATTATGGGTTGTTCAATTATCAACCAAGTATGGGTGGTTCTATTATAAAATAAGGATGGATGGTTCCATTGTAAAATAATGTTGGATGGTTCCATTATAATCCAATTATGGGTGGGTCCATGATAATCCTCTAATGAATTGGGTAATAATTATGTTGGAATTTAGTCATATTAGTTATTCCACTTATAAGAGTGACTGTAAGAGTGATATGTTAATAATGTACCAAGTGACCTACATGATTTATCTATTATTTATATGGGGTTTTATGAGTATAATTGGGTATCCCAAGGTAATATAATTAGGGTATATTCAGAGGAAAGTTTATGATACTTCTTAAGGGTGAAATGTAAAACTTTTTTGAAAAAGTTTTCATAAGTATCTCATGATTTTAAAGGAACCTTTATGATGTTAATTTTTTTCCTTTAAGAATTATTATGAAATGTTTTAAGAAAATATTTTAGAAATAAATTTGTTTTCTTGGGTAATAAAATGTTAATTTTGAGCCCAAATCTTATTTTTGAAAATGGGAAAAAAATTATAAGTATTCATGAATTAAAAAGTTTATTTCTTCAATTTTGTATGTTCCACACTATTTTTTTTGTTCTCATACAATGTTTTAATTTTTTTCACATGGTTTTAAGGATAATTAGGGACAAGGATGAGGTAAAGATTAAATTTTTTATGATATATCAAGAAAATAAATCTTGTTATATCATTAAAATTTTATTTTACAAGAAAATAGATACTAAGTTGAAGTGTCCACTTTGTGATGTCATATTTATTTATGTAAGGGTGATGGAATAATATTATAAAACTCTAAACCATAAAGATCCTAAAATTTATAGAATGAATTATTGACTTAAAACTCAAGATTATGTTATGTTCAAGGCTAGGTCCTTGTATTTGGTATCATAATAAAGTTATAGATAACATTATATTTTTAGGTCTATGTTAATATAATACCCTTGAAAAGTCATAATTTATTCTTAAGTTTAAATGATATAAAATTTAATGATTAATATGTTTATTCATATAATATGTCTGTTTAGAATGGTTTTACATAGAGAAAAAAGTGGATATGAAGTAGGAATACATCATGAGAAAAATATCCTTCCGAATAAGTAGCCAGAAATGGTTGTAATTGGATTTTAGTAGTTTTTACGGTGATGGATCACTTGATGTAGGCTATAAATGATGGTGGAATCCGTGTTAGAGAGTGACCATATTTTCTATATAGAAAAATGTTAATTGTTAAACATTTCATGAGACATAACCCTTCATATTTAGATATAAATTTAGGTATAGTGGTATCTGAGGGATGGATCAATGCTCTAGAAAATATATTTGAAGTCATGGGGTGTTATGAACATCAAAAGGTAACTATTTCAATTTATGGTTTAGAATATGGATTTTATCAGTGGTAGTGTTTTTTTAATATTACCAGAGATTATTTTTATCTGGATAACATGAAATTTGACACATTTATAAATATTTTCCTCAATAAATATATCTATATGTTTTATTGAATTAGTATAGAAAAAAAATCATGGAATTGAGGTAGAAAGATGAAGGTTCCGTAGTTGAATATGATGAAACCTTTAACATATTGACCAGGTACACAATGAATTTTATTCAGGAACTTTAGTAAAATTAATAGATTTAAATCAGGATTGAAACCAAGTATACTAAGATATTTGGATCCTTGAGAATTTAAAATTTGTGAGAAATTTTTTTGTTGTGCTGGGAGAGTTTGGATATATTTTTTCTGAAAATTATGTTCCTCAAGATGAAAAAATAAGAAATATTCTAGATAAAATGAAATGGGGAAGCATCCATCAATGAAATCCAAATTCAAGAAAATTAAGTTTTTAGTTTGTGATAGGTGTGGTAAAAACCTCCCTGGGGAATGTTTTTAAATGTAAAATAATTTATTCTTATACGGTAAGTTTGGGAATATGTCTTGTGATTACAAAGAGAAGGATCTTAGTAGTGATAAGACCAATTCTGATATATATGAAGTGATATTTTTTAATTGAAATGAGATGGGGAATTATTCTAATGTGTGCCCAATGATAGTTAGGCATGGTTTAAATCATTAATATTGAATTAAAAAAAGTGGTGGAAAAATCATTTGACACAATTATTGTTAATGTTTGGCTATTTAATTAAGTGGTGATAAGTATGTGATTTTTTTTTTCAAATTATGGAAATTACCTATTTAACTCTGGGTTATCAAATTCCATTATTTTTGATAAGTATTCAATTAAAATGGGAATATAACCTCATGGAAGAAAGATATAAATTTTGGTAAAAAATCTGGGCACAGATATTAAAGTAACAAATATTTATAGGAATCTTTATATTATTATTAGTGGGATGGTATTTCTTAAAAATATTATCGAACTTCCCATAGTATAGTTTAATATTATTTTGGGTACAGATTGGATTTAATTTTATAATGCTAAGATATAATACAGTTCTATAATGGTTTTATACAATGATTTCATATCTTTGATCGCTTACCAAGAAGATGAGAAATTTTTTAGAGATGGAAGTGAAGGTTACTTAGCTCAAGTTGTTGAAAAGAAATAAATTGTTGATAATTGTGATGTCCCAATAGTAAATTCATATTTGGATGTATTTTATAATGATTTATTTGTTTTATTCATGATAATTAGGATAATTTTACCATTGAATTAGTGGATTATTATAATCCTATTTAAAAATACCCTTATCGAATGGATTAAATAGAACTTTTAGAATTGAAAAAGCAACTGAAAAAGTTACTAGATAAAGGTTTCATTCTTCCTATAACTTCACCATGGTGTGATCCAATTTTATTTTTTAAAGATAATGAAAATTAAATGAAGATTTTCATTGATTATATAACTTTAAATAACATCCCTATTATGAATAGGTATCCTTTAACTTATATCAACAATTTTTTGATCAACTTCAGGGTGTAAAATGTTTTTCAAATATGGATATCAAGTCTTGTTACCATAAGTTGAAGGTGAAGGGGAAATATATTCCAAGGACAACATTTTGGACTATATACATGATTTATAAGTTTGAAGTTATTCCCTTTGGGGTATCTAATGCACCAGTTTCATTCATGGATCTTATGAATAGAGTATTCCATGACTATTTAGAAAAATGTGTGGTTGTGTTTATTAATGATATATTGGTTTATCAAAAAATTCATGATAATTGTAAAAGACACCTAAAGATTATTTTATAAACCTTAAAATAAAATAAACTATATGGAAGATTTAGTAAGTGTGAATTTTGGTTTCAAAAAATTTCTTTCCTCGAGCATATTATTTGTAATGATGAAAAAATTATTAACCTTGATAAAAATAAAGTTGTTGAAGAATGGAAAATACTTACAAATGTCACTGATATTAGAGGTTTTATTGGATTATCAGGTTACTATCAGAGTTTTTTTGAAAAATTTTCTCAGTTATCTATCCCACTGACTAAGTTAACTCTAAAATGAGTTAAATTCATCTGGCCAAAATAACGTGAAGATTATTTTCAAGAACTAAAGATAATATTATTGAATACATTAGTTTTGTCACTTACCTATAGAAAATTTTGTTTTTTTCATTTAGAGTGTTGGTTTATTAAATAGACTTGATTTTATTTAGATGAAAAATGACCATGTAATTGATTATTCTTTATTTATTTTGGAAACCTAGGAGTTAAATTATCCTAGACATGATCAAAAATTATCTTCTACGGTTTTTTTCTTTTGATAATTAAAGGGAAATATTTATAAGGAGTAAATTGTAAAATATATACTGATTATAAAAGTTATAAGTATATATTCACTCAGAAAAAGTTGAAAAAGAGGTAGAGAATGTATATAAAACTTATTCAGGATTATTACTACATGATTAAACACCATATTGAAAATTAAAACAAAGTATTCAATGATTTAAGTTGGAAAAATAATACTATATTAACCATGTTACATTTGTAGCATAGCCATTTGGTAAATGGTTTTCTTATTTTTGGTTTTGAAATTTTACATATAAGAAAATACTCTATTTTCTTTTAGGTTTCAGTACAATAATCTCTATCATAATTAATTATGAAAGATCAAAAATAGAATCATATTTTACAAGAAATGTTAGAATCTTTTAATAAGGGTATGTTTTTAGAGTTTAATGTTCATGAATAAGGTGTTATAGAATTTGTAAAATGATTATGTGTTCCTTTTCATTACCTACTGAAGAGATAATTTTTGAGTGAAGCTTGTAGTTCCCTATTTTGCATTCATCCGGGAAAAGCTAAGATGTACAGAGACCTTTTAGAGTATCACTAGTTTAATGAAATGAAAAGATATATTTCTAACTTTACCATGAAGTGTTAACATTTTCAACAGGTTAAAGTAGAATATGAATTACCAAATGCGATACTTTAGCCTTTACCAATACTTGAGTGGAAATAGGAAAACATATCCATTGATTTTATGGTGGTATCACTTAAGAAATATTGAGGTAATAATAAATTTCTTGTTATTGTTGATCGATTAACTAAATCTACTCATTTGATTCCCATTCAAGATATTATGTCATTAGATCATATTTCTCGACTATATCTCAAGGTGATAGTTAGGCTACATGGAGTTCCTCTCTCCATTGAATCTGACCATGATCCAGGATAGCTTCTAATTTTTGTAAAGGACATCAGAAGTCATTAGTTACTAAATTAAATTTTATCATAACTTTTTATCCTCATTTGGATGGACAATCCAAGTGAAAAATTCAAACCTTATAAGACATGATAAGTTTTTGTTTAATGGATTACCAAGGAACTTATGATAAACATATTTAATTGGTTTAGTTATCTTAAAAAACATTTTTCATTACATAATAAAAATAGAACATTTTGAGGCATTATATGGAAAGAAGAGTCAAACTCTAGTTTTTTAGGATGAAGTAGGTGGAATAATTTTTTTGGTGCAAGAGTTTTTAGAGGAAATGGCTGAGAAGGGGAAGATGATTCAACAACATATGACGATGAATCATAGTAGGAAGAAAAGTATGTTGATAACTGAAGTAAAGTTATTTCTTTCGAGGTAATTGATTATGTTTTTATTAAAGTATATCCATGGAAAAGTGATAAGTTTTTTGGTAAAAAGGGTAAACTAAGTCCATAGTTAATTAGACCATATAAAATCATGTAGAGAATATTATTAGTTTCCTACCAAGTGTATTTTTCTTTGTTTTTATCATAGTTACATAACGTATTTCATCTTTCTATGTTATGGAAATATGTGTCGGATTTATCTCATGTTTTGGGCTTTGAAATAGTTCAGTTGGAAGAGAACCTTTCTTATGAGGACTAAATATCTCAGATTATTGACCATATAGAGAAATTATTATGGAATAAGTTAATTAACCAAGTGTAGTTTTTTTAAAAAACACATATGGTTGAATAATAAACATAGGAATCTAAAAATTCTATGAGGGAAAAATATCCCCACTTGGTCAAGTAAAGAATAAAATTGCGAGGATGTAATTTATAAAAGGGGAAAGAATGTAACAACTCAGGTAAGTTAATTATAAATAATTTTCATTTCTTATTAATATAAATTAATTATATTTAATGGAGTTATAATTATTGTAATAATATTAGGTAATTTTCTAGTTAAAAGTGAAAAAATCTTTACTTCACGAAAAATTCGATTTTCATGTATTATATTGTTTAATTTAAAAAACCAATTTTAAAATTATAGAATTTTAATTTTAAAAAATTTATTTAATTTTTTAATTCACCATTCCAAATTTAACTTAGGAATAATTTTTGATTATTTTTTAAAAAGATTTATTTTTCAATGAATAGGGAAAAATATTTATTTTTATTGAAAACTTTATATTCTTTTCAAGAATTTAAAAAGTAAAATTCTAATTTGGATTAGTTTTAAAATTTAATTAGTTCCATTTTAAAAAAACTAATCCAATTATATTCTTTGGAATGATATTTATACTTGTTTTTTTATAATTTTTTTAAACTTAAAAGGAATTTATCTGAAAAACTATTTTCATCACATTTTGTGGGTTTAGATTTCAATTAAATTATTCCACTTCTAGAAATTTAATCTCAAAAAATAGATTTCATATTTTAAATCAGGAGGATAAAATTTGGTAAATAGGTCCCTTTTATCTTTGGTAATTAGGAATAATAGCCTTATAATTTTTTGGTCAATATAGTAAGGGTAAATTGGGTAATTAAGGATAAAAATAATTTGATAAAGACTAAAAAAGACCATAAAACATGAAGCTATCTAATTGTGTGATTGGAAGTCATCCATGTATATCCATGTTTTAAATAAATGTAATATTAGTGCCATATGTATTTAATTATTAGCTTTATAATATTTATGTTATTGATAAAGTCAAAAATGGAACTTTATTTCTTTTATTATCTATAAAATTATGTGAAAAGGGAAACACTTGTTTTATTTAAAAAATATTTATTGAAATAAAAATTATTATTCATTACAATAGTTTATTTATAATTTTTAGTGACAAAATAATTTACTTATATTCTTACAGAATGATGAAATATTATTTATTCAATTAATGTAAAAATAAAATAAATGATTTTAAATAGAATAAAAGTAATATAAATTGAATGAATTATTGTATTACACAAATTTTTTAGATAAATAAAACATGTTAGGTATGTGTTAATGAATTATATTTGATTTTATTTTCTTTCATGTTTTTTTCAAATTCAAATTAAATGAATAGTTCCAAAAATGAAATTAATGATATTTTATAATAAATAATATTTATTAAATTAAATAAATATTTAAAAAATTATATATTCAACCAATTTATTTGAATATGTTTCAAAATTTATTCTATTCCACATTTATGGGCCAATTATCCTTTTATAGTAACTGTCTTGACCCTTAAAGAGTAAAAAACCTTTTTATTAAGGTAATCATCAAAAGTGCTAATGGGGGGTTAAAGCCAAAATATAAGGGTGAAAAAATCTACTAAACTTTTAAAAAACTAATTTGATGAGACTATTTCAACTAATAATCATCTTATATTCTATATTTATTATTTTGGATCTATTTTCCCATGAGAAATAATTTATACTAATTTAATACTTTAAAAAATTCCTAGAGAACCCCACCCCTCTGTTGCAAAAGGACATCTACTCTTCTCTTTTTGTGATAATTCAAAATTTTTTTTGGCACAATAATTCCTTCCCAAATATATTATTTACATACCTACCCATGTCCTAGAGTTTTTTATATATCAGAAAACATAGGAATGATTGTGGTGTAAACCATAAGAGGTTGTGTGAGGAAGAGGTATAATTATAATCATGTGCTTTCATTTTATTTATTCTTATAAGTCTATAAAATATTCTCAAAACATGCTGAAATAATAGTAACTATATATTTAATACACTGATATGTTTTCAGATTAATTTCATAACCTATATCCATTCCCAATTCCATTATATGGGAAACAAAACCATCATTCGTGTGTACCACGAACTACCACCTCATGAACCGATTTAATTTGTTATCCCGAACCACCTCCATTGATATTTATGAAGGTTTATTTAATATATATATATATATGATATTTATAAAATATTAATCATTATTTAAAAGTAATATATCATAATTTTTCATTCCTTCCCATTCATTGAAAAATGATAACGTCGTTCGTGCATATGTGTGGATTACCACCTCCATGAAGCGATGTGATTCTTTTTTAATTTGTAATTCACATGGATGGTATAAATAAGTCTTTTTAAATAAATAATATGTTATTTAAAATATAATGTTAATTTTTTAAAGATAAATTAATACTTACATTCTTTCCATAATTATCATTGAAAAATAGAAACATTACTCATGTGTACATATGACCTACCATCACCATGATTGTAACATAGTTCATTTTTCATAACCATATTTCATGGTTAGTTATAAAAGTAAAATTTTTAAATAATAATTATAATTATTTCATAATTATTTTTTTATATATGATGAAATAAGGATCTATTTGACAAAATTCAACCTACCGAAGTCATTTTGGACATATGAGCTGAATATCAACAAAATGTCCGATGTGAACTTAATTGATTAAGTGATTGAATATAACATGATATTTAAAAAAAATAAAATGAATAATTAACATGAAAAATATTCTTAAGAAATTAAATGATTAAATTAATTCTATTATTCAGGATGATAAAGAACGTACGTGTTGAGTCAGATTCGAGGTAATAGACACTTTACACTAAAACTATGTTTTAAAATGTTTTAAATATTTATTCACTAAATAATTTTCTTACAGGTCCATATTATCAATGATAATTTTTAGAATTATTTATATAGAAGTTAATTAATTATAAAGGAAAATAAATGTCACTTTTTACTTTATTTCGATGGTTTTGAAAATGAATCTTTTCACATATTTTATTCTATTTTAACACATACGATGAAAATGATTTTTCCTATAGCCATAACTATTATTTTATGTTTTTATTTCATTAAAATATTTCTTGTTTTCTTCAAATAAAAACCCTCTTTACTTTTTTTAGATATTTTTAAAAGGGGTTTTAAATGGAATGGATATTTCAGTATCTATAAATGTTTTATTATGGGTGCAATGAATATTTTTATAATTTTAATAATAAAAAATGAAATAATTTATTTGTTATGATTATTTTTTGGTTCATGGGAATTATTTATTATGATATGTTGTTCCATTATAAACCAATGATGAGTGGTTCTATTATAAAACATTGGGAGGTGGTTTCATTATAAACTAAGGACGGGTGATTCCATGATAACCCTATAACACATTGGTTAATTTTTTTTGTAAGTATAATATATTAGTTTTTCAAATTGTAAGAGTGATATTAAAATTATTTATAAATTAACATACATGATTTATCTATGCTTTATATGGGTTTTTTTCTGAAAATATTATGATTTCACAGGGTATGAAAATGAGTTTATGTTTAAAGGAAAGTTTATGCTAGTTCGTAAAGTTGAAATATATAATTTTGTTTTAAAATGTTTTCATATGTTTTTCATGATTCCAAAGAAAAATTTATGAGTTTTAATTTTTTCCTTTAATATTTATTATAAAATGATTTATGAAAATATTTGGGATAAATTTGATTTCTTTTTTAAGAAAATTGTAAATTTTTTCCAAAATTTTATTTTTGAAATAGGTAAATTTCATTATAAGTATTCATGAACTAATGAGTTTATTTCTTCTTTTTTATATGTCCCATGTTTATATTTTTATTATCATTTCACATTATAAAAAGTTTTTTGTTGGTATTTAAGGATGATTATGGGCAAGGATGAAATAAATATGCAAATTGTGGTGATATTTCATGAATATAAAAAATGCTACATCATAAAAATTTTGTTTTGAGGAAAAAATGGATGCAAAGTTGAAGTGTCCACATTGTGATGTAATATTTATTAATGTAAGGGCAATGGTCTAATTATCTAAAAATATAAACCGTAAAGATCCTAAAATTTAAAAACAATTATTTTTTTGACATAAAACTCAAGATTATGTATTTTTTAAGGTGTGGTCCTTATAGTTTCTACCTTTGTAACTGGGAAAATACTTGATTTCAGAGGACACAAACTGTTTTGTGGTGTTGGTTCATTTTACTTTATAGGTGGTGATAAATGATCTTCTGATAACTCAGAATACCTCCAATTATTGCGACCATAAATCTGATGAATAATACACATGTTTAATATTTACACTAATCATGAAACATTTGTAAATGGCATGATAGATGAAATGGATATGAAGGGAAATATTAAATTCGTTAGTTCCTCTCTTCCCCTCTGTGTTAGTTTTAGTTGCATGCTGGGAGAGAAGACGAAGTGACAAGAAAATATCTTGGGTGGTGGAGGTGGTTATTAGTAGTGAAATCCTATAAACCATCAGTAGAATCTTGTTGTGTAACAATAACTTTTTATCAGTATAGAAAGGTAAGGTACACCAAACATTCTTGTCCTCCACCTATAATTTTTTTCCATGTTTTTGGCCATCAAGCCCATCTGCAAAGGTTTTACCAAGATAAGTAAATTCCTATTATCGACAAGTATCTTGAACTTTAGAGTCCCCTATGGTGCTATTTGTTTCTTCAAAGTTCATAGGGATCTAGTCATAGGCTTTAGGAGTTAAGTATATTCAAAAAGTAGATGCATTTCTAATGGAGGTTGGCGTAGACCCAATGATAGTGAGAGGTACCATATTTGTTTCATATACTATAAAAATGATCTATTTGATACAGGTGACTCACAATTGTTTATATATACATTTTTACAATAGATATCATGTCCTTTGTAATGGATTTGGAAACACCTCCTTGAAAGAGAAAGGAGAAAGGGTTTTTTTTAACATGTTCTCTATCAATATATGATACGAAGTTAGTCTAGTATTTCCTTGTTCTCAATATTGATATGTTCTCTATCATAATTGGGATGGATTTTCTTATTGTGAATCATGTTGAGATTGATTATTATCATAATAATTCTTCATTCTCTACCACCGACGGGAGTCCTTAGGTGTTTTAGGGAGAGTGAGATTTGAGGCCCATTCATGCAAGTTTCATTCCCAAAACTTAAGAGTATAATTTCCCTCATTGAAGTCGATCCTAATGATTCATCCTATTTAGTTTATATTCTATTGGTTTCTATGGGATTCCTCATTGTTTTCACAGATGACATATCTGATTTCCATATTGAAAGGCTAGAAGAATTCACAATTAATTTGGTGCGGGGTGCACAACTGATTTCTATAAACTCTTACTGTATGGCCCAAACAGAGTTAAAAGGTCTCAAGTTCCAATTGGATTACTGAATGAAAAATGGGGTTTCACCCTAGTGTTTCACCATGGTCATCCCCTGTAATCTTTTCCAAGAATGTTTCTTATTCACTTTTTTTTCAGGGAATATTTAAAGTTGAAAAAGGTGACTGTTAATAATAAGTGTCCATTTACACATGTGGATGAATTGTATGACTAATTAAGGGGGGTGAAGTGGTTTTTTACAATCAATAATTAGTTAGGTTATCATTAGTTCAGGGTTCATGAGTATGATATTCTAAAGACCACTCTCTGGAGAATGTTTGGCCGTTATAAATATCTTGTGATTCCTTTTAGTTAGACTAACACCACTATAATTTTTGTGGATTTAAGAATCTGAGTATTATATTATCATCTTGACACCTTTTTCGTGGTGTTTATGGATGATATCTTGATTTAATTTTTAATCTATGAATGGTAATGAGAACCACATGAATTTGGTTTTGGAAATATTGAGGACTATATACTTCATAAGAAACTATCAATATGTAATTCCTAGATCCAAAAAGTGAATTTGTTGGGGGCATGTGATTTTTGAACATGGATATTTAGTTGAGCCTGAAAAGGTGGAACATGTCTTGTCATTGGAATAAAAACAGATCATCATTGTGATATATAGCTTCCTAGGTTTGGCTGGTTACTATTGTCAGTTCTTCAAGGACTTCTCAATGTTGGAATCACCTTTGATCGAGATTACTAAGAAAGGGGGGAAATTAAATTTGGACACTAAGTGTTTTGATTATTTTGATGAATTGAAATATCTTCTAACATAATCTATTATTTTGATCTTTCCTGTTACCGGTAAAGGGTATGTGGTATACTTCAATGCTTCTGGTGTTGGTCTGGGTTATGTGCTTATTCAAGATAATCAATTTGTGTCCTATAGATCTCATTATCTTTGGGTGAATGAGAATAATTACCCTATAATGATTTTTACATTACCATAGTTATTCATGCAATTTTGTGCTGATAGCACTAGATTTTTATGGATAGGTTCATGGTCTTTTCTAAACTTAATAGCTTGAGCTATATCTTTCTAAAAAATACTTGGATCTCATATAGATGCAGAGGGTGAAATATGATAACCCATATATTTAATACACATTAATAAATGATTTATTACATAGTATTACACTTAATACAATATTTTATATTGATAATTCTAGTGTATTTTGTAATTAGGTACATTACATAACAATTTACAATAGGAAAACAACAACTTTATTGAAAACTTTCTTAACATGCTCGCACTTAAAACTGAATGGGATAAGCTGGGAACACAAATAAAAAATAGGTGATCTGTAAAGCCCAGTAAGGAAATAAACATATAATGATGTGATAAATTTAATACAATTGGAATATCAATGGGGAATAAAATTAGTGATAATCAAAAACACGAACAATAATACATGATATAACATGATAACATTGGAAATATTGAAACATCTTAGAACACTACATCATAAACATAGGTCAAGGATAAATACTAAGAAGTCATGATTAAAAAATTCCCAAAAATAAATCAGGTTCACTCCCTATACCAACATTATGTATCATGATACTAAACATTACACAATGCATTGGAGCACTATATAATTCCATGCACTGGTCACTTTCATTTCATTCTCAGGATTAAGTGTGCCATATAGATCATACAACATAGATTCATTCATCATCATATTTTATTCCACAATAAAGGTGTATGGAATAAATACATGTAAGTACCAAGTAAATTAATTATAAGTTTTTAAATGTGAACACCCTTGAGAGTAAATGGGTATGGTATTCACTACATGATTATTTTGATCTGAAAAATCGTGGTGAAACTTCAGCCACATAACAACGTCACTTAAAAATTAATAAAATGGGTTCATGAGTGGGAAATATGTATATAATCATTTTTATAAGAAGTCTATATTAATAGGGACATGTAAATACATATCATAACATTGGTAATTTTAAATATATGACACAAGATAGTAAATAGACTTGAAAAAAGAAGAGAAGGCTAGGATCCCTTACAGGAGTGTGTGACTCCAAATGCATGGGAGGGGATACTTGAGAGCTTTGGGGATAATTGGGAGGACTATAGAGAGGGAATGGAAGAGTAAGGATGTGCTCCAAGGATTTTGAGTGAAGATAAACGGGATGCTAGGTGGGTTTATATAGGAAAAGAGTGGGGATTTTCTTAATATTTCCCAAACTTAGGTTTTGGAATCTATATAATAAAATAACAAAAAAATATAAACCTTACACTATTATTTAACAATGGTTTCTACCAAATGGGAGTGTTTTTTAGTATTTTATAAGGATAAGGGCTGAAATTAATTAAACAATACCCTTGCTTATGTAGAGGCGAGTCATACTCTTTATGAAATGATTTTAAAACCTTAAAAATATATTAATGGGTTTAGAGGATTCATAAAGGATTTATAAAATTAATAAAATAAAATAAAATAAAATGATTTTAAATAAAAAAAGTATATTTGGTCTTTGATACCCTTTATCGTATTTATTACCTAATGTTTTGGTCATTATGATGTCATAATAAAAAATTGTACATTTATACGGTATTTAATTTTTACCTAAAAATTCGAGTGTCCTAGAAAAATATAAAATTTTTACAATTGGATAATTTAAATATTATTATTAAAAAATTAATATTCATTTTATCTAAATATTTTTCTAAATATTTTTATTTTTAAATTTAAAATAATAATAGACATTTATTGAGAAATCTTGGGTTTTTTGACAATAGCAATTTTTGAACCCTTATAAAAATTACATTTAACTTAATAGAAATTATATAAATATTTATATTTAATAAAAAATATTTAATAATAAAATTTTACTAAAATATTATTTATTCTAAAAATCCATTAATTCCTAAAAATAAGTGCCTTGATTGAATTTGAAAATTACCTGAATATACGATTTTTTGTTTTATTGAATAAAAATAAAAACCTTTTATAAAGTAACAATAATAGGATGAAAATATATTCATTATTATATAAAAAATAATATATATACTAATATTTATAGGGTATTGATACATACCCCTATAATACATCATAAATCACCCTAAGGGTAAGGTGCACAATGGTGATATTTTCCCAGGATGGTTTGAAAAACATAGTTTGGGCTGTGATCTCGATAGTCTTGAACTTATCCCATAAATGGTTTCGATCATGCTTAAGTTATTAGATATAAACTTGTTTTTTTCAAGGGAAAATCCCAGTGATGCTATCTCCCTCAAAAGAATCAATAAATGGGATTTATATGGCATAATCCTACAAGTTGAGTCCATCACTTCCTTTGTCTATGTCAATTATTTTTGTTAGAACCCTATATTTATTCAAATCATGCGATTAATGTTCAAAGACTATATTTTCAAAGGTAAATATTATTAATGTTATTTTAAATCTATTGGGATATAATAAAACCAAATAAGTTAATTTTTTTTTTCAATAAACATATTACACAATAATACAATTAATTAAATCAAAAGTGGAATTTTATTTATAAGAGTTGGGGCGTTACAATATTATCCCCTTAAGAAAATTTTTCCTTGAAATTTTCATTTCCCATAATAAAACAGATTAGGGTTACTCTATTTCATCACCTCTTCTGGATCCCATGTTGCTTCCTCAAACTTTTGGTTTCCCCACATCACTTTAACAAGGTGAATTTTCTTATTCCGTAGAACTTTGTCTCTATGGTTTAAGATCTTTACCATATACTCCTCATTTGAGAGATCATTCTCTAATGAATCCACCTCTAGATTTAGTACTCTTTAGGGTTCTAATATTTACCTCCTCAATATGGATTCATGGAATACATCATGTACTTGAGATAGGTGAGGTGGAAGTGCTAGTTAATAGGCAATTGTTCCAATGCGATCAAGGATCTCAAAGGGATTGAGGTATCTTTGGAGAAGATTTAACTTCTTCCAAAATCTCTACAATTTCTTCCTTGGGGATATGAGTAGGAATACCATGTCTCCAAAATAAAACTCTAGGTATCATTAATGATTGTCAGGACAAATCTTCTGTCGACTCTGAGCATCCTTGATGTGCTGCTGAATGGTCTTATCATTTTCCACCATTTCCTTGACCATTTTAGGACCTAATAGTTTACATTTCCAAAATTCATCCTAGAATGAAGGTGTTTTGCAACTATTCCCATAAAGGGATTCATATATATCCATTTAGATTCTCAAGTTGAAAACATTTTTGTATGAGAACTCAACTAGATGCAGATGTTATCCCCATCCTCATTTAAAGTAAATAAAGCATGCTCTCAACTTGTCTTCCAGTGTCTAAATAGTCCACTTAGACTAGACATCAGTTTGAGGATGATAGTTCATACATAAGTTCATCTCAGCATTTAGATAATTTTGGATACTTTTCTAGAACATAGAGGTAAATATCATATTTCTACCAGATACAATATATAGTGGTAATATAGTAAGCCTCACCACTTATTATATGTATATCTATGCTAGTTGGTCAAGTGATAAGTCCTCTCAAAATGTGATAAAGTGAGATATATTTGTAATACCATCCACAATGACCCATATATAATTGTTTCCACTGGATGTATTTAGAATTATGATGACAAAGTCCATGGTGATGTTTTCTCATTTCCATGTTGGTATGGCTAATGGTTGTATCATCCCCTTAGAATTTTTTATTTTTAGCTTTCACTTTCTGAAATACTAGAAACGTTTATGTATATTTAGTGATCTCCTTCTTAATATCGTCTCAATAATAGTTTTCTCAGAGATCTTGACACATATTTGTGCTCTCTGGGTGAATAGATAAGGTTGATTCATGTGCATCATTCCAAATATCTCTATTTATCTCTTGATTAGATGTACACATATCCATGACCCAAATCTTACAACTACTTCATTAACATTTAACTATGATGATTTCACCCTTTCTTATAGTTTATACTTTCTTATGAATTCCAACATCATCTCTTTGAGCATCCTTCATCCTCTTAAAATGGGATGACTGATAAATCATTTGTGAAATGATTGATGATGTTCCTTCCTTTATTATTCCCACATCCATTCTTTCCAAATCTCAAAATATTATATCTCTATCAGTTTTCATCAATGATAAAATTTCCACATCCTTTATACTTAGAACATATTCCACTTTATTATATTTCCCATGATGATAGTGGATTGAGTATTCATATTCCTTGATCAACTATAACCATCTTCATTGGTTCATATTCATCTCTTTCTATGTGAATATATACTTGGGAATTTTGTGATTTGTATATATTTTACACTTCTCCAAAAATATATATTGCCACCATATTTTCAAAGTGAAGATTACTACATCCAACTCAAGATTATGTTTTGGGTAGTTCTGTTTGTAAACATTCAACTATCATGAAGCATTGGATATGAATTTGTAATTTTGTATTAACACACAACCTAATACCTTCTTTAAAGCATCACTAAATACCATAAAAAGTTCTCCACTTGTGGTTAGTGTGGACACATGGGCTATGATAAGCCTAATTTTCTAATCCATGGATCTTTCTTCACATTCATCATTCTAAGAAAAATTGACTCCCTTCTGAGTTATCTTGTTAAGAGGGTTTAAAAATAGTGAGAAATTTCTCATAAATCAATGATAATACCCAAATAATCCAAGGAAACTATATATATCTATAATAGATTTTGGCCTTGTACATCCTTTAACTTCTTATGTCTTTTAAGGGTCCATAAATATCCTATTTATTTTGATGATATTCTCCAATAACGAGACTTCATTCAACCAGAACTCACATTTGATGTACTTAGCATAGAGCTTCTCCTTTCTTAGGGTCTTTAGCACAATGTTCAGATTCTCCTCATGCTCATCTTTAATTTTTTGGGTATATTAGAATATCATCTATAAGGACTACCACAAATTTGTTTATGTAATCTATAAGTACTCTATTCATCAACTCCATTAAGATTACTAGATCATTAGTGAGTCAGAATGGAATTACTATGAACTCATAGTGCCTGTACCTTGTACAAAAAGTAGTCTTGGGGAAATACTACTTCTCCAACCTAACATGGTTATACCCTGAACACAAATATACCTTGGATAAGTATTATGATCCATGTAGATGATTTAAAAATTCATCAATACATGGAAGATGATACTTGTTATTTATCATGATATTGTTGATATCACTATAATCAATTCAAAGGCGCATTGAACCGTCCTTCTAGAAGTCTTATGATACTTGTTATTTATTAATAAAGAGGAATGGTGCACCCCATGGGGAAGCAATTTGGCATATGAACTTTTTATCTAGATTCTCTAATAGTTGTTTCTTCATCTCCTCAAGTTTTGAAATAGACATTATATATGGATTCTTGGATAATGGAAACACCCCAAGTATAAGATTTATTCAAAATTCAACCTCTTATCTAGAAGGAAGACTATAAATTTCATTGGGAAACACATAAATGTATTCAATCACAATGGGAATGTATTCAAGGATTCTTCTTTCCTTAGAATCAATCATTTGAGCTTGATATGCTTTCTATTAGGGAAATAATATCCATGATTATGATGTTAGTGCTAAATAAGATTCATACTCCTTATTTAACTTGTACATAATTGGTGGAAAATTCATGATAAGTAGAGTGATTTACTTGTCATGGAAATTTATGTTGGTTGTATATAGGGAAAGACGATCCATACCCAAAATTTCATTGAATTCCACAAAAGGGAGTATTACAAGGTTGGTTCAGAAGTTCAAACCAAAATTTTTGCTAGGGGATGAGTTATATACTTGGGATGAAATAATTTTCCCATTTTCTGTTTTCACCGACAACTATGCTTCCATGATTTTTAGTGATGTTTGAAAAGTTCTACTAAACTTTAATGATATGAAAGAATTCATAGAACCATAATCAAAAAGTAAATTTTTTATTCTTGAATGAATAACTAGCATAACTATCACCACTTCATTGTTAGGATCCACCTTGGTTGTTGTGATGCCAAAAACCCACCTTTTCTACCTTGGAGGTTGATTGTTATCTCAGAAAACCCTTGGCTTAGTTAATTTGGTTGAAATGTTCCTTGGTTCCTTGCAGTTGAAGCAATGAACAATGCGCTTAAGGTTGACTAGAATATTCCTTTCCTCCATCACATTAGTGGGTTTCTACCATTGGAAATCTCTAGCCAAATTTCCTTCCTTTCCACACCTAAAGTATTTCCTCAACCCCTTAGGAAATTTCCGAGGATCTTCTTTCTGCACCTTTGAGAAGTGAGATATTGAAATTTCTTGGCACTGTTATATTTTTACATCATACCACCATAATTTAAATCCACTTTACACTTCTTATCCCTGTGATACCATTGAGATTCGATGATATTATTTTAGACTTGGAGGGAACATTAGAAAATTTATTTATAGCTATCAATGTCTTTGATCACTCAGTCATTTCGTAGACTAGGTTTTGGCCCACAAAAGAAGAGGCCAACCTTGCATTTGGGGTTAACAACAAAGACAGAGTCATATCATGCAAGTATTATGAAATTTTTCTCACACGCTCTGATAGATTCATCATCTTTAAGCTTGAGGGAAAGGAAATCCCTTTTCATTTTATGTTTGAGAGTTAGAGGAAAATATTTATCAAAAAACATTTTTTGAAATTTCTTCCACCCCATTGCTTTAATATCTTAATCAGGTTTTTTTTGATCAATGTCCACCACTGATCAGATTCTCCCTCTATAAGATAAACAACCAGTAGAACCTTCTCTTTCTCGGAACATTGAAGGATGGAGAAGATATTCTCAATGGACTTAATTAATTGTTCTGTGATTAGTTGATCAAATGGTCAATTGAAAGTAGGTGGCCTTTGTCACATAAAGGTCTCAATTATAGGTTGTTCTCTATTAGGGGGATTTGGATGCTTCTACTGATCTTGGTTTCTACTAAGAACTTTATTCAAAAGAGAGAGTATCATCATCAAGTTCATGATTCCTGCTCCCATCAGGTTGGGAATATCGTTGGGGCAGTCACCATATTGCCCTTAGCATTAGTTTTTTAACCGATTACTCATATTTCTGACCATTGGATAGAATAAAAGGAATATTAGGGATGGTTATTTTTAAACTATTAAACACATTAAAGGGGAATCCAATGAAATTAAAGGGATAACTTATAAATAAAATTTATTTCTTAACTTATAAATTTCTAGGCTTCAATCAATGTTATCCATAATCTATTTCCTAACATATTTTATTATGCATATTTTTTTCCATTAATAATGGTTTGTAGTGAGATTATGAATTTACCAAATCATATCCCCCTAGGAGTGTCAAAATAGGTGTGCAACAAGGCATGTTGTCATGCACCAGTTCATGGTCGAGTCTAGATCAACGTGGTGTTTTTAGGTTTTACCCATATGTACAACTATTCCAAATCCAAATCCACTTATAGTATCTAGAAATGGATTTATTTTCTTGATGAAACACTTACTCTATACTTAAAAAAATTTAGAGATGTTATCTTACAGTTAGTTTTATCCCTAACGATTTCTAGAGTTTTATAACCCTAATAAAAAATAACTAAACTTTTCCTTTGATACCAACTATGAAAACTGATATATTTATGATAAATTAATACACAATTTATTATATAGGTTTACACTTAATACAACCTAAAAGATAGATAAGGCTAGTTTATTTGGGAATTAGGTACATTAAATAAAAATTTAAAATAGGGAAAACAACATCTTTATTGAAAACTTATGTATCATGCTCGCACTTGAAACTGCATGGGCTAACCTGTGGACATACATAAGAAAGGGGTGATCTATAAATCCCAATAAGGGAATAAATAAGGAATAATGTAATACATGTTATAAAATAGGCATATAAATGGGGAATAAATGGAGTGATAATAATAAACATGAACATTAAGACACGATATAACATGATAACATTGTAAATGTGGAAACATCTTAAAACACTGCATCATAATCATATATCAAGGCTATCTACCAAGAAATCATGATGGAAAAATTAAAATAAAGGAATTAATTCCACTCAATATCCCAACATGACATATCATGAGACTAAATATTACCCATTGAATTGGAGCACTATATAATTTCAGGTGGACCTTCCACTTTCATTTCATTCTCATGCTTAAGTGTGACACATAGAGAATACAACATGGATTCATTCATCATAATATTTTATTCCATGATTAAGTTGTGTGAAATAAATACATGTAATTACCAAGAAAAATTATTATAAGTTTATAAAGGTAAACACCCTTGATAGTAAGTGGGTGTGGTTTTTACTATCTGATTGTTTTGTTACAAAAAATTATGGTGAAATTTTGACATCATAATGACATCACTTAAGAAATCATAAAAAGGGTTTATGAGAGATAAATGGTTATCTAATCATTTGAAAATAAAATTTATTTTAATAGGGACATGTAAATACATATCCTAGCTATATGAATTGGAAATAGAAGGCATAAGATAAGAAAGAAACTTGAATAAATAATAGAAGGTGAGGATCCCTTACTTGAGTTTGTGACTCAAAATGCTTGGGAGGGGCTTCTTAAGAGCTTGAGGGTACCTCAGGAGGACTATAGAGAGGGGAGGGTAGAGTAAGGAAATGATAAAATTATTTTGAGTTAATATAAATGGAATCTTGTGTGGGTTTACATAAGAAAAGAGTGGGGATTTCTTTAATATTTCTCAAACATAGGTTTTGGAATCTATATAATAAAATAACCAAAACCACAAATCTTAACATGGTTTCCACAAAATGGGAGTGGTTTGTATTACCTTTTAATTTAAAGTTATGAACTTAATAAAATTAAACCCTTTCATTTATGGAGGTGAGTTATACTCTTAGAAAAATGATTTTAAAACCTTAAAATATATTAATGTTTCTAGAGGATTAATAAAGGCTTTATAAAATAAATAAAATAAATATAAAATCACACTATTTTAAATGGAAAATATATATTTGGTCATGTATACCCTTTATATTATTTATTACATCAATTTTGGGTCATTATGATATCATAATATACATCATATATTTATACGATATTAATTTTTTACACAAAAATTTAGTTGTCTCGAAAAATTATGAAAAATTCATTGTTGGATAATTTCAAATTTCTGATTCCAAAAATAATATTAATTTTATATAAATAATTTTCTAAATATGTGTATTTCAAATTTTAAATAAGAATCAATATTTATTGAGAAATGATGATTTTTTTGACTATAATAGTTTTCAAACCCTTATAAAAATTACATTTGATTTTATAAAAATTATATGATCATTTATATTTAATAAAACTTATTTAATAATAAAATTTTATTAAAATTTTATTTATTCAAAAAATCCATTAATTCATGAAAGTAAGTTCCTTTATTGAATTTGAACATTACCTGAAAATGCAATTTTTGTTTTATTCGGTAAAAATCAAAATCATTTATAAATTAAAAATAATAAGATGAAAATATTTTAATTATTCTATAAAAAATAATGTACATACTCATATTTCTAGGGTATTTATACATATCCCTTTAATACAACAAAAAATTACCTAAGGTTAAGGTGCACGACCGTGATACATTCATGGGGTGGTTTGATGAAGATAGTTTGGGACTTGGTCTCAATAAGCTTGAACTTCTCCTGTAAATGGTTTCGATCATGATTAAGTTGTTGGATATCAACCTATGCTTGTTAAAGGGATAATAATAGTGATTATATATCCCTCATAAACTCTGATAAATGGTCTTCATAGGGTATGATCCTACTAATTGAATCCATCACTTCCTTTTTCTATGTCAATTGGATTTGCTAAAACCCTATATTTATACTAATAATGTGATCATTGTTCAATGGATATATTTTCAATAGTATAGATGCTTAATGTGATTTTAAATTTGATAGTATATAATAAAACCAAATAAGTTCCTAAAATTTCTATAACCATATTACATAATAAAACATTTAATTAAATCAAAAGAAGAATTTTATTTATAAATTTTCAGGTCATTACATGAAATATCTTTAGACATTCAACTTTGAAATCACATACACCTTAAGGAAGGAGAATAACTTAATAGAACCTCTTAGTAGGAATGCTCCACCACATTCCCTCTTGGAATGAAATTAGGAGTGAAACCTGATGGGGATTTTTCTCAACTGCATCTAGATGTATAATAGGATGATTTAAGTATGGTCCTGAATAGTATTCTATTACCATCATATCTCCTTGAGTATATACAATAGGGTTATTAGTAGTATGATGAGTTCAGGGGAATCATGGAAACCTTTTATAGCCGAGGGACTATTTTTGGTTGACCTCTCCCTTATGATGGTGTTCTTTACTTCAAGGATCAGTTTGTTATACCATCATCTATGAGGAATTTAATCTTTCATGATTTCATAGTTCTTAATTGGACATTCAACTTGGTAATATGAAGATGTATTATGATATGAGATGGTGTTTTTTGGTCATTGGATATGAATAATGACATTTTTGATTATGTGTCCCATGGTTACACCTACCAACAGATAAAGGCAGGGCATCTTAAGCCTTAAGGCATACTCCAACCTCTTTTGGTGCTATTTTAGAAATGGAATAATGTGTCCATGAATGTTAAAGGTATAATATATTTTGATTTATAAGAGGATATTTTTCAGTTTTAAAGGGTGTATGAGGAGTTCAAGGTGCTTTTTTTGTAGGACCTATGCTTGGCGCAGACTGCAAAATGAGTTCACATAGTGAATAGTTGATTCACGACGTAAATATTTTGTAGAGAGGAATCCATGAAATAATTTCATGATGTGAATGATATTCACATCATGATTTGGATTCTTGGTATTATTAAACTAAGGTGAATCCTATTTTGGTGTACATGAAAACTAGGATATTCATGTCACGACCCGTCCTCAGGGCCCGTGCCGTGACTACTCCAAGCCCACCTTCTATAAGCTAGGGGATGGTGACTAGCACCAAAGACATAAATCCCGATAACAGGGAAGACATTGTATTTATAAAAGTAAACAAAACACCATATAGTACAAGCAGAAGTAAACCACTAAGTACAAAAGAAAGTGCTAAAAAGTAAATGGGCCAGAATACAAACCCAACTGAAAGTACAACTACAACTGAACAAAAGTACAACAGAAGAAGACAACAGCTGGAAGAAAGGAAGCAGCTCCTGGGTCATCGTCCTCTATTCCTACCTGAAGGGTTGGTACAGATTGTGTAGCTCCTGGATCGTCCACCACGGATCCTACCTGAAGGGTAGGTACAGATAGCCTCCACAACGCTCTCGCCCGTCAACCTCCTCTGAGTGTCGTCTCACCATGAAGTCCACCTCTGGATACTAACTCGTCGTGTGGTCCACCTCCGGGTACCGTCCAGTCCTCGAACACTCGGCCTCTGCCAGCACTGCCCATCGTCTGCAACCAACACAATGAGGTGCGGGCATAGCCCGTGCAGGGGTGAGTATACGATACTCAGTAGGGACCTCGAGACCCTCAATTTCTCACTAAAACCAACAAGGATAACCACAAAGAAGATCTCAAAAGATAACCTGTACTTAGGTATATGCCCATACATATACCTAAGTTATCAAATAACCCATATCAATCATGAGGAAACATAAAGGTTATGAAATCAACGGATAACCACTAACCAGGTATATGCCCATACATATACATAAGTTATCAAGTGACCCATCTCAATCATGAGGTAAACACAAAGGTCATAGTCTCAGCTCAAACCAGGATTTTCATTATTGAAACCGTAACTACAGAAGAGCCCCATCTCTGGAGTGTACATTGGTCCTGTCACGACTCTGAGGTACTGCTCACTAACCTAAGACTACTGAGGTACTCCTCCTGTCGAGTACTGTGGGTCAGCCACCCAAACACAGTAGTGCTTCCCACCTCGGTATGCCACCCAAACACAGTAGTGCACACCCCCTAATAGCCTGCATAGGTACTCTCCGGACGAGTACCACGAGTCTGCACTGTCACATAGGTAGTGATCCGTCCACCATGGGTCTGCACCCAAAGAAAGTAGTGCTCCGTCCACTGGGCTAGTCGACTCACTCCAAGTCGAGTCGGTCAAGAAGTCGTCAGGTCTCAGTCGGCTACACGGTCTCCGTACTCCGCACACTCGTCTTTGGGAGGGTCCGCTCCATGAGCTACATGTCGATACTCCAAGTATCTCAAGTCCCATGAAGAAGTATCTCAAAGGACCGCCTCATTATAGGGGTCTCAACGCAACAGACGGCGCGTCAATTGGACGCCCGGTCTGTGAGTTATTAGCCTTTTCGTCCCAGGGGCCCGGTTGGTTTCGTGTGCGAACCAACCCAGCCGTATCTCAACTGTACCCTGAAATCTCATAGGTTATACTCATAGGGACCGTTTCTCAACGTTATTACCAATGCCACTGACGGTTCGTCTAACGGACGTCCAATCTGAAAGTTATCATCTTTTCCGTTCGAGGGGCCCGGTTGGATTTCGGGTACAATCCAACCCGGCCACTATCCAACTGCAACCAAAACTCAGGAGAAGTATGCCAAAAGCTCCGTCTCATCAAGAGGAATCCAAAAAAGTCGATGGCACATCAATCGGACATCCGGAGCTCAAGATATAAGCATTTCTGCTCCGAGGGCCCGGTTGGTTTCGTATCTGAACCAACCTGGCCGAACCCCAAGTTCTCCGAAACCTTGAGTGTAATATATCGAAACGACCGTCTCGATCCAAGGATTGCATCACATCTGACGGTGCATCGATCAGAGGTCTTCAACCCATGATATGGGCAAAAGACCGATGGAGGTTCGGTAAAAGGGGGGTTCGGGCCCGGTCCGACCCGGCCCGGCCCGATTCCCTCTGGGTCGGCCCGAACCTGGCGACTCGTCTCGGGTCCGGGTCCGGCATGACTGGGCGCGGCCTGGACCGGCTAGTGCGGCCTGGCCTCGTGGCCCAGTCTGGCGGACCGACTAGGGCAGTCGACCCGGCGCGCCGGCGCCAGCAAAGCGGCTCGACCATTTGGCCGAGCGGATGGGGGGGGGGGGGGGGCTGCCCCCCCGTTTTGTAACCGTGACACCATTATGGGACCGCTCATGATGGCCAGCCGTGGGTTTCGAACCCCCGACTCCTCTTCTGTCCGGCCTGCCCCCTCCGGCCGGCCAGCTGTTGCCGCCACGGGACCGGCAAGGGCCGGTCCCCCTGCTCCGACGCCGGCGGCCCGGAACCGGGCGCCGGTTCCCCTGCTCCGCCACGGCCCGGAACCGGCCGTGGCCTTGGTCCGTCCGGCACGGCGCGATGGCGCCGTTCCCCTCCACTGTGGCCCTACTCTGGCCGCGGGGCTTTTGTGGTTCTCCGGCGCGACGCGACGACGCCACGTCTTTGGTTCGTCTTCAACGGCACGGCGTGACGGCGCTGCGCTTCTTCCCCTTTCCTTAATAATTCCCACGCGCTGCTTCGGCACCACATTGCTTTGTTCGGGCCACAACTATATCAAATAACCAAAAAGGGGAGGAGAGTCGGTCGTGTTCGTGGGATCCGACCTCCTCCCGTTATTACGATAACAGGCGGCCCCAAAAAGATGATAAACCAACGATGAAGTAATCAGGAACAAACAAAATAATAATTAAACCCCTACATCCTCTTAAATAAAAAGAATCATACCAAAATTTCCAACCTGCAAAATAAAACAGTCGCGGATCAACTTATTGATGAGTTGATCCGGGTTCTTTGTTTTAGAAGGAACAACCAAGGGAATAATTCCATGCTCAAATTAATCCCCCTACCTCGTCGAAATCGTTGAGCGAGGATTCCTTGCGGAAAAACATGTCGCGGAAGAAGGCGTCGTGGAAGGAGCGTCACGGAAGAAGCGTCGCGGATGAAGCATCACTGATTTCTGAGGATCCGGCATTCTTCGCGTTCTTCGAGTTCTTCCCATTCTTCACGAGGAAGAGAAGATCTTCAAGAGCCTGAGTGAAATATCCTAGCCTCTCAACCCCACCCCTAATAAAAATAAGAGTTTTCTTATTTTTATTCCACAAGCCTTGCGTTTTAAAATTCAAAAACGAAAGATACAGTTAAGTGAATTTAATTACAAAGCTTAAACCACTACATTAATGAGGCATTTCTTAACCAAAATAAACGCACGGTTTGACTTCATTAATAGGGGGTGCGGGTGCGTTACTTAAGAAGAAAAGAAACGGTGGCTCGTGTGGGTCCACCTTACAAAATATCTTACCAAGTGGGTAGGATATTGTGGGTCCCACATCATCCACTTAACATAGGTTAAGCGACTTAAATAAAATAAATTGGTCACACCATTTTATTTTATTCATTTACTTAACCTGAAAATTTAAAAACCACACCCGAGCAAATACAACTCCGGAAAAGGTGTTTTTAAGAAATTACCGGCGCTACGATTCCATCGGTGCCCTCGGAATTCGATTCCGAGCACCGGTTCAAAAGTTATAAAAACCCGCTCGTTCGTTCACTGAACGTACCCGAGCCTAACTTTGGAAATTAATTCTGGGCACACTGGGCCTCGGAATCAGGCGCCGTCAGAAACTGCGTTCTTGTAAAATCCCAAAGAAAATTTAGAAAAAATTTCCCTTGAATTTTATGGGTCTTTACATTACTTCCACCTCAGGTATTTACATCCTCGTAAAGCTTTAACACAGACTTGGGATACAAAAGCGGTATTGAGCACGCATCTGAGCCTTCCGCTCCCATGTGCTTACCTTGAGGTTCCTGTACTGCCAAACAAAGTGCACCCGAGGAATCGACCGTCCTCGTAGGATCCGCTCCTGTCGATCCTCGATCACCACTAAAACCTCTGTGAAAGTCACCCCATCACCATCGTCCATCTCCCCATGGTCGATGATATGCGAAGGGTCGAGCACGTATCACCTCAGTTGAGATATGTGGAAATCATCGTGCAGCAGGTGCAACTGAGGTGGATGGGTCAAGCGGTAAACCACCACACCTACCCAGCTGAGGACCTAAGAAGGTCCGCTGAACCTTGGAGATAACTTGCCGCCTTGGCCACATCTCCGTAAACCTCATCGAGGTGAGATCCGTATAAGGACGTGATCGTCATCCTCGAACTCTAGAGGTCTCCAATTCCTATTAGAACTGAAACTCAAAATGACTACTGCCACGAGGGTAAGGTTGACTGACTAAAGTGTGATCGGTCGCACCCTCCTGTGCATGAGTTTATCCTGTGCTGCCTGGGGTTTCCTTTTCGCCGACCAAGGAAAACCCATCCCGCCGTCGTAGTTAAACCACAATCTTTTTTCCTAATACCATCAATTTGTGTATGAACTGTGATTGCCCAGTCCATACTCAAACCAACGTCGTAAGGCCTCGACGCTGCCACCTAGAGATTGCAACCGAAAATCTCACCTTGAGGGTCTGACCACACCGTCGACATAAGTGTGATTATCGAGTCTTCTCCCTAGGTATCTCCAGACGTGAGGGTCAAGTCTACGGCTTAACGAAAACTCTAGGTCTGGGACAAGATTCATGGAAGGAAGGAATGATTCATATCAATGTCTATTACTATGACAGCTAGTAGTGGACACAGACTATCCCTTGAATCATTTTTAGATCCATTGGGTCACACTCCTTGACCGCATGCAGCCGCACTCTTCCACCGCCCTCTAGCTCCCTAAGCCTGGCGGGGGAAACTAAGGCGGGTGGTTGTAGCATGTTAAAATGTACACCACCTCATGCTGCCCTCCAAGATCTGCCTCCACGCCTGTTGCTTCACAGACTCATCTCTCCTTAAAGCTTCCTCTTCTTGAAGCATTTAACAGGCCCGAGTCTCTAAGACTGGCAACAGTTTCCTATTTCTACTGCACTGTGCAGTCTTCATCTGCTCCTGGATGATTTGCACCTTCTTTTCCTATGATTTGAAAGAGATGTTAAAATTTCTACTTTGCCAAAAAGAGAAACTCGTTCTTATCCCCTGGATGAACCACGCCCATTGCCTAATACAATCAATCCTAACATGAATAATGCATTCATGCCATGGATGACGTCGTAAGGCCTCAACGTAACTACCAAGATATCCAACTGTCACTCTTGCCTCCAAGGGCCGAGTCACACTATCGACATCAGTGTGAGGTCACTGGGTCTCTTCCAGTAGAAATCTTGAAATTGAGGGTCAAGTCAATAGTTTTAACCAGGACCACCCAGTATCAACCAAACAAAAGGACAGGAAAGAAAACATCACAAATATAAGTGTCTTTTTATTATTGCAGCTCATAGTACAAAGACACGAATACAACAGCAACATGGAACTAGAAGTACAAGGGACCTATCCACTAGTTCCGCTCCTGTCCACCTGCTCCCGAAGCTCTACTGCCTTGTCCACTACTCGGCTGTTGCTCAAGCACCCGCCGTTGCTTCTGCCTCGGTGGCACCTCCAACGCCTGCAGATCGACTGTGCGGGGGGTCGGACAGTCACGTGCTAGGTGACCCTTCCTACCGCATTAATAACACTTCTTGTTCCTCGTATGGCTGGCTCTGGTCCTCTTGGACCTCTGTATCATCTGTCTACTACCCACATATGACTCGTCTACTGATCGAAAATCCTGCGGCAAAGGCAACAACTCCTGTACACGCTCGGGGTGTAGAGCTAATGGCACAAACTCCACCCTGAAGAAGGTCTCGAAGTCTTCTCATGTGAAGGTCATCTCATCGAAAAACTGAAACAAGCGTCTCCACCACCTGCCTGCTGCTGCCTGAAGGAGGATGGCATCAAGGATCACCATGAAGTCTGCTGGCATCCCCACTAGCATGAGGACTCTCACCACAGCCTCCAGCCAATCCTCAATCGCCTGCGGGTCCGTCTCTCCCTGGAACCTGGGTGGCCTCTGGCGCTGGAACTCGTGCAGCGCGCTCAAGTGGTGTGCATCGCCTACTTCTGGGGTTGGTGGCATCGGTGGACCAACGTATTGTAGTACCGCTGGTGCCTCAACTGCAAGAGGGCCCTGTACCGAAGCCTCGTCGCTCGACAGGCTGTCAGTACGCACATCCCTCTGGGCTCTATCTGGTCATCCGTGAAAAGGCATCCTGAAAGAAACAACGTGACACAGTCAAATGATTATTCCTGGTGAGTTGACCTGGTTTGAGCTAACTTTTAAAAAATTCTGGAAACACACACGCAATCAGTGTTTTCGGGAACAAAGTCGGAAATCAGTTTTCAGGGCCCTGGTGTATGGATACGCCGGCCACCCGCACCAACACTGGACTCCCTGAACTAAAGACCAAACTCGGTACCCTTAACACTATTGCTTCACAG
Organism: Viscum album; assembly: GCA_963277665.1. NCBI lineage: Eukaryota > Viridiplantae > Streptophyta > Magnoliopsida > Santalales > Viscaceae > Viscum > Viscum album. The sequence goes on along the minus strand of OY728128.1, from coordinate 1,442,561,792 downwards.
AAAGAAAATATCAGAGTTATAAGTTCTGCGGTAGAATTGACTCCTCTGATACCAATTTGTCATGACCCGTCCTCAAGGCCCGTGCTGTGATTACACCAAGCCCACCTTCCATAGGCCAGGGGCTAGGGACTAGCACCAAAGGCATAAATTCCGATAACTTGGAAGGCATTGCCTTTATAAAATTAAACAAAACACCATAGAGTACAAGCGGAAGTAAAACACTAAGTACAAAAGAAAGTGCTGAAAAGTAAATGGGCCAAAATACAAACCCAAATGAAAATACAACTACAACTAAACAAAAGTTCAACAGAAAAAGACAACAGCTGGAAGAAAGGAAGCAGCTCTTGGGTCGTCATCCTCGATTCCTACCTGAAGGGTAGGTACAGATAGCGCAACTCCTGGATCGTCCACCACAGATCCTACCTGAAGGGTAGGTACAGATATCCTCCACAAAGCTCTCACCCGTCAACCTCCTCCGAGTATCGTCTCGCCGTGAAGTCCACCTTCGGATACTGACTCGTCGTGTGGTCCACCTCCGGGTACCGTCCAATCCTCGAACACTCGACCTCTGCCAGCGCTGCCCATCGTCTGCAACCAACACAACGAGGTGCGGGCATAGCCTGTGCAGGGGTGAGTATACGATACTCAGTAGGGACCCCGAGACCCTCAAGGTCTCACTAATACCAACAAGGATAACCACAAAGAAGATCGCAACATATAACCTATACTTAGGTATATTCCCATACATATACCTAAGTTATCAAATAACCCATCTCAATCATGAGGAAACACAAAGATTATGAAATCAACGGATAACCACTACCCAGGTATATGCCCATATATATACCTAAGTTATCAAGTGACCCATCTCAATCATGAGGTAAACACAAAGGTCATAGTCTCAGCTCAAACTAGGATTTTCATTATCGAAACCATAACTGCTAAAGAGCCCCGTCTCTGGAGTGTACAGTGGTCCTGTCACGACTCTGAGGTATTGCTCACTAACCTAAGACTACTGAGGTACTCCTCCTGTCGAGTACTGCGGGTCAGCCACCCAAACACAGTAGTGCTTCCCGCTGGGGTATTCCACCCAAACTATAATGACCCATACTTTACATACATTGTTAATACTTCAAAATTGAAGCACACTTATTACAACATATGACAAAACCACAAAGGACCGTATAGGTATAGTGTCTTTATAAACTGGGAAACATAAACAACTGGTTCATAAATCTTCTACAGTGTCTCCCATTTATTTCATCATATCTAGGGTCCCTTTTAGCATATTCTACTTAATATCCATCTTCCTGACCTGGGGAAAAGAAAACATAAAAGGGTGAGCTCAAATGCTCAGCAAGGGCAAATAAAGGAAATAAAAATCATATCATATCTTTTTGAAAATCATAACCTGCAAAAGAGATCATAAAATCTTAACATGGAATAAATTATAGAAGTGAAAATGGGATCCCCATAATCATAACATGAAAATTGAAACTTTGTGGAATGCACACATAATCATGGAAAATCATTTCTTGTTAGTCATGACTCATTGCCAAGACTATCTTAGTGGACAAAGTCCCTTTCTGAACCGAGTTCACTCCTCGTTTCAGTCCTGTATCACTAAACCAAAATAACCTTCCGTTCTAGCCATGTCTATCTCATGAGATATAAAATCTTTACCCAATGCATTGGAGGGAGATATAGGTCCCACCCATCTTATAATGAATCCTTTCTTATGTGTGCCACATAATCATAAACCATACATCATAGCGTAACCCATGTAATAAAAATGGAATTCTTAAACAACATGACATCATAAAACAATTCATATAAGATAAAGGAATTCATAAAAATATTTCCATCACAACATAATCAAACCAATGTAATAATAGAGATAAAAACAGAACCCTTTTATTATCTTAGATGGAAAATAATTTTGATAAAATACTTGAACTCCATTCTTGAGGAAAATATCCTTTCTACTTCAAAAACATTTTTCCTTTCATAACATGTCATACAAATTTAAAATAAAATAAGTTGATTAAAAATAAAATTGAAAACTTGTAAAGGAAGTTTCTTGGAAATAATTTTTTAAAAATCCATTCATGCCGTATAAGTTAAAAAAAACATTCTTCGTACTTTTTTCGGAAAAGTCAAAAAGCACCTCGTATGAAAAACGTCAAAAGATTCCTTTCATATTTTTTACTAAAAACTCACCGAAGGGTAAAAATGGATTTAAAAAACTGTAGGTGGATGGAAATAATATTAAATATTGAAGAAAAATGGATGTGGATGATAAAATACACCCCAGTAAATACTTACGAGTAAACAATCTCGGATAAAAATGAGATTGTGATATTTCCCTTACCTTAGGTCCGATTTGCTTTGTACGTGTCCGAAGATCCTGTATAATGGTTTAAATAATGTTATTTACTTATTCCAGAATCATACATATTGATATGATATCATATATGGTCATATTCTTAGATTCTTGTTAGTAATATTTCATTGTTACTTGTTAGTCGGGTCTTTATTGCCTTCTGTTCTTATGCGTGTTTTGCCGAATACATTCTTATTCTTCTTTTAAGGTTATAGATACCTTATATCCAGAATGGTATTAGTGTAACATATATCATATTTATTCATTCAATTCATTTATATAATTACTATGTAATGATGATCATGTATAACGAGTCGCATCACATCGTGGAGACGGTATTCCGTACGTACGCACGAGTGATGATATCGTTCCTATGATCGTGGAACTGTATTGGAGTATATATATATTATTTCAGTATCAATATTACTTTATAATAATCATAAATAGTTACTCATTACACCATTATACCCATCCTTGTAAAGTGATGGTGGAAAAATAGATTACACCACGACATGGAGACAGTATTCCGTACGTACGCACGCGCGGTGATTTCATTTTTCCGTGGGATGGATAGAAGGTGAATTAGGGTTGTTTCATATTTATAATAACATATCAGTATGTAAGTAATACTGATGTTATTACTTCATCATGAAACAACTAAAGAAGAAGAAGTTGAAGAAGAAAGAAATTGAAAAGATCGGTAATGGATATTACCTCTTCTTTGGAACGCCTCTTTGAATCCTCCACTTAGGGAACTAAGATTGGTCTTTGAAGAAGACCAGGACCTCTAGGATTATTCTAGGGAAGTGGAGAGGAGAAAATGGCAGGGGTTGGCCGAGCTTGAGTTCTCAAATTGGTGTGAGGAGGAGGGGGAGGAGGTGCCCTTTTGTAAGGGAGGAGAGGGGCACCTTAGGAATATCTCAAAATATTATTTTATATTAAAGTCAAAATCGGTTTATAATGGTTCCAAAGGGTCTTATTTCGAATCTAAAGTGGGGAAGGGTTGAAATCCTATCAACCAATAGGATTTAGACAAGTTTAGGGTATTATTTTAACCTTATCAATTAGATTTAACTCTAAGTTAAATAATTTAACTTTTACCATGTCTTTTTGTTTTCTTTCACCATATGGTTAATACACTTACTATAACTTGCCAAAAGAACCCCAAATGGTTTATTATTAATATATATATCCTTATATAAGTAATTTGGCAGAACCTTAGATTTTTAGGAATAAAATAACAATTAATAATATAATATTTGATTTAAAAACTATTTTGTGTCAATTTTGACACTATTTGATATATGATTTTTGTGAAAGTCATAACAGAATTATATGTTCGAACCAAGTTGATTAAATAAACACTAATATATCATAGTAACCTATAAAATTTGTTTAATTCATAAAAAGTCTCAAATTACATTTATTTTGGTGTTTATAACATCAATTATGTCAATATTTCATAAATAAGATAATTACTGCATCATAATTGTGTCATAAATAAATTAAATTATTTAATGTCTAAAAATTATAAATAAAATACCATTATGTAGGAAATCTTTTTAGCTTTCTAATGAATATTTATAGTAGAATTTATCTTATGTATAACCCCATATTAAAAATGATTTACTTATTAAACTTTGATTTTAACTATTTTAACCCTTCTTTAAATAAATTAATAATAAATGTCCAAATCTAATCCAAGTGGGCCTAAATGGTCATATTTTATTCCTAAGTTTGTTTTTGGTCGAATTACACTTATCCAATAGAATTAGGACATGTGTTAGGGTAATAGTAATATCATATTTACTCTTAGTTACCCTATTTACTATTAACCGCGGTAAAAAAAGTAAAAAGTTACTATTCAGCAAAAAATTATTTTTATCTCATTGAACCACATTTTACTTACTGATATCAACCGTGTCTGTCGGATTTTTGAAATTCCATTCACAGAAGTGGTAAAATTATGTTTTATGCAAAAATTCAGTTTTTAACCTACCACTTAGTGGTTTCACTATTCATCAAAAATTGAAAGTTTTCAGAAAAATACCAAAATTTCACCCTAGGCTAATTTCGATATTCTGAGTCCAAAAATGAAGTCCATTTTGAAAAATAAAATTTATAAAATTTCAAAAAGTGGTTATTACTATTCATAACGGCTAGTTTTAATAGCATATTGTTGTTTAGTGAAACTCGGTATTGCGTACGACGCAAGCTATCGAGGAAGGTCGCGATTGCGTGTAAAGCAAGCCAAGAAAGTGTTGTGTAGAAAAATATTCCTTTGATGATTTATATAACATAAAAGTTTCGGGTGTTACATTCTACCCCCCTTAAAAAGAATTTCGCCCTCGAAATTCGTCACTTTGTAACAAACAGATGAGGATACTTCTCCCTCATCATATCCTCAAGCTCCCATGTAGCTTCTTCAAGTTGGTGGTTCCTCCATAAAACTTTCACCAATCGAGTAGTCTTGTTTTGTAGGACTTTTTCTCTATGATCCAGAATCTCTATCGGCTGTTCTTCATAAGAAGGATCTTGCTCCAGCGGTACAACTTCTGAGCTGAGTACATGTGAAGGATCTGGTATGTACTTTCTCAGGAGAGATACATGGAACACATCGTGAACTTGAGAGAGATTCGGTGGAAGCGCCAATCGGTAAGCTACCTTCCCAACACGATCCAGTATTTCGAAAGGACCGATATATCTAGGGCTCAACTTCCCCTTCTTTCCAAATCTCATAACCCTCTTCCAGGTAGATATTCGTAAGAACACTTTATCGCCCACTTCAAACTCTAGGTCTTTTCTTCGGTTGTCGGCATAACTTTTCTGTCGACTCTGAGCTGCTCTTATGTGTTGTTGAATAGATCTGACCTTTTCTTCCATTTCATCAATGAGATCAGGTCCTAATAGCTTTCTTTCCCCAACTTCATCTCAGCAAGTTGGAGTCCTGCATTTCTTTCCATAGAGAGCTTCATAAGGAGCCATCTGAATACTGGAGTGAAAGCTATTATTATAAGAAAATTCCACCAAAGGTAGGTGTTGATCCCAACCTCCTTTTGAATCCATAGAGCAAGATCTCAACATATCTTCTAGGGTTTGAATTGTTCTTTCAGACTGACCGTCTGTCTGGGGATGATAAGCAGTGCTGAAACTCAACTCTGTATCCAGAGTATGCTGAAGACTTCGCCAGAACATCGAGGTAAATCTCGGATCCCGATCAGATATAATAGAAAGTGGTACTCCATGCAATCTTACCACTTCCTTTACATATATCCTGGAAAGCTGATCTAGAGAGAAATCCTCTCTAATAGCAATGAAGTGTGAAGACTTTGTAAGACGATCAACTATGACCCAAATAGCATTATTTCCTTTGGATGTTTTAGGAAGTCCTGTGACAAAGTCCATAGTGATGTTTTCCCATTTCCATTCGGGTATGGGTAATGGTTGTAACATCCCCTTAGACTTCTGTCTCTCAGCTTTAACTTGTTGACAAACCAAGCATCGAGAGACATATTCATCAACATCTCTTTTCATGCCATCCCACCAGAAGTACTCTTTCAGGTCCCTATACATCTTCGTGCTTCCAGGATGAATAGAGAATGAAGAACTATGAGCCTCATCTAGAAGCTCCTTCTTTAATTCGGGGATGGGAGGAACACAAACCCGATTCCTGAACTTTATTATCCCATCACAATAAAGGTTTAATTCAGGAACATTTCTCACCTTCTTTTGTAACTCGACATCTTCTTTCTGTGCCTCCTTAATCTTTTCATGTATAGATGGTTGAACATTAATTTGAGAAAGATAAGATTTTTCCCCTTCCATTATAATTCCAAGATCCATCCTTTGTAAATCCATAAATATTGGATCTTTTGTGATCCTCATCATGGATAAACTAGCATGGTCTTGTCGACTTAATGCATCTGCCACCTTGTTTGCTTTCCTAGGATGGTAATGGATTGAGCAGTCATAATCCTTAATCAGCTCCAACCATCTTCTTTGGCGCATATTCAGCTCCTTTTGTGTGAAAATATACTTTAAACTTTTATGATTAGTATAAATATCAGACCTTTCACCATAAAGGTATTGCCTCCAAATCTTTAATGCAAAGATTACCGCAGCCAACTCCAAATCATGTGTTGGGTAATTTTGCTCATGGATTTTCAACTGTCGTGAGGCATAAGCTATCACCATATCATTTTGCATAAGAACACACCCCAATCCCTTCTTGGATGCATCACTGTAGATCACAAACCGTTCTCCACTATAAGGCAGTGTGAGCACAGGTGCACTGGATAACCTTCTTTTCAACTCCTTGAAATTCTCTTCACATTCCTCTGTCCAGACAAACTTAACTCCTTTCCGAGTCAACTTGGTGAGTGGATTAGATAATCGTGAAAAATCTTTTACAAAACGTCGATAATATCCAGCCAAACCAAGAAAACTTCGGATCTCAGTTACTGTAGTTGGTCTCGACCATCTTTCGATAACCTCTATTTTTGCTGGATCCACAGATATCCCCTCTTTTGAGATTATGTGACCCAAAAATGCAACTTTTTGAAGCCAAAATTCACACTTGGTAAATTTGGCATAAAGCTTCTCCTTTCTCAAGGTCTTCAATATAATTCTCAAGTGATCTTCATGCTCTTCCTTGCTCTTTGAATAGACAAGAATATCGTCTATAAAGACTACCACAAATTGATCAAGATAGTCTCTAAAGACTCTATTCATTAGATCCATGAAGATAGCAGGGGCATTAGTAAGACCAAATGGCATCACTATAAATTCATAGTGTCCATACCTTGTACGGAAAGCCGTCTTTGGTATATCCTCCCTTTTGACCCTTAATTGATGATACCCTGAACGAAGATCAATCTTGGAAAAGTATTGAGCTCCACGTAGTTGGTCAAATAAGTCATTAATGCGTGGGAGAGGATATTTTTTCTTGATAGTGATCTTGTTAAGTTCTCGATAATCAATGCAGAGTCTCATTGATCCATCTTTCTTCTTAACAAATAGAACAGGTGCTCCCCAAGGTGATGCACTAGGGCGTATGAATCCCTTATCAAGATTCTCTTGGAGTTTCTTCTTCAATTCCAGCAACTCAATTGGGGCCATTCTATAAGGTGTCTTTGAAATAGGCAAAGCACCCGGTATGAGTTCTATTGAAAACTCAACTTCACGATTTGGTGGAAGACCCGGTAATTCCTCTGGAAAGACATCATCAAACTCTCGTACAATGGGCATATTCTTAATCGTGAGTTTCTCACCAACCATTTGAGATAAATAACCTTCATTTAGTGGAATCAAGACCCATAAGATGGAAGGAATTTCCACTGGAAGGTTATTTTCATCCTTGCATTGATAGACGATCGTAGATTGATCTGGAATATGAAATGTGACTTCCCTTCTTTGGCAATTGATATGAGCTCCATGTAGAGAAAGCCAATCCATGCCAAGAATCACATCAAATTCCACTAAAGTAAGGATCACAAGATTTGAAGGAAGCACTTTCCCACAAACTTCGATCGGAGAAGAATTATAAACTTTTGATGTGACTGTTGTGCCATTATGTGTTGTCACAGCTAACTCAACATCTAATTGTTGAGGTAATACGGTGATACCCTTAGAAAATTCTTTAGAAATAAAAGAGTAGGTGGATCCATAATCAAATAAAACATTTGCTACTTTAGAGTGGATGGTAAGTGTACCTTTCACCACTTCGTTGTCGTACTCCACATCGCTGATAGAAATTGCATGTGACTTTCCTTTGTCTTTAGCCTTAAGATTTTGTTGACGTCGACCATCATCATCAACCCTTGGATTTGGGCATTGATTGGCATAATGCCCCATCTCCTTGCACTTGAAACATTGAAGTGTAGTAGGTTCATTCTGTGTATCCCTTCTTTTGTTTGCGTCATTAGACATCTTCTTCCCATTATCACGGAATTCAAATTCCCGATGACCTTCCTTTCCACATTTAAAACATTTACTTGTACCTTTAAGACAACTCCCTCCATGTTTCTTTCCACACTTTGAGCATAAGGGAAAGTTCATCTTCTTTTCAGTGTTATCTTTAGATTTTCCATTGAATTCCATCTTCCTCTTCTTATCAATCCCATGTGACTGATGGGTTACTCCAATCTCCATCTCGACTTTGAGAGCACATCGAATGATTTCCTCGTAGCTATTGAAGTCCCTTATGGCTAACGCCCTTCGAAGACTTGGTTTTAAGCCACTAAAGAATCAATCGATCTTACTCTCAGGTTGGATAATAATACCAGAAGCGTACCTTGAAAGTCTTGTAAAATTTGCTTCATAGGTACCAACAGATTCATCATCCCTTTGCTTCAGTTCAAGAAACTCTTTCTCCATCTTTGTTCGGAGAATACGAGGGAAGTAATTATTGAAAAATAAGTTCTTGAACTCGTCCCATTCCATAGACTCAATTTCATCCCTTTGCCTCGTATTCTTAATAAGATTCCACCATTGATCAGCATCTCCTTCCAAACGATACACTGCTAGGATGACCTTATCATGTTCAGAACATTGAAGAACTGAAAATATCTTTTCAGTAGTACTAATCCATTGTTCAGCAACTAATGGATCAGTAGACCCGCTGAAAGAAGGTGGACGCTGCCTCATGAAGGATTCAACAGAATGTTGCTCCTTCCTTTGCTCGTTTGGAAGTCCTACATGATTCATAGCTTGAGAAAGTTGTGTGAGCATGGCTACAAGATTTTGCATTCCAGCTCCCATATCGTTGGGTTGCTCAGGGGGACAATCATTGCATTGCCCATCGCATTCCGCATTAACACGGTTCCTTTGGGTTCCAGCCATTGACTAAAACCAAGAAGAATAGTGTGAGCAACACTAATTATAATAGGAAAACCACATAATTCAAGAATAAAATTTTCATTCTTAAGGTCTTATCCTAGGTTATTCAAGGCCATTTCTAAAACACTAAGATTGTGATCTATGCTTAGACTTATCCTTAGGGTTCTTACTAAGGCTTTCACATCCTAGTTTCCAAAGGTTGACTATACCTTTCCTCTGATACCAACTATAAGTACCCATACTTTACATACATTGTTAATACTTCAAAATTGAAGCACACTTATTACAACATATGACAAAACCACAAAGGACCGTATAGGTATAGTGTCTTTAGAAACTGGGAAACATAAACAACTGGTTCATAAATCTTCTACAGTGTCTCCCATTTATTTCATCATATCTAGGGTCCCTTTTAGCATATTCTACTTAATATCCATCTTCCTGACCTGGGGAAAATAAAACATAAAAGGGTGAGCTCAAATGCTCAGCAAGGGCAAATAAAGGAAATAAAACACACATCATATCTTTTTGAAAATCATAACCTGCAAAAGAGATCATAAAATCTTAACATGGAATAAATCATAGAAGTGAAAATGGGATCCCCATAATCATAACATGAAACTTGAAACTTTGTGGCATGCACACATAATCATGGAAAATCATTTCTTGTTAGTCATGACTCATTGCCAAGACTATCTTAGTGGACAAAGTCCCTTTCTGAACCGAGTTCACTCCTCGTTTCAGTCCTGTATCACTGAACCGAAATAACCTTCCGTTCCAGCCATGTCTATCACATGAGATATAAAATCTTTACCCAATGCATTGGAAGGAGATATATATCCCACCCATCTTATAATGAATCTTTTCTTATGTGTGCCACATAATCATAAACCATACATCATAGCGTAACCCATGTAATAAAAATGGAATTCTTAAACAACATGACATCATAAAACAATTCATATAAGATAAAGGAATTCACAAAAATATTTCCATCACAACATAATCAAACCAATGTAATAATAGGGATAAAAACAGAACCCTTTTATTATCTTAGATGGAAAATAATTTTGATAAAATACTTGAACTCCATTCTTGAGGAAAATATCCTTTCTACTTCAAAAACATTTTTCCTTTCATAACATGTCATACAACTTTAAAATAAAATAAGTTGATTAAAAATAAACTTGAAAACTTGTAAAGGAAGTTTCTTGGAAATAATGTTTTAAAAATCCATTCATGCCGTATAAGTTAAAAAAACATTCTTCGTACTTTTTTCGGAAAAGTCGAAAAGCACCTCGTATGAAAAACGTCAAAAGATTCCTTTTATATTTTTTACTAAAAACTTACCGAAGGGTAAAAATGGATTTAAACAACTGTAGGTGGATGGAAATAATATTAAATATTGATGAAACATGGATGTGGATGATAAAATACACCCTAGTAAATACTTACGAATAAACAATCTCGGATAAAAATGAGATTGTGATATTTCCCTTACCTTAGGTCCGATTTGCTTTGTACGTGTCCGAAGATCCTGTATAATGGTTTAAATAATGTTATTGACTTATTCCAAAATCATACATATTGATATGATATCATATATGGTCATATTCTTAGCTTCTTGTTAGTAATATTTCATTGTTACTTGTTACTCGGGTCTTTATTGCCTTTTGTTCTTATGCGTGTTTTGCCGAATACATTCTTATTCTTATTTTAAGGTTATAGATACCTTATATCCAGAATGGTATTAGTGTAACATATATCATATTTATTCATTCAATTCATTTATATAATTACTATGTAATGATGATCATGTAGAACGAGTCGCATCACATCGTGGAGACGGTATTCCGTACGTACGCACGAGTGATGATATCGTTCCTATGATCGTGGAACTGTATTGGAGTATATATATATTATTTCAGTATCAATATTACTTTATAATAATCATAAATAGTTACTCATTACACCATTATACCCATCCTTGTAAAGTGATGGTGGAAAAATAGATTACACCACGGCATGGAGACGGTATTCCGTACGTACGCACGCGCGGTGATTTCATTTTTCCGTGGGATGGATAGAAGGTGAATTAGGGTTGTTTCATATTTATAATAACATATCAGTATGTAAGTAATACTGATGTTATTACTTCATCATGAAACAACTAAAGAAGAAGAAGTTGAAGAAGAAAGAAATTGAAAAGATCGGTAATGGATATTACCTCTTCTTTGGAACGCCTATTTGAATCCTCCACTTAGGGAACTAAGATTGGTCTTTGAAGAAGACCAGGACCTCTAGTATTATTCTAGGGAAGTGGATAGGAGAAAATGGCAGGGGTTGCCCGAGCTTGAGTTCTCAAATTGGTGTGAGGAGGAGGGGGAGGAGGTGCCCTTTTATAAGGGAGGAGAGGGGCACCTTAGAAATATCTCAAAATATTATTTTATATTAAAGTCAAAATCGGTTTATAATGGTTCCAAAGGGTCTTATTTCGAAGATAAAGTGGGGAAGGGTCTAAATCATATCAACCAATAGGATTTAGACAAGTTTAGGGTATTATTTTAACCTTATCAATTAGATTTAACTCTAAGTTAAATAATTTAACTTTTACCATGTCTTTTTGTTTTCTTTCACCATATGGTTAATACACTTACTATAACATGCAAAACGAACCCCAAATTGTTTATTATTAATATATATATCCTTATCTAAGTTATTTTTCCGAACCTTAGATTTTTAGGAATAAAATAACAACTAATAATATAATATTTGATTTAAAAACTATTTTGTGTCAATTTTGACACTATTTGATATATGATTTTTGTGAAAGTCATAACAGAATTATATGTTCGAACCAAGTTTATTAAATCAACACTAATATATCATAGTAACCTATAAAATTTGTTTAATTCATAAAAAGTCTCAAATTACATTTATTTTGGTGTTTATAACATCAATTATGTCAATATTTCATAAATAAGATAATTACTGCATCATAATTGTGTCAAAAATAAATTAAATTATTTAATGTATAAAAATTATAAATAAAATACCATTATGTAGGAAATATTTTTAGCTTTCTAATGAATATTTATAGTAGAATTTATCTTATGTATAACCCCATATTAAAAATGATTTACTTATTAAACTTTGATTTTAACTATTTTAACCCTTCTTTAAATAAATTAATAATAAATGTCCTAATCTAATCCAAGTGGGCCTAAATGGTCATATTTTATTCCTAAGTTTGTTTTTGGTCGAATTACACTTATCCAATAGAATTAGGACATGTGTTAGGGTAATAGTAATATCATATTTACCCTTAGTTACCCTATTTACTATTAACCGCGGTAAAAAAAGTAAAAAGTTACTATTCACCAAAAACTTATTTTTATCTCATTGAACCACATTTTACTTACTGATATCAACCGTGTCTGTCGGATTTTCGATATTCCATTCATAGAAGTGGTAAAATTAAGTTTTATGCAAAATTCAGTTTTTAACCTACCACTTAGTGGTTTCACTATTCATCAAAAATTGAAAGTTTTCAGAAAAATACCAAAATTTCACCGGAGGCTAATTTCGATATTCTGAGTCCAAAAATGAAGTCCATTTTGAAAAATAAAATTTATAAAATTTCAAAAAGTGGTTATTACTATTCATAACGGCTAGTTTTAATAGCATATTGTTGTTTAGTGAAACTCGGTATTGCGTACGACGCAAGCTATCGAGGAAGGTCGCGATTGCGTGTAAAGCAAGCCAAGCAAGTGTTGTGTAGAAAAAGATTCCTTTGATGATTTATATAACATAAAAGTCTTGGGTGTTACACAAACACAGTAGCAGACACCCCCTAATAGTCTACAGAGGTACTCTCCAGATGAGTACCGCAGGTCTGCACTGTCACACAGGTTGTGCTCCTTCCGCCATGGGTCTACATCCAAACAAAGTAGTGTTCCGTCCATTGGGCTAGTCGACTCACTCCAAGTCGAGTCGGTCAAGCAGTCATCAGGTCTCAGTCAACTACACGGTCTCTGTACTCCGCACACTCATCTCTAGGAGGGTCCGCTCCATGAGCTACAGGTCGGTACTCCAAGTATCTCAAGTCCCATGAATAAGTATCTCAAAGGACCGCCTCGTCATAGGGGTCTCAATGCAATAGACGACGCGTCAATCAGACGCCTGGTCTGTGAGTTATTAGCCTTTTCGTCCTAGGGGCCCGGTTGGTTTCGTGTGCGAACCAACCCAGCAATATTTCAACTGTACCCTGAACACTCATAGGGTATACTCATAGGGACCGTTTCTCAACGTGATTACCAACGCCGCTGACGGTTCGTCCAATGGACGTCCAGTCTAAAAGTTATCAGCTTTTCTGTTCTAGGGGCCCAGTTGGATTTTGGGTACAATCCAACCCGGTCATTATCCAACTGAAACCAAAACTCAGGAAAAGAATTCCAAAAGTTCCATCTCATCCAGAGGAATCCAAAAAAGTTGACGACAAATCAATCGGACATCCGGAGCTCAAGATATAAGCGTTTCCGCTCTGAGGGCCCGGTTGGTTTCGTATCCGAACCAACCCGACCGAACCCCAAGTTCTATGAAACCTTGAGTGTAATATACCAAAACGACCGTCTCGATCCAAGGATCGCATCGCAGCTGACGGTGCATCGATCGGAGGTCCGTATCCCAAGATATGGGCAGAAAACCAATTGAGGTTCGGTAAAAGGGGGGTTCGGGCCCAGTTCGACCCGACCCGATACCCTCTGGGTCGGCCCGAACCGGGTCGACCCATCCCGGGTCCGGGCCCGGCCCGGCCTGGCAGTCCGGTCCGGCGGACCGGCCTGGCGGCCCGGTCTGGCGGACCGGCGCCAGCCAAGCTGCTCGGCCATTTGGCCGAGCGGATGTGGGGGGGGGGGATGCCTGCCCCCATTTTGTAACCGCGACCCCATTATGGGGCCGCTCATGATGGCCAGCCGGGGGTTTCAAACCCCCAGCTCCTCCTCTGTCCGGCCGGCCCGCTCCGGCCGGCCGACTGTTGCCGCCACGAGACCAGCAAGGGACGGTCCCCCTGCTCTGACGCCGGCGGCCCGGAACCGGCCGCCGGTTCCCCTGCTCCACCACGGCCCGGAACCGGCTGCGGCCTTGGTCCTTCCGGTGTGGCATGACGGCGCCACGCCCCTCTCTGCGGCCCCGCTCTGGCCGCAGTGCTTTTGTGGTTCTCCGGCGTGGCGCGACGACGCCTCGTCTTTTGTTCCTCTTCAACGGCACGACGCGACGGCGCTGCGCTTCTTCCCCTTTCCTTAATAATTCCTGCGTGGTGCTTCGGCACTGCGTTGCTTTGTTCGTGCTGAAACTATATCAAATAACCAAAAGGGTAGGAGAGTTGTCCGTGTTCGTGCGGTCCGACCTCCTCCCGTTATTGCGATAACAGGCGACCCCAAAAAGACGATAAACCAATGATGAAGTAATCAGGAACAAACAAAATAATAATTAAACCCATACAACCTCTTAAATAAAAAGAATCATACCAAAATTTCCATCCCGAAAAATAAAACATTCATGTATCAACTTAATGATGAGTTGATCCGGGCTCTTTGTTTTAGAAGGAACAACCAAGGGAATAATACCATTCTCAAATTAATCCCCCTACCTCGTCGAAATCGTTGAGCGAGGATTCGTCGCGAAAAAGCATGTCGCGGAGGAAGGCATCGTGGAATGAGAATCGCAGAAGTAGCGTCGCGGAAGAAGCGTCGTGGAAGAAGCATCGCTAATTTCCGAGGATCCGGCGTTTTTCGCCTTCTTCACATTCTTCGCGTTCTTCATGAGGAGGAGAAGATCTTCAAGAGCCTGAGTGAAATCTCCTAGCCTCTCAACACCACCCCTAATAAAAATAAGAGTTTTCTTATTTTTATTCCACAAGGCTTGCGTTTTAAAATTCAAAAAGGAAAGAAAAAATTAAGTGAATTTAATTGCAACGCTTAAACTTCCACATTAATGAGGCGTTTCTTAACCAAAATAAACGCACGGTTTGACTTCATTAATAGGGGGTGCGGGTGCGTTACTTAAGAATAAAAGAAACGATGCCTCATGTGGGTCCCAATTCACAAAATAACCTACCAAGTGGGTAGGATATTGTGGGTCCCACATCATCCACTTAACATTGGTTAAGCGACTTAAATAAAATAAATTGGTCACACTATTTTATTTTATTCATTTACTTAACCTGAAAATTTAAAAACCACACCCAAGCAAATGCAACTCCGGAAAATGTGTTTTTAAGAAATTACTAGTGCTACGATTCCATTCGTGCCCTCGAAATTCGATTCCGAGCACCGATTCAAAAGTTAGAAAAACCCGCTCATTCATTCACTGAACTTACCCAAGCCTAACTTCAGAAATTAATTCCGGGCACACCGGGCCTCAGAATCAGGCGCCGTCAGAAACTGCGTTCTTGTAAAATCCCAAATAAAATTTAGAAAAACTTTCCCTTGAATTTTACGGCTCTTTACAATTAAATATGTGAATTTGGGATTCATGACATGTAATACTTCTATCTAGTGAGTTTTATAGCATAGAATGCCTGAAACTTCTGTAATTTAATAGGTAGATCCTATATCAAACCAAATATCTCTTCCATCATTCATTGGTTGGTTTATCTATTTTTAGATTAATCTGTTTGGAACCTTGATATATGGTGTGGTGGTTTTTTATCCTTTGGTGAGTGTTTGGTTCTGTTTTCATTTCGGCAATCTATGGCAGCAGTATTGAGTTGCAATTGTAAAGTATATAGATTAGTTTGTGATTTATATCGATTATTTAGAGATTCAATCATGTGTTTGTGTAACAATACAATATTTTTTTAATTATATTGGTCAAATTTATTTACTCTTTTTGATATTTTTCACTTTACTCAACACTAAAACTAGTTATTTTATATATACTAAAGAACTAGGTTTGGATTGCATTATACGTAATCCCAAGTTATTCATGAACTACATAAAATATAAAGGTTATATTTCTCTATGAGGAACAATGAAATTATCTTTCGTTACCCGTAAGACTGAATTTCCTCAACGTCATGTGTAATACGCAAGACCGAGCTTTACTAAACAACAATATATTATTAAAATATTATTATTTAATATATTAAGACTTAAACTAGCTGTTAAGTTAGCAGTTATGAATAGTGTTAAATAACTTATGTAAATATATGGTTTTTAAAAATATAAAATGAATTCTTTAGTTACACCGAACCAATTGATTATAAATGGAATATTTTTATAAAAAACTATTTTTATGCCCACAAAGATGTTTTATCCTAAAAAATTAAAATAATAACAATTAGTGTGTGATATTAATCTAATATATACATTATATATTCAATAAAATATTTTTTGTATTCATACAATATATTTTATAGACATAAGACAAGAATAATCCCAATTTTACACATAAAAACCTATGTTTTTATTAAGGCACTTTTACCACATTTTAATGGAAAACCTACTTTAAATATAAATTTTGAAACTTTTATTAATTTTATAAGTCAAAATAAACTTCATTTTATAAAGATAAACATAAAATTAAATTAGGGTGAATTTTTTGTTTTTTTGTGAAGGTTCATTTTTTTAATGAATAGTAAAAAAGTAAAATTTAACTCAATACTTATTTTTCATCTAATTTATTTATATTGTTAAATTATATTTTGAGTTGGTTTTAAAGATTAATTATATTAAATTTTTATCAATAAATAAAATTTATTTAATTGGAATCAATTTCATTTTGGAATTTACTATAAAAACATAGTAAACTTTTGAATGTTTTAACTTTAAAAACGTGCATTGTCGTTCTATCTGTGGGATTATATTTAATTTAATTTCTGCCACTTATGTGTTTGGAATTTGGAAAAATGGATTCCATATTTAAAATAATAATAATTTATAATTTATAATAATGTCAAATTAGTTTTTTAAACAAAATATTAGTGAAAGTAATTAAAATTAATTAAAATGATTAAGTTTAAATTAAGCTTAATAAGGGACTAAACCATAAACTTAATGCCCAAAACGACCAATACACTTGTCCAGAAGCCATTTTATGGAAATATTTCAACCCTATCATCTATTGTATCTACTTTTTACTATTATTAGATCCAATTTCAATAAAAATGTGTGGATGGGGTTTCCCTTTTCCAAAATATTACAAGAGTTCCACTCCTCCATTACAAAAGACCCCCTCCCTTCCCACTTACTCGCACCTCTGAAGACAATTTGGCTCAACTAAAATCTTCCCAAATATCTCACCAATATCCATAAATTTCTCCTTGAATCATACCCTATTAATAAATACTTCAAAGGAATCCATTTTGTGTAAACCAAAAGGAGTTACCCAAATAAGAGGTAACATCCTCCCTCAAACTGCTCTCTTTTATTTTATTTATCCACTCAATCAATTATTATTATTCCATGCTTGTTTAAGAAAACTATCCTAAATATACTATGATGTTTTTATGATAATTTATTTACCTACACATACACATACTTCCATCTAATGGGAAATAAACATACTGTTTACGTGTACGATTAACTACCGCCTTACTAAACGATGATCGTTCATTTTTTTTACCACCTCTCATGGTGAAAATTATGATGGAAAATATATTTATATATTTTATATATTATATTTATTATGTATTTAATATTATTTAATTACTTTAAAAGACATATATTTATAATTTCCATTTTGTGTTAGTACAATAATTTTGTTTGAGGAAGTGTGGACTACTGCCCCCTCAAAGCTTTTGTGGTTAATTCATACACTACATAGAATATATTAAGTTAGGATTTAGGGAATATATAAGATATAATAAATATAATTTAATAATTAAACACACACACACACACACATATATATATTCCTTTTACTTAATTTCTTTCAACTCGACAATTAAATAAAAATAGCGTCCATGCGTACGTACGACCTACCGTCTCCATGAACGGTGTATTCCATTTCATACTTATATTTTATATGGATTATTATAATAAAAATATATTGAATATGAATTATATTTAAATTAGGGATTTCATTTTGGAAATCATGATATATTTATAAGGACCAAAGATATAACAAATTAAGATACATGCGAAAAACAAAGTGGATATTAGCTGAAGTGAAACCTTACATAGAATTTCTAACAAGAGGGTAATATAAATTTATAATAAAATCATGTATGGAAATATAACTAAGAATATGGTTCCATGATAGATAGATAATAAATTTATATTTATTATACAGGAGGTTTGAATGAGTATGATAAGAGTCAAGACACAAGGTAAGGTAATTTCATCTCACTTTTTATACCTATGAGATACATACCATGATCATCACTCTTTTATATTGTGTGGTGCATATAATACTCATGATTTTATTATAGGATTATTATTATTAAATTTATGGGTATTTATATATCCCTTTTGTGATATTTCTTTAATGAGGAATATGTTTCAAAAGTATTTTAAGAGTCTTTTATAAGTTTCTAAGGAAAACAGTTTGGAAATGGTTTACAAGAAACCTTATAAGTTTCAAGGAAAAAGGTTTTCAAATTTTTTTCAGGATTCCTTTATATTTTTTCAAGCCTATTTGTATAGAAAATATTTTTCAATATTTTTTATGTTTTAAAAATCATTTTTCAAAGAAGCAGGATATTTTCCTCAAGAAAATTTTTTAAAGGATATTTCAAAATTATTTCCCATCTAAGATAACATCCGTTGGTGTTACTCAATCCTTTTTATGAAAATGATACAAAGTTTCCTTTAATATTCTTTCTATAAGTGGTTTAACTTTTATGGAATGATGTTTAAGAAATACAATTCTATTTCATGGGTTATATGATTATGAAACCTTCTTCTTTTCACAGGTTATGCTTTGATTAAATATTTATGAAACTAGTATCTTTTCTTCATGTTAAAATATGATTACATGTTTATGTCACCCATTTCATTTCATGGTTTATGATATGAATATTTATGATTTTGTGGAACATGTATGTATGATTTAATTATAACATGAGTGTGACCTATATTTATATCCAATTCATTGGGTAAATATTTATATCTAATGAGATAGACATGGATGGAAAGAAGAGTGAACTCAGTTCATAATTATAGGTTTGGAATAAGGAGTGAACTTAGTTTAGTAATATATGGCTGGAACAGGGAGTGAGCCTAGTTAATTAAAGGAAATTTTCCACTAATATTACATTGGAAACGATTTCTTGACAACTATGGAAATCAGTATATATCCTTATGTGTTTTCCATAATTCCATGCTTTTTTATGATGCTATACTTTCATGTATTATTTTCTATATTTAATTATGATTCATGTCTTATGAATTGTCAATTTTTATGCCATGATTCATGTTTATGATCTTTGATTTGAAGGGTATGATCTTATAATGTTTTAATAATGTTATCATACTCCTATTCTCACATTTATACTAACATATGTCCCTTGTTTACCCTTTTTGGGAATATGATCTCACCCCTCTTTATGTTTCCTTTACTAGGTTATGAAGATATGTATTAAGTATGATGTGTCTAAGAAGGGTTCTAGTCATGAAGAACCTAGTGGGAGATAATGTAGATCCATTATGTATCGATGTTTATGTTTACATGTTTCTAAAGGTACTAAATAAATACAGTCTTTTGGAATGTAATGCTCTGACCCAATAAGCCTGAAATCAGTGCATTATTTTATTACATAAGAATGATTACAAGGAATCAAATCCCAAAGGACTAATTAGTTTAACATTATTGGAAATCTAGATTATATACATGATACCCATAATACATTAGAAAATAGGGAATACAAGCATGATATATAATAAAAATAAATAAACAACATCCTTGAATGCTTATTCAAATATTTTTTGTTCATAACCTAGGGAAAGGAAACATAATATTGGTGTGACCAAATTCCCAATAATGGTATGTAAAGTAGACCCAATAATGAATCAATGAGAATAAATCAACATGGAAAGGTAAATAACTAATAACACATGCCATTAAAATAACTAGATAAGGTGTAATAAATATGGAAATATGATAAACTTAAACACATGAAATTTAATAAATAAACTAATAATGAAATGTATCCAAATATATAGTGATGAAAAATGTCATGGATAAATAATAACTGTATACATATTGATGGAATGCATACCGATGGATATCTAAAACATATCATCAAGGCTTATTGTCAAGAATATAATTCTTTCTAGAATTCATGAAAATAATCTAATAAATGGGTAAGACCCTGGAAAAAACCATATCTAGTTTGTATCATGAAACCTACTAATGTATCGAGGGGCTATAGCAGGCCCCACCTTTCCCATACTAAATCCAATGTATTCCTCATATGTAGAATAATTTATTTAATTAATAAATAATGTGAATTATCATCAAATATCAACATTGAATTAATAATATTGTTTTATCAATAATTAACCAGTGTAAGATAATTAATAATAAGGTTTGTTGATTTTGATCAATGGAAACACCATTTAAAGATCATTAAAACATTATTTAGGAAAATAATCTTTAAACTTTCCAATGTGTCACATATTACTTTGAAAAATTTAATTCATAATTACCTATGAATTAAATGTAACTTATAATATCATTATAACAAGGATATTAATGATATAACATGTCAATGTTATTATATACACCATATATAATAAACTAGGTGCATAACAATAATTTAGTCTCAATGGAATGTAAATTGAGATGAAAATCCCAAACCTTATACTTATTTTTTGTGTGGTTTTTACCCTCATGTATAGTGTTTTAAAATATGTTAATAAATTATACCAATACCATCATAATTTTTATAATATCATATATTAACTTCTTATAATATTTTATTACCCTTTTTAACACACTTTCATTATTGTAACTATTTTAGGTGTTAATTTCCTAGTTTTCTGAAGTATGTCTTGACTTGTTAATTGTCATTACTATTTTTTATTTCATGATTTCATAATCTAAAAAATTTAAACCATAAATTAATTATCTTATATATTCTACACATATGTATTTATAATATTCCATAATATTTGGAGACAAGAAATAAAGTGCACCATTCATGTAGATGGTAGGCCGTACGTACGCATGAGCGCTACTTTCATTTCTTTATCACATTTAAAGAAAAAAAATAATTGATAAATATGTATATTATAATTCTTGTATCGTATATATGTTATATAATTTACAAAATGTTTTTAAAATCATCCTTAATATGTTCCATGTATAGTGTGAATGAATAACATCACTTCGAGGGGGCGGTAGTCCACACTTCCTCAAACGATGTTATCATGTTAATGGAAAATGTGAATTATTAAAGTTATGTGTTATAAAAGTATTAAATAAATGTAAATAAATAATATATATCATAAATATTGTATATTAATATATTTTACATCATAATGGACACCTTGAGAGGTGGTAAATGAAAAATGAACAATCATTGTTTCATGAAGCAGTAGATCCCCATACACAGAAAAAGTTTGTTCGTTACCAATTACATGGAGGTGTGTGTAAGTTTATGTATAAATAATAACATAAAAAAAATCCTAGTATACTTAGGATACTATTATTTTTATGTAAAATTGGAATAAGAAAAGTATATGGAGTGGAGAAGCAAATTAAAAAAAAAGATCGTTGGAAAACATTACCTTAAAATTGGACAACTTCTTTTGGTTTATAGCCAAGTACTTACTTGGAAGGATTTATTACCAAAGGGAGGCTTCACGGTAAAGTTTATGGATTTTTAAAATCTCTTTGAGTGGATATTTACTAAACCTAAGTGATTTTAAGGGTGTGAGTAAGGGGCATAGTGCTTGCCTTTTTATAGTGTAGGGGCAATGACACTCATGTAAATACCAAAAGGTATTCATTAATGGGAGGTATACCTTACCTAATGTTCCTAAAAATTAAAAAATAATAAATAATATGGGAATAATGGTCTATTAAAACCTCCACCACACAAAAATATGATCATTTTAATAATTTGGTTCCTTACCTTCTAAGATTACCCAATTTTTTCATTTTGGTTTTTACTAAAGCATATGGTTTTCTAACCCAAGTAGTTTTAAAATTAAGAATAATGTAAGATGATATTTATTATAAAATTTATAAAAACTTAATTATTAATATTATTTTTAGTTTGTAAAATAAAAATAAAATGTTTTTTGGAAATTAATTTTAAAATAAGCGCATGTGACGTGCTAAAACACTGCTTAAACCCGGATCATGTTAACAACGTTTTTACATATACGGGTCAATATATTTATTTTAAAAGAATAACTAGTCCATTAATAGAATATATTTAATATTTATTAACTCTTATAAATAAATTAGAATAATATATAAATTTTATTAATTTTAAATCATTTAATAAAATATCATTTATTGTAAAATAACAATAATGTCAATTTTGACATTATTTATTTAATTTTAATTTGATAATATTAAAAAAATATTGAAATTAAAATATATTAAGTTCAAATTTGTGTAACATGATATATTCATCTAAAAATAACAATTAAAGATAATAATTTAATCAATTCACTTCACTTTTAATATGTATATTATCATTTATTTTAGTTAATTATTAACTAAATAATCACCAAGTTGGCAATTCATAAGAATTTTAAGTATCTAAACCATATCTAAAAATTATTGATAAATTATTATGATTAAAATAACTCATTTATATTTCAAAAGGATATTTATAACCTAAAATATGATTTTTTTGACATATATCAATGTTTTATAAATGTTAAAGGTAAGGAATGTTACTATTTTTTCCCTTACATAACCTTTTATTTAGGGAAATTCCATTTAATAATTTCCCAATAAACCAAAAAATTAGAACCATGTGGGGATGTGGTCAAATTATTGGAAGCCATTGGCTCTTGGAAAAGTGCCCAGGTCATTTTTCTCCTTAAGATTAAGGTTTAGTATCTTATTAAGCTTATTCTTACCTTAATAACCATAATTAATTTTAATCACTTTTACTTATATTTTGGGTAAAAAATTATGTTGATCTTGTTAGATCAAAAATATTGTACCGATTACTACCATGTATGTCATTTTTTTTAAAATTAAAATAACATAAGTGAGAAAATTCAGATTAACTATAATACCACACACGTGGAGAGAAAGCGAGGTTTTAAAGTAGAAATATTCAAAAGTTTAATAAGTTTTTATATCCAATTTTAATATAAAAATTATTCCAATGAACTAAATTGGATTAATATATGTATAATTTATTTATTTTGACTTTGGAGACCAATTTAAAATATAATTTAACAATGATAATTATTTAAACAAAAAGGTTGTTTTTAATTAAAATGCAGTACTTTTCACTATTCATCAAAAAATGAAACTTATTATAAATATACCAAAATTTCAACCTAATCTATTTTTTTTATTTTGAATTCAAAACCAATTTTTTTTACAAATAAAATTGATAAAATTGAAAAAAATTATTTTTAATACAGGTACACCATTAAAAGGCGGTAAAACTCATTCTTGTGTGTACCGCAAACTAACTCAATGTGGTGAGTAGCATAAACTTAACATGGCATTACATATAAATATAGAAAAAATAATATTTATTCTAACATGAAGACATTATAATTTTTTGGATTGTTACTTTCTATCCACCTTAGTTAAATTGCTTCCTCGCAATTTAAACTTGATCCTAGTAATCAAGGAATTGATATTTTAAAATACTATTATTGAATTACCCACATAATTAATATGGTTTACAAAATATTTTCTTAATAAGAGATAAAGAAAAGTAAAATGGTCACATAACTAATATCTACTATAGGATAACTTAGGTGGGAAATTGAAGCATGGATACATAGGAAAAATTTACCGATAAAGTTCAAATAGAGAGTGCTAGAGAACATGGTTAGGATAAAGTTAAAAATCAGAAAACCCTAAAATTGTGATGATATAAGGGCCATTTGATTCATTGGAAATTAAAGTACTGGTATTTTTTTTGGTTTTAAGATCATTTTTCTGGGAGTTGAGTAATTCTGTCACTCTCTAAGAATATAAGTAAATATACTTACTTAGCACATTTTGATAAGAATAATCTTATCCTTTGGTCATGCCTTGAACTATTCCTACTTTATATCTTAGAACAAGATTCATCATATAATGATATAATATATCAATCCCTAACACAATATTCAAAGGTCAAATTAAACCATTTCATAAATGGTTAACCTTTCCAAAAGATTATGATCTAACACTTTAGAAAGATGACCATCAAATTTCCAAAATGAATTTATCATTATCCTTTAATCAATATGAAGCCACTCAAAATTTTCTCATTCCAAACATGTGAATAACTTCATCATGTATCCTATTAAAATATATAAATAACACAAATCACTATAAAACCTGCTTGGAAACATGATTTCTTCCTTATTCCTCATATAAGACACATGTTATTGGATATATTCCATAAATTTAAAAGTGTTGTATAAAAAACCTATCGACAAGTCATTAATCCGTTCCAAGGTAGTCATGAATTTTACAAATCAATCATTTCTTCATTATTATCTCCATATTAGGATTATATTAAGGGTTGTACTTTCCTCAATCTTGTGTTTTCCAAAATATTTAACTTTCTAATGAATAAATTTTCTTGGTACCATTCAATATATGATCTCAAATCCTTAACAAAAATGTACTACAGTACAATCCTCATATATTCCATAATACTTATAACTAGTATATTGTTGAGCATAAGAGACTTAGCCTAGCTGGTGAGGACTCAACAAGTGCATCCAAGAGACCCAATTTCAAATCCAAGTGGAGATATAATTTCTGGATTACTATAGTAGCTAGAACTATTCATCCATTTGGGATTTTGGGCCACTGGTTTGGTCCTCATGTCCTTCAAGGCCATCGATCCACCCAAGGCCTTTGAGCCTGTAATGATTTTAGGCTACCCCAAGGCCTTCGGGCCACCTCAAGGCTTTTAGGACACCTGGATTTTCTCTTAATGGACCGAGAAGACTCTACAAGGAGTAGACTCTAGACGAGGATTTAGAGTAGGAACATTCACTAGAACAGAATCTAACAGATTTGGAAGAAAGATAGGGTATGACATTTTCCCTCAGGACCAGCCTATTCATGAATGGAAAGCCTAGCCAAACAACCATGCGAAGGTGGAGATATGACCTCAAGATATAGAAGATGGGGAGGATCAGTTCCATATAGTTATAGTCTAGATAATTTATCTAAGACCTATGAGTTATGTAATCTCTAAGACTAAGGGCCTTGTAAGGGTTCCCCCTCATCCATTGAAAGAGGGATTATTAAAAAATAAATAAAAATAAGGCCTTAGGGCCATTCAGGTTAGTACATTGCTGATAAAATATTCAAATGAAATAATTCTTGAATAGGAATATTAATCTTTCTTATTCATCCGTGGTAGTATTATAAATTTATCATTATATAATAGAATCATTTGGGATATGTTTGTTTCTTGAGGAATTTATCTGCATTGTTTTTGATCTCTTTACAGTTGAATAATTTTACATTGGAAACTTTTTTTCACACCCTTTCAATCACAAGCATGGTGACCTTTCTTTTCATAATTGTAGAGAACTCCCATTCCTTTTAAGAAAGTTCTAGGGTGTTTCTTTACAAAATTATCACATGTGGGAAAGTAATTCTTTCCCTTCATCTTCTTTGACTCATTCCCCTTTTCTTGGTGCTCATAAGGCCTCATATTCTTTTGGTTTCCTTCGAAGACACATGTCTTGGATAATTATTTACCCATCTCATTATTACATGATACTATGTACTCATGTGATGAGAATGTTTGGGAGACTATTTACCTTTGAAATATTCTTTTAATACCATGAAAGGTTTGAACCTTCTTACTCTTTGGATCACGTGCATCGGTGAGGTTCACATTCCTTCTACAAAGCAGCATTTCTAAATGACGAAATACACAAGGTTATATCATATCATAATGAATAATCTCAAAAATAGAAAAATAATTAATATAAATTGATAAATTTATGTCTAGTTTCCTCATAATCATAAACATGGTTTATTTGGGGAAATTATTACTTTCAAATACATTATAATTGCTGGTAAAGGGAATGTAAAATATCCTAATAATTTCCCTCAAGAGTGTCAAACTAGGTGCACAGTAAGACCCGTTTTCATGTACCAGGTTACCCTGAGTAAGGCCTAAAACACCTTTTCAGAGTTGATAACCCTAGGTATATCCATTCTAGAACCACATTCACATGTAGTATCCTAATATGGATGTGTTTCTAGGAATACTCACATAATCACCACCTTACCAAAATTCTAGGATGTTATTGTACAATTATCCTCAATGTCTATCTTAGGGCTGTGATCCCTAATCTAAGTTTTATAAATCTAGTTTCCGAGGATGCTGCTAAACTTCCTTTTAAACCAACTATAACACCCCAACCATAGAATATCGGTGCCAATGAAACATTTTATTACATTAGAATGATTACAAGGAATCAAATCCTGAAAGATAGATCAGTTTAGAAGTCTTGTAAAGCTATATTACATACATGATACCCACAATACATTGGTAATTAGTAAATATAAACATGATACATATTAAAAAGAAATAAACAACATCCTTGATGTTTATTCAAATATTTATTCTTCATAACCTAGGGAAGGGAAACATAGTAAGGGTGTTCTCAAATGCTCAGTAAGGGTAAATAAAGGAGATGCAATAATTAATCAATGAGAATAAATTAAACATGGAAAGGTAAATAACTGATAACACATGCCATTAAAATATCAAGATAATGCATAATCAATATGGATAGATGAGAAAATGAAACAAATTCCATTTAATCAATAAAATTAGAATAAAATGTATCCATAGATATATCGATGAAAAATATAATGGATAAATATTAAATGAATACATAATGATGGAATGTATACTGATGGATATCTAAAACATATCATCAAGGCTTCATGCCAAGAATCTGATACTTTCAAGTCTTCATGCCAAGAATCTAATACTGATAAGGATTCATGCCAATAATCTATTACTATCAAGGATTAATGAAAAGAATCTAATAAATGGTTAATTCCTCATCCAAAACCTTATCTAGTTTGTCTCTTGAAACCCACTGATGCATCTAGGGGATATAGTAGGCCCTACCCATCCCATACTAAATCCAATGCATTCCTCATATGTAGAATAATTGATTTAATTAATAAATAATGTTCCTTATCATCAAATATCCACATTGAATAAATAATATTGTTTTATCAATAATTCCTTAGTATATTATGAGTAACAAAAAGGGTTGTTGATGTTGATGAATGGAAATACCATTTAAATATCACTAAAACATTCTTCAGGAAAATAATCTTTAAACATTCAAAATTATCCCATACCACTTTGAAAAATTTAATTAATAATTCTCCATGAATTAACTGAAACTTATAATATCTTGAGAATAATAAGATTCATGAAATGACATGTCAATGGTAGTATATACAACATATAAAACAAGCAAGCTATATAACAATAATTAAGTCTCAATGGAATGTTAATTTAGATGAAAATACTTTACATTAAATGTCCTTTTATTGTGTGGTATTTATCATCCTATATAGTGGTTTAAAATATGTTAAAAAATTATAAAATAACCATAATAATGTTTATAATATTATATATTAACTTCTAGCAATGTTTTATTACCATTTTGTTAACACTCTATCATTATTTTAACTATTTCGGGTGTTAATTGCCTAGTTTTATCAAGTATGTTTTGACTTGTCACATGTTGTTCCAATTTTATAGATAATTATTTCATTATATAAATACTTTAAACCATGACTTAATTTTCTTATATATTCTACAAATATGTATTTATAATAGTCTATAATATTTTGAGATATGAAATAAAGTGCACCGTTCATGGTGACAGTAGGCCGTATGTACGCATGAACGTTACATTCATTTATTTTTCATATTAAAATAATAAAAAATAATATATATATATATATATCATAATTAAATTATCATATATATGATATATATGTTACATAGGTTTGTTAAAATCATCCTTAATACATTCCATGTGTTGGATGAATGAATCACATCGCTTCGAGGGGGAGGTAGTCCACACTTCCTCAAACGTTGTTATTGTATTAATAAAAAATAAGAATTATTAAATGTATGTGTTATAAAAGTATTATACAAGTATAAATAAATAATAAATATCATATATATCAAACATAAAAATAGTTTCCATCATAATGGACACCATGAGTGGTGGTAATGGAAAAATGAACAATCATCATTTCATGAAGCAGTAGTTTGCTGTACATAGAAACAATATGTTCATTACACATTATATGGAGGTGTGTGTAAATTTAGGTAGAAAAAATAAAATAACAACATAGTAGTATATTTAGAATAATGTTTTTATTTAATCATGGAATAAGTAAATTATAGGGAGTGGATAAGCAAAGGAAAGAAAAAGATCATTGGAAAACATTACCTTAAAATCGGATAAATCCTTTTGGTTTATAGAAAAGGGATTACTTGGAAGGATTTTTTACCAAATAGAGGATTAAATTTAAAGGGTAGGGATTTTAGAAAGCTATCTTGAATGATCTTGTCCAATCCTAAGTATTTTTGGGGGTGTGAGTATGGGTTAGAGTGCTTTCCTTTTTATAGTGGAGGGGGAGTGACACTCCTGCAAATACCAAAAGGTATTCATTAATGGCAGGTATAACTTACCTAAAGTGCCTAAAAAATGGAAAAATAATGGATTAATGGGTAATAATGTTTTATTAAAACATTCACCACTCAAAAATATGTGCATTTTAATAATTTGGTTCCTTAACTTCTAAGATTCCCCAATTGTTTTTCATTTTGGGTTTTTAAAGCATTTAGTTTTCTATCCTAAGTAATTTAACCATTAAGAATAAAATAAAGTGAAATTTACTAGAAAATATATAGATAATTAATTATTAATATTAAATTAAATTTATAAAATAAAATCCCATGTTTTTTGTAAATTATTTTCAAAATAAGCGCATGTGATGCGCTAAAAAACTGCCTAAACCTAGACCGTGCTAACAACAATTTTACAATATATGGGTCAATATGTTAATTTTAAAAGGAAAATTGGTCCATTAATATACCATATTTAATATTTATTAACACTTATAAATCACTTTTCATAATATATGTTTTTATTAATTTTAAATCATTTAATAAAATATCATTTATTATAAAATAACAATAATGTCAATTTTGACATTATTTATTTAATTTTAATTTTATAATATCAAAAAAATATTTTAATTGATAAATATTAAGTTTATATCTATTTAATAAGATATATACATCTAAAAAAATTATTAAATACAATAATTCAATTAATTCAATTCACTTTTAGTATTTATTGTATCATTTATTTTAGTAAACTATTAACTAAATAATGACCACATTGGAATTTCTTAAGCATTTTAAGTTACTCAACCATTTCTAAAAATTATTGAAAAATTATTATGATAAAAATAACCCATTTATGTTTTCAAAGGATATGTATAACTGAAAATATGATATTTTTTACATATCTCAAAGTTTTATAAATGTTAAAGGTTAGGAAAGTTACCTTTTTCTTTTTTCCTTACCTAACCTTTTATATAGGGCACTTCCATTTAATAATATCCAAATAACCCATAAAATTAGAACCATGTGGGTATATGTTATAATTATTAGAAGACGATGGATTTTGGAAAAGTGTCCAGGTCATTTTGGTCTTTAAGATTAAGGTTTAGTCCCCTATTAATCTTAATCTTACCTTAATCACCATAATTAATTTTAATCACTTTCACTAATTTTTTTGGGTCAAAAATTAAGTTGATATTATTATTAAAAAATATTTTAATGATTAAAAATTTTTATGTCTGTTTTTAAAAATTTAAATCACATAAGTGGGAAAATTAAGATTAACGCTAATCCCACAAACGTGGTGAGAAAGCAGATTTTTAAAGTAGAAATGTTCAAAAGTTCAATAAGTTTTTATATCCAATTTTAATATAAAAATTATTTCAATGAAATAAATTGGATTAATATATGTAAATTTTATCTATTGGAACTTAAAAACCAATTTAAAATATAATTTAACACTAATAATTATTTAAACGAAAAGGCCTTTTTTTTAAAATGGGGAATTTTTCACTATTCATAAAAAATGAAACTTCTCATAAAAATACCAAAAATTAACAGTAAGATAAATTTTACATTTTTAATTCAAAAAGGAATTTTAGTTTTATAAATTAAATTTCTAAAATTTCTAAATTTAGTTTTAATATATGTACGCCAATAAAAGGTGGTAAAACCCAGTCCTACATGTACTGAAAACTAACTCATTGTGGCATGTAGCGTAAGCTTAAAAAGGAGTTTCATATAAATAGATATAAAATAATATTTATTCTTACATGAAAATTTTGTAATTTCTTAGGGTGTTATAGGACGTCTGTTTGTAGTATGTTTTAAGAATTCCGTAAAAGTGATGTAATGTCTATGTATATCAAGACTGGATTGTTAAAGTTGGTATCAGAAAAAAGGTTTAATTAACATTTGGAAAATATGATGGAAAAAACTTAGTGATAACTCTAAGGACATGTATAACAATAATTATAAGGATACTGAAAAGTACAGGAAAATTTCTTGGAATTTTGGTAACGGATAAAGTGAGTAGTTTCTTAGCAATACGTCCCTGTCTAAATACTACAAGTGAATGTGAATTTGGAAAAGATGTACCTAGGGTTAATAACTCCTAAAAGATGTCCCAGGTCTAACTTAGGGTAATCTAGTACATGAAAATGGGGCTTGATGCACACCTGGTTTGACACTCCCATGGGATATGATTTGGATGTTCACAAAACTCTTTATAAACCATTATGAAGGATTTGAATAGAAGATGACTATGAATATACTTGGATAAAACTATGGTGTCATCAATTAAAAGGTTGGTGTCATGATTTAGATATCCAATAAGTAATTTTTCATGATTATGTGGTTTTCTTTTATGATATTTATTTCCCACATCGTGCTTTCTGGTTTTAGTCAATGGAGAGAACTACAAGAAAAATGGTTAACATTGAATGTTTTAGATGTGGAAATTATGGGAATTATGAAAATATATTTCCTAAGTAGAAATATCATAAAGATAATCATAAAGGTTCTATGAGTATTGGTTATACATCTGATGATAAAGAGACCAAAAATGACATGTGAAAGGTATGAAATGTTCTTCCAGTATAGTTTACATTAATCATAATAAGCATGATTAGATTGAGGTTGAGGAACATTCAAACATGATTCATATTTCATATTACAGGAAATAGGTATTAATGAATTAATTGATGAATCCTGAGTGGTTTAAGAATAAATTTGTATGAATGAAGTACTTATGTTTTGGAATTCAAATATTATGTTTTATGAATCATGAAATATAAAAGTATTTTCAATATAAATTTTAATTAAGTATTGAAATTGATATGTTTAATGGCGATGAATACCTAGAAAAGTTATATATTGGTTAAGGGAAGGTAACAATTAATGCGATCAAGATGTTTAGAAAACTGTGTTTTGCTTGGATAAAGAGATGAGTTATTGGGATAATGTAAATTAGATAACACTAATTACCCTAGATCTGATTATTTATTGGTTGAAAAGGTGGTCTATGTAATCATAGATGAAGTTTAAAACTTCTTGGATTTAAGGAATATATCCAATAACCATTGGAAAAAGGAAACATGCATGTTTTCTAAAAGTATTTATGTTAATTCGGGTTATTACTATGTTTCAAGAGAATATATGATGAGTGTATTCACATATTTGGAATGTGAAAACCAATAAATTCTTTGTCATATATGAGGGATCAATGTTAAGCTGATTTTGTGAACCTATATATAATGTTGCGTATTTTCATCTTTTGTAAGATTTATAAGTTTAAAAATTTATAGAAAGATTAAGTTAAAATTTGGATGAAGATTGTTAGAATAAAGTATAATATCACCACAGAGTATTTATTCATATTTGAAAACCTTTTATAAAAACTTGGTGTTGATGATAACTGATGACAGATGGGATGACATATCAAGGAACTCATGATCTGTTAGTGCTTCAGGAATGAAAAATTTACCTTTATTTTTGTAGAAATAGGTAAAGTGGATCAAGGAACAAAAAAGGGTAAGGTTGTCCTAAAATCATGAAAGTATATATTTTAATGATAATTGTTTAACTTAAAATGATATTTAAACCAAAACATTTATCCAAGTACCTATATTTATGATTAATTATATGGTCCCTTAGTTCATCACATATTTATGGATTTGTGATTGTTAACTTTCTCATGAAATTGTTCTCTATCACCCTCTATCCAAAAATGATGGTTATATTTCACTCCCATTTCTGTGTTTTCACTTGCTACTTATGTTCTCCAATACAGAAACCCAGTTATATGTTACTTTGGGTAACCATTATATTTCAAACTTTCCTTTTTGAAAGAAAGTTTTAGTATTCATTTTTAAGATGTGGGATTATAAGAAAGGGACTTTAATGTATTAAAACTTGTATAACCCAGATGAATTTTGAGGGAAAAATTCATTTTAAGGGCGGTATAATGTTACAACCCAAGATGTTGTAAATTATTATTTTTGAATTAATTTATTATTTTTGATATTTTTCATTTCATGAAACACTAAAAATAGTTATTTTATATATTTTAAAGCACTAAGTTTGGGTTGAATTATACACAATTTCAATTTAATCATGCATTACACACAATATAAAGGTTATATTTCTATATATGGAACACTGAGGTTAGCTTAAGTTACATGAAATACTGACTTTCCTTGACGACCTATGTAATACACAGGGAGAAGTTTCACCAAAAAACAATATATTATTAAAATTTTATTATTTAATATTTTAAGATTAACTTAGACATTAAGTTAGAGGTTAGGAATAGTATTAACTAACTTATAAAAATCTATGGTTTAAAAAAATATAAAATGAATTAATTAGTTACAATAAACCAATTGAATATAAAGAGAATATTTTTATAAAAAACTTTTTTTATGCTCACAAAGATATTTTATCATAATAAATTAAATTTATTACAATTAGAGAGTGAAATTAATATAATATATACATTATATATTAAACCAAATATTTTTTATATTCATCTGATAGATTATATATACATAAGATAAGAATAAACCCAATTTTATACATAAAAGCCTATATTTTTTTAGGGCACTTTTACAACCTTTTGATGGAGAATCTATTTAAATATTAAAATTATCTCTTTTATAAATTTTATATGTAAAAATAAACTTTTTTTATGATATCAAAACATAAAAATTATGTTGGGGTGAATTTTTGGTATTTTTTTGTGAAGTTTAATTTTTAATGAATATTGATAAATACTAAAATTTATCTCAAAACATCCATTTCATGTAATTTATTAATATAGTTAAATTATATTTCATATTTCTTTTAAAGTTTAATTAAATTATATTTTTATCAATCATTCCAATTTAGGTCATTGGAATCAATTTTATTTTGAAATTGACTATAAAAATATAGCAAATTTTTGAACGTTTTTACTTTAAAAACCCACATTATCATCTCATCTACAAGATTATATTTAACATAATTTCTACCACTTATGTGTCTATAATTTGGGAAAAATGGATTCCATATTTTTAATCATATTAATTTATAATTCCTAATAAGGTTAAATTATTTTTTGACCAAAAATATTAGTGAAATTAATAAAAATTAATTTCAATGATTAAGGTTAAATTAAGCTTAATAAGAGGCTAAACCATAACCTTAAGTCCCAAAAAGGCATATAAACTTGTCCAAAAACAATTTTATAGACATATTTATACCCTATAATCCCTTTTATTAGCCTTTTAACTTTATTAGATCTAATTTCAATAAAAGAATGTGGGAGGGGTTTCCCTTTCCCAAAATATTACAATAGTGTAACTCCTCTATTTTAAATAGACTCCTATCCTCACAGTTCTTCACACTTCTGAATCCATTTTTTTGAGACCTAAATCTTCCCAAATATCACCCCAACATGCCTAAATTTATCCTTGAAGACTCTCTTGGGAAGAAATCCTTCTAAGTAATCCCTTTTGTGTAAACCAAAAGGAGTTACCTGATTAAGAGGTAACACCCTCCCTCAAACTCCATTCTTTTGTTTTCTTTCTTCACTCCATAAAATATTATTATTACATGATTTTATAAAAACACAAATATACTCAATATACTATTTTTATGCTATGTTTTCTACCTATACTTACACAGACTTTCATTTAATGGGCAACGAACATACTGTTTATGTGTATGGCGAACTACCATCTCAATAAATGATGATTGTTCATTTTTACTTTACCATCTACCATGGTGAACATTTTGATGTAAAATATATTTAATTATGTTATATATTAAATTTATTATGTCTTTAATCTTATTTAATTATTTTACAACACATATCTTTATACTTTCCATTTTTTGTTAATACGATAATTTCTTTTGAGAAAGTGTGGACTACCGCCCCCTCAAAGCGATGTGATTCGTTCATACACTACATGGAATGTATGAAAGATAATTTAAGTGAATATATATGATATATATGATACAATAAATCTACTTTAACAATGATATATATAAATATATATAAATATATTTATTTTACTTTCTTTCTTTCAACACGACAGTTAAACAGAAATAGTGTTCATGCATACGTACGAACTACCATCTCTGTGAACGGTGTATTGAATTTCATACATCTATATTCTATAAATTATTATAATAAAACTATACTCAATATAAAGTATATTAAATCATGTTTTAAATTCTGTAAATCATTATATAAGTATAAGGACCAAATATATAACAAATTAAGACACATGTGAAAAGAAAAGCAGATATTACCCAAAGTGAAACCTTGACATAGAATTGTTAACAAGAGAGTAATATAAATCCATAATCAAACCATATATGGTATTATAAGTAAGAATAGGTTCTTTTATAGATGTATAATAAATTTATATTTATTATATGGGAGGTTTTAATGAGTACGATGAGAGTCAATACATAAGGCAAGGTAATTTCATCTCACTTTTTATACTCGTGAGATACATGACATGTTCACCCCTCTTTTATTTTGAGTGATGTATATAATACTCATGAATGTATTCTAGTATTATTATTATTAAATTTATGGGTATTTACATATCTCTTCTATGATATTTATTTAATGGGGATTACGTTTCAAAATATTTTTTTAATAGCCTTTTATAAGTTTTCAAGGAAAATAAGTTTGAAATAGTTTACAATATTCTTTATAAGTTTCAAATAAAAAGGTTTTCAAAAGGTTTTTAAGATTAATTTATAAGTTTTAAAATATATTTATTAACAAAATAGTTTTCAAAAGGTTAAAAAAACAATTTTCCAAAGAAGAAGGATATTTCCCTCAAGAAATGTTTTTAAAGGATCTTTCAAAATTATCTCCCATCTAAGATAAAATCTGTTGGTGTTACTCATGCCTTTTTGGGGAAATGATACAATGTTTCCATTCATATTCTTTATATTAATGGTTTAAATTTTACGGAATGATGTTTATTAAATTCCTTTCTCTTTCACGGGTTATATGCTTATGATACCAACTTCTTTTCATGGGTTATTATTTGATAAAATGATTATGAAACATGTCTATTTTCCATAGGTTAAGATATAGTTAAATTTTTACATCACCCACTTAATTTAATGGGTCATGATATGAGTTTTTATGATTTTGTGGCACATGTGTGTATAATTTAATTATAATATGTGTGGGAAATATATCTCCTTCTAATGCATTGGGTTAAGATTTATATCTCATGAGATAGACATGGATGAAACAAGGATTGAGATTGGTTTAGTATTATAGGTCTAGAATGGGGAGTGAACTCAGTTCAGTAACAAAGGCCTGAAAAAAGGAGTGAACCCGGTTTAGTAAAGGAATTTTTTCACTAAGATGGCCTTGGTAGTGATGCCTTTACTACTACAGAAATCATTATATATGCTTATGTGTTTACCACAATTACATATTTTATTCCTAAGTTATACTTTCAAGGCTTATGTTATTTATTTCTTATGATTCATGTCTTATTAACTATCAATATTTATGTCAGAATTCATGTTTATGATATTTGATATGCAGGGTATGATATTCTAATGTTTTGATCACATTCTCATACTTTTATGCCCATGTTTGTGGTTACACGTATTCTTTATTTACCCTTACTGAGTATATGATATCACCCCTATTTATGTTTCATTCCCCATTTTATGAACATATGTATTAATTATGATGTGTCTAAGAAGGGTGATATTCATGAAGATCCTAGTTGGAGATAATGTAGATCAATTATGTATCGGTGTTTATGTTTCCATGTTTCCAAAGGCAATAAACTAATATAGTCTTTGGGTGTATTTTTTATTATGTTTTAAGTATTTAAAAAAAGAGATGTAATGTATATCCATATCAATACTGGGTTTTTATAGTTTTTCTTTCTGTGTCCATTTTTAGTGTTTGTTTTGGTATATTTCTTGAGTTTCTCAAGGGACTCTGTTCATTTCTCTTGAGTTTCCTTTCCTCTCTTGGTGTGTGGATCCCACTATGGGTGGTGTGTGACCCAAGTTTATGGTAGGTGGTTCCATCTATAGCCTTTTACACAGGAAAATTAATTGATCTTAGTTTTATAAATTGTTTTATAAATGAATTGGTATGATTCTTAAGTAACTACTTTGTGTGTGTAAATGGGTTTTTGAGAAAATATGGTTTTAACCAAATTTTGGTAAAAGAAATGTGTTTTTAAAATCAATGTGAAATGGATTGAGAAATGGGGTTTCAAAGTAGATTTTTTAATGAAAAAGGGTGGTTTGGAGTTTTATTTTGAAATGTATGATCCCTTTTTGAAATGATTTGATAAATACAGCTTGTGGGAGGCTTTGGTACTTTGGTGGAGGGTGTAGTATTAGGGCTCACCCATTATTATTGATTAAGGGTTCAGTTTATGGGGTTATATCTATTCCTAAACCATAGACACGTGGGTTTTATGAAATAATGGAAATTATTTTCGAATCACATTCTAGGGTGTTACTCCATTCATTAGACTTGGTTCATGGGTCCTAGGTGCTTGATGTGTACACTAGTATATGTTTGAGGTACGAGTTGTCCAGATCAACTAACCTATTTTGATATAATTAATCCTTATCCATTTTTATTTATATTTTTACTATTTTGGATTTGATATAGGTATTTTTATAAATTTTTCATAATTTGGAAATTTTCATTTGAAACTATTTTACCTTTATTTATTTTGGAACTGTGGAGAAAGAGGAACAATTTTCCATGATTTTGATATAAAACTCTTTAATTTTTTATCATGTATTATTTTTCTACAATTTTTTCATATCGGTATTATTTTATAGAGACTTGATATGAAACCCCAGGGTGGGATCCTAATGAGTCTGTTAATCTCACTCCTTGAACATTACCTTAGGAATGTATAGACCCTGTATTGTCTTTTGATGTAGGAAAAGGCAAGTCACCATAGCGAGGTAATGAGGTTTTCTTCAGACTGGAATGGGTAGTTGGTGGAGAGATTTTTGGGATTTTCCCCACATTTCACATGGAGTAGTTGTTTCCTGTTTTAGTTTTCTTATGGGTGTTTGGAAATGTACCTTGCTATATTTATTTAGGTTGTATTGCTACCTTGTCTTTCTTTTTTGAAACATATATTTATCTAGTATTTATTTATATTATTTCTTTCCACTGTGAATATGTTTTATGTAACATGTTTTAAGTTGGATTAAATGATTCCCTCTGATTGTTATTCAATGCTCGGATGCTAGTCTCCAACCAATGGTGATCAGGAACACCCTTTGGGTCAGCGGGGAATTGTTTTAGGTACTAATTTATATAATATCATGGGATTGTTCATTGCAATCATGATTAGATATAATCAATAAAGGTTCCCTATGAAACATTAAAATTTCATTGATATAGATATGGGCGAGGTGATAAAGTGGTAGATCTTCCCTCATTTTTATGAAATTAGTATTCTTATTGAGATAATAAATGATTACCCATAAAACATTCTTCCTTGGATTTTTTGGGAGTATAGTAAAAAAGTCCCCTGTAATATTTCCCCACTTCTATATAGGTATTGGAATAGGTTTCATGACTCCCTAAAGATGTTTTCTTTCAACCTTTACCTACCAGCATACTAAGAATCCAAACACATATTCTGAAATTTCACATTTCATACCATCCCAACATAAATGTTCTCTTAGATCCCTATACATATTTGTGTTACTATGGTGTACAAAGAAATTTTAGTTATGTTCTTCATATATTAGTTCCCTCTTTAAATCTAGTATGGATGGAACACATAATCTCTTCCCAAACTTCATTACTCCATATCAAAATATGAATTCTATCAATTTACCATAATTCCATACTTTAATAATCCATTATAGATAATTTTCATCATGTTATAACTTATATATCTTTTCTAGTAAGGATACATTATAAATTTCTTAGAAAATGAATTATGGATCCCCATTCAAAAAAATCACATTATCTATCTTTAGTAGATATATGTATATAAAATCATTGTTAATCCTCATCATAGTCATAATTCCATGGTCCCTCCTACTCAATGAATCAAACAACTTGTTTTACTTCCTAGGGTGGAAGTGTAACGATAAATTATAGCCCTTGTATAGTTTCAACCATATTATTTGCCTCAGTTTGACCTCATTCTAAGAGAATATATACTTCAAACTCTTGTGGTCTATGTATATATCAAATATTTCACCATAGTGGTAGAGTCTCTTTTTTTTCAATGAAAATATTATGTCTTATATCTCAAGTTGATTAATTGGATAGTTCTGTTTATGGATTTTAAATTACATTGATTCATATACAATCACTATATCATTATTTAAAAAGACACAACCAATTCATTTCATTGATGAATCTTTATATATTAAAAATACTTCCTTAATTGATAGTAAATTTAATTCCAGTGAATTAATAATTATCCTATTTTTCTTTTCAAAACATTCCTCATACTCCCTTGAACATGTGAATTTAACCCCTTTACATGTTAACTTGGTCAAAGAGTGGTCTAATCAAGCAAAATATTAGAAAAAACTACTGATCAAATTTAGTAAGGAAATACTTTAATTCCATATTCATCATATCCATAATTAAATAAGGTTAATTAGTGAATCAAAAATGTATTTTCATAATCTCATAATGCTCATACCTTGTCTGAAATTTCATCTTTGGTATATCATCCTTCTTCACCCTCAACTGATGAAAACCAAAGTAAAGATCAATATTTGAAAAGTATTGG
Source organism: Viscum album (assembly GCA_963277665.1). NCBI lineage: Eukaryota > Viridiplantae > Streptophyta > Magnoliopsida > Santalales > Viscaceae > Viscum > Viscum album. The sequence continues at coordinate 1,442,522,008 of OY728128.1, read as the reverse complement.
GATCCATGAAGTTGATAAAATAAATCATCAATTCATGGTAAATGATACTTGTTAATTATAGTAATGGAATTTATCTCTTTATAATTGAGGCACAATCTCCGAGAACTATCCATCTTTTTCATGAATAGAATAGGGGATTCCCCTGGTGAAGCAGTAGGGAATATAAATCCCTTATCACTAAACTCCTGTAGTTTTTTCATCAACTCCACAAACTCAACTAGTTATATTACATGATGTTTTTTAGATGTAGACCTTGAATTAATAATGAGCTAAGTGGATAACTTAACTTCACACTCTAGTGGATGACTAGGTAATTCTTTAAAAAAAAATCAATGATTTTTTGTACCATAAGAACATACTGTATTATTATGATATATTTTTTATCTATAGATTGTTCTTGATATTCTTCTATTCCTAGAATTTCAATTATGAGAGCTACTAGGGGAGGATCCAAACATGATATACATGATTAATTTTCCAATATAAAGAAAAGTGATTCCACCTCACCTTTGTGAATTTTAATCTTCTTCTCATGGAAATAATTTTTTTCATTATAATTTGAAATCCAACCATACTAAGGATTATATAAAAGTTAACCATAGTTATAATAAACATGTTTAAAATAGGGTATTCCCATGAATCACAATTGGAACTGCCTTGTACATATTTATTGTAATAAAATTCCCACTTGGTGTGTTATTGATAACACCCTTACTAGGGTGTTAGGGAAATATATTGTGTTTTTAGAAAAAATGGATGATATAAAAGCATAAAAGATCTAGAATCAAATATTAAATTAGCTAAATTTTAGGATACAGTCAAATAAAATTCCACCACATCATTCAGAAATTCAAATTCAATAGTGATAATCTCATAAGCATGGCCTTTCCCCCTCACCTTTTTTTGCGGTAAATTACCTTTATGTTTAGAGCATTAATTCACACAATGTCCCTTATTCTTATAATTAACTTATTTAACATCAAAATTTTATAAATTAACTATGAACTAATGATATTGATGGAATTTATCTCTATACTTGTAATAAACTTATGTTCCCTTCCTATTTCTACCTTAAAAGCACTTGAGACTATATCCTCACATGATGAAAAGGTCTGAGAGACTAATTCCATTTTAAGTATCAAATTTAAATCCTTAAATAAATGTGAAATATTACATTATGGTCTGTTTATATAGTCTAAAACATGCCAAAATAACCTTTTAAAGTAAACCTAATATTCAAAAATATTATCCTCCTCCTTTTGTCTATGTTTGAGGAACTGGATTTCTATTTCTGCTCCTTACTCAAGAGGAAGGTATTTTTCGAAGAATACCTCCTTAAAAGTTACCCATTACATGAAATTTATATCATATTATTATTTTTTGTTTTGAATTAGTGACAATTATTGTTCTATTCTCCCCTAAAAAGATAGACCACCATGATGATTTTTTACTTTTCACTACTTCACAAAGAAATAAATATGTTCTCTAGAAACTTGATCCATACTTTAGTTAGAAATGGATTAGTAGTTCTATTGAATGTTGTAGGTTGTTTTTGTATAAATTTTTCTAATAGAGTTATGTAATGTTACAGATAAACAAGGCAATCTATATGGGGGAGATTATTTTTCATAACCTAGGACAAATACCCTAATATGGTTATAATCATAATAAACTCAACTCTAAATTAATTTATTTGTTTAGGGGTAGCAGATCTGCATTGAATATGGGTGTGGAAACAGTTCTTGTTCCTACCATTATTCACTATCTTTTTATAATGGCATACACATAATAAGATCAAGATATTTAATTGTAAAATATAATCCCTATTTTTTTTGGAGTGTTCCCTGGAAATCATAAATATTTTTCATAGTACTTGTGAAATCTAACTAGGTTTATCTAAATATAGACCCCAAGGTTTGTACTAAACTAGATCTTATACCAGTTGTAACATCCCAGACTCTAGAAACCTAAAGTATATAATTATATTACATTATTAGTATATAATATCAGAGTTCCTACAAGATATAATATCTTATTAGTATTAGAAGCCTAGATACATACATACATTAAATTTGAAAACATAAGATACAACATGAACACATTATGAGAACATAATTATCCATTATATTATATCCTTGAAAATCACACATAGTTATCCTAGGGAATTCGTGGGGAAAGTAAAGAAAGTAAGGGTGATCTCAGATTCTTATTAAGGAGTAGTATACATTAGATTATATCATAACATAAACATAGAATAATTTATATATAAGGAATAAATAATTAAAATGAATCCATTATCAATTAAAATTTGGTGCATGTTATATCTATAATAATAAACGGTAACATGTATAAAAATAATTATTGATCTTATACACATAGAAGGCATAATTTCAGATGTCAAAACATGTTGATAAGGCCTTGTGTTAAGAAACTATACTAAATGGGGATTTGAATACACCAAAACTGAAGATTTTTATTTTCTGACACCTCTATATGCATTGAGGGGCTATATAATTCAGGGCCCCACCAATCACCACATTAAGTCCAATACATTTACCACAAGAGTCATGAATACCCTTCACACTATTTTGTAAGAAACCTTTGAATGAATAAAAACATATATATCCATATAATGATAAATAAAGAAAAAATACATTCCCATTCAATAGAATAATTTTTATGTCTAAGATAACATCCCTTAATCAACTTAGAAGCTATGGGGTATAGTCAAAGTAACTAGTAATACCCTTATCAATGGAAAATAGGATTGAGGGTACTTTCATTGTTATAGGTTATCCTTGGAATATAGTAATTGGGTTTAATAGTTTACATTGGTAATATAACAAGGAAATGGAAGGAAAAATCATTCACTAAGGTTCATTAAGAGTGTGTGAATATACCAACGCATATCCCACAAAAGTGTCTGGATATGTATACAATCTTAGGAATACTCATCATGCATTTGGGTGATGATTGATTCAATACTCAAATAATCATTTTCTATGGGATTAACTTTATATGTATGTAATAAATAACCATATCCACTAAAAAATATATATACAACAATGTATTTTGTAGGAAATTAAACACTTTTACATTACCAAAACATAGGATGTTTTTTTCACAATAGAAAAGATTGAGTTTTACAACAATTTTGGTAATACTTGAATCAAAATAAAATAATATAGGAATAAAAATATATACTTTTAAATCCATTAAATTTCATGAGTAATATGGGAATTTGTTTTCCATATTAATGTATTCACCACATAAAAGAAAATAGGTGGTCAATCGACCCTGACTCCTAAGGAATAAAAATTGAGATGGAAAAGCCCCACATATGGGCTGGGTAGAAATTAATGATATATCATCTCAGTTATTGAATACATAAACCACATAAATTAATTAAGTGAATAATTCCAAACATGTCCCAAAGAGAGGAATTTGAGTTGAAAAACCCTTACATCTTGTCCTAAATTCCATGAACATGCATTAACCTCCTGTTTCACAAACATTGAAATCTTAAATACCTAATTGACAACCTTAATCATATCTATATTCATTTATTAACTTCATAATAGTTATTCTATATATGAATTCTATATATTTTCTACATCATGTGTTTATAGTATTGATCATTTATACTAGTTTCAAAATAGCAGTGTCCATATTCATTCTTTTTAAAAAGTTCATCATTAATTGGACATTAAAGATACTATTTTAGATGTTTTATAATTACTTATTATGTTTAAAATTACTTTCATGAGTTTTTTTGTATTTATCCCTAAAGATGAAATCGATAATAGGCATGTTTCAGTGATTCTTATCTATTGAATGATGTTTTATTAATTTTTTAATTAAATTTTGATATAAAATATCAGAAATAAAAAAATAATTATTTACACCTTTATATTATATTATACCATTAATTATGTTCCCATAGTCATTCATGATATAAATTTATAGTATTTTTCAATTTGGTGATCAAACAGACCCAAACAAGAACATTAAATGATTAAAGCACGATTATGAGGTTATTTAGTTGAAATATCATTATAGCAGTAGACTAATGAAATTATAAAGTGTTTTTTTCTGATATAAAATAATTACAATGGATTTAGAATAATATTTAATGGATATGAATATTTTTTATATTTTTATTAAACGATAATCATCATAGTATGTTTTTTTAAATGATTGAATGAATGATGAATGTTTTCTAGTCATATCATGAATAGGTTCTCCAATTTTTCATAAAAAAATTAGTGATAAAAAAATAATATTTATTCTTTAATCCAATATTTATATCCCTTCTTTAAGGAGTTAAAGGAAAGTGACACACGTTACATCATGGAGGTGGAAGTACGCACAACATATGAATAATGAGTTCCTTTTTCTTATAATAAATGGGAAAGGTGGTTAGGGTTTATTTAAAAAAATATAACAACATTAATTATACAATAAATAAATAAATAAATATATAATATTTAAAAAATAATGAAATGGATTGATGGAAGGAAAATATGTTAGCGAAAATATTGAACTTATATTTAGAACTTTGGGTTTATCATTGAGGATTCCTTATAAAGGAAGGGATTTGGATAATATCTTCGGAAAAAAGCTAATGAGTGTGAAAGTGGATGATAGGGGAAGGAATGAGGGTATATGTTTATGAGAAAACTTAATTTTTATATGGGTATTGAAGGGGTGTCTAGAGGTCTATTTTATAAGTGGTGAGAATATAATTTTTGTAAATATTTCAACTTGATATACAAAGATAATGGAATTTTTGAGTGAAGTGTGAGATAATTTCAATAATCTCTCAAATAATCAATTATAGACAATTTTTCATCATGTTTTTTTACCTTTACTCCTTGAATTATTAAATTTTCTATTTTATCTTTTACCATAGTAACTTTATTTACCTATCACAACTTAATCTTTATGCCCAAAAATAAAGTTGTAATTATTAGATAATTTAGACATACTAATTATAAAATTTAAATCTATTTTTTATGATTAAATTTATATAAGTGTGAAAAATTAATTTTAATATAATAAATTTATAATATATTAAAATAATGATTTGATAAAAGTATTACATGAGTTCAAAAATTTCAATGATAGGTTTGTAAACTATAATAAATATTATAAAATATAAAATTTCAATTATAAAATACATAATTTTTCAATAATTTTTTTATAAATTTCTAAGTCATTCTTATATACAAATTATGGAATAAAATTTATCTTATTAGTAAAAACAGTATATTGTACTATTCACCATATTTTTTTAAAAAACCCAAAAATTCATCTCAAGTTAATACCTTTTTGAAGTATTAAAAAATTTATATAATTTTATTAAAATAAATTTATATCATTAAAATATTAATATTTTAAATATAATCATGAATAAATTATCTTTAGAATGCATATTTTGTGATAGTTCAGGATATGATGTTTATTTGCTAAAGTAGGGCCTCAAGTCTTATATTAGCTCTGAATAGTTCTTGGTTTATATCTTTTAGCTTTGATTCTCCTCGGATCCTGATTATGAAAGAAATAATTTTTTATTTATAGAATCCATATATGAAACCTCTATATTATTAGTTATAACTAACCCTTAGAGATCCATTCATCAATTAGAAAATAATAGATAGTACTCCTCCTCTTTAATGTGTATTGTTGAGGATAAATCTACGGAGGGTGGTAGCATAGTGGGGAATGCATACTTATATTTCTCTTATTCATCAGAACCTATGGCTACTTTTAAGGTTGATTATTTTTATTTCTATATTTCCTTCCAAACATTCTCATCTAGACGTGGTATGTTCTCTATAGCTTAGTCCATCACTTATTCTTACTCCCACTACTCTACCCTTTATTGTGTCTTAATATAAAATTTCACTTGTCTCTATTAGATTCTGATTGATTGATACAAGATCATTATAACCCATTATTATATTTTTATATGGATTATGGGACCCAATTATTCAAATTATGATCCCTTATTTTTTATCCATATCATCTACAAAATATATTTTATCATTAGCTATTTTCCACTACAGTAATCTCATTATTACCTTTTTCCTTAGGTAGGGGTTTCCTTGGACTTAGTCTGCTACAATGAAAAAATATATATCTATCTTGTGTACCCATAAATGTCACATTTTCCATAAAATTTAAATCTCCACTTAAGTCCATTCCTGTTTAAAAAAAATTAAATTTTGACATCTAAATAAATTTTAATGAAATTATAATGAGGGAGTATTAATATAATTAAAACTATCTTGAGAGTATTTAAAGGATATGGTATTTTAGTTCATATGATCTTATGATTTTATAATTATATTTATATTTCATATTTTTAAAAATTTTATTTTGTTTTTCACTAAAAATATAATCCATCAAATCTATCCCTAGAAGCAATCTTAGTTTTTACAATGAATATTTTTTTAGCATATTTTTTTACAGGAAGTAAATTTAGAACACATGGATATTTGGTTTAATAATTTTATCAATTAGGTACTATAAAAATTATATAAAACCCATGGTATAAGTGAATGAGTATAATGATAGATATACAAGAAGAAATAACAGAATCCAATACTATAATTTATTACCAGTAAAAATCACCTATACTAGAGTTGAAAACACGTGAGAGGGAATATGAGTATTAACCAAAATTATCAATGTCTACCTACTAATAATGAAAATATTATTACAAACCACACAAAATACCTAGATATGATTCTTAAAGTGAATATATAGGCTTTCTTAATGAGAATATAGGGGTTTTATGTTTCTTATCTCTTCACCTAAGGTAAAATATTTTTTCAGTTCGTACGCTCCCATTATCTATCTTAATTTGGGTATATCTTGGGTTATTAAGACCCTTTTTGGTGTGGTTTTAAATCAAATGGGTGTTATTTCCACTCACTAGACTATCCTCATAGATTAAATCAGTGTTCTTATTAATGATATAAGTATGGGTTCAAATATTTTATTCACACCACACTCTATAAAAATCTACTTAGGGTTAGTTTAATAGATACACAAGTGAGAGAATGAGCTTCCAATCTCACTAATTCACTCACATTCATAGAGTTTCCAAGAAAAATATTTCTAAATAGGTATTAAAAAATTATAAAAAAATTACACAACAATATACTCGTTATTGTTTAATAATTTTAAAATCAATTAAAATCAACTCCAACATATAAGTTATTAATAGACTATGACACACATAGTCAAATTTTAAAATATTCATAAAGGGAGAAGAAATATCATTGGGTTGTTTGAAGACTCTAGATGGATACCCTTATTAATGACTTGTGCTTATAAATTTAAATGACTATTGGATTTATCCTCTGGTATGGATGAAATGCTCCTTTAGTTTGTGTTCTCCTTCGATCAACTGTGATTTAATTTATTTCTCTATTTATTATTTCACTTCAAATAAGAATCTCCTTCAAGAATTTTTTCCTTTAAAATTGTGGATCACTACATCATTTCATTGATTATGTGAGATACTCTTCCATTTTTATAGTAGAATTTTTTAATCAATTATTTCAGTTGTTGGTTCCACAATCTCAAATTTTTATCACGTTTTTAGGATCGATGAACATATGTCACATTAGTTAGGGAATTTACTTTATTTGTTAATATAGTTAGATAGAATATGATTTTGGTATCCACTACTTGTAAATTCACGCCACTTGAACTCCTGATAGAGTGTTAAAATACCCACCCTCTTGTCATTCCTTCCATGAATTCACCATGCATGTGATGTTGATTCAATTATGAAATAGTGTATCATGGAGTTTTATATATAATTTATAATTAATATTAGATGTGTTTATGGGTGGATGTAATCTTAGGGTCTGAAAATATGTATCATTTTCTAGTTAATGGAATGTGAGGCTTTAACAAAATACACCTTTGGAAATGAGTTATGGCTATGTTCGGTCTTAAGGCTATATTGGGAAGAGATTAGATAATGTGTTGCCTCTTGAGGCTACATTAACAACCCATGATACGTCATTTTGGAATTTTAAATTCTAAAAAATAATAGCTTTAAAAAATGGAGATAATTAGAGGTAGAATATTGTGTGTTTAGATTTTTTACACTACATCAATTGAGAAATTTATCTTGTATTGACTATGCAGTACTCCATTAGAAGGTGATGAAATTTCAGAATTCTTTGTGAGGATATGTTGGCCCCACGATCTATTCTAAAATTATATAATTAAATAATACTCTCTCAATCTTTCACCATCATTTATCTATAATAGTATATGTTATCCCCATGGTGTAATCTCATGTGTTGACACAGACAATGCCGATTTTCCACATAGTATAAAGTTATTTCCCTATAAATTTATAATTAAATGTATATTCAAAATGATTAAATAATGAATAAATGAATTGAATAAATGAATGAATTATCCTAAAATGATTATATCACATGGATCCAATATTATATAAATTAATTTTGGTATAAGAGAAGTATCTTTCAAGAATGGTGTTTAAAATATGTACTAAAAATAACTAAAATTAGGCTAAAAGGAATTTGTTTCTAGAATGATGAATGTAAAACTAATAATTGTGTAAAATAAATTTATATAATGGATTATGGTATAAAATAAAATCCAACAAAAAATAGTGGGAAAACATAATGATATAATGTGTAAAACCACCGCCCCATTGGTGTATTCTCCTAAATGGGAGAACACTATAAGGATGATGTGTGATGTAATTGGTTTCAATAAGGGAGATTATTTGTGAAAGTGAGTTGATCATATCTTTTGAACATTTTATTATGAATTCCAAACTCTCAAATTGGCCTAAGTAAACTACACTACTAAAGAGATATAAATTATAGATTTTTTATTTTCATTCCATAAGTTTAGATCATAATTAGTGATCTCAAAGGTAGTATCTGACACTAATCATACCTCATTGAGACACTTACTAAACAAAAATGATACAAAAGAGAAGTTTATTTTGTATATTTCATTACTGCATAAATATTATATCATATTTAAATAAAAATTGGATCATATAATGTTATGTTTGATCACTTTTCAAGGATAAAATTTATGAATGTGGAGGAAGAGAAGGTGATTGAAATTAAGGATGAGTTCACATATGTGAAACTCATTTATATTTATTTACATGATAATATATGGTTTTAGGACATTGAAAACTATTTTAAAATTGAAAAATTTATCCATACATAACTTATCAAGAAAGGAAATATTTTTTTCTAACATAATACATTATGTTTGGGATTATACCATATTTTTCAAGTAGAATAGAGATGGGATTATTCTATGACTAGTTCTCAAGACCAAGATGATGAGAATTTTGGAATTTTTTCCATTCATTACCCACTTAAGGAAACCATGGACTTGAGGGAATAATGTACATGGAATTTTAATGTTTAATTTTATGTCCCTCTTTCCATATATTTGGAAGATAATTTATTAATTTATGTGATTGATACTAAAGGACAAGAAATAAAATAAATAATAATTAAATTCCTCAACATCTAATTCTATATATCAATGTTTTAGAAGTGTGGGGAATCAATTTCATGGGAGAATTACCCAACTTTTTAGAAAATTTACACATTCTTGTGTGCTTATAAACTATGATAAAATAAATGGAAGTTGAGGAAATATCCTAAAATTTATTAAATGTAGTAATTATGTTTTTAAGGAAGAATATTTTTTCTCAGTTAGGAATCCATTGATTAATCATTAGGTATCAAATCATTTAACTAAACTGTATCATGTAAAGATAATTTCTAGAAAATTATATAGTTTTATATAATAAAATCACACCTAATAACCCATAAAAAATTAGTCATATGTAATTTTCCAATCAATAAATAAGAAAATATCAAAAAATACTATGATCTTAACCATGAAAGAATGGAGAAAAATGTTTGATGATTATTTATAGGAAATCTTGATTACCTTTAGAATAATAATTGGTGTATCCCCATTGGTGATCGTTTATATAAATCCATGTCACTTGGTGATATAGATCAAATATAGATCCTATTGGGATGTAAGGATGGTTAACATGGACATATAATGAGTAAGGAATAAGATCATGTTATAATTGTATTAGTTATAAGAAATTAAAAGATATTATTTTGAGAATGGAATTATTTATAGAGAGAAGACCAAAAAAATGGAATGACCAGTGCATCAACAAAAGAATACTCATTTTGGATGATAATATGTTATTGTTTAACACCGAATTGTAATTACTTCCATTGAAATTAAAACCAAACTAATTAGACATTTCACAGTAATAAAGTCATACCCACATGTAGCTATAAAGATTTCAAGGGAGCATGAACCCTTATTAATAGTGAATTGAAAATGGTTAAAAATTTATATGGATACTTTCCAAGTGGGGTACATTCTCTCTCTAAAATTTAACAAATGAAATAAAGGTACCACTATATATAGACTTTAAATGAAATGATGACTACATGGTAACTCTAACAACTGGGTCCCAATGACATCCCAAACACCCCGCCTTAACATGGCTGTCAGGTCCTGGCTTTCCAGGTACCACCAGTTGCCCCACATACATGTGATCCACACCCAGGGGCCCACCCACATGCCTGAACTGGTCATCTGACTAATGACTGTCCCCACAGGTCAACACTTATCCTTTCCAGTGTGCTTTGTCCTCACTCACACACACCCAGGGAAACTTCCCAGAAGGTCACCCATCCTAATCACTACTCCAGGTCAACCATGCTTAACTATGGAGTTCTAATCAGACAGGATCCTGAAAAGGAAGGTTCACCTTGTTGATATGAGTCATATCATTTAGTCATTTAACCATTTATCATTTGGAGGTGTTACAATCACACCCTCTTTAGAGCACAACGTCCTCGTTGTGGGCCCTACATCTCAACCAAGGCACACACCCTGGGAAACTTTCCAGAAGGTCACCCATCCCGATCACTACTCCAGGTCAAGCATGCTTAACTGTGGAGTTCTAATCAGATAGGATTCCGAGAAGGAAGGTGCACCTTGTTGACATGAGTCATATCATTTAGTCATTTAACCCTTTATCATTTGGAGGTGTTACAATCACACCCCCTTTAGAGCACAACGTCCTTATTGTGGGCCCTACATCTCAACCAAGGCAGTGCGCTGCACTTAAGGCTGGGTACCACCTCTGATACCAAATGTAACAAAACTGGGTCCCAGTGACAACACAAACACCCCGCCTTAACATGGCCATCGGGTCTTGGCCCGCCAGGTACCACCAATTTCCCCACAGACACGTGGTCCCCACCCAGGGGCCCACCCACATGCCTGAACTGGTCATCTGACTAATGACTATCCCCACAGGCCAACACTTTTCTTTTCCAGTGTTCTTTTTCCTCACTCACACACACCCTAAGAAACTTCCCAGAAGGTCACCCATCCTGATTACTACTCCAGGCCAAGCATGCTTAACTGTGGAGTTCTAATTAGATAGGCTCCTGAAAAGGAAGATGCATCTTATTGACATGAGTCATATCATTTAGCCATTTAACCCTTTATCATTTGGGGGTGTTACAGTAACCCAAATACATCTCAAAAAATCAAAAGAAATCATAATTTGTTTGCATTTTTACTTGTTATATTTGAAATCTTAGTTAAATTATCCTAAGGTGAATTCTAATATAAGAACCTCCCATAAAAATGGTATACAAATTATGAGTTTAATACATTTTGAAAGTGGTGTACATAATTTTTTTATAAGTATTGGAATTTGAAAAAGTGATGGATACTTATTCTATAATTCTAAGTTGAAAATCAATAGAAAAATAGGAAAAAACTCTACAATTTTAATAAGTAAATTTTGGGTTCCACAAAAAATTACCAAGTAACTAGAGAATTACATTGTTTCAAGAGTCATTTATGGTTTGAAGGTGGGATACTTCCTAGGCACACAACTCTTATATAGTTCCCCATAATTTTATTCTATTCAAATATGGAAGCCTTCATGAGCATGTGAATTTTGTATGGATCCTTGAAATAATTTTTAAGGTGTAATACTTTATAGGAACATAGTTCTTATAAGGTTACATGTCATCACTTTGGTTTTTAAGAACAAATACTTTACAAGAGTGCATGGTGTTATTTTTAGTATTAAGGTAGGATCCATTGAGTTTGTGAGCCTTTAAATTGTATGAACCTTTATATTTTATCTAATTGTGAGTATTTTATAATAAATAGGCCTTTGAGAAATTATTTTAGGATATATAGATTTTTTAAGGCCTAAATTTAATATATGACATTACTTGAAACTAGAATTTAATGAAGTAGTTTTTAAATAAGAACTCATTCATGTAGACTCCCAATATAATTCCTAAAATTATAGTACCCTATGAATAAATATTTTCTAACTATGTATTATCGAAATAAATCCTTCGTGGTCCATGCCATGTAAACCCCTTACAATCGAACCAACATAAATCCTCTAGGACCCTATTAAGAAAATACTTTTTAGTCTATCTTGGTCAATATAAACCCTTCATGGGAAAATAATAGACCCCCACATTAATCTAAATCTGTTGTTAACATGAAAAAACTATGCCCTTTTTAAATCCCATATATTTGAATTAAATCAAATCTTATATGAAATAATTATATCTTGTATAACATGTTTTCTCCTTTAAAATGGTATATTTTCCCTAAACTTTAACCTAGGGTAACCCAATTTACGAGAGAGAGTTTTTAGGATTATTAACAATATCTCTCAAGTCACCTCAATGTTGAGTCATTCCTGACCTTCAAGGCCCTATCTGGGTTCCTAATTCACCCCGGTCAACTACCTAGGCTAAACTAAACCATTTCAAGCCGATTAACTAGAATATATTACTTATTCTCTTTCACATATTTAAAATCCATAAAATCATATTTTCCCCAACCCTATACCATGTAATCCTAATATAAATTACTAATTCATTGAGACGACTCATGTTCCCACTTTTGATCATTATTTTTTTTTGATAATGGGAATCCCTTGGTTGTCCTCCCTAAATATTAAGGTTATCATAATAGAATCAATATTCTTTTACTTTGATTATAAGGATCTATAATATTAGGTAACAAGTGTCACTTTTCCCTTCCTAATAAACTCATTTGTGTTGTCTTGAACCAATTTTCACATCTATTAGGAATAAAATTAGCCTCATTGTTTCTATTTAATGAGATAGAGGCATTAAAAGTTATATAAATATATTAGAATTCCTAATATTTCTCCCACTAGTTCACATATCCCAAGCATCCAATCACCATTTCCCTTATTAAGTTACCAATATATAAGTGATAAACATAAAAGGGCATACAACCTTATATAATCCCTTACCCCACTTTCACTAGACTATTTTTTTTTGTGAAAATAGGAAATGATTCTAATACGTAAGACCCCTATAAAACTATTATTTGGTACATTACATATATTAGTTAATTTTTATGACTTTAAACTGTATGAAAATAGTCCAAGTAAAATAATCATAAACTATAAGACAACTTGGTCCAACAAAAATGACCTTAAAAGGAATATTATTGGACATATATGCATAAACATAAAAGTGACCACCATGGTCTATACCATATGAACTTAAAATATATGGTGTGACTCATTAAATGATATGCAACTAGGTGGATTTTGATTCCCTTCATACAGATACATAGAAATCCCCTCTCATGGGCCCCGGGCTAACTACACAATGCCTATCGCTTCTATAGATAGAAATAAATCATTGAGTTCCTAGTTATAAAAAATACTATTACTATGAAGGAATTCACGAAAATGTATTAAATCCATAAAGGATCCCCAGACTCAGAAACAAGATCCTCTATAGAATGATATGAACTTATATCATATCATCTAACAAAAGAAATCATAGAACCATAAAAGCTGATTGAGAGGTCATCCACCTTTTGGAATATAGAAGGGTGGCTAGTATCGAATCTAACTCTCATATTTTGAAAACACCGGAAACAAAATAGTGAACCCAATATGAAATCATTTACTTGTGATATATATATATATATATATATATATTAAATAGATAGTCATTTTTTATACTGCATTGGTGAGTTTCTTGTTTTTGTTTTTACCGTTAACATCTATATGGAATCCTTAATAAATATATCTAAATGATATAATTACCTATCAAAATAGAGGGAAATTTATGAATGACCCGAGTTATGATAAATCATTGATCAAAATCTCCCCAAAAATATGTTCCTATTTCAATAACTACTATAACTATGATATTTTTATGATCATTGTAACTTTATTAAACATATAAAACAAAAATTACTCAATTCCATGGAATTTGAGAGCCTCTATAATGTAATTATTCCAATTATAGAAATATCCCTTATAATCCTTAAGGGCTTGAGGCTACATAGTTTATAAACAAAATGATACATTTTTTTGGGGAGGAGACTACGATTACAACTTCAAAAAAAATTAGGAGATTATACCAAGATCCAATTAATATATAACTTCATTATCTTATATTTTCTAAGTTATATTATAACCACATCACAAAAAATATCTAATAGATTCCTAGTAGTCCTCTTATTAACCATTGTCATCATCATAGGAGCATGACCCCAATTTAAATAGAATTTATAGTCAAAACTCTATCCCAAATTTTCCAGTCAGCATAAAACAATATGATGTTTCTTCAGGGGATACGAACTATATACATGTAAAAATAGATGATTTACCATAATGACACCAATACCTCCAAAAAAATTTGGTTTATCTTGATGGTATCATGGTGGAATTTAAGATCTCCACCAGTAATTAACATAATATTTTTTATGAAAAAAAATTATTGGCTACCTCAGCCTACCCCTCCTCAGTTGGTAAAGGTAACTATCATTTTTATCACCCAAATAATCGTATTTCCTGAATATATAAAGGTATTATGTAGATCGTCCGTTTGGGTGGTCCTTATTGTGACAATATTAAAGTTGTTCATGGATTCCCTAAAAGCGGTAAAAATCAATTATTAACAAACCATAGAAACCTTCCTCGTGTTGATATAAATATTTTCTAAATATGTTGTCTTGATAAATAAACACAATTCAATAACCATATAGGTCCTACCCATTATAACAAAATCACCATAATTATTTTAAATATATTTATTGTTTATGTTACATGATATCCAAATTTCATGTCTGTGATTCCCAATTTGTGTCATAACTTACTACTATATTGTTATTAGATTAAACTTAAGTGTTAAATATGTATTTGTAATTAATTAACAATGTTTCAAGTTTTTAACTTATGATTTATAGTAAATAATATATGTTTGAGAAATTTTAATCTTTATTTTTGTATGGGTAATTATTTATATGTGTAATTGAAATATGATTAGATAGGGGTATCCCCTCTCTACTATCATTTTCATCATTGAAGAGGATGATCTAAGTAAGTTCATAAATACAATTTTTAGTGAAGGGAACCTCAAGGATATCTAAGAAATAATAAGTCTAGAAGATCCCTCATATTTAAACTATAATAATAACTTTATTATGTTTATTAGGGTGATATAAAAAATATTAAAATGATAAAAGTATCATCAAGAATTATGAAGGGGTATCTTGGTAGTTTATTAGTTGGGAGAAATATATTTTTTAATTTGGAAGGATCTTTACTACTGCTAAACAAACATTCATCCTTTATTTTTTGGGTATTAAGGAAGGTTATTTAGATTTTAATTATCTTGGTATTATTATATTTTTGGGATATGCCTATGTGACATATTTCCATAAAATTTCATACTCTATTAAAGAAAAATTATCATGATGAAAATAAAAATATCATTTGATGTCTGGAATAATTTTCCTTATTAAAGGTGTGATTGACACTAAATTTTTCTATAAATTTATTTTTTATAAGTGGATAGATGATTTAATTTTAATAATGAATATTTATATTAAAAATATTTGAGTGGTTGTATTTTTGAAAGGAAACTTGGTACTATTTGATATAAGGATTCTTAAAGGACCATTAGATATGGGAGATTGGGAATCAAGTACCCATATATGTTTAATAAGGTACTAAAATTTTCATGTGGAAATTACTAATTTAATAATCTTGGATGACGGGTTTTTAAAATCTATATTCTAATTTTTTTTAAAATCATTAAATCTTTAAAACATAGATTCATTTATTTGACCCGCTAAAAGAGAGGATCACTTGAGAATTATGGTAAATTCCATATGGTGTTATTCAATTTTTTTTACAAGTTCTAGGAAGGATAAATTAATTGGGTGTCCCATTTCAGAAATTTTTTATAGTGGAATTCAAATAAGGTATTTAGATATCAAAATAAGGCTTCTATAGAGAACCCTAAAAACGAATTGCCTAATATTATTCAAGAGGCCATTGACAACTACTCTTTTATTTTAACCAGGCATGATCTAATATGAGAGCCATCAAAAAATGGTATGATTAATTATAAGTGGAACTATTTTTCTACATCTGGAAAAGAGAATAATGACTAGAATTGGTTCAAGAATTACCAATACCCGTTTATCAGTCTCTTTTAATCAACTTTTATATGGAGGATTTTTCATTGGAGAACACCAAATGAAGTAATACTAAAAATATATTGTTTAAAAAAAATGCTCTATTTTTGTTATCTATATGCCAAATTTTGGCGATTAAGATCATATTTGTCTATGATTTATTTTTGATAATACCATATAGAACATTATTTAAGACCGATTTGAAATGTTTTGTTTCTAGGATATCATCTTGGATTATCTCATGAAGCTACCTTAGATAATTTATGATTTTGATCATATTGATATCATTTACATGTTGAAATTGATGAGGGTTGATGGAACATATGGAAACATATTAACATTATAAAAATTAATGGGTAGGGAAAATCAGTGAGGGAGTTACTGTTGCATCTAATATCCATTATCAGGGAGTCAGAGATGCTTCTACATTCTAGTGATGAAAAATCCATAAAATATTTCTTGGTATTTAATAGATGAGGTGTCAATTAAATATAAAATATACTAGGGGATCCATATCCATTATTTTTCCACCACCAATAACAATTTGGGTGAAGGTTAATGCCTATAGAGAAAAATATAAAAATCTATGAGAGGTAGTTTTAGGAAATATTTTTAGGGACAATCATGGGGATTTGATAGGATACTTCCATTACTAGAATGACAACAGAAATTTCATTTAATTAGAAATTTATATTTTCAATAAGACTAATTTTGTTTTCTAATCAACATGAATTGAGATGCCTATAGCTATAGTGTGACTCAAGATAACTTATCAAAGTAATCGATAATTAAAATATTTCTCTCAATAGAAATACTATCATAGTGGGAAGAATGTTTGGAGGATATATATTCCTTTTAATATTTTTATAACCCAATATTTTAGGTTTACCAATCCTATTTTGTATTACCTTTCAAAAAAGGGTGGGTTATTTTTGTTTTTTTTGGATTTATGATGTTCCATATGAGTTGCGTGTCATGGTTTAAAATTAAAAATGGAAAACTTCCTTTGTATTCCTTGTGTATCTTAAATTTATTTTGTCCAATAATTTTCCCTGAATACATATTTCTAAATATTATTATTATTAATATTATTAAAATTATTATTATTATATATGAAGTAATGGGTGATATTGATTATAGTGATTTTAGAAAGACAATTCATTATTGAATCATGTATCCATACTCATTGGATAAATTCCATGATCCTAAGAAATTATTATTTTATTTAACTTAATTTTGAGCTTATGTTGGTAAGGTTGATCAGGATTTCTTGACTTTTTGAATTTGTAATAGAGGCATAAAAGTGATTTTATTTTTATAGACATTAACCAATGAATAAAATATATTTTTTTGATTTGGATATCAGAAATGAGGGGAGGGTTTCAAGATAAAATGATGGGAAATGTTTATTTATCGCTGAACAAAATCCGAAATAAATATATATAGATATTTTCAAATTATCTTTAATTGGAAATATAATTTATTCCATAAGAAATAAACATTGGTTTGGGTTAGATTTTATAATGAACCAATCAAAATAATATAATCCATGAAATTAAAAAATTATATACATTGGAAATGTGAATTTTCACATTATTTTTCACTCAAAGGAGGAAGTTAACAGGGCTTAGGACTCAAGAAATTTGAATTTTAGGCCCATAATTTTAAATCTTATGGAGTGGGATGTATATCTCAATATATATAATTTTAATATTAAAAACTCACAAATATAGTTAAGAAAATATCTAACACCCGAAGATTTTTGAATTTATTATATTTAAATAATACTATGTTTGATAGTATAAGATCTACACAACACCGAGCTTAAATGAATGACGATATATTGTAGAAATATCATTATTCAAATATGATCCTTATAACCTACCCTTTATTTTGAAGGGTATGAATAATAATAACCATATTATTTAATATATGTAAAAATTTATTCATTAATAAAATTAATAATCAGTAATTCATTACTTATTAATTGGTTATAAATATTTAAAAAATATTTTCAAGGTAAAAGATATATTTTTCATAAAACAGTTTTTATGCATGAAATATATTTTTTCATTAATATAATAAATTAATCACTATTGATAAATGAACCTAATTAAATTATTATATTATACATCCAATATTTTTAATTTAAATTAAATTAATTATGGTTATTTTTAAACGAATGAGAATAAGGTCATTCTATGCATCAAAAACACATTTTCTTAAAAAATGAGTTTTATTGCATTTTGTGTGTCGATATTACAACTAATTTCATCAAAATTTTAGAAATTGTATTTGAAAAAATACAAATAATATTTTAGATAATATTTTCATAATAGGATTATGATTAATGTTTTGTATTTTTTTTTGAAAAGATTATTTTTATTTTTGAATAGTGAAAAATACTGATTTTTGAAAAACTATTATCTATTTTCATTAAATCTATTAATTTAAAAGTATAATTATTTTTAATTGATATTAATGTAAAACAATATCCATTTGATTAAAAATAATCTTAGTAACTCCAAAAGAATTATTATTTTATTTGATTTCGGTATAAGTTCATTTTTATGATTAAAATTGCAATTTTATAAAAAATGTTTTTATTGCATTTTTACCACTTAAAATAAAATTAATTTCAGAATATTATAAAAATTTTATCTTGAAAAATATATTTAATATTTTTAATTGGTATTTTAAATTTTTTTAATGAGGTCAATTTCATTTTTGGTCATTATTCATAGTAACTTTGGTAAAAATATTGTCTCCATGGTAAAAGGGTAAAACAGGTTCATTAAGGATAAAAATAAGTGATATGATCAAAAATATTTTATTAATTATTATTAGATGAGATTATTTCTACACTTATCACATTATTTTATAATTTGAATTATTTCAGTGACATTTTCTTTGTATCATGACATTTATATTATTTGAAGTAAAGGAGAATTAAAAAATGTCACTCCCTTTCTTTTAATATATATAATATGTTTCACTAGGTATAAAAATAATTTATTAATAGATATAAATATTTATTTCGAATTTTTATAAATATTTTCTAACAGAAATTTATTTTAAATTTTTATTTATGATATAATTACCTTAATCTCTTACGCTACACTAATACAATTCTTGTGAAAGTAGTTGAAAAATCAAGTTAAATAATTTTAAAAATAATAAAATTAATATATTTTTGATGAATTGTGGAATTAAATGAATTTTATAAGGAATTATAAAGTAGTATTATTGTTAAATGTATTTATATTCTAATTCAATAGTTTCATTGATTTATGTGAATTAAAATTAAATAAAAAGTCTCAAAAATGAATTTAATGATATTTTATGATGAGTAATATTTTATCAATTGATTTAAAATTTCACAACATATTTAAATTAGACAAGTGGGATTATAAATGTTCAAAAATATCATTTATGTTCCATTTTGAGTCACATTTCACCTTAGAAGTAAATTTATAAACCTTAATGAGTGAAAAATGTGTTACGACAATTAAGATTAAAAAGTGTTGATAGGGGGGGGGGGGGGGTAAACCAAAAGATTTGGTTTAAAATTCTATTGGTTAATGGGATTTAAATTATATATTATAATAAATTATAAATTATGTCCATATGATTCAACCTCACATTATTATGATATTTAGTATTTTTTTAATGTTCTTAATACTTATAATTGTGTCTCTCCCCTCACTTATAAAAGGTCACCCAATCTCTACTTTTACTCACACATTTTGATCCATTTATCTTTAAAAAGATCTTTAAAAATTCCTTCAAAAAAAAATCCACATTTCCTTTAGGTTTTATTCTCCCTATAATGCCGTCCTAAAAGATGTTTACGGTGTATCTAAAGGAGATTTTTTCAAAGAAGAGGCATAACTCTTAACTATGTTTTTTAATTTTATTTATTCTTCTACCTTCTTTTATTATATCCTAAAGTATATGATATAATAAAATTATTATATTTAATATAATAAAATGTTATTATGATGATGTAATGAACCTTTATCATCTCATTTTACACCTTATGGGAAATGAAGACATCGTTTGTGCGTACGTGTGGGCTAACACCTTCCCGAAGTAATGTGCTTTATTTTTCAAAACCATATCATAAGGATGATAATTATGATGGATTGAATAAATATATATGATATTAATGATATAATTATGATTCTATAAATATAATATATTCTCACCTTCTTACCTTTCCACATGTTAAAAAATGATAACGTTACTCGTGTGTACGTGTAGAATACAAACTCTGTGTAGTAATGTGTTCACTACTAGAAATACAGTCTTTCCCAACGGTTCTAAACTACTAGGAAAGGCTGTAGAATCATTGGTATATGTTATACCAATGGTTCTGCAAACCATAGGGAAGTAAGCCGTTAGGAAAGATTTTCCCAACGGTTTACAATGAACCATTGGTATTGGGTGGGGAAAGCCTAACCTATCCCAACAGTTGTGCCAAACCGCTGGGATAGTTTTTCCCAATGGTTTGGATTGAACCGATGGGAAATACCAAGGATTCTCCTCTTTCCCAACGGTTTCTAAACCATTGGTAAAAAAAGAATCATTGATGTTATGCCAACGGTTTGAAACCGTTGGCATAGCCTATGCTGTGCAAATTTCACAGCAGCCTGCAATTTGCACAGCAGCTCTGTAATTTGGACAGCAAGACTCATTTTTTGCATTCCCTCCCATTCTCAATCCAATTATTGTACCTGCAATAACCAACTAACACATACATATAGAGAACAAATTCATACACATTTAACATATAATGCATCCTGCAACTATACACATCCATAATTAAATTAGAATTCATAACGTAATTATAAACATACATAATTCATTTATAATTCAATTTAAAATTTAGATGACAATTATATGTGGAATCCGGAATTCAATTCATAATTTGATCAGTTTTTTGTATACCATATATTTTTACCTGAAATGATGTCCATTTTAAACAAAATACATACACCTAGAGTGATACCGGCCACACCATGCCTCATATTGAGGCATGGTTAACTCATACATGTCACAAATGACCCATCGATCGTTGTTCTAAAGTATAAACATATTCCGAAAGTGTTTGATTGGTTTTCTGTATGTCAGTTGATGTTTTTCACATAAAATGATGCCCTTTTGAAACAAAAGACATTCAATTTGAGTGGTTTCGGCCACACCGCGTCTCAGATTGAGGCGAGGTTGATTCGTACACGTCACATATGACCCGTGGATCATTCTCCTAAAGTTTAAACGGAAACCGAATGCATATGGTCAGTTTTTTGTATGTACATAAATTGTTGTCCATTTTAAACAAAAGAGAGAAACTTAGACTGATCCCGACCACACCACGACTCAAATTGAGCCCGGGTTGGCTCGTACATGTCACATATGACCCATGAATCATTGTGATAAATTATCAACAGATTCCGAATGCGTTTGGTCAGTTTTCCGTATGCCAGTTGTTCTTTTCACTTATAATCCTGTCTATTTTAAACAAAAGAGACACAGTTAGAGTGGTGTTAGCCACACCATGCCTTAGATTGAGGCAGGTTTGACTTGTACACGTCACATATGACCCATGGATGGTTGTTCTAAAGTATCAACACAACCTGAATGCGTTTGGTCAGTTTTTCATATTCCATTTGATGTTTTTCACTTAAAATGACGTCCTTTTGAAACAAAAGACAGACAATTTGAGTGGTTTCAGCCAAACTGTGTCTCATATTGAGGCGGGGTTAATTCGTACACGTCACATATGACCCATGTATCGTTCTCCTAAAGTTTCAACGGAAACTATATGCGTTTGGTCGGTTTTCCGTATGTACTTAAAATTTTGTCCATTTTAAACAAAAGGGAGACACTTAGAGTGATCTCGGCCACACCATGCCTCGAATTGAGCTCAGGTTAACTCGTACATGTGAAATATGACCCATAGATCGTTGACCTAAAGCATCAACAGAATCCGAATGCGTTTTGTCGGTTTTTCGTATGTCAGTTGTTCTTTTCAATTATAATCCTTCCCATTTTAAACAAACGAGAGACACTGTGAATGGTGTCGGCCACACAACACGTCGGATTGAGGCGGGGTTGACTCGTACACGTCACATATGACCCATGAATCGTTTTCCTAAAGCATCCACAGATTTCGAATGCGTTTGGTTGGTTTTTCGTATGCCAGTTGATCTTTTCACTTATAATCCTGTTCATTTTAAACAAAAGAGAGACACTATGAATGGTTTCGGCCACACTGCACCTCGGATTGAGGCAAGGTTGAATTTTACACATCACATATGACTCATGGATAGTTTTGCTAAAGTATCAACACAATTAGAATCCGTTTGGTCGGTTTTCCGTATGTACTTAAAATTTTGTCCATTTAAAAAAAAAGAGATCCACTTAGAGTGATTATGGACATACTATGCCTCAGATTATGGTGAGGTTGACTCTTACACGTCACATATGACCCATGGATCATTTCCTAAAGCATCAACACATTTCGAATGTGTTTGGTCGGTTTTCCGTATGTCACTCGTTCTTTTCACTTATAATCCTGTCCATTTTAAACAAAATACATACACAAGGAGTAATCCCGGCACACCGTGACTCGGATTGAGGCTAGGTTAACTCATACACGTCACAAATGACCCATCGATCATTATCCTAAAGTATCAACATATTCTGAAAGATTTTTCTTAGTTTTCTATATGCCAGTTGATGTTTTTCAATTAAAATGACGTCCTTTTGAAACAAAAGATAGAAACTTTGAGTGGTTTTGGCTACACCACGTCTTAGATTGAGGCGGGGTTGATTCATACACGTCACATATGACCCATGTATTGTTATTCTAAAGTTTTAATGGAAAACAAATGCGTTTTGTGGGTTTTCCGTATGTACTTAAAATGGTGTCCATTTTAAACAAAAGAGAGACACCTAGATTGATCTCGGCGACACCATGACTCGGATTGAGCCCGGGTTGGCTCATACAGGTCACATATGACCCATGAATAATTGTGATAAATTATTAACACATTCCAAATGAGTTTGGTCAGTTTTCCGTATGCAAGTTGTTCTTTTCACTTATAATCCTGTCCATTTTAAACAAAAGAGACATAGTTAGAGTGGTGTCGGCCACACCGTGCCTCAGATTGAGGTGTGGTTGACTCATACACGTCACATATGACCCATGGATCGTTTTACTAAAGTATCGACACAATCCGAATGCGTTTGGTCAGTTTTATGTATGCCAGTTGATGTTTTTCAATTAAAATGACGTTCTTTTGAAACAAAAGATAGAAAATTTGAGTGGTGCCGGCCACACCGCATCTCATATTGAGACGGGGTTGATTCGTACATGTCACATATGACCCATGGATCATTCTCCTAAAGTTTCAACGGAAACCGAATGCGTTTGGTCAGTTTTCCGTATGTACTTAAAATGTTGTCCATTTTAAACAAAAGAGAGCCACATAGAGTAATTCCGACCACACTGTGCCTCAGATTAATGCGGGGTTGACTCATACACGTCACCTATGACCCATGGATCGTTTTCCTAAAGCATTAACACATTTGAAATACATTTGGTCGAGTTTGCGTATGTCAGTTGTTCTTTTCACTTATAATCCTGTCCATTTTAAACAAAAGAGAGACACTATGAATGGTGTCAGCCACACCACGCCTCAGATTGAGGTGGGGTTGACTCTTACATGTCAGATATGACCCATGGATCGTTGTGCTAAAGTATGGACACAATCCGAATGTGTTTGGTCGGTTTTCCGTATGCCAGTTGATGTTTTTCAATTAAAATGACATCCTTTTGAAACAAAAGACAGACACTTTGAGTGGTGCCGGCCACACCACATCTCAGATTTAGGCGGGGTTGATTTGTACACATCACATATGACCCATGGATCATTCTCCTAAAGTTCAACAGAAAACGAATGCGTTTGGTCGGTTTTCCATATGTACTTAAAATGTTGTCCATTTTAAACAAAATAGAGACACTTAGAGTGATTCCGGCCACACCGTGCCTCAGATTAAGGCAGGTTTGACTCATACACGTCACATATGACCCATGGATTGTTGTCCTAAAGCATCAACACATTTAGAATGAATTTTTTCGGGTTTGCGTATGTCAGTTGTTCTTTTCACTTATAATCCTGTCCATTTTAAACAAAAGAGAGACACTGTGAATGGTGTCGGCCACACTGCACCTCGGATTGAGGCGGGGTTGACTCTTCCACGTCACATATGACCCATTGATAATTGTGCTAAAGTATCAACACAATCCGAATGCATCTGGTCGGTTTTTCGTATGTCAATTGATGTTTTTCAATTAAAATGACGTCATTTTGAAACAAAAGACAGACACTTTGAGTGGTGGCGGCCACACCATGACTCGAATTGAACCCTGGTTGGCTCGTACAGGTCACATATGACCCATGGAACGTTGTGATAAATTATCAACACATTCTGAATGTGTTTGGTCGGTTTTCCGTATGCCATTTGTTCTTTTCACTTATAATCCTGTCCATTTAAATCAAAAGAGACATAGTTAGAGTGGTGTCGGCCACACCGTGCCTCAGATTGAGGCGAGGTTGACTCGTACATGTCACATATGACCCATGGATCGTTGTGCTAAAGTATCAACACAATCTGAATGCATTTGGTCAGTTTTCCGTATGCCAGTTGATGTTTTTCAATTAGAATGACGTCCTTTTGAAACAAAATACAGAAAATTTGAGTGGTTCTGGCCACACCACATCTCATATTGAGGGGGTGTTGATTCGTACACGTCAAATATGACCCATGGATTATTCTCCTAAAGTTTCAACAGAAACTGAATGAGTTTGGTCAGTTTTCCTTATGTACTTAAAATGTTCTCCATTTTAAACAAAAGAGAGACACTTAGAGTGATTACGGCCACACCGTGCCTCAGATTGAGGCGGTGTTGACTCATACACGTCACATATGACCCATGGATTGTTGTCCTAAAGTATCAACACATTTCTAATGCGTTTAGTCGGTTTTGTGTATATCAGTTGTTCTTTTCACTTATAATCCTGTCCATTTTAAACAAAAGAGAGACACTGTGAATGGTGTCGGCCACACCACGCATCAGATTTAGGTGTGGTTGACTCATACACGTCACATATGACCCATGGATCTTTGGGATAAAGTATCGACATAATTTGACTGCATTTGGTTAGTTTTTCTTATGCCAGTTGATGTTTTTCAATTAAAATGACGTCCTTTTGAAACAAAAGATAAACACTTTGAGTGGTTTCGGCTACACCACATCTCAGATTGGGGCGGGGTTGATTCGTACATGTCACATATGAACCATGTATCTTTTTCCTAATGTTACAATGGAAACCGATTTCATTTGGTCGGTTTTACGTATGTACTTAAAATGTTGTCCATTTTATGAGAATCTTCATGTGTCTATTAGTGGAATGATATTTACTTAAAATCTTGTGGACATTCATATAAAATATTTTTATATCATTCTTTAGTATGGATTAGATTTTAGTTTATCATGCTATGAAATATTTCAGAGCTAACAATGTCATGCCCAATGAATACATCTCTTTTATAACATACCAAGAATCTATGATATTGATTAGATGTGTAAATGTGATTTACATTGATTATCATGATGAAAATAAATAAAATATATATTAAAGATTTTCTAGTAATAAATAAAATCAAGGATGGTGGGGGGGGGGCTGTCCGGTGGGGCTGTCTGGAGGGCTGTCCGGTGGGTGTCCGGGGGGGCTGTCCGGGGACGAAGGAGGAGGGTGGGGGGGCTGTGCGGGGGGCTGTCCGGGGGGTGTTCGGGGGGTTGTCCGGGGTCCAAGGAGGAGGGTGGGGGAGCTCTTTGGGGGGATGTCCGGGGTCCAGGGAGGAGGGTGGGGGGGGGGGGGGGGGCTGTTCAGAGGGCTGTTCGGGGGCTGTCCGGGGGCTGTTCGGGGGCTGTTTGGGGGGGTTCTCCGGGGTCCAAGGAGGAGGGTGGGGGGGTTGTTCGGGGAGATGTCTGGGGTCTATCTGGGGGACTGTCTAGGGTCCAGGGAGGAGGGTTGGGGGGGGGGGGGGGCTGTCTGGGGCCTATTAGGGGGGCTGTCTGGGGGCTGTCCGGGGGGGTGTTCGGGGTCCAAGGAGGATGGTGGGGGGTTTTCCATGGTTCATGAAGGAGGGGGGGGGGGGTTCCCAAAAACACAAGCACTAAAATACAACAACATCCATAAAAATAGATAATATATAAAAATAATGCAACTCCAATACTATACTACGAGTCTAGATAAAACCAACAAATAGAGTATATTAAATATCAAATCTCAGTAATATTAGTCAAAAATGTAATGGATCAATTTGTCCCACATCACCATCACCATCATCATCACCCTCTTCCTCGTCCCCATCATCGTCCTTGCCCTAGTTAGCGCCCTCCTCCTCACCCTCGCCCTCCTCCCCACCCTAGCCACCCGCCTCGCCCTCCTCCTCTCCCTCCTCTTCTGAATCAGACTCCTCGCCATCATCATCATCATTCTGGACATCGTCCTGACCACCACTAGAACTGACACCTGGTGGACCATATATGTAACGTATCGATGACATATACTCATCAAAAGCTGGGCTGACCTCTGCTGGAGGTGTTGGACGTAGAACTTCAATAAATTTCCTAAACGAAATGTTTGCCCTAGCAGACTGTTTTGCCATCTCTGTGGCCCTTTTCTCAGCCTGTTCTACCTATTCCCTAACATGTTGTAGCTCTATGGCGCTACAAATCGTACCTGAGGAGGGCCAATACCTCTTCGGGGCTATCCTAGGTTGGCAGCGTAATCTGCCAGGATGCTCCTCTCCCAACACCTGATGTAAGTGATTTGTTGGCCCAAAATTGTCTGGTTCTTGGGCATAGAGGGCCTCTAAAACAACTTGTTACAAATATAAATATATTATTAAGTTACAAAATAGATATTAAAATATAAAATCAACAGATTAAAACCTACAATCTACTGCTAAGTCGCTTCGTTGACAACACTTCCATCCTTTTTCTGTCTACTCGAGCAAAACAGTTTTGCTCGAGGCACACATCCTTCTATATTCAGTATTTTCCTCTACAATGACATTGAAAAATAAAGTTATATGAAAAATTTATAAAATGATTAAATAATTCAGAAAACAAAAGAAAATGTAAGTTGTAAAGAAAACTTATAAAAAAGTGTCATACCTACTTCCTCTCATGATCCGACATCGTCGTACGTCCTAGTGTGTGGAGATATTTTTTTTGCATCAATGTTTTTATTATTTTTTCCAGATGATTCCTAAATAAAATTCGATAATGAAAAGGATAATATTAATGCAAAACATGAAATTTATTATTTAGATACCTCAAATGTAATTCATACCTTAAACTGGGTACTCATCCAATGAGTAATCATCTGACGATACTACTCTATAGGACAATAATCCACGACTGTTACTGCCTCTAACTCAGTACCAACTCTAGAAAGCCAGCCAATATACAACTCATGCTTGTAGGATCTCCAAAGTTCGCCTAAATCCTTTAGACATTCTGCTCGAGCGCCCTCACCATCGGCAAAATTAAATCGAAGTTGACATCAAAATATTAATTCATATAAATACAAAAATAATTCACGGAATTAAATACAACAGATTTTTTTACTCATATCTCTTCCTAAGCTCTATCCTTGACCTCATGTGGAAAATGCCTCCATGACAATGGGCTGACGGGAATGATTTCGGAGTATTTGGCAAGCGTCGCCAAAAAACTCTGACATTGCGTCCCTGATTTCTCAACCATTTGGTTGTCTTCATTGTAATCCACCATAACCTGTGTGCGGCGGTTCTACACCGAACGCATGCGTGTACGCCCCCGCCCCTACCTCCTATGAGTAGATGTATCTTTCATGAAAGAAAAATAAATATTTTATCAAATAATGTTATAATGAAAATAAATATTGCAATAAAAATTTGTTCGGGTTTTATAAATATACTTGTGCTAGTCTGATCGCTGAGCGCCTCCAGATCCACATAAACTGATGGAACACCCTGTGGTGGAACAGGAGTCGAAGACGATGGAATATAGATACTCGGAGAGACAGAAGTATAAGGAAAAGAAGATGGGACAACAGTATGACCAGATTCGGACTGGGGAGTGAGAATCATCATGGGATGTGAAAATGATGGGGCAGAAGATGCAGAAGGTAGCAAAAACATGAGAGGCCTAAATATCCCGTGTGTCCCTAATGACACAATGGGATCAGAATGTGGGAAAGATGACATTTCATTGGGAGGGGCAGGGTCTAGTCAGGCATGTGCAGCTGATCGTCCACCTCTGGTACGAACCCTCCTCGTACCACCGACCTGAGTACTAGGACTGGTACTAGGCTTCTCGTCGAATAACTATCGACGTATAGGTGGATCCTATAAAAATGTTTACAAAAAAATTAATCACATGAAATTACATATTCTTTAAATATATATATATATTTAAAATAAAGTACTCACTGTAGGCACTAATGGTGGAACACCCATCTCCTCCATCCGACGATTGTTCTCTATCATTTTGTTCCTTCATCTCTCTTCAATTGGATGCATTTCCTGCTTTTGAAAACAAATATGCAATTAATTAGAAAAATGAAACTAATTTGTAAACAAAACAACTAAATATATGAGGGAATAGGGGGATTCATTGATAATTTAGATATCAATTGTTTTAGAAGATATTGAATGAATTTAATAAATCATACAAGTTGTAATGTTCACCAAGTTAGAAATATTGTTTGACTAGGTTTGAATACAGTTCAATTCCAAATTAGAAAATGCAATTCAAATAAAATAAACATTGAAAATTCACATAACGGTTAATTCAGCTAAAACATATTTGTGATCAATACTAAATCAATTTGAATATTACCAACCTTAACAACCCAACTCGAGGTAAAACAAAATAATTCAGAACATGGATGAATGATTCTATATATTTTCAACCACAACTTCAGGTTCACAATCAACTCTGAAAATTGAGCTATTGGAGTCATCAAAAGAAATAAATGGATTGGTTCCAATGGAAATTGGGACAGTGTCAATTCCATCATCACCATCATCAAAAATATGTCTTGGAATTACTTCAACCATGACACCAAATTCAGGTCGAAGTTGGTCTTTAACATAAAAAACTTGTTTAGCCATTGATGCCAACACATATGGTTCTTCAGTAGCAAGAGTGCGAGTCATATTAATTACTCGAAATCCACAATCATCAATAAATGTGCCATGTCTCATCATCAAATCAAACCAATGGCATTTCATCATTGTGACTCATCTATTAGAGTAATAATCCAATATTATTATTTTCTCAACGACTCCATAATAACCCACATTTTCAAATTGTGGTCCACTATCTGATGCATTGGCATAACAATCTGTTGTGGCAGTAACCATAACACCATCATGTTGTGTTCTCATTTCTTTTCTCATTCAGTGACAATAAATTTGTACCCATTGATAAAAATTGATTTACAGTCATGAACCACGGTATTAGGACCAAAACACAAAGCTCTTATTTCCTCAGGGACAGAGTCAGCAGACAAACTCAATACCAGCAATATAAATTACTGTTAAACTTAATTAAATATTGAAATTATTAATTTAAACAGTAATATTTTTACCTTCAATTTTAACCAAGCAGAAAACTCTTTGCTATGAAAAGTCTCTCTCCTTCTCAAAGATAAAGAATGATGCTTCCTATTTATCATTGTTTTATGTTCCCTGTAGATAAAAAATATGAATATTTTAATAGATATATATGCAAGATATACATAATCAATTTAGTTACTTGATATTGTCATCGAACAAATCACAGTTGAACAACACTGTGCGATGTGCCATCTCCCGCTCTTCATGGCTTAATGTCTTCAATGTATATGATCCAGGAATTCCTCCTATTTGAGGAAGTGATAGAAAATAGGGTTCAATTTTCTCATACTATTCTTCTTCATTTCTCATTGGTCTGTTCAATCTTGTAGTAAGATCAGACAAATACATCGAGCAAAAATCCATACATTCTTGAGCCAGGTAACCGTTCACGATAGAACCTTCGGGATGATTTCTGTTTTGGACATAGGAATTTAATGTGAACATATTTCTTTCAGTTGGATACATCCAATGAAAAGAAACAGGTCCTTTGAGAAGTATTTTAGTGGGAATATGGACAGTCAGATGCAACATGCATGTGAAAAATGATGGAGGAAATATTTTTTCCAACTCACACAAAATTAATGGGGCATATGTCAACTTTTTTTGCAAGAAATACTTGGACAACTTCTTAGCACAAAGATCTCTAAACAAATGTCACAAATGAATAACAACCACCCTTAAATTGTTGGAAAAAAGATGATAGATTGCTATTGGAAGCAACTCATGCAGTAGAACGTGATAATCATGAGTCTTCAAAGATTTTAGCTTCATCTCTCTTCTATTGACCCATTTAGATATGTTGCTTGAATAGCCATCAGGAACTCTAATAGTATCTAATACTTCCAGAAATTGTTTTTTTCGTAGGTTTCATCACATAAGAAGTACATGGAAGTTGCCATTTAATTTCACTGATACGCACAGGATGCAATTCTGTTCTGATGACCCACTCCACCAAGTCACACCGAGATCATAAATATTCTTTTGTCTTCCCCTTGAAATTTAGAATAACCGAAAGCAACATTTCACATATATTCTTTTCAATATGCTTTACTTCTAAGCAATGACATAAAAAATTGGTTGACCAATAAGGAAAATCAAAAAGATACTCCTATTCCTCCAATTGTAATAGGTTTCAGTGGACACATTCTTTCTCTTTCCATATTTCCTTCGACCCATCTCGAACAAAAAACTGAAATCTTTCCATTCATTAGGCACATCGGTTCCAAACATACGCTGAGGTGGATCATCGGTCTCTATGGTATTATCGAATCTTCGACGATTCAATCTATATGGATGATCCTTTGGAAAGAATCGTCGATGTCCCATAAAACTGAAACTACAACGATGTTTCAGTCTTCTGGATCGTGTATTCTTCATACAAACTGGACATGTCAGTTTTCCCTTCGTGCTCCATCCAGAAATCATTGCATAAGTCGTAAAATCATTGATCATCCACATAAGCACAGCACACATCTGAAATATGTCTTTCGAACATGCATCGTATGTGCGCACACCCACATCCCAAAGAAGTTTCAACTATTTTATTAAAGGTTGCTTGTATACATCATTATCAATGTCGGGATCAGAAGGACCAGATATGAGTATACTCATGAAAGTGAAAGGTTTTTTCATACACAACCACGAGGGAAGATTATAAATGTGTATAAAAACTGGCCATGTGTTGTGCGAAGTAAGTATCTGCCCAAACAGATTAAAACCGTCGTATGAAAGACCCAGCCTCACATTATGCATGTCAGCTGCAAAATCAGGATGTCGAGCATCAAATCTATACAATGAAAATCCATCTGCAGGATGAACCAACTCATCATTAGTCTTCTTTATCTCGGTATCATGCCATATCATTTTTATTGATATGTCATCAGACATAAAAAGATTCTGGAGTATGGGGATCAAGGGAAAGTGTCACATTACTTTCTGTGGAATGTGGGATGGTGTTCCATCAGATTTTGACTTCCAGCAAGATGTGCCACATTTTATACTATCATTTTTTTCAGCCGTTTCCTCCCAGAATAAACTGAAATCTTTCGGGCAGGCATCAATTTTGTTTCTTGAAAATCCAAGTTTCTCAAATAACTTCCATGCCATATAGTGGTTTGAGGGAATATCTGCATAATCTAGAAGTAAATCCTTCAAGAGGGTAAGAATGAAATCAATTGATGTATTAGAAATCCCATACATAGTTTTCCCATGAAACAATCGGGTTAAAAATTCCAGCTTTTTCATTTTATCGCATTGTCGATATACTGGAGTCGTGGCGGCATCATTCAATTTTTTCACCCTATAAATATCATCATTTTCACTAGATGCATCATCTGTCCTCATATCGAAGTCTTCTTGAGTCGGAATCCTTTATTTTTCATGATGACGAATAAACGGAAACCAATCATCTAACAAATTCTCTATTCCAGTCCTTTCATTTTGATCATCACCAATTTGATATTTCATTTTCTCCCCATTCTGATACCACACAAAGTAGTTTTCTTGGAAACCATTTTTGGTTATGTGGTAGCTGACTTCTTCACGGCTCAACCAAGGTCTACCAACACAATTGGAACATGGGCAGTGTATGCGACCACTATCTGAAGCATTGTGAAATGAAAAATCTATAAAGCTCTCCAAATTGTTTTAAAAATCGCCTGAGATCCGATCGGTTTCATACATTCAACTTTTGTCTATTATGTAAAAAGAATTAATATAAGTCATTTTGTCATAAACAATTCTATAGGATTGAACTTTAATAGAAAATACATTTAAGTAAATGATAAAGGAAGAAAATAATCAAGGTATCAACTACCCATGTGAAAAAATCATACTAATGTGTTATTGAAAAAATGTAAAACCAACAAGAACTTAATGTGTTATCACATCAAAACATGCCTCATCCCATAACCATATTAGTAGGGTATCATGAACATGAATAACATCAACCTTGTGCCATCCTTCTACCCTACATGACCCCAACCACATGCCACATCTTATTATAGCCTTATCACATCACACCTCACCTGAAAACACTAGGGAAATCATAGTACATCTCACCTAAAGACACATGGAAAATCACATCGCATATTTCCTAAAAACACATGGTCAATCACTTATTAAGGAAGATTAGGGAAGACATGGTAGCTATCCAACCATATAACCACCATCATATATATTAGAAAAAATACCCATAACTCAAAACCTCTGATCTTTGGTAAGTTTATCCAACTCTGGTTGGGAATGTGTAGAAATAACATAAAATACACGATATATAGATAGCACAAAATACCCAACCTATGGGTTCACATTAACTACATAATCACACACTTCACTACTACCATACAACACATAAACCATCACAACCACTTTCACCACTATATGCAAAACACCACACCACCACTACACAAGACGCATAACATTTCCCACTTTCATTTATAAGCCACTTAATTCACACTTACATAGTCCATTCATTTAATGTTAAATTAATTAAATCCATTTACCACACATCCATTTCTATTCCATATCATTTATTTACTATCTTGTTTATTTGTTTTAACAGCATAATTTATTCCATAGATAACCAGGAAACTAATAAAACCACCACACAAAAACTCAACATCTCATAATAACCATCGTCGCCATGTTACATCGGCCAAGCATCTCACCAAAACAACCACATATCAAAAAAAAATATTGCACATCACAAACCACCGCACAACCAAAACCACGTCACCAAATCATACACCACAACCTCATCAAACAGCACCTCCACATGACACAACACCACCACACATCATCACTATCACACAACTTCACATGTCACATCCATTCCCACTAACCATCACATTACAACCCCACATATCAAAAAACCCAATTGGTCACCTCAATCACCATACAAAATCCTACAACATACAATGAAACACAACAAAAAACCTCTCATAGAAGCAACATACCCCAACTTCCACAATTTATTCAGGGTCTTTTATTATATTACCCCTTTATTTAGCATGTACATTATAACACAAATGATATTCCATGGGAAACTAATTAATTAATAAAATATGTGTTCATTTCCCTATTTTTCACGATGAAATCACATCAGAATCCAAACTTAAAACTAAAATATTAGATCAATTACAATAAAAACAAGGTAGCATATCTGTATAAAGAATAAAAATACCTGATTTGAGATGATTCAGATGGTTTTTAACCTGTTCGGATGGGGGAGTTCACGAGAGGAGCAGAGCACCAGATTGATTTTAGGATTCTATCGTGAATGAGGGAGAGTAGCGGCCTGACTGTATTTGGGGAAAACCTTTACCAACTGTTTTTAAAAACCATTGGCAAAGGATTGTTCATGGTACCTTACCAAATGGTTCAATAGAACCGTTGGCAAAGGGGTACCCTTTCCCAACGGTTTCATAAAACCGTTGGGAAAGGGTAACTTAAACACCCCTTTACCAACGGTTTTATGAAACTGTTGGAAAAGGGGTACCCTTTCCCAATGGTTCTACTGAACTGTTGGTAAAGGGTTCCCTAAACCTTCTTTACCAGCGGTTTAAGAAAACCGTTGGTAAAGAACCGTTGGTAAAAACCACATTTCTAGTAGTGGTTTTACTTTTTATGTCCTCAATTTATGAATAATTTTAAAAATTTAGTCAATGTATGAAAATGAAAATTACATCATTATTAATATTTTTTAGATTATGGGAAATGAATCTAATGAACTTGGTTAACCTTCTAAATTTTTTTATGGATTATGAACCGAACATTCTCAAAACATATAATATGAAATTAATCAATTTAGTAACCATATAAGAAATTGTAATAAATGAAATAAAAGATTTTATATTAAGGTAATAAACCTGAAAAAAGTTGTTAATAAATTTAATAATTAATATAGGTTCATTATACATGAGTTAAAATATTTATGTGGAAAGTTAGTAGACATGGTAAGGGATTTCTCATCTAAATTTCATTTTTTTGAGACTTATCCCATTCTCACAACATGTTTTATTTTATGTGGAGTATAAACTACCATATGAATTTATTTTTTAATTAATTTAATTTAATTTTTTTACAAACCAAATTGATTTTTATTTTTGAATTTCCTTTTTTTCTCAAAATATATTAAAGTCGTAATTGATTTTTCTATAAAAGGTTATTTTAAAATATTAAATTCAAATCATTTCCCTCCAAGTCCATATTCTTTAAAATATTTCAAGAGTGTTATTATTTATAAATCAAAGAATGTTACATATAAATTCAAATAATTTTATCTTTAATTACAAATATTTAATATATAATGTTCTTAATTTTTTTAGTAAGGGCCACTTTTGACTATTTTTACCAAAATGTTAGAAGAATTCTCTTTTTACATATAAAAAATGAGTAGAGTTTCCCTGAATTTTTTACTTTCAAAGTTATTAATTCACACATCATGTTTTTATGTTTTTAAAAAGTATATTAAATTCACATTTTATTGGGAAAATTTTCATTTTAAAGATTATTAAAAATAAAATTATATTTCTTCTCATTTTATTCAAAAATTGAAAGTGCTATGCATATAGGTTTAAATGATTTCCTTTAAAGGGTTTTATTATGAAAAATGAAAATCCTAAAAATTTTGTATTAATGATGTGGTACTTTATAATTATAGATGATAACAGGTGAGCTTAATATAGACCTTGATGAATGGAGAGCCCTATAAAGCTCTCTAATGCATTGGGTAATTATTTAGTATTTAAATGCGAAAAATGATGGAGAGAACCAAGATGTTTACTTATATGTAATTAACTAGGAATTAATTATTACTATGTTTTAAATATTAGTTAACATGGGTTATGAATATGATTATATATGATACCTATTTTATTATTTCTAATATTTTTTATGAAAACATTTTCATTTCATTCGGTAAATAAATTATGCGAACTTTCAAAATAGAACGGTTTGTTTTTCAAAGATATTTTTTTCATGATTCCTTCATGATATTATTAATTTTTATAATGGTTTTCAAATTTTTTATTTGAGTGAACTTCAATTTTTTCACATGGATATGTTTCATTTATGTGATTAATGTTTTTTTTGTAAAAAATGTATTCCTTATCATGGGTTTTCTTATATTTCACTAGAATAATGTGATTCCTTTTTTTATTTCCAAAAATATACTTGTTTTTATCATATAATGTCTTCAAATGTTTTTAATAGGATCTAAGGTTGTTTAAAAACTATATAAAGTTCAATATTTTTTCTATAGCGACTCATCTTAAAATATGAAGAAGTTTTTTAAATGAATCAATAGTTTAAATTTAAGAATCTTATTTTATGAAAAAAATGGACACTGTGTTTTAGTTTTCCCTATATAATGTAATTATTTTATTAATTCTCAAAAACTATAAATATAAAATATACTTGAAATGAATGAAAGTGAAACCCTTGTTATAAATCAAGTAATTATGTATTGTTTATATTACATGGTGTTATAGTTAGTATCAGACGAATGGTATAAATAACAATAGATGTTAGGATGATTCAAATGATGAAATTGTTCGAGTTTTATATACCATCATGGGTTAATAAATATAAATCTGATAATAATTTTTAAATGAATAGATATAGCTTTTGTTTTTTATATGATGTTAGTACTTTGAGATACATTTATCGAGTTTTAATAAATGTTTGAAGTATATGTAACCCTTATGTTTAACTTGTATTTTATTGAAAATGTTATTTGAGGAATAATTATTTTATATTTTATGGATAAAATATTAAAGGTATGGATAACCTTTAATGTTAATATGATCTTTGATGTTATGGAAATTATTGTTAATTTGGCAAAATTTTAATTACATTTTGTTAATATATGATTTATCACATAGATAACCATGGGATTGAAAAGTGATTTGGTCAGTAATTGATTAAATCTATTTTTTATATTGTTCACTATATTGGGAACATTATGTGATTAACTTATGTGAAAATAATTTTAGAAAATAAGAGATTTTATTATAAGAATAAAGGTTGAGCTATCTGTTAGAATAATATATTAATTTATTATGGCTTTATGATAATATAGGTTATTTATTGGAAATATTTTAATATTTTGTAGATTATATTATGTGGGAATATATATTTTATATATGAAACTTTATAAATGATTAATGTTGTTTGGATATAAATGTTAAATTGATCTTATAAGAGTTTATGATCAAATCCTTCTATTTTTTGGGGTTTTTAACTTAATCCAGAATATTTTGAAGTGATATAAGATTAGTTATTTATGGAAAGTTAATGTTTAATTTTTGATTTTATTATTGAGGATTTGTAAATTCATGTAGTATTTATTCAAATGAAGGTTTATTCATATTTAATATTATCTAATTTTATGCTAACCTTTTTCTGTTTTGGTTAATAGATAAAAATAAGATAAATAAATATCATCATTTTGTTAACCTTTTTATCCATTTAAAGTTAATTTTTGAGCTTCAAGAATTAAATATTCTTATTGAGTATTAATTTATTTGATTAAGATATGATATAGAAGTGAAAATTGATAAAAAAATAACCAAAGGATAAAAATTTTCTTATGAAATGTACAGAATTTAAGTAAGTATATTTTTTCGTGTTCTATATCTTGATAGTAAAAGAACCCCTCAAATTTAGGAAAAGGATATTAAAATAAAAATGTTATCCTTTTACCATAATTTAAAATTAATTTATGGCCTTCTACATCCCTTATTGATCTATTGTTTTTTGGTCATTAACTTTCTCATGATCATGTTTTTTACCACTCTCTATTATTCCTTGGATGTTCTTTATCCTCTATGTTCGTATTTTCACTTCCCATCAACATTACCCATATATGGGAACCTTATTATATGTTATTATAGGTGAAATTCATATTTACCTTCACTTATTTTCGAAATTATGTATTATTAACCCTTT
Source organism: Viscum album (assembly GCA_963277665.1). NCBI lineage: Eukaryota > Viridiplantae > Streptophyta > Magnoliopsida > Santalales > Viscaceae > Viscum > Viscum album. The sequence continues at coordinate 1,442,483,722 of OY728128.1, read as the reverse complement.
TTATGATGGAGGTTTTCAATAAAGGTTTTTTAAAATATTAAATAGGTGTTTCCTTTTATGGTTGAATATTTTTTCCACTCCTTGGAACAGATTCTAAAAATGTTTTAAACTCTTTTTTCAATGGAGATGAGATAAAATTGATAGGACATAATTTTTTTAATGGGGTTGAATGTAACACCATAAAATTTTAAAATTTATTTTATTTAAATAATAATAAATTCGATAGTGTTTGGTATATGCAACACTACGATTACATGAACGATGATAAACAATTGAAATATTATTATATAAATATGTTTGTTAGAACCTAAACATTAGTTTGCTGTGTATTAATAATAATAACCACAATATATAATATATGTATAAATTTTTTATCTTAAAAAATAAATAATAAACCATACATTGATTATCAAATGGTTAGAAGTGAGTATAAAATCTTTTGAAGGTAAAAGAAATATTTGTCATATTACAATTTTTATGTGAATAGTGTATTTCTATCTTAATATATTAAATATATCACTATTAAAAAATGATTATAATAAAATGGGTAGATTAAATATCCAATAAAATTAATTAACATACATTTAATTATGGTTATTAGTAAGGGAATGGGAATAAATTCATTTTTTGCTTCAAAAATAATTTTTCTTGAAAAATGGGTTTTATTGCATTCTGTGCACGAATATTATAATTAATTTACACCAATTTAATAAATATTATTTGAAAAAATTTGAATCATTTTTTAAATAATTATTTCATAATTTTATTATGATGAATTTCTAGTATTTTATTGAAAATATTTATTTTAGAGTGAATAGTGAAAAATGATGATTTTTGCACAACTATCATTTATTTTCATTAAATCAAATAATTTAAATGTAACACTCCCACTCTAGTAACCCTAATCTAGTGGTTATTTTACCATAATAGAACAAGATACAAAGGGTCACATCTTGAATGATCAAATATTTTAGAAGTCTTCGGATACTAGATACATACATTATTATGACAATACATTTGAAAACATTAAATACAACTTAAAATTCTCATTATAAATTTATAATTTTCTCTGGAATATCATATGAATCATTCGTAGATACCTTCTTGTTATCATTTGGAAAGGAACAAATAATAAATAGAGAGCTGAGATGCTCATTATGGGAAAAAATACAACCAAATCTATCCTAGGAAAAATAAAGAATGAATAATATAGAAGAGATAAACAATAATCAAATAATCCATATAACTTATATCATAAAAAGGGATAAATGAATGTATGAAATAGAAACATAAATAATCACATAAATAAAAATAACTAGTTTCATAATTATAGAATTCATAATGTCGGACATCATAATCACAACAACATAGCCTTGTATAAAGACATCATGAAAAAACTTTCAAGTCCTCATGTTAAGGAATTATAAACAATTGGGTAGGAATACACCAAATAACCATTCTAGATTGTCCCATGAGACCAATATATTTATCAAAGGTACTATAATAGGCCCATTATTTTACTTACTTGGTCCAATACCTTTATCATATGAAAGGGGTTCATAATCAATACAATAGATAATCAACCTAAATATCCATTGGAAATTAGCATATAGAATGTTAATTGTTTTCTCGAGTCAAAAATAGAACCTCAAGATTATAATAGATCCAGATTAATATGGTGGATGGTATCATTATAATATATACCCAATAAATCATAACCTCTATGAAAGGATATTGATATAGATGAAAAAACTTTTAAAAGATCTCTATAACATTTATTAGGGGAAAATAAAATTCTCTTTTTGAATTCACTTATTTAAAATCTAAAATCTAATATAATATTAGGAAAAGTTTTTTTTAGAAAATAACCATTTATAATTATAAAAGAATCTTCAATGAAAAGAATAATCATTATGGTGAGAAGAATGATTTATGTTGTAAGCGTTAAAACACAGATTCCATTCACACCTTTAAAAAAGGTGACTCATTCGGAGAATGACAAGAATATTCTATTTAATTTTTTTATATAAATTTAAACTTTAAATTAATAAAATATTATATACTATTAAAAAAATTCTCGAAAACGTTTAAAAAAAATTTGGACATGGAAGAAAATTGTTCCCAACTGAATAGAAAAATAAAGTTGTATTTTCTTAGAAACATTATTTTGGAATGTTTCTGTAAAAAATAATATAAAAATAGAATTAATAATTTAAAATAAAATAACTAACCATATGATACTAAAATAGACTAGGTTACGGATATAAATATTATATAATTACTCCAACCAATACTAAGACATAAAAATCCTAAATAAAGATGTGATTGTGAAATAAACTATAACAACTTTGGTAACTTTTGCATCATAAACCCCATGAAGGAGATAAATAAAAATGAAGTTTAACTAACATGAATATAATTATATTCATGATAAAAAATATTAAATGGTAAATAGATAAAAATCATAAAATAAAAGAGGTTCATAGCATAATATATGTCCCAAAAAAGAAAATTCAAGACAATAAACCCTTAACACATTGGTAAATTTCGTATCAAAATCCATTGATAGTATAAATATGATATATATCTATAAATTAGTATAATAACATGATTTAATATTTAAAATTTCATTAATGGGTTAGTAATTATACCATAAAAAGAAAGCACGGTGCATTAAATGAAACATGTATCAAGAAAATGAGATTGAGGTAAAGAAAACCCATGAAAAGATCATAACATTTAAAGAGATAATTAATACATAAAGTGATCATGTGAACATATTTATAAAAAAATAAAAAAATTAAATAAAATATAAAAATTTAAATAAAAATTCACACAAAATTATTTCAAAACAAACTCAATGAATAGATGTTATAACCTAATGAAAGGGAAAACAAGTAAAGAAACCCCCTACCTTGAGTTTGACTTTCCATGTACATAATTTATCTCAATTATAATAAAAATATATTAATATTGTACTTTAATAATATTTTTTTGTGTATTCCTTTATTATTATCCATTTTATTTAATTTATTACCATTCCATACATATTTATTAAATTAGTTAAGTTCATGTCTTGTGTTTTGAGGACATTCATTTCATAATCACAAACCAAATTTGGTAGGCGACCATGGTCAAAATGGTCAAGGTACCATCATATCCATAAAATTAATCATGAATTAATTATTATTTTTATATGTTTAATATAATTTTATAATCATATCTGAAATTCATACATGAAAAATAAATCACATCGCTTTGAGGAGGTAGTAGTCCACACATATGCACGAGTGACATTATCATTTTCAAAAAGGTGTAAGTGTAAGAAGATTAGTAATATATGACATTTAAAAAATCATAAATATATCATAAATATTATAATATTAATTAAATCCAACATAATATCCATCATTGTGGGGTGGTGATGAAAAATTAAACACATCGGTTCATGGAGGTGGTAGTCCACACATACGCACGGACGATGTTTTCATTCTTAATAGGATAAAAATAGATATGAAAAAGTTATTTACCATATTAATAATAAAATTTAAGTATATTTAATATACTAATGATATTATATAATATTTTTTAATAAAATTTTAATAATTTAAAAGAATAAATAAAATGAAAATTCTTATTTAATATTTATGCTGCTTATTCAGAAAACTACCTTTGGTTTACACATTAAGCCTTGTAGGTATGCATTTTGATGAGACTAAAAACTCTAGGTTATGAATATGATGTTTTAAAGGTATTTGAGTAGATCATAGTTGAGAATAGTGGAAAATTAAGTGTGAGGAAGAGAGGATATCTGGTGTCCATTTATAATTTAGGGGAGGGGCACCATTGAAATTAATAGAAGTATTAAATTAATAAAAATTAATTTTCATTATCAAGTGAAAAATAATTGATAAATTTTAAATATAGGTTAGATAAAAATATATATCATATCTTTAAATAAACTAGACAAGTTTAGGTGATTTTTTAACCCTTATCTCTTAGTTGTAACCCCTCATTATCCTTATTTAACAATTACGATGATAATAAGAGTTTTATAGATTAAGGGTCAAGGAAATTAAAATAAAAGTACAAGTGATATATAAGTGGAAAATGGTTGACATTACAGGCCTTATAAAATTCAATTGGGAAAATAAATTTTTTTAATAAATTTTAAATCATCTAATAAAATATTATTTAACATAAAATACTGTTAAAATAAATTTCGATACTTTTAAAATAATGTAACTTTAAAAACAATATTAAGATAGTAATGTAACTCAAATTTAAAAATTTAACACATTAGTAATAAATTATATTTAAGAATACAATTAAAATAAACCATAATGCACCAAAAACTACTACTTTAAAATTTTGTAATGCCATTTACTTTATTTTTCCACTCACTAGTAGAAGTAGTGGCCTCAACATCGACACTATAGTGCCAGTTTTTTGTAAAATGATGCAAAATGTATTGGCGATAAGTTTTTGGTGTCAATTTTAACATTAAACAACACTAAAATATATTTATATTAGGGTTTTTATGTCTATTTTAAAAAAAATGATGCAAAAATGTTAACATTTGGATTAATGACATCAATTTTTATTAAATAATGATGCCATATATATAAAAAAAATTCCAGCATTAGTTTCCTCAAAAAACGACGCTAAAAATTTTAAAAAAATAATTTTCAGTTTCTGTTGATGTAAAAACCGACACCCAATTTTTTTTTTAAAAATAAAGTATCAAAAAACCCTCATTTTCTAGATTTTTGAATCTTTGTTATCGACTTGTGATGACCCCAACGATGACCCACTGACCCTCAATGACCATTTTTGTTGTTTTTCTTTGATTTTTATTACCATTTCATGATCTATGGTCTCAATTATTCATTCTATATCATTATTTCATAATCCATTAAACTATTTCTCTTTAGAATACATTTTCCAACCAAACATCAAACACAATTTGCATTTATTTCCTTTTTCTTGTTTAATGTTCATTGTTATAAACATTTTTGTTAGATCTTGCAGTGTTTATTCTTCCAACTAATTCGTGGGTGAAACTTCAAATTAAGGGTCCATTATCCATGTTGAAATCTAAATTTTTAATATTTTTTTAATTTTTTTAGTTAAATTATATATCATTTAGTTATATTTTAGAGTTATTGTTTCAATTATTTGTATGCAGATGATTTTTTTTATAATTTTTTTTGTTAAAGTTTGTTTATTTTGATTAATTTTTTATTTGATGAAATTATCAAATGGTTTGGATGATATTATGCAATGAACAATGATATATGGTTTTATAATTCATCAATATAAATTACATCACATGTAAGGAATCCATATTTTTCACCTGCTAAATTAATACAATCTTCAATACCTTTGGTCGGACAAGACACCATACTATTTTAAAAAACATGTAAAATGAACAAATACATGTTAGATTATTGAAAATAATTAAATTATAATATCAATAAACCCCATGTATAAAATATGAAAATAAAAAATTTATTATTTGTATATTCAGAGGATATATAATTTATATTATAATAGGATTTTTTTTCTGAATAAAATATGTTAGTTTTTTTTGTAATTGACCATGATAAATTAAATTGAAAAATTTCAAATAATTTAAACAATATGTGATATTTCTATATATGAACTAATTTATATTAATTAGTTATTTTTTTATTAATTTGAGATAATATTACAAAATAATAAATATTCAAATGGTCATATTTCAATAAAAACTATTTAACATTATATATAATAATTCACTTAAAAAATACAATTTTATAAATTCAATTTGGTAAAATAAAGTTCAGTTATTGATTTATAATTTCAATATTATCATAGTAAAACCTTTTGGGATTTTTTCCAAAAAATTTATTTTTGGGTAAATAATTATTAATACATTTTTTTTACCAAAAACATGTTTTCAATAGTAGTGGGGGTCTAAGAGTTACCATGTGGGGACTGTACCTCATATATTAGATTATTAATTACTAAAATAAGTAATCATTTATCATTAAAAACCAAAAACATTAGGGTATCAAATTAAATAAAAATTATAATATTATAGTATGAGGTGTGGAAAACATACATATAGTGAAAAAATTATGATTTTATACTAGCAATATCACATGTATATAAACAAATAAAAAGAAAAAAAATTAAAACCAAATAATATATTAGTTTACAAAATCATTATTTTCTACTAGGAATTTCTACTAGGTTCATTACAAGTAGTGTCCATTAGATCAACATGACACACATCATGCAAAATAAATACCTTTAGTAGATTAGTTTTTATTTTATTCGCAATAATTGTTTATGTTCCCTATATGATTACCAATCATTTTTATTGAATGTTTTTATGTTTATAATTTATTTGTTTATATATATATTTATATATTTATAAATTTTTAATTATTTTAATATGTTCACAAATTATATTTCAATATTAGGTCTATAATGAATCATAATTTGTATAAATTTATGAAGAACCACAAGTGAGTATGAAAAATGAGTTTATGATTTCTCGGAATTTTCTAAATGAAATCTTCAAAACATAGATTTGATTTTCATTCTATGTGTGAATTGTTTAAATATGAAAAATTTAAACTCCAAATAAATCAAGTATCATATCATTTTCCATGGTTTTATCCTTAATTATACATGTTATATTTTTCATGGTGAAAGAACTGAAAATTCAACATCTAATTTTGATAATACTATTCATAATGAGGTAGAGGATTGTATTGAAGAATAAATTCAACATTTAGGTGTTGAATCCATAGAAAGAACAACATCTATTGAAAAATTTTAACAAGATTTTGAGAAACCATTATTATTAGGTTTCAATAAATATATAGTGTTATCAGTAGTTTTGAGATTAGTTAACTTGAATGTAAGAAATGAGTAGGGCGACAAAAGTATCTCTAAGTTACTTGATCTTTTAAAAGTGCTACTTCTAGAAGGAAACGAGCTTCTAGATTTTAATTATGAGGACAATAAAATATTATTCCCAATGGTATTGGGGTATAAAAATATACATGAATTCCCCAATTATTGTGTGTTTTATAGGAAAGAATATGTATATTAATCAAACTTTCCTACATGTTTGATATTATACTATAATATGGATGAAGAAACCAACTCAGATTCATTATTAGGTACTAGCATCTAACCTCATGCAAAATAAATTTTTTATAATTTATAATAATTTTATCCAATAAACCCTTTACATAATTCCAATAATTCAACTATGATTCAATATCAGATACAATAATTAAATCTCCTACTAAATAAATTTGGTACCTTCCAATAATTCCACATTTAAAGCGTTTTTTTACAAATTTAGTTGATGAAAAAATGTTAATATGACATTCAAATGAGCGCATCAATGATGGTAACTTACGTCACCCTACTGATTCACCATAGTGTAAGAGATTTGATAAAAAAATTCATGATTTTGGAAGTAAAGTTTGAAATATCATAATGATATTGTGTACTGATGGAATGAATCCATATTAGAGCCTAAGTAGCCAAAATAGTTCATGGCCTATTTTGTTGGTAGTTTTCAACTTGTCCCAACATATATGTATGAATAAAAAATATTTTATGGTTAGATTTATGATTTCTGGACCAAAAAAGTCAAAAAATGATATTGATGTGGATATTTCCCCATTTATTGATGATTTGAAACTACTATGGGAGACATGTGTTAATGTTTTCGAAGCATACAAGAAAGGGTATTTTATTCTTCGTGCTATGATAATGTTCACTATAAATGATTTTTCTGTATATGGAAACTTATCTAGATACAATGTTAAGGGACATAAATCATATTTAATTTGTAAAGAAGATACTTCATATTATCAATTGAATAATGGAAGAAAAATAATGTACATGTTACATCGAAGTTTTTTTCCAATTGATCATACTTATATTATATTGAAAAAATAATTTAATGGTTTATATGAATAAAATATTACCCCATGATGATTGTTAGTTGAAGAATATTATGATAAGGTGAAAAATATTGATTCAAAATTTGGGAAGAAAATAAGTTATGGTATTCAAAAAATATCTGGAAGAAACAATCTATCTTTTTAAAACAACCTTATTGGGGATTTTTAGAGATAAAACATAACATTGATATTATGCATGTTGAGAAAAACATATGTGAAAATTTGATTGAAACTTTGTTAGACATAAAAGTTAATAGAAAAGATGGATTGTATACTATATTGGAATTGATATTAATTGGAATAATTTTAGAGTTATCTTCCACTATGAAAGGAAATAGAACATATTTACCTTCATCTTGTTACACATTAAGAAATATTGAGAGGATGAATTTTTGGTGGTGTCTTCAGGGTATTAAAGTACCCAGTTGTTATTCTTCAAATGTGAATAATTTGGTGTCATTACAGGATTTAAAATTAATAGGTATGAAATATCATGATTATCTTGTTTTGATGAAACAACTTATACTAGTCACACAGTGTGGTATATTGCTGAAAAGTATCACAAATAATATCATCAGGTTATTTAAATTTTTCAGATCCATTTTTATCAAAGTCGTTGATCCAAATTTGTTAGATGTGTTGGAGAATAAAGCTGCTATAATTATTTTTAAATTATAAATGTATTACCCACATGCAATTTTTGATATAATGGTTTATCTGGTGTTTCATTTGGTGCACAAGATAATAATATGTGGTCCTATTTATTTATGATGGGTGTATCCTTTTGAAAGACATATGAAAATTTTGAAGGGATATGTTAAAAATCCTTATCGACTAGAAGCCTCTACTATTCAAATATATGTATCAAAATAGGTTATTGATTTATATACAGATTATTTGTATGAATTAGAGCATATTGGTCGCCCTATATATCGATATATGATTGTTGATAGTGAAAGTAGAGGGTTTTGAGGCTTAAAGGCAAAGTTCATTTAACGTGATAAAGTGATGCAAACACATTTATACATTTTGAACAACATATATGAGGTTAAATCATATATATCATCAAATACTACTGAATTAAAATTATGATATTTGAAAATAAATGAAATGTGGCTGATGATTGAGCATAAAAAGATATTTATGTCATGGTTTAAAGAGGAAGTCATTATAGATATAGCTGCATCAAAAAAATTCTAATAGTTGGAAGGGGGAATATTTATTAATGTGATTACATGGTTTAGTGGTGTCTTCAGGGTATTAAAGTACCCAGTTGTTATTCTTCACTGAAGTACTGAATTTTTTGAGTGCCAAAGATAATAACCCAATTTTTGTATCAATTCCATATTTTGGAGTTCTTGAAGACATATAGGAAATTGATTATATTAAATTTCGAGTCACTGTGCTTAAGTGTAATTGGGTTTCCAATAATAGTGGTGTGACACATGATGAATATAGGTTTAAATTGGTTGATCTGAAAATATTTATTTGCAATGGGGAACCATTAATCTTGGAAACACATGAAAAATAAATATTTTATGTCATGATCTATGAAATGATCAGTGGTATGTCATTTTTCAAGGGAAAAGAATCCATTTGGATTATGAGAATGATGATAATGATGGTGTTATTGATTTATATGAGGATTCTTCACTTATTACATGATTTTCAGATAATAATGACTATAATGTAGACATTGATAATGGAGTATGAAATGATCATGATGATGGGATATGGGAAAACACTAAATCATACTCCTAATTAATCTGGTAATTATTCACATTATTTTTCTTTTTTGAAATTTACATGTGTAAAAAATGTATTATTTAATAATTATTTGATATTTCAATTTACAAATCTTTCTATCATTTTATAAGTAATGTATATATTTTTCCTTAGATATTTCATTTTTCCTATTTTATAATTATTTAATTGGATAATAATATGCAGGTCTACAAGATTTCAATTAAAATTTTCTATTTCGATGATCGATATAGATATAAATATAGATAAACATGTACCGAGGTATTTGTATTTTTTCATATTATTAAATATCCATGAATATAATTATTCAATGAAAACAAACCTTTAATTTAGAAAAAATAATTGCAGGTCTACTGATGAGACTTCAGTAGTGGAGTCCTTTTCTTTTACTATTACGAAATTGAGTTCTCTAGTTGGTAAACATGGCATTACACATTTACAAAAACTTTCACTTGGTCATGGAGATAAGAGACTACATATTACTTTTGATGAGGATAATAATTCAACTGGACTAAATGTAACAAAATTTATCAGCTATATCTCCATGAAGAGCCATTCTAGAATTATAATTTTATATCATGAATGTAAGTCCATCAACAAGATAGAGAAAAATGAGCTATGGGAGGCTGTAATGGTTTAATAAATCAATTTATTTATTTTATATTATTTTTTTGAATATGATATATTTTAAATGACTAATTTTTCTTTTATTCAATTATAGATGACATTTGATTTTGAATAAAAAAATCAATTAATAAAAGTTGTCTTACTTTGGCAGCGGTTTGATAGAGAGATTTCAAAATGAAGTTGACAAAAAATTATGTTTTTGGAAAGAGACAAAATGAAAACCCATGCCTCAAGTATGAGTTTATATGTGAAAATACATAGAAGAAATATGTTTCTAGCCAAAATGATGAAGCCTTTCTAGTATGATAATTATATTATATTGTAAAATTTCATATATATGTACCTATTTACTTGTTAGATTAATTTTTGTGTAACAAGCCACTAGGAAATCCCATCAATACATCCAGTCACCGAATTTATACCCCCATACTTTATAATATGGAGGGTATCATTTATTGGAGCAAAAAATTATTGTGGAAAAGTTTGATGCACTAAAAGATCACCTCACTAGTGGATCTGATGAGGTTCTATTCGGTCCTCCATCTCACCCACTCACCATGAAAAATAGAAAAGAGTGATAAGAAGAAAAAATGGAAAATATCTTATAGATAAAGCTATGGAAGTACCTGAAAAAATTGTTAGTAAATATTATTTTCTTTTCATGTATTTTTCTATTTTATATGTTAAAAAAACTAATATAAAATTTTAATTTATCATTTCAAGATGAACGTTTGGAGAAAGAGACACATGGATTTTTATCCCTAAGGGAATGATGGAAATTTTAGCCACTGATTTAAGAAATCCAGAATAGCCTGACCACATAAGAGGATGTTAGGTGGGTGTTAGTATTCTGAAATCTTTTGGTCATCAGAATAAGCAATCAAGAGACATAGAAATTGAATCCTTAAAAGATGAGTTGAAAGATATGAAACATTCCATGGGTGATCAAATTCAATCATATGTGTAGGACATGTTAAAAAAATTGATTGGACAATCACAGTCTGTGCAGCCTTCCTAGCCTGTCTAACCTTCCCATCAATCCATGTAACATATACAAACATCATAGCTGGACCACCCTACCCATATCTCCTTCTCAGATCCTCCACCTCCTCGCTCGGACCTAACCTTATCCTGTGAGTTGTATGACGGAGATCCTCATATACATATTGTAGCATTACGACTCAGGCATTTTTTTGTGGATTCTGTACATCACTATCCTATATAGACGGGTTAGGTTATCGTATCAATAATTTATATTATTGATTATATTGATCTAATACCATTTCATACTGAGGAGGTTACTCTATTTGGGGATCATCTTGGTCATTTTTTACTTGAGGTGTGCATTTTTTTAAATATTAATTATATCTGATTGAAAATTACTTAAAATGTTTTCTAACATTTAACTTATATAGGAGTATCTAAAAGTAAAATAAATGGAACAAATAAAACAAAAGGTTCAGGAACAAACAACTGTAGATACTTATGATATTTTTCAAGGGATACAAAGATTATCTCAGGATTCTTCTTCCTTGGGTAATATCTATGAATTTTAGAGGAATTTCGATATATGTGGATGATACTATCCATTGAGAATATTTAGAAAATATATCTTATATTTAATTCATTTTGTAGATGTCAGTTTGAATGTGTTGTAGTTGTTTTCTATACATGTAAATTAGCGTTTCAATTTTTATTTATTTAATTAAAGATTCTTTAAATTGACTAAATATTTTAATTTTTAATTAGGTATCTATACACTATTCTTATAAAAAATTATACCACATATGTTTATGAATTTATAGATCCCAAATTCATTTCCACAGATGTGAAATATGTGAAGAATCTAAATAGAATTGCATATATATATATGAGTGATTATTACAGACATATATTGGGTGTTGGTTTTTTCTATTTCTTGATGGGTAAGAATGCATAAAAATTATGAATTAATGTTCATTATAATGTCATTAATTGATAATTTTTTTTATTATAGAGGCATTGAATGTTAGGAATATTCTGAATTAGTGAATGCACATTATATTGATTTTTCATTTTATCAGGTGATTTTCATAAAAAAATTACGACTTTGTTAAATAAGTAAGTTTTATTATTTTTTATAAGTTCGTTATATTTAATTTTTATCATTTATATATATATTTATTATTCATCGATATATATGAAAAATTTGGCCATGGAAAAAATTTAACCAAGATCACATGTTGATAACGAACCCAAATGTACTCCAATATGTGAATGTAATGGTAATTATTTTTTATATTAGATATTATTCTGATTTTTTATACATATATATTTATTTTTATTATCAAGTTAATGTTTTATAATTGCAGTGTCATCATCAACAAAGACATGTTGAATGTGGTTATTATGATCTATGATTCATGTATGAGATAATCAAAATTGGGGTAACTACTAAATTTGATAAGGTATGTTATATTAATTGTTTTATATTTTATGTCATAGTATTCTATTTTTTAATCTTATATCATTCAATGTTATTGTAGACATTCGATGATGCTGAGTCTTATATGAAAAATGAACTTACCCATCTTTGATCATTATTCGTGAACTATTTTTTAAGAATGATTATGATTTAGGGTATGTATATTATAATGTTTATGATAAATATTATATTTTCCTAATAAAATGTGTTCAAAAAACTAATTCTTTTATTATAATAGGTGTTTAAACATAATTATATCAAATGAATTCTTCAAAAATAACCAAAAATGATCATGTTGTAAATTTTAGGTATGTTTTTTAATTCTACTTTATAATACAAATTCATATATAATTTTTTGATTAACTAGATAAAAGTATGTATGTTTTTATAGATTTTTAGTCAATGATACATGCTGTTTTATTTTTTGTATAATCTTTTTTATATTACATGGATTTTTGTTATATTGGGGTTTAATATTCAATATTTTCTATTTTTTTAAATTTAGTCATCTGTTTTTATAAAAACCACTTCCGAACAATTAAAATAAATTTGCAAGGTTTTGGACATTGTTTTCTTTAAGAAACTGACGCCGAAAAATAAACCTATTATCCTTTTTGGTGTCCATTTTTAAAAAAATGATGCTGAAAACCTTGTTTTCTACATCACCTTTATAGACATAAGTTGAAAAATACTAACAAAATTGAAGAAAAAAATGATGTTAAATCATGTTTTTTGCACCAGTGACAATTTTCAATAACACTACATCAGTGTTACGAAAGAATTTAAAGACATTATTTCATCACTAAAAATTTAAAATAAATTGAAATTATAAAAAAATTATTCATATTAGAAATAACCATTTATATTTGTAAAAAACTTGTTTTTTTCTATGTCAAAAAAATATTATATATATATATATATTAAAATAAAGAAAGAGACTTTTTGGAATTTTCCATTGCATAAAATAATATAATGTACTTTATCAAAGAAAAATGGAACTGAAATTCCATATTTTTGAATTTTTTAAGGTGTTTTTAAAATTAAACCCATGAAATAGAATATAATAAAGTGTTAAATATATTTTAAAATCATTATCACATTATTTTTAACATTAATAACGTGATTTACCCTTTCCCGCGGTGAAAAATCTTTACCAATGTTACTATTCATAAAGACAAAAAACAAAAAAATTTACCAAATTTGATCCCAATGATTCCAAATAGGAAATAAATTTTCTAATATTAAGTTTATATAAGTAGAATAAATCAATTTTAACATAATTTCAAAAAATGAAACAAAAAAATGTTTTAGAAAAACGAATTTTTAGCCAAAAAAAGAACTTATACCAAATTCAAGAATAATGCTAATTCCTATGTAATTAATTATATATTTTTTCAATTAAATTAGTCTTATTTTATTTTAATATAAAATTAAAAATATAATATAACATTGAAATTTCATTATTTAATGAAATGAAATGACAGTTTTAGAAAAATAACTATTTTCCACTATTAAGTCAAAAATAAATATTTTTAGGAAAAACCCCAAAATTCGCCCTAATATAACATTGAAATTTTGATTTAAAAAATGATATTCATTTCATAAAAATTAATTTCTAAAATATGGTATAAATTAAATATATTTTCTACACACAAAAGGCAATAAAATCAATTTTCTGAAGAAAACATATTTTTGAAAAGTAAAACGACTTTATGGAAAATCGAGTACTTATTTATTATGGATTATTGTATAAATTTAAATTTTATAAATCCTTTACACATATTTTACATAATTTGGTTATTTCAATTCATACTTTCAATTTAACGATAATGTTATTATGATCACATTTAAACAATAATATTTTTATAGTATATCACAGTTTGATAAAAGTTCGATGTTGCTTTTTTAAGAAATATATTGATCATAGTATTCCTTTAAACTAAATTTTTAGGGTGATACACCCCCTAAATAAATTGATTCCATGCAATTTTTATCTAGATAATCAAAGGTTTAATATTTGAAAATACCTTTGTTGAAAACCCATATCGTACAAATGAATAATGAAAGTTTCTTTGAAAAGGGGAAGTGGGAAACATAATGGTCACCTTGAATAACACATAGTCGGGTTCCTAGACAAGGAGAACGTTAATGGAAAGTGAAAATAGGGAAATTTTGGAGAAAAAAATGTTTTGGGAATAATATAGAGTAATAAAGAACAATATAATAAGAAAGTTAATGGCCACAGAACCATAAATCAATTAGGAGTAATGAAGGCCAACAATTCCTTAGAAATTAAGGTAAAAGGATAAAGTTTTTATTTCAAGATCCTTTTATTAGATTTTATAGATTATTTTACAATCAAGATAGATAACATGAGAAAATATTTCTCTCAATTTCTCAAGTATAATTTAATCGTTTTATTGTGATTTGATCAATTTCCACTTGAATAAAATATCTTAATCGAATACAATTAATATTCAAGATGAATTTTTCATGCTTAAATTGATATAATTAAATTTTAATAGATTATAAGATCCATAAAATAATGAAAAGTCATTATTTTGGTCCTTAGATATTTACCAAAACAAAAATGGATTGCACAAGTTATCCAATATAGATATATATTCATATGATGATATAATACATTAATCTATAGAGCCTCAAAAATAAATGCCAAAATTAAAATTGAACCAATCCATAAATATTTAACTTCTAGAATCCTCCAAAATACATCTAACCAAATTAAGAAATAAAAAATCTGAAACATTTGATTACATATTTTTTTTCCAAGATCAGATTTTACATTTATTACCAAAAAACATAATATAGATTGCATTGTTATATTCTAAACATGTTAGTACCATGAATATATATTCTCTTAAAACATGCTATTACTTTCCCAAATTAACTAGAATCATCATAAAACAACAATAAAATAATATATGATTTCATAAATTAACTCAATATATATTCATAAAATTATGATTACTTGAATCATATAATGTTCCCAATATAGTGTAATTATTTAAAAATAGTATTAATCGCTTAGTCCCAAAATCACGTTTTAATACCATGGTTATCTATATGATAAAACATATGTTTTCAAAAATATAATAACCAATTTCCCAAATAACCATATTAACATCAAAGATCATGTTGAACCTAATGGTTATCAATGGATTTTAACTTATTCTCACAAAATATAAAATCATTTTTCCTCAAATAATATTTTCACTAAAATACATACTAAACCAATGGGTTTTATTCCCATAAATCACTCCCAAAATATCCTTAATTATCTTAAACATCCATAAAAAAAGACCTCAAAGGAGTATTTAATCCTTTAAACTTATGATCAACCTTATAATTATCAAACCATGATACATTAGGTTTACCCCATATCAATATAAAACATCATAGGTTGACATAGGTTGTAACGCCCCAACCCCAATTACCCAGAGTCGGCGCATTATTACATAACATTGACATGATTACAAGGAAATCATGTCTCAAAATACCGATCAGTTTAGTATTATTGGAAACAAGATTCATACATATGATCCACTTTACAGATTGAAGATAAATACAACAATAATATATTTCATTAGAAGCATCCAAGCCTCCTAGATTATGCCTCCAAGTCACTCATAACTAACTTCTTCATATCCTGGGAAAATGTAACATAAGAAAGGGGTGAGATCAAACGCTTAGTAAGGGTAAGTAATACAATAGAAAATGACATAAATATTAAGCCTGGTAAATAATTGAAAACCACATGCCTTTACCAATAATAAAAATGAATAATTTTATGGAAAGATTATGAGCTGAGTAAATAATGCCATAATAAAACAAAATCATCGGTATTCTACTAGTCGAATGACCACATGAACCTTCAATATTATTTCCATAATGAGGGAATCTATAATTCCAGACATTCTGAAACATTTTGTCAAGGCCTCACCCAAGACGTCTAAAATGATTAAGGCCTCGACCAAAACCATAAATCAAATTGGGAAAGGGCCTCGGCCAATTTCATGTCTAGTTGTCTCATGAGACCTACCGATGCATCGAGGAGCTATAGCGGGCTCCACTCGTCACTTACTAAGTCCAATACATTCCTCATATGAAATGGTTTAAACATATCATAAACATTCGTATTAAAACTAGCATACAAAATGTCAATAATTTAACCATAAGCAATGAATGGTATAAAAAATATCACATCTACAGTCAAACATATCACAAAAACTTCAATACAATATGGAATTTTTGTATCATAATAAATCATCTTCAAATAAACTTAAAATCCATCGAAGGATGCTGACATAGATGAAATCAAAACCTTTTTTTAGAGACATATCTCTTTATATTTTGAAATAATTTAAGAGCGACATAAAGAGAATATTTATTTTGAAAATATTATTATAAGATTTTAAGGGAAGCTTCGACGATGTTATAACGACAGAAAATAGCCGCACCCGCCGTATAAGTTAAAAAAAGACATTCTTACTTTAATTTTGATGAAAAGGTTAAAAAGGACCTTGTTTGGAAAACGAAGGAAGGATTCCTTTATAAAATTCTTATAAAAAGTCAAACAAGGGTATAAATGACTTTAATCCATATTTTTTAAAATTGTAAGAATGTTTTGAAATACATTTTTAAGAAATAAGGATGTGGATGATAAAGAGGTCCTAGTAGATAATTACGTATAAACAACCTCGGATAATGAAGAGATTGTGAAATAAACCCTTACCTTATAATTTTCCTTAGTTGATAGTAGGTTTACCTCCTGTATAATGATGAAATAATTGTTATTTAATTATAAAATAATCATATATATTAATATGATATCATATATGATCTTTTAACATCGCTTTGTTAATAAAATATTATTATTATCATCGTTTTGGGTGTTAACTTACTCGTTTTCTTTTATATAATACGTGTTTGTTATGGATAGGTTGTATCATACTCATATCCAGAATGATATTAAGTCCTTAAATATTATTTTTAATCATCCAATAAAATTTAGTATTGAATGGATACGATGGGGAATGAATCTCATCGCGTTCGTGGAGACGGTAATCCGTACGTACGCACAAGCGACAATATCATTCTTTTGATATTAAAATAATATATAATTGGATGGTATATCATATAGATAGAATAATTATCATGTTATATTTATTATTTACATGAATTATACATCATTATTATACCCATATAAATAATGGTACATTGAATAACAATTACACCACAACGTGCAGACGGTAGGTCGTACGTATGCACGTATGGTGACATGTCATTCAAGGAATGGATAGAATAATGAATTTGTTTGTTCCATAATTATAATAACATCACAGTTTATATAAGGTACTGGATTTATTATTTTATAATGGAAATATCAAAGAAAGAAGAAGTTGAATAATAAAGTAACTTTAAAGAGGGTGGTGAAGACGTTACCTCTTCTTCAGGTTCTTCCTTTTGATTTGATCAAAATGGATCCTTAAGTTGGCTTTCTGATCAAACTAAGGCCTCTAGGATGATTTGAGGGAAGCTGGGAGGATATTTGGGCAGGGGTTGGCCGAGACAAATGGCTCTGAAGGTGTGAATTAATGAGAAGGGTGAGTGCTCTTTTATAAGAGGGGTGAGGGGATCTTTAGGAAAAACTTAAAGTATTATTTTATAATAAAATCATATTTGGTTTATAATGGATCAAAAGTGGATTATTAAACGTATAAGGTGGGGATGGGTCTAAATCATTTCAACCAATAGATTTTAGACAGGTTTGGGTCATTAGATTAACCTTATCTTTTAGTTTTAACTCTTGGTTACTTAGTTTAACACTTACCATGTCACATTGTATTTTTATAATATATAGTTAATAAACATACTATATACATCCAAGAGACCCCAAAGTGGTCCATTATTGATACACCAATAATGATATAAGTCCTTTTGCCAAACCTTATATTTTTAGGAATAGAATATAAATTAAAAATAAAATATTTTTTTTAAAAACTCATTTATGTCAATTTTGACACTAGTCAATAATTGATTTTTGTTAAAGTCGTTAAAAATTTATTAATTATAAACAAATTCATTTAATAAATCCTAACATGTAATATTAACAAATAAAATTCGTGTATGTCATCAAAACTTTCAAATTATATTTATTTTAACATTTATAATACCAATTATTTGATTCTTTCATTAATAAGTAAAATACTACATCATTATTGTGTCATATATATTTTTAGTTTTTCAATGTCTAAAAATTATAAATAAGATATAATTATTTAGGAAATATTTTTATATTTCTAATTAATATTCATAATCTAAAATTTAACATATATAACCCTATGTTAAAATTGTTTTTCTAAAAGATATAAGCTTATGCCATTTTTGTATTTACTTAAACTTAATTAATATAAAGTGTCCCTATCACCTATAAGTGGTTCCATGGGGTCCCAAAATCGACCCAAAGATTCCCATGGTCGGATATGTATCCCCCAATAAGGTTAGGACACTTTTTATTGTAATTTATTATTATTATTATATTATTTTTTTACCCTTATTTACCAGATTTCCCTTTAACCATGGTAAATAAAATATTTACCGAAGTAATTATTCAAAATGTCTAAAAATAAAAGTTACCTATTTACATAATTTGGACATAATGATTCCAAATATGGAATCCATTTTTCCAAATTCAAAACACAGATGTGGCAGAAATTAATTTAAAATCAATTCCCACTGTCAAAACAAAAAACGTGTTTTTAAGATATAATAACTATCAAAAGATTGACACTTGTTTATGTCCGGTTTAATCGTGAAATTATTTCCAATGACCAAAATTGTATTAAATGGTAAAAATATATTCTAAATATACTTTAAAACCACTCAAATTAATAATGTATCACTATTAATTATTTTGATTAAAAAAGTTGTTTTTAATTAAAATTTAGTAATTTTCACTATTCATCAAAATATAAAAGTTATCAAAAAAGTACGAAAATTTCACCCTAAGATAATTTCAATATTACAAATCCAAAAATGAAGTCCATTTTGAATGATAAAATGTATGAAATTTCAAAAAGTGGGTATTACTATTCATAACGGCTACTTTGATTGATCGCGGTGTGTTAGAATCTCGAAGTTGCGTACAATGCAAGCTATTGCATTACTCAAAGGGAAACGTACCGTGGAAGATTGGGGTGTTACATTATCCCCTCCTTAAAATAATTTCATCCTCAAAATTTCTAGAAAATTACTATATAAAAAGACTCTGCTGGTTCTTCATCATAAGTTTCTCGGGTTCCCACGTTGCCTCTTCCATCTTGTGGTTTCTCCATAAAACTTTTACCAGACGAGTCGTCCGGTTTCTCAGCACTTGTTCTCTCGTGTCACAAATCCTGACGGGCTCTTCACAATATTATAGATCAGGTTCCAGTTCTAATTCCTCATATGTGAGTACATGCGTTGGGTCAGACATGTATTTTCTCAACAGTGATACGTGGAACACATCATGAACATTGGAGAGACTTGGCAGCATTGCCAATCGGTAAGCTACAACCCCAATTCGTTCTAGAATTTCAAATGGTTCGATGTACCTGGGACTCAATTTACCTTTCTTACCAAAACGTATAACTCCCTTCCATGGAGATATCATCAAGAAAACATGATATCCTACATGAAATTCCAAATCCTTCCTTCGATTATCGGTATAGCTCTTTTGCACACTTTGAGATGCTTTGATGTGATTTTGGATTACCTTTACCTTTTCCATCATTTCCTCCAGTAGTTCTGGGCCAATAAGTTTTCTTTCACTAACATCATCCCAACAGGTTGGTGTGCGACATCTCATTCCATACAACGCTTCATATGGTGCTATCCGAATACTTAAATGGAAGCTATTGTTATAGGAAAATTCCACCAGAGGTAAATATTGATCCCACATACCCTGAAAGTCAAGTGATCATGATCTCAACATGTCTTCTAAGGTTTGAATAGTCCTTTCTGATTTTCTATCTGTTTGAGGGTGGTAAGCAGTGCTCAAATGAAGTTCAGTATCCAAGGCCTTCTGAAGAATTTTCCAGAATCCTGATGTAAAACGAGGATCACGATCCGAGACAATCGATAGGGGAACTCCATGAAGTCTCACAACTTCATTAATATATAGTCTTTCTAGACGTTCAAGTGGTAGATCTTCTCTTATTGAAAGAAAATGTACTGACTTGGTAAGATGATCAACAATGACCCATATTGCACCGTTCCTTCTAGGAGTCTTTGGTAGCTCCATAACGAAGTCCATCGTAATATTATCCCATTTCAACTCAGGTATTGGAAGAGGTTGCATGACCCCTCCAGGATGTTGCCTTCCAGCATTCACTTGTTGACAAACCATACATTTTGACACAAAATCAGCAATCTCCCTCTTCATGTTGTCCCAACAAAAATGTTCCTTTAAATCTCTATACATTTTGGTGCTCCCAGGGTGTATAGAGAAATTGGAACTATGAGCATCATCCAACAATTCCCGTTTTAGATGAGGTATATTGGGAACACAATGTCTCTTCCCAAACTTCAAAATTCCATCTTCATACACAAAGTCATTCGATCTCCCATCATTCAAATCTTTAATCTTTTTTTTGAAACTCTTCATCACTGTTCTGAGAACTCTTTATCCTTTATAGAAAAGATGGTTTGGAAACCATTTGAAAAATTATTGATGTTTCACCTTCCATGGTGATTCCCATATCCATATTTACTAGATACATGTTTATAGGATCCTTTTCTACTCTCATCTTTTTCAAAATTCCATGATCCTTTCTACTTAAAGCATATTCCACCTTATTTTCCTTTCCCGGGTGGTAGTGTATCGTGCAATCATAATACTTGAGTAGTTTAAGCCATCTCCTTTGCCTCATGTTGAGTTCTTTCTGTGAGAAAATATATTTCAAATGCTTGTGATCAGTATAAATCTCACATTTTTCACCATAGAGATAGTGTCTCCAAATATTCAAAGAAAATATTACAACAGCTAACTCAAGATCATGAGTAGGATAGTTTTGCTCATGAATTTTCAGCTGTCATGATGCATAGGCAATAACTCTATCATTCTGCATAAGGACACAACCAATACCTTTCTTCGACGCATCACTATAAATAACGAACCCATCATTCCCCGATGGTAGAGTCAATATAGGAGGATTGAAAAATCTTATCTTCAGTTATTCAAAACATTCTTCACACTCTTTTGTCCCGACAAATTTAACCCCTTTATGTGTGAGCTTTGTTAATGGGTTAGCCAACCGGGAAAAGTTCTGGACAAAACGTCGATAATAACTTGCTAAACCAATAAAACTGTGTACCTCGGTTATACTCGTTGGTGCTGGCCATTCTTGGATTTCCTTGGTATTAGAAGGATCAATAGAGATTCCATCCTTAGAGACAATATGGCCAAGAAAAGAAATCTCCTGAAGCCTGAATTCACACTTGATAAACTTCCCATATAATTCATGTCTTCTCAGAGTCTTCAATATAATGCGCAAGTGATTTTCATGATCATTGTAGATTTTGGAGTATACCAAGATATCATCAATAAATACCACTACAAAGTCATCAATATATTCTTTGAAAACTCTGTTCATTAGATCCATGAATACAGAGGGTGCATTAGTCAACCCTAAAGGCATTGTTGTAAACTCGTAATGCCTGTACCTGGTTCGAAATGCTATCTTCGGAATGTCTTCCTTCATCACACACAACTGATGATATCCATATCAAAGGTCAATCTTTGAAAAGTATTGAGCTCCATGATATTGGTCAAATAAATCATCAATGCAAGGTAGGGGATACTTGTTCTTTATTGTTATAGCATTGATCTCCATATAGTCAATGCACAACCTCATAGATCCATCTTTCTTCTTAACAAAAAGGACAGGGGCTCCCCATGGAGAAATACTAGGGTGAATAAATCCCTTATTACTCAATTCCTCCAGTTGTTTCTTTAGTTCAACTAATTCCACAGTTTCCATTCTATAAGGGGTTTTTGATATGGGCCTTGAACCAGAAATTAAATCAATGGAAAACTCAACTTATCGTTCTGAAGGATGTCTAAGTAAATCTTCTGGAAACACATAGACATATTATTTAACAATAGGCACATCCTCTATTTGAACATTCCTTTCCTCACCCACAATTATTTCATTCTCTTCCCCCTCGATAATTGAATTTAGTTGAGCTACTGGGGGTGCATCTAGATAAGAATTAGGTGGCGATGATTCTGCTCTAAAGATAATGTGTTCCTTATCATCATCATCATCAAGAATCGTAACCTCATTCTTCTTACAATAAATCTTCACATCATGGTCAGAAATCCAATCCATACCGAGGATTATATCAAATTCAATCATAGGTATGATGATGAGATCATTGGATAATGAACATTTATGTGCTCTAATGGGGGCTGATTCACAAAACTTAGATGCAATGATACTTACCTTAGGAGTTTTAACTAACAACTCCCTTGTTATATCAAATTGGAAATATCTAATTTTATTAGAAAAATAGGAAGATATGAAACAATGCGATGATCCAGAATCAAATAATGCATTTTCTAACCTTGAGGAAACCATTAAATTACCTGCCACCATGTCTTTCGGGGCTTCAACCTCAGCAGTAGTGATTGAATAAGATTGGCCTTGATCCCTTGGCCTTTTATGAGGTCAGTTTCTGTGACGCTTAGGACATTCATTTGCATAATGTCCCATCTCCCTACAATTGTAGCATTGAACATCGGTAGCATCTTTCTTTCCTTTACAATCACCAGCTAGATGGCCTTTCTGTCCACATTTGTAGAATACTCCTTTTCCTTTTATACAGGCACCTGGGTGCTTCCTTCCAAAATTATCACAGGTTGGAAATTCAATTCTACCCTTCTGCCCTGTTTCCTTATTTCCTTTCCCAGAGTGTTTAGCAGATCTCTTCTTCTCTTGCTTTGATTTAAAGTCATAAGACTTAGAGAATTCCTTTTCTGTCTTGATAGCACAAGAGACAATATCTTTGTATGATGATAAGGTTTTCAAGACTAATTCTCAACGGAGAAATGGTTTTAACCCATCAAAGAAACGATCAATCTTACTCCTTGGGTTACGTATATAACCAGAAGCATGCCTCGCTAACCTTGTAAATTTAGCCTCATACTTTGCGCCATTCTCATCCTCTTTCTGCCTCGGACTTAGAAATTTGCTTTCCATATCTGCTCGATGGTCTCGAGGAAAGTATTTTTCTAAGAACAACTCTTTGAACTCCCTCCATTATATATCTGATACTTCATCATCTTCCTTCGTGTTTTGTATCAATGATCACCATTGATCAGCATCTTCAGTGAGGAAATAAACATCCATAACAACTTTTTCTATTTCACCACTCCCCAAGGCATGGAATATTTTCTCTAAGGAATTTATACATTGCTCAGCTACTATGAGATTTGTACTCCAATTTAATGTTGGTAGTTGTTGCCTCATGAATGGATCTAACATTAATCCTCCATGCTGTGGATCTGGGTGCTCTATACGGGTAAGGTTATTATTCATAACCTGAGTGAGTTATCCCAGTATGATGATAAGATGATCAACACTAGTTGCATCACTAGCTCCACTATAATTATCTTGAGCAGGAGGGAAATCCCTACATGGAGTGCGTGCATTGATACAGTTTCCATTCCTTCCACTAGGCACCATTTCTAAACAATGGCATAAACTAGATTAGTTTATGAATTGAAATATATAATTCCAAACTTCTAAAACACTTAACATAAATTCAACAGTTTATGGATATGATCCATAATCATAAAAATGTTTTCTTTGAGAAGTATATAATCATAACCCTTCATAATGGTTGGTAAAGAAAATGATAATTATCCTAAGCATATCCCCCGGGAGTGTCGTAACCAAGAGTGTAGCAAGGCCCATTGTCATGCACCAGTTCCCGTTCAAGTCAAGTTCAAAGCGGTGTTTTTGGGTTTTACACCTAGGTACATCTGTGCCAGAGCTGCCTCTACCTGATCGTATCCAGACAGGGATGCATTTCTAGTAAAACTCACAAAATCTCTACAATACCAAAATTCTAGGAAGTTCTTCTATACTAATCCTCAAAGTCTATCTTAGGGATATGTTCTCTAATCAGAGTTTATCTAAATCTAGTTTCCAAGGTTTGTACTAAACTTCCTCTAATACCATCTGTAATGCCCCAACCCCAGTTACCCAGAGTCGGTGCATTATTACATAACATTGGCATGATTACAAGGAAATCATGTCTCGAATGACTGATCCATTTAGTATTATTGGAAACAAGATTCATACATATGATCCACTTTACCGGTTGAAGAGAAATACAACAATAATATATTTCATTAGAAGCATCCAAACCTCCTATATTATGCCTGCAGGTCACTCATAATTAACTTCTTCATATACTAGGAAAATGAAACACAAGAAAGGGGTGAGCTCAAATGATCAGTAAGGGTAAGTAATACAGCGTGAAATGACATAAATATTAATCCTGGTAAATAATTGAAAACCTCATGCCTTTACCAATAATAAACATGAATACTTTTATGGAAAGATTATGAGATGAGTAAATAATGCCATAATAAAATATAATCACGGGTATTCCCTCATTATTTCCATAATGAGGGAATGTATAATGCCGGACATTCTGAAACATTTTTTAAAGGCCTCGGCCAAGACGTCTAAAATGATTAAGGCCTCGACCAAAACCATAAATCAAATTGGGAAAGGGCCTCGGCCAATTCCATGTCTAGTTGTCTCATGAGACCTACCGATGCACCGATGAGCTATAGCGGGCTCCACTCGTCACTTACTAAGTCCAATACATTCCTCATATGAAAAGGTTTAAACATATCATAAAAATTAGTATTAAAACTAGCATAAAAAATTTCAATACTTTAACAATAAGCAATGAATGGTATAAAAAATAGCACATCCACAGTCAAACATATCAAAAAACTTCAATACAATATGGAAGTTTTGTATAATAATAAATCAAATTTAAATAAACTTAAAATCCATCAAAGGATGTTAACATAGATGAAATCAAAACCTTTTTTTAGAGACATATCTATTTATATTATTGAAATCATTTATGTAACACCCCAAGCTTCTACGGTACGCTTCTCTTTGAATAATGTGATAGCGTGTGTTGTATACAACATCGAGTTCTAACACACCACAACCAATCAAACTAGCCGTTATGAATAGTAATACCTAATTTTTGAAATTATATATATTTTATATTTCAAAATGGACTTCATTTTTGGATTCAGAATATCGAAATTATCCTAAGTTGAATTTTTGGTATTTTTCTGAGAACTTCCAATTTTTATGAATAGTGAAAAATTCTTAAAAACAACTTTTTTAATCAAAATAATTTATAGTGATAAATTATATTATTTAGTGGTTTTAAAGTATAATTAGAATATATTTTTACAATTTTATCCAATGGTGTTCATTAGAATTAATTTCACTTTGAAATTGGACCTAAACAATTGTCAATCTTTTGATATATATTGTTTCTTAAAAACACGCTATTTGTTGTGACAGCGGGAATTAATTACAAAATTAATTAATGCAACTTATATTTTTGGAATTTTGTAAAATAGACATCATTTTTGAATTCAGAATATCAATTATAGCTTAGGGTAAAATTTTGGCATTGTTCTGAAAAACTTCAATTTTTGATGAATAGTGAAACTACTAAGTGGTAGTTAAAAAACTGAATTTTTCATAAAACTTAATTTTACCGCTTCTGTGATTGAAATTTCGAAAATCCGAGAGACATGGTTCATATCAAGGAGTAAAATGTGGTTCAATGAGATGAAAATAATTTTTTGTGAATAGTAACTTTTTACTTTTATTTACCACGGTTAAAAGTAAATAGGGTAATTAAGGGTAAAAATGATATTAATATTACCCTAACACATGTCCTAATTCTATTGGAAAAATTTATCTCGACCAAAAACAACCTTAGGAATAAAATATTATCATTTAGGTCCACTTGGATTAGATTAGGACATTTATTATTATTTAATTCAAAGAAGAGTTAAAAGAGTTAAAATCAATGTTTATTTACTAAAATATTTTTAATATAGGGTTATACATAAGATAAATTCGAATGTAAATATTAATTAGAAATCTAAAATTATTTCCTATATAATGATATTTTATTTATAATTTTTAGACATTAAATAATTTAATTTATTTATGACAGAATGATGATGCAGTAATTACAATAATAGTGAACAAATTAAAATAATTCATATTATAAATACCCAAATAAATATAATTTGAGACTTTTTATGAATTAAACTAATTTTATAGGTTAATATGACATGTTAGGATTGACTTATTTAACTTTTTTCTAATTAATAATTATGTTATGATTTTTACAAAAATCAATTATTGAATAGCGTCAAAATTGACATAAAAGAGTTTTTGAAACAAATATTATATTATTAATTGATATTAAATTACTAAAAATCTAAGGTTCGGCCAAGAGACTTATATCACGACAGGTGTATCATTAATGGACCTCTTGGGGGTCTCTTGGATGTATATAGTAAGTTTATTAACCATATAAGATAAAAATACAAAGTGACACTGTAAAAGTGAAACTAATTAACTAAGAGTTAATACATAAAGATAAGGTTAATATAATGACCCAAACCTGTCTAAATTCTATTGGTTGAGTGGTTTTCGACCCATACCCACCTTAAACTTTAAATAATCCACTTTGGTGCCATTAAAAACCGAATATGAATTTATTATAAAATAATATTTCTAGCTTTTCCAAAGGTGCCCCTCACCCCTCTTATAAAAGGGCACTCTCCCTTCCCATTAACTCACACCTTCAAAGCCTTTTTGTTCAGCCAACCTCTTCCAAATTACTCTCTCAACTTCCCTCAATTCATCCTAGAGGCCTTCCTTTAGTCAGAAAGCCAGCTTAAGGATCCCTTTTGATCAAATCAAAAGGAAGAACCCGAAGAAGAGGTAATGATTTCACCCCCCTTTTTCAAGATCCTTTATTCTTCCACTTCTTCTTTCTTTGTTATTACCATTCTAAAATAATGAATCCAGTATCTCATATATACTGTAATATTATTATTAATATGGTACAACCATATTCAGTATTCTATCCATCCTTTGAATGACATGTCACCATACGTGCGTACGTACAGCTTACCATCTCCACGTCGTGGTGTAATTGTTATTCAATATATTATTTTTTGGATGGGTATAATAATGATTTTTAATTCATGTAAATAATAAATATAACATGATAATGATTCTGTATATATGATATACCATCCAATTATATATTATTTTAATATCAAAAGAATGATATTTTTGCTCGTGCGTACGTACGGATTACCGTCTCCACGACGCGATGAGATTCATTTCCAAGTTCACCATTCATCGACGATTATAAAAATATATATTACTAATAAGTATATAATATATGAAATAATAATGATACTGGATATATATATATATATAAGGATTTATGTACTTACATATATCTTATTCATTTACTTCCGTTCAATACTATATGAAAACAGAAATATCATTTATGCGTACGTACGGACTACCATATCCATAAACCTTATTTTCCATTTCATATATATGTCTATTATACATATTTATATTTTAAATATATATGATATATTTATCATGTTTTATATTCTGGATGTATTTAAATCATGATCTAAGTGATACAACCAAGAGTGACAAGTTAAAACACGTACGATAAAGAAAGTGATTATTACCCAAAATGTTAACATAACATGGAAATTATTATTAAATGGGTAATATAAAGTCATAAATGAATCATGTATGATATCATAAATATTAATATGGTTCTGGTATAATTTAATAACATACTACGATCTTTGTACAGGAGGTTAAACGTACCTTCGACTAAAGGAAAGTGCAAGGTAAGGGGTTTTCATCTCACTCCTTATTCCCGTGAGATTCATGACATATTTCCACTATTACCTTTTATGTGGTGTATGTACTGCCCAAAATTGTATTATTTATGTAATACGCTTTAATTTATGTGAATTTACATATTCATTGTATGAGAACTCTTTCACGGGGTGTATGTTTCGTAAGTTACCAAATTGGTAAGGGTTAATTTCAGAATCTCTTTATTATCCAAGGTTGTTGTTTTTACGTTAGTATCAGCTGGGACATATTTATTATCCATGTACATGTTTTATGAAAGAGTTTTCAAAGGGATTATTTTAAGGGACTTTTTACTAAAACATCATTTCAAATGTTTTAAATATTTATTCTTCTAAATATTTCTCATTAATGTCTATGTCTTCAAAATGGGTTTAAAGGATTTATTTATATGGACATGAATGTTTTTAAAATGTTAATTGATTTCAAAAGTTTCAAAGTGGTATGGGACACTTTGATTCAAAAATGTATTTAAATGACTTATTTTCTAAATTGTGTGACTTTTAAATGTTTTCATTAAAAGGGGTATTTCTCTCAAAGAGTTTTACAGATCAATCTCATCTATGTAAAAAATTCTTAAATGGATTTTAAACTTGTTTTGAAGTTGATTTATCATGATACAAATCTTCCATATTGTGTTGAAGGTTTTGTGATATATTTGACTGCGGATGTGTAATTTTTATACCATTCATGGTTCATGGGTAAAGTATTGACATTTCTCATGCTTGTTTTAATACAAATTTTTATGTTATATTTCACACTCTTCTTAAGATGAATGTATTGGAATAGTATGTTCCGGGTTGGGGACCAGTAAAAGTAAGCCCTCTAGGTTGGTGTCTGGTTATTAGAGGCACTCCGGGTTGGTGTCCGGTTATTAGAGGCACTCTGGGTTGGTGTCCGGTTATTAGAGGCACTCCGGGTTGGTGTCCGGTTATTAGAGGCACTCCGGGTTGGGTTTCGGTTATAGTTATCCCCTAGGCCTTGGAACGTGGCCTTGATAAAGAAATTAAAGTTCAGAATTATGCATTCCATCGTTATGGAAGTGGTTACTGATATTGCATGTGATTATTCGATTAGTAGAATATTTATGTGAATAAGTAAATGGCATTATTTCATTTTATTTCTGCCATATTATGCTGAAGTTCAAGTTTAAAAGGCTTTTGTTTTAGTTTTATACATTGCCTAAAATGTTTATGCTTATTTTTGAAAGTTTTTGCTGTATTTCTTACCCTTACTAAGCATTTGATATCACCCCTTTCTATGTTTTATTTTTCCCAGGATTCCAAGAAGTGTAATGTGATTGATATGCAGGGTTAATCGAAGGGAATAATGGCGTTCATAAAGATTATTTATGTTGTTTTGTACGTCTTAAAGTGAAATGTAACATTCTTGTATGTGATCTATTTTTCCAAGACTGCTAAACCGATTGGTCCTTCGGGACTTGATTCTTTGTAATAATGCCAATGTATTAAAATAATGCACCGGCTCTGGGTAACTGGGGTCGGGGCATTACAGTTGGTATCAGAGGAAGTTTAGCAATAACCTTGGAAACTAGATTTAGATAAACTCTGATTAGAGCAGATAGCTCTAAGATAGACTTTGAGGATTAGTATAGAAGAACTTCTTATAATTTTGGTATTGTAGAGATTTTTTGAGTTTTCCGAGCAATACAACCCTGTATGGATACGAGCAGGTTGAGGCGGCTCTGGCACAGATGCACCTAGGGGTAAATCTCGAAAACACCGCTTTGAGCTAGACTCGAACGAGAACTGGTGCACGACAACGGGCCTTGCTTCACTCTTGGTTATGACACTCCTGGGGGATATTCTTAGGATAATTCTCATTTTCTTTACAAACCATTATGAAGGGATTATGAGTATATTCTTACTCAATGAAAATATTTTTATGATTATGGATTATATCCATAAACTGTTCAATTTGTGTTAGGTATTTTACAAGTTTGGTAATTATTCATTGCAATTCATAAACTGAACTAGTTTATGCTATTGTATAGAAATGGCGCCCAATAGAAGGAATGTGAACTCCCGTAATACGTATGATCCAAAGAGTAAAAAGGATCATATCATTCGTGGTCCTAAGCCAGAATTTAGAAGGGAAATAGTTTCCCACGTATTATCATCATATGTAGAAATAGTATCATTTGTTGATAAGATGATTAAAGAATTCTCAGAGTCCTATGGCTTTGAAGGGAATCAAGAGAAGAAAAGGATGGAAGAGAGAAATATGGATAAAGGGAAGAGGGAAAAGAAGAATTTTCCCATATGTGATAACTGTGGGAAGAAACATTCTGGAACTTGCCTGAAAGGAATGTGAGTTTGTTATAAGTGTGGAGGAAAAGGGCACAAAGTACATGACATGCAAGGGTAAGAAAATGGTTTCAAATGTACAATGCTTCATTTTCAAGGATTTTGGACACTACGTGAACCAATGTCCCAGTCATCAGACTATGCCGCAAATGATGCTATTGGATAATATTGAAGCTATGATACTACCACAGATGAAGAGGAATGAATAGTGTTCTTATGTTGTTATTTTAGAATTATTTCATTTAAGTGTTGTATCAATGATGTTCTGGAAATAAATAAGGATTGTACTGTAGTACTATTTAATTAAGGATTTGAGATTTTATGGTACTAAGAAAAGTGACTCTACAGCGAGTTAGATTTTTTTTTGGAAATTACATGGTTGAAGGAAAGATAAACCTAAATATGGTCTTAATATTGAGGTAGTGATTTTGGAATAAGAGATGATTGATTTTGGTAATTTAGGATGTTGCGGTGTTGTAAAAGAATATATGAGGAATGCGTTCACATGTTATTACCTGGAAAAAAGGATCCTCATTATGTTTAACTTCCTTGTAAATTTCAGACTGTGAGTTTGGATAAAAGTAATTTGGATAATTCTAATGGTTGGAATGGATTAAGTTTGAAAGGTTATTTTTTTTTGGATTTTTATAAAAGGACAACACGCAGACCGTGTGACGACCTGTCGTGTCGGACAAAGATGCGGGAATCGAACGCACAACCATAGTGCAATTGAGATTTATCGCATACCATTGTGCTACATGAAGTTCCTGGATGGTGTAATGTAGTTTTTTACATAAAGGGTCTGATATGTGAACTATAAATTCATTATATTTGGAACCCTATATGATTAGGATAAATAGAGTATTTTTGAGTTGTATTATGTTTTGGGGTGAAAGATGAGTTTGTGGTGGAAATTTATTAATGGATAAAACTATAATTATAAAGTAATTATATCTCCTTATGATCTTAGCCAATCTCATAAATAAATTCCTCAACATTAAGAAAAGGAACTTAGAACAGAAATGTTGTCCTAGATGGTACCTTAGATCATCACTAATTTATGGCTTTGGGATTGTTGTCCTTTTCATAGCCATGTTCTCTACCAATCTCCATTAGATAATTGATGGTTATATTTCTCTTCCATATCCATATTTTCCTACATGAAACCCTAGTATGTGTTATTTTCGGTAATATTCATACTTTCCACACTTTATTTTTAATAGAGGCCTCATTAATTCATTTTTCGATGTGGTATTTCAACTAATATATTTTGAAACGTCAAAAATGTGTTATCCTAATACCTTATGTTTTGTTGAACCGATGGTATTTTAAATCATCATAGATTGATGAATTTAAGGACCTCAATTTTAAATTTGTTTGTGATTGATGACCTCAATCACTACCTATAAATATTTACATTTCCCCTCCAATTATATGTCGATAATTGGCACCAATGTCCTCCTAATCGAGATCATAATTTTGTGGCGACCCTTTCATTTCTCTTTTCATCTTGTTAAGACTAAATTTTATTAAACAAATTTCTGATGTGGGTTTTTCCACAAAGATATTTTCTATTTTCAACCTTTATTTTCAAAGAAAAATATCAAATTGTGAGGATAAAATTTATTGAAGGAGGGGAGAATGTAACACCCCAAGCTTCTACGGTACGCTTCTCTTTGAATAATGTGATAGCGTGTGTTGTACGCAACATTGAGTTCTAACACACCACAACCAATCAAACTAGCCATTATGAATAGTAATACCTACTTTTTGAAATTATATATATATTTTATATTTCAAAATGGACTTCATTTTTGGATTCAGAATATCTAAATTATCCTAAGTTGATTTTTTGGTATTTTTCTGAGAACTTCCAATTTTTATGAATAATGAAAAATACATAAAAACAAATTTTTTAATCAAAATAATTTATAATGATAAATTATATTATTTAGTGGTTTTAAAGTATAATTAGAATATATTTTTTCCATTTTATCTAATGGTGTTCATTAGAATTAATTTCACTTTGAAATTGGACATAAACAATTGTCAATATTATGATATATATTGTTTCTTAAAAAGACGCTATTTGTTGTGACATCGAGAATTAATTATAAAATTAATTAATGAAACTTATATGTTTGTAATTTTTTAAAATAGACATCATTTTTGAATTCGGAATATCAATT
Source organism: Viscum album (assembly GCA_963277665.1). Lineage (NCBI taxonomy): Eukaryota > Viridiplantae > Streptophyta > Magnoliopsida > Santalales > Viscaceae > Viscum > Viscum album. The sequence continues at coordinate 1,442,450,329 of OY728128.1, read as the reverse complement.
ATAGTTTAGGGTGAAATTTTGGTATTGTTCTGAAAAACTTCAATTTTTGATGAATAGTGAAACTACTGAGTGGTAGTTAAAAAACTGAATTTTTCATAAAACATAATTTTACCGCTTCTGTGATTGGAATTTCGAAAATACGAGACACACGGTTAATATCAAGGAGTAAAATGTGGTTCAATGAGAAGAAAATAATTTTTGGTGAATAGTAACGTTTTACTTTTATTTACCACGGTTAAAAGTAAATAGGGTAATTAAGGGTAAAAATGATATTAATATTACCCTAACACATGTCCTAATTCTATTGGACAAGTGTATCTCGACCACAAACAACCTTATGAATAAAATACTATCATTTAGGTCCACATGGATTAGATTAGGACGTTTATTATTATTTAATTCAAAGAAGAGTTAAAAGAGTTAAAATCAAAGTTTATTTACTAAAACATTTTTAATATAAGGTTATACATAAGATAAATTCGATTGTAAATATTCATTAGAAATATAAAGTTATTTCCTACATAATTATATTTTATTTATAATTTTTAGACATTAAATAATTTAATTTATTTATGACACAATGATGATGCAGTAATTACCATAATAGTGAAAAAATTAAAATAATTGATATTATAAATATGCAAATAAATATAATTTGAGACTTTTTATGAATTACACTAATTTTATAGGTTAATATGACATGTTAGGAGTGACTTAATTAACTTTTTTCGAAGTAATAATTCTGTTATGATTTTTTAAAAAAATCAATTATTGAATTGTGTCAAAATTGACATAAAAGAGTTTTTAAAACAAATATTATATTATTAATTGATATTAAATTACTAAAAATATAAGGTTCGGCCAAGAGACTTATATCATGATAGGTGTATCATTATTGGACCACTTGGGGGTCTCTTGGATGTATATAGTAAGTTTATTAACCATATAATATAAAAATACAAAGAGACATTGTAAAACTGAAACTACTTAACTAAGAGTTAATACATAAAGATAAGGTTAATATAATGACCCAAACCTGTCTAAATTCTATTGGTTTAGTGGTTTTCGACCCATCCCCACCTTAAACTTTAAATAATCCACTTTGGAGCCATTATAAACCGAATATTAATTTATTATAAAATAATATTTCTAGCTTTTCCAAAGGTGCCCCTCACCCCTCTAATAAAAGGGAACTCTCCTTTCTCATTAACTCACACCTTCAAAACCTTTTGGTTCGGACAACCTCTGCCCAAATACTATCTAAAATTCCCTAAATTTATCCTAGGGGCCTTCCTTTAGTCAGAAAGCCAACTTAAGGAGCCCTTTTGATCAAATCAAAAGGAATAACCCGAAGAAGAGGTAATGATTTCACCACCCTTTTTCAAGTTCCTTTCTTCTTCCACTTCTTATATCTTTGTTATTACCATTCTAAAATAATGAATCCAGTATCTCCTATATACTGTAATATTATTATAAATATGGTACAACCATATTCAGTATTCTATCCATCCTTTGAATGACATGTCACCATATGTGCGTACGTACGGCTTACCGTCTCCACGTCGTGGTGTAATTGTTATTCTATATATTATTATTTGGATGGGTATAATAATGATTTGTAATTCATGTAAATAATAAATATAACATGATAATGATTCTGTATATATGATATACAATCCAATTATATATTATTTTAATATCAAAAGAATGATATTTTCTCTCGTGCGTACGTACGGATTACCGTCTCCACGACGCGATGAGATTCATTTCCAAGTTCACCATTCATCGATGATTATAAAAATATATATTACTAATAAGTATGTAATATATGACATAATAATTCTACTGGAGATATATATATATATAAATATAAGTATTTATGTACTTACATATATCTTATTCATTTACTTCTGTTCAATACTATATGAAAACTGAAACAGTGTTTATGCATACGTACGGACTTCCGTCTCCATAAACGGTGTTTTCCATTTCATATATATGACTATTATACATATTTATATTCTAAATATATATGATATATTTATCATGTTTTATATTCTGGATGTATTTAAATCATGATCTAAGTGATACAACCAATAGTGACAAGTCATAACACGTACGATAAAGAAAATGATTATTACCCAAAATGTTAACTTAACATGGAAATTATTATTAAATGGGTAATATAAAGTCATAAATCAATCAGGTATGATATAATAAATATTAATATGGTTCTGGTATAATTTAATAACATACTACGATCTTTGTACAGCAGGTTAAACGTACCCTCGACTAAAAGAAAGTGAAGGTAAGGGGTTTTTATCTCACTCCTTATTCCGGTGAGATTCATGCCATATTTCCACTATTACCTTTTATGTGGCTTATTTACTGCCCATAATTGTATTATTTATGTAATACACTTTAATTTATGTGTATTTACATATTCATTGTATGATACCACTTTCACGAGGTGTATGTTTCATAAGTTACCAAATTGGTAAGGGTTAATTTCAGAATCTCTTTATTATCCGAGGTTGTTGTTTTTACGTTAGTATCTACTGGGACATATTTATTATCCATGTACATATTTTATGAAAGAGTTTTCAAAGGGATTATTTTAACATACTTTTTACTAAAACATCATTTCAAATGTTTTAAATATTTATTCTTCTAAATATTTCTCATTAATGTCTATGTCTTCAAAATGGGTTTTAAGGATTTATTTATATGGACATGAATGTTTTTAAAATGTTAATTCCTTTTAAAAGTTTCAAAGTGCTATGGGACACTTTGATTCAAAAATGTATTTAAATGAATTCTTTTATAAATTGTGTGACTTTTAAATGATTTCATGAAAAGGGGTATTTCTCTCAAAGAGTTTTACAAATCTATCTCATCTATGTCAAAATTATTTAATGGATTTTAAACTTGTTTTGAAGTTGATTTATCATGATACAAGTCTTACATATTGTGTTGAAGGTTTTGTGATATATTTGACTGCGGATGTGTTATTTTTATACCATTCATGGTTCATGGGTAAAGTATTGACATTTCTCATGCTAGTTTTAATACAAATTTTTATGTTATATTTAATCCTCTTCTTAAGATGAATGTGTTGGACTAGTATGTTCCGGGTTGGGGACCAGTAAAAGTAAGCCCTCCGGGTTGGTATCTGGTTATTAGAGGCACTCTGGGTTGGTGTCTGGTAATTAGAGGCACTCTGGTTTGGTGTCCATTTATTAGAGGCACTCCGGGTTGGTGTCCGGTTATTAGAGGCACTCCGGGTTGGTGTCCGGTTAATAGAGGCACTCCGGGTTGGGTTCTGGTTATAGTTAGCCCCTAGGCCTTGGCACGAGGCCTTGATAAAGAAATTAAAGTTCAGAATTATGCATTTCATCATTATAAAAGTGGTTAGTGATATTGCATGTGATTATTCGATTAGTAGAATATCCATGTGAATAATTAAATGAAATTATTTCATTCTATTTCTTCCATATTATGTTGAAGTTCAAGTTTAAAAGGATTTTTTTTAGTTTTATAAATTGCCTAAAATGTTTATGCTTATTTTTGAAAGTTTCCGCTGTATTGCTTACCCTTACTGAGCATTTGAGCTCACCCCTTTCTATGTTTTATTTTTTCCCAGGATTCCAAGAAGTGTAATGTGATTGATATGCAGGGTTAATCCAAGGGAATAATGGCACTCATAAATATTATGTATGTTGTTTTATACGTCTTAAAGTGAAAATGTAACATTCATTTATGTGATCTATTTTTCCAAGACTGCTATACTGATCGGTCCTTCGGGACTTGATTCTCTGTAATCATGCTAATGTATTAAAATCATGCACCGACTCTGGGTAAATAGGGTCGGGGCGTTACAATTTAAGAGTCACATAAAGAAAATATTTATTTTAAAAATATTCTTATAATATTTTAAGGGAAGCTTCGATGATGTTATAATGGGGGAAAATAGCCGGACCCACCGTATAAGTTAAAAAAGACATTTTTACCTTAATTTTGTCGAAAAGGTTAAAAAGGACCTTGTTTGGAAAATGACAGAAAGATTCCTTTATAAACTTCTTATAAAAAGTCAAATAAGGTTATAAATGAATTTAACCCATATTCTGTAAAATAGTAAGAATGTTTTGAAATACATTTTTAAGAAACATGTATGTGGATGATAAAGAGGTCCCAGTAGATAATTACGTATAAATAACCTCAGATAATGAAGAGATTGTGAAATAAACCCTTACCTTGTACTTTTCCTTGGTTGATGGTAGGTTTAACTTCTATATAATGGTGAAATAATTGTTATTGAATTATAAAATAATCATATATATTATTATGATATCATATATGATCTTTTAACATCGCTTTGTTAATAAAATCTTAGTATTATCATCGTTTTGGGTCTTAACTTACTCATTTTATTTTATATAAGTCATGTTTGTTATGGATAGGTTGTATCATACTCATATCCAGAATGATATTAAGTCCTTAAATATTATTTTTAATCATCCAATAAAATTTAGTCTTGAATGGATACTATTGGGAATGAATCTCATCGAGTTCGTGGAGACGATAATCCGTACGTACACACAAGAGACAATATCATTCTTTTTATATTAAAATAATTTATAATTGGATGGTATATCATATAGACAAAATAATTATCATGTTATATTTATGATTTAAATGAATTATAGATCATTATTATACCCATCTAAATAATGGTATATTGAATAACAATTACACCACAACGTGGAGACGATAGACCGTATGTACGCACGTATGGGGACATGTCATTCAAGGGATGGATAGAATAATGAATTCTTTGTTCCATAATTATAATAACATCACAGTATATATAAAGTACTGGATTTATTATTTTAGAATGGAAATAACAAAGAAAGAATAATTTGAAGAAGAAAGGAACTTTAAAGAGGGTGGTGAAGACGTTACCTCTTCTTCGGGTTCTTCCTTTTGATTTGATCAAAAGGGATCCTTAGGTTGGCTTTCTGATCAAACTAAGGCCTCTAGGATGAAGTGAGGGAAGTTTGTAGGATATTTGGGCAGGGTTTGGCTGAGCCAAATGGCTTTGAAGGTGTCAATTAATGAGAAGGGAGAGTGCCCTTTTATAAGATGGGTGAGGGGCTCTTTAGGAAAAACTTAAAGTATTATTTTATAATAAAATCATATTCGGTTTCTAATAGATCCAAAGTGAATTATTCAAATTATAAGGTGGGTATGGGTCTAAATCCTTTCAACCAATAAATTTTAGATAGTTTTGGGTCATTATATTAACCTTATCTTTTAGTTTTAACTCTTGGTTAATTAGTTTAACACTTACCATGTCACATTGTATTTTTATAATATATAGTTAATAAAGAAACTATATACATCCAAGATACCCCCAAGTTGTCCAATAATGATACACCAATAATTATATAAGTCCTTTTTCCGAACCTTATATTTTTAGGAATAGAATATAAATTTATAATATAATATTTGTTTTGATAACTCATTTATGTCAATTTTAACACTACTCAATAATTGATTTTTGTTAAAGTCCTTACAACTTTATTAATTCAAACCAAATTCATTTAAGCAATACTAACATGTCATATTAACCAATAAAATTCGTTTATTTCATCAAAACTTTCAAATTATATTTATTTTAACATTTATAATACCAATTATATGATTCTTTCATTAATAAGGAAAATACTGCATTATTATTGTGTCATATATATTTTTACTTTTTCAATGTCTAAAAATTATAAATAAAATATAATTATGTATGAAATCTTTTTATATTTCTAATGAATATTTATAATAGATAACATAACATATATTACTCTTTGTAAAAATTGTTTTTCTAAAAGATATAAGCTTATGTCATTTTTGTATTTACTTAAACTTAATTAATATAAAGTGTCCCTATCACCTAAAAGTGGATCCATGGGGTCCCAAAATCGACCAAAAGATTCCCATGGTCAGATATGTATCCACCAATGAGGTTAGTACATGTTTTAGGATAATTTATTATTATTATAAAATTATTTTTTTACCCTTATTTACCGGATTTACCCTTTAACCATGGTAAATAAAATATTTACCGAAGTAATTTTTCAAAATGTCTAAAAATAAAAGTTACCTATTTACATAATTTTGAAATCCTGATTCCAAATATGGAATCCATTTTTCCAAATTCAAAACATAGAATTGGCAGAAATTAATTTAAAATTAATTCCCGCTGTCAAAACAAAAAGCGTGTTTTTAAGATATAATAACTATCAAAAGATTGACACTTGTTTATGTCTGATTTAATTGTGAAATTATGTCCAATGACCAACATTTTATTAAATGGTAAAAATATACTCTAAATATTCTTTAAAAACACTCAAATTAATAATGTATCACTATTAATTTCTTTCATTAAAAAAGTTGTTTTTAATTAAAATATTGTAATTTTCACTATTCATCAAAATATAAAAGTTATCCAAAAAGTACCAAAATTTCACCCTAGGATAATTTCGATATTCCAAATGCAAAAATGAAGTCCATTTTGAAAGATAAAATGTATAAAATTTCAAAAAGTGGGTATTACTATTCATAATGGCTACTTTGATTGATCGCGATGTGTTAGAATCTCAAAGTTGCGTACAATGCAAGATATTGCATTACTCAAAGGGAAACGTACCGTTGAAGCTTGGGGTGTTACATAGGTTCTATCTTCTCATTTATCATAATATACCATAATGAAAGTGTGAATTAAACCAAGCATATCCCACTGTAGTGTCTATCAAGGTGTGTAGTCTTAGGACCACTCATTGTGCATCAATGATGATCAAGTTAATACCCAATTAAACCCTTTAAAAGTTTTTATCTCTAGGTTTATCTGTGACACAACTAAATCCAATTTACAGTATTCATATAGGGATATATTTTCAAGGAAACCCCTAAAATATCAAATTTACCAAAGCATCATGATATTAATCTATACTCAGACTTGTCCTGGAATCTATCAAGGGGTTATGTTCTCTATCCTTTTTTTCAAAATCTAGTTACCATGGTTCCTATTAAACTTACTTTAATACGAACCGTAAAACCCCCTCTCCAGTGACCTAGATATGTTTTTTTATGATATTAGAACATGATACATGGGATTAAATACCAAAAGGTAAATTAGTTTTGAAATCATGGGAGAATAGATACGTAGATAATGTTGACATCTTATTTGAAAACATGAAATATTACAAATAAATCTAGTGATAAATTTATTATTTATTCTATTTTATCCCTAAAATCATTCATATGTCCCTTTTTGGTATCTTGGGGATAGGAAAACATATTAAGGTTGCGATCATATACTAAGTAAGGGAAAAATACAACAGAAGATATCATAGGATAAACAATCATGAATAATATGGTATAGGTAAACAATAATAAAATATTATATATAACATATATCATAAAAATAGTCTGAATTCATAGATTTTATTACAATTTAAATAATTAAATTGATAAAAATAGGTAGTTTAATAATCATAGAATTCATAATTTCAAACATCATAATCATACCATCAATGACTTGTTTTAGGAAATTATAAACAAACTATCAAGTCCTTATTCCAAGACATCATAAAAAATTATATAGTCGTACAATAAATACCCAGGCTAATTTGTCTCATGAGACTTATCAATTCATCGATGGGTTGTAATGGGCTGCACCCATAATTTACAAAGTCCAATAAAGTCATCATATGGAAGGTATGAATAATCAATAAAAAACATAATAAATATAAATTTAAATATCCATATTTGAAAATTAACATACATAATGAAAATAATTTTCCCCTATTAAAAAGTAGAACAACACGATCACATGACATATAGAGTAATATGGTGGATAGAATCATTAAATTATATCTCTAATAAAAAGTAAGAATCATCAAAGGATGATAACATATATGAAAAATAATTTTAAAATATCACTAGAACATTTCTTGAAAAAAATACACTTTTATTTTTGAAATCGCTTATTTAAAATCTAGAATCTTCCATAATATTAAAAAAACATTTTCTTTGAAAAGAGCCATGAAAACTTGTAAAGGAAGATTCAAAATAAGGAATTGTTTTGATGGCTGGAAATTTTTTTCATGTGGTAAGCGTTAAATTAAATATTCCATTCACACCTTTTGTAAAAAGATCCTCATTTAAAAAATGATAAGAAGATTCATTTAAACATTTTTAAGAGAGAAGGGTGAGATCTTCTCCATTTGGAAGTCTCCTTTATTAAATAAAAAAAATACAAGAAAGATTACAGAAGTCTCTAGTAAGACTTTTTACATCATTCTCTTTGAAAAAGGGAGATAAAATCATTAGGTTAAATATTGAGCCAAGTCGATTCATTAGTGTAGAACCCTTTATTTTAAATCCCATCAATAATAAAATTTAACTCACAATAAGTATGTGTGATGATTTGAATCTTTGTCAAAATAGTGTCTATACATTTGATCCATTTAGTAGTCAACTTCCTTGACATACGAATAGAAACATTTCTGATGGATTTTAAAATGGTGGTGGATTCACATTCTAACCACAATTTTTACTAACCTCATTGTATTTACATTTCAACTGTATTAATAATGCCCCAAATTTTAACATCAATATATTTTTTATCTCCTCATGAGCCATAACAGATTCCAATGACTTCAGTACTATGATTTTTGAATACCACTTTGAAGCTAGAAGGTCCTTTATTTCCTCCTGAATTCCTCTTCATGTTTCATTTAATCCATCCAAAAAATAAATGAATCTATATTACATCATGAGTTCCAGAACGAGGTTGGGTATTACATGTGATTCCAAGGCACTTAAGAATGTACAAATTAAGAATTGAGTTCTTGCAGTATCCCTTTTAAAATAGTTTTATATTTTTCACTACACCCAAAATATGTACAATGGCTGATTGAAGATTAAAGGGTGAATTTTCATGAATCACTTTATTCTAACTGGTCCATATGACATTGATAACTTTATAATTGTATTCGAGCATCAAGTTAAGAAGTTGTTTGTAAAAGTTGGAGCTTGAAGCAAGCCTTGAAGTGATCATGTACTGTACCTATCTAGGAAATATTCAATTCAAATAGATTATAGAAAACATTCCATAGTGTTGTGGATGCAGCACAAATTAAAAAAATGTGGTTAATATCTTCCACATGTTGGTTACAAATAACACACTTGGAACATAATGATATGCCCAAGTATTATAAGAAGAAGTCCCCCAAGTTCATGGAGTTCAAAATTCTCCATGTGAATTTTAATATATAAGGGAAGACCTAGATTTTGTGTGGATTTTTAGGCCATGTATTTTATACATATGTGTCGAAACAAGATAGAATAAAATAGAGTTAATAATTCCATTGGAGTCCAACTCTCAGATGAGGATGTCATCACCTCTAATGAAACTGTAGAAAGATACCACTACATTAATTTATGTTAAAATAATATCTAGAGGGATTTTCATTTTTTCTCTTGATTGAATCCCTTTTGTCTATAGATGCATCAGTATGATTTAAAATATCAAAATAGGTGTTCCTATCCAATTGTCTAACCAAAAGTTGAGAGAAAAATTCATGTTAACCAACTGGTGGGTGTGATTTAAAATATTGGAAAAGTGTAATTTTAGGGAATTTCAAATGGAATAATCCATATAATTTATATTATGGGATTTAAGCCTACACAAAAATCAGAATTTTAAGAAAACATTTTAAATAAAATATGGCCATGGAAAAAATATTCTGAACCTAATAGAAAAACGAAGTTGGGTTTCCATAAAAACCATATTTTGGTTATTGTGAGCTCCAAAGTTGGTAAAATTGAAATAATACATGATAATTAATTAAATGACTAGTTTATAAAAAATATATTGAGTATAATATATAAAGATCATATAATTTGTCCAACCAGAACATAAACACAAACAATCTGAATAAGGAAGAGATTGTGAAATAAAATCTTACTACTTTGGTATATTGTGAATCATAGCCCCTATAAAATATATAACTTAAAAGACATTAAATACCATGAATATAAGGATATTTATAGTACAAAATATCAAAGGGGAATTATATATAACTCATAATAGTGGATAGGTGAATAAAATAATGTATATCCCAAAGAAGACAATTTGAGATGATAAACTCCTGCCACATTGGTAAATTTAGAATCAAAATTAATTGAAAGAAAGAATATTATATGGATATATATGTCCAATTAATTTCATGAATTAAAATGTCCAAATTAATTCATGGGGTAGTAATTATACAATAAAAATAAATCCTATTGCATGACATGAAACATGTATCAATAAAATGAGATTGAGACAAAGAACAACCTTGCAAAGATCATACCATTTAAAGTGATAATTAATCCATAAAGTGATTATGTGAACATATATAAATCCAAAAAAATAAATCATAAATAAATCATAAAATAATTTAGAGATCTTTTCACACATAATCATGGAATAACATTATCAATTAAGAGGTTCTTATAACCAAATAAATGGAAATTGTGTTAAAAAATCCCTTACTTCGAGCCTGACACACCACGTGCATACTTTTACTCTTCCATAATAAATATATATTAATTTTATACATGATTAAAAACCATTTTCACTTGTATTGACTTATTTTTATCCCTTTTATTTCATTTATTACGATGTATTATATTTTTATTTAATCAGTTAAGTGTATGTCGGATGTTTCGAGGACGTTCAGTTCATAATTATAAAATAACATTTGCAGGTTGACCATGGTTAAAGGGATCAATGTTCTAAAATAATTAGAATATTAATCATGACACTATTATAATTTTTATGCATTAAAATATTTTTTTGAATCATCTATGATAGGGAGACATGAAAAATTAATCACATTGCTTTATGGTGGTTGTAGTCCATACATATGAATGAATGAAATTATCAAATTTTAAAGAGTGGAAGGGTAAGAAGGAAAGAAACATATATTATTTATATAATAAAAATTATGTAAGGAATATCATATATATTCATTACATCCATTATAGTAATCATTATTGTGAGGTGGTGAGGAAAAATTAAATACATCACTTCGTGGAGGTGGTAGTCCATATGTACACATGTGCAATCATTTCATTCCATATAGGATTGAAAAGTTGATTGAAAATATTTTTACCATAATTATAATAATATTTTTGTATATTAGAGATAATAATGTTAGTATTTTATAATTTTTAATTATATTTTAATAAGGTATAAGGAAAAACAAAATGAAAATGCTCAGTTAAGTTCTATACCTCTTCTTCTGAAAACTACCTTCGGCTTACATAATAAAAATTATAGGATTGTATTTTGATGAGAATAATGGATCTAGGTAATGGTTTGGATGGTTGATAAGGAATTTGGTTAGATATTTGAAAAAATTAATGGCTCACAAAGTGTCAGGAAGTGAGGATATGTGGTTTCGTTATGTAAGCAAGGGGATAGTACCCTTGGAATTATCTAAATTATTAAATTAATATAAAATAATTTTCATGTTCAAGTGGAACCAAATTTATATATTTAAAATATTCTATGGATAAAAGTCTAAATATTCCCATCCAATAAAATTTAGGCAAGTTTAGGTGACGTTTTAACCCTTAACTCTTACTTTAAATCCTTGTTAACCCTATTTAACTATTAGAGTGATAACAAGAGTTTTACAAATTAGGGGTCAAGAAAGTCTATATAAAATAATCTATTAACCAAAAAGAAATTTTTTTAATATTATTTATAATATTAAATTGAATCTTACAAATATAATTTTTTTATTAATTTTAAATCATTTAATAAATTATTATATTACATAAAATACCATTAAAGTCATTTTTAAAACTATTCAAATAATCTGACTTTAAAAAATATCAAGATAGTGATATAACACTAATATAAAATGTTAAATAATTAATAATACATTATATTTAATAAAAAATTTCATTTAACATAATAAATCACCTAAAAATTACTACTTTTATTGTTTTTTAAATCATTTACATGATTTTTCGACAACATGCACAAGCACCATGCCAGCGTTGTGTAAGAACATAAGGTAATTATTTCATCTCTATAATTTAAAATTAAAATACCATGCTAAAAAAATTTATTCATACTAAAAATAACCTTTTATCAATTGTAATTATTTTTTTTATCTACATCAAAAAATATTATAGTTATTAAAATAAATAAAGAGACATTTTCGAAGTTTCCTTTTCTTGAAATAATATAAATGTATTTATAAAAGAAAAATTGTTGAAATATTACATATTTTAGAATATTTTAATGTTTGGTTGAATTAAATATATCCAATTAAATATTAGTAACTATTAGATAAAATTTTAAATTCCCATCACATTATTTTTAACCTTAATCACCTGATTTACACTTTACCGTGGCAATTTTTTACCATGATGTCAATTCATAGTGACTAAAAGTAAAAAGTAAATCATAATTAAAAATACAGAATCCATTTTTAAATATTAAATTTCTTGAACTGGAATAAATAAATTTGAATTTAAATTTATATAATGAAATGAAAAACTATTTTTAAAAAAATGGGTTTTTAAGCCAAAAAATGAATTGATACCAAACTCAAGTATAATTTTCATTCATATATAAATAATTATATTATTTATAATTTAGTGAAACTTTAATTAATCAAAGATAAAATTTATAACATAATAGTACTTTTAAATTACTTGATTTAAGGAAAATAAATGCCAGTTTAACTAAAAGCAATATTTTTTCACTATTCACTAAAAAATAGATCTTTTCATAAAAAACCCCCAAAATTGATCCTAATATGATATTGAAATGATAATTTAAAAAATGGTATTAATTTACAAAAAAATTTATTTCTAAAATATGATATAAAATTAATTATAATTTATTCACAGAAAATGAAATAATAATGATTTTTGATGGAATCATATTTTTAAAGAAAAAATTTACTGTACTGAAATTTGAGTAATTATTTATTATTAATTAATCAATAAAATTTCATTATAAAAAAAGGTAATGTCCTGATTTTAATAACTACTAAACTAGTATATGGACCTATCATCCCATGGCCTCAAGCTTGTCTCCCTGTATGCCAAAGGTTGATGACTAGAAGCGAGGGTCTAACAGTGGTACGATTGGGAGACCATCCCCTCATGATCATAGTCACACAATGGCATGTCATGTATAAATCAATAGAAAATAGATGAAGAAATAATAACAAATTATAAGAGATAGAAGGTAAATATAATACCTAATAAAGAAGAAAATTCCTATTGCCATTACATATAATAAAGCTTTCTTGTCCAGATGATGATATATGGTATAAGTAGAAAAGATAAAACAAGTAATACGTGATAGTAGAAATACAAAATCCCAAAGGATAACTTCATGTGCATCCTAATTACTAACTCAGTTCTATTCTCTTAAGCTTCCATGTATAAATCACAGCTCAAGTAATGATCCATGAACTTACGAGCATGTAGATATTCTTAGGTACCCCAATGCAATAGTGGACCAAGAAGGGTGTGAGATATAATCAATAGGCCACTGCCAATGGTGTCTATAGCATAAACCAGTTTTTGACTATAAAATATATAGTGTTCATGTATATCAAAAGAAAATAAGACATGTGAAATAAGTAAATAAGAAAGTAAGGCTCAGGTTCCTGAAGGAAACCTGGATCGACCACACCTACTTTTTCCTAAGATAGAAATGTATGAACCATAAAAAAATTGTAAAAATGAGAAATGGGAAAGGTGATATCATAACATCAAAAAAAATTATCATGAGCGAGAATGAACCCAAGAATGTGTTTTTTATTACCGCTCGCGTCCCTTATATAACAAACATGCATAATAAACCTTTACTATAAATGTAATTACCAAAAATAAATAAGAATTATTCAAGGCTTTTCCAAGGTGAATCATAAAAATGAACCCATGTATCGAACCGGGAGCATCATAAATGATCAATTCCATTGGATTCTATTAAATGTGATCCATGAATGGCCTCACAAGTATCCATCCTAGCCTAATGTGAGATAATGAACTCTGAGCCCACACCTGGTCTCTCATGTGGGGGACCAAGTCTTAATCATGGCCGGGTGAACCCAACTAGCCACCGAGCCCATCCAAGGTGTCTCCCCAAGGTAACCAACATGGATAATTCTACGGTAAGAAAATGCAGCGTGTGACCATCCTGGAGTACCAGTATCACACCTGGCGTATATAAAATACATTAGTGGATATTATCATAATCACGATGAGACCATCCTTAGCGTTTTTAGGAAGGAAACCCATGTATCGTTTGTAATTTTTATAATTCATTTAATCAATTAAATTAATCAATAAAAAGGCTATATTAGTAATAATTACATAATATGAATAGTTTTTCCTTAAGAGGGACACACCCATTTTCTATTTCATTTTCGGAAAAATGTCCACATACATAAGTAAGACACATCAAAAGGAAATAACAAAAAAGAAGTCCATGGAAATACCCATATAAAAAATCCAATAAAGGCATAACACATATACACTTTTCTAATTTTAAGACAACACACATCATTGAGGAGTTTTATTAGAAAATACCATATTGTTATATAAAAATGTTTTTTAGTTTACTTAAGGAAACCCAATTCCAACACACTGGGAACAATGAAACCCACTTGAAAGGTGGATTTAAATAAGAAATCATCCCAAATTTAAGATATAAATAAAAAGAAGACCCAAAGGGGTGGATCCCACCAAGGAAGATAACATTTAGAGAGGGTGACTAAATGAAACCACTCTAAATAGGCGGTTTGGGTTGAGGTCGTAACCTACATAAATACCCAGAAGGGTTTAAACACATCAAAAGGAAATCTAGAAAATTTAATTTAAGGGAATTTATTATTTTTTAAGCGATACTAGGTAAGTCCTCTGCACGACATAGTGATGATATTTTAATAAGTAAATAATATTGAGGGAAAATCTGTAAACCACCTACCTTATTCTTTGTATGATCGATATATCCAACATCAAGGCTTGATTTGGCATGGTTTGAGAGGAATTGAAGAAAAGGAAAAACTTCCTAAAAAAAGAGAAAATTAGGTCACACTAGAATAACACATATGAGGAGAATAGAAAATAAGAAATGAGTTAGAAGAACAAAGATCTTTCTGATATACATCCAATGAGCCTGATAATGGTTGATTTTGAAAATGGATGAGAGATCTCTCCATACATAAGTAAAGGGAGGAGGAGCACAATGGGAGAAGAGAGGCGTCAAACACAGCTGTGAAAAAAATAGAGAGGGTTAAGTAAAATAAAAATTGGAAAAAGGGTAATTTCACACCCTTTAATGAGGTTAATTGTTTGGCCACATGGTTGGACAAACAGTGTGCCAACCGTAGTCATGGTGCTACCTAACAAGGGATATCTCACAGTTCAGGAACATGGTTTAGAAAACCATATGAAAACCATGAATGTATCCTCTATTCAAGATTTTTAGGATGAAGTATGGCCATTTGTCCCCTGTCACACAGTTATAAAAAACTATTTGAGTACTATAGGTCAACTGGAGTAAGCTTCAAGGTTTCAGAAAAAATTCACACCCCTCTCCGACTTTCTAGTTTTGATGTTTCAGATCTTGATGCTCATGAATCTCAATAGAACACCTGAGGGATCTCTCAGGGCTTTACCCATGTAAAAAAACACTTTTAAGTGTTCAAAAACTCTAATTTACATTCCAAACATTTTTTTATAAAATATCCCATCCACCAAATACCAAGATTGAAAATTCTATTAAATTTTCATTTGGTCAAAAAACACGTGATGGTACAACCTCCCCACCTTAAAAATTCTCTTCCATATGAATCATTGGGGAAAAAATAAAAAAACCTATCTTACTTGGGGTGTGAATCAACATTAAAATAGGAACATTTAAAATCTAAACTCTCAACACACCTCAAAGAATCTATCAATCATATCGTACATAAGCTATAGAAACTCGAGCTAACACCTGTTTTCATTGTTGAACATCGATATGGTTCTTACTCATGCCTGTAAAACTTGATAAAAGATCACCTCATAATTTCTTTAAACATTCAGCCTATGGCACTTCCCACCATAGGTTCTAACATTCAGTGATAAATTTTGAATCATAGTATCTCCACCATAAGAATTTTCATTTTAAGAAGGACCTTAGCATTTTAAGGAGTCTCTTGTAATGATTCATGACCTTAATTAATGGTTGATACAATATTTCAATAAAATACTTGGATAATTATACCACACATTTTCTAGCACAATGAAATGACATTAAGTAGATCCTCACCAACCACTTATGAAAAGAGAGTGGGATATCAAGTCCAATTGCCTCAAGTTGACTATCCCCAAGACACTCAACATGGATAGATGATGCATTTAAAAAGATGGACATGGTGCCTTTAGATTAAGGTACATTGAGAATTGTTCTGAGTAGCTCACTAAATCCTGTAACTGGCTTCTAGTGACTCACCTAGACAAAATGTCCATTTAAGATATCCTCCTGTGACATAAAAATGGGTGTATTCCTGATCCAACATACTTGGATCATTACCACATTTCAAAAATCTGAGATGAGACCTACTGAGTATCATGGTAGCATCAGAATCATCGAATAGACTCTAAGAGTCTCACTCTAGGAAAACCATACCCTAACATTTACAAGTGAGGCGTATGTACATAGCTGAACATCCACATATCAAGAACACTAATTGATCCCAACAGTAGTCAAGTCTAAGAATCATCTAGAATCAGTGAGTCTATCTAAGGTGTTACTACCCAGGAACCCAGGTATCACTCAGGACTAACCATGCATAGAAAAAAACCACACTTCTAGCATGTAATCTAATGGAACTCACTCACTAAGCACAATGACATTTAAATTTAGCACAGCATAAAACATAAGCCTTATCTCTCAGTGTATCCTAGAATAAGTTACGATAGAGGACATGATCGTTACTAAGACATGGGTACACTATGAGTATTTAAATGATTTCCCAAAAAGGACCTAGGATCCTACCACTGTAACATAGACAGAGTGTTTGGTGTAACCCTCAAATTTCCACAACCATGTACCAGGGGGAAGAGCAGTCAAAGCACTAATACTTTACTTCTTTTAGAATAGCTTGGCCAAAATTGTCAACATATCACCATTAACTGATCATAATTACTTCCACACGTTATAAATTATGTGATCTCTCAAGAACAACCACCAAAATCCATCCTTTACTAACAAAATTCCCAACAATTGTGTATACAGATAAACATTCCTTCATCGTGTTGCCTCACGATCACCGACGCATTAGGAAGCACACCAGCCTCATGGGATTTCAAAAGAATTACTAACTATTTTGAAGAGTTCATCCTCAATTGTTTTCCTTCTACTTAGAAGGACATGATTACTTGAATTTATGTGGCACTCCCCACCTTAGTAGTGTCCCTGTTATCCGATTTACTGAGGAAGGGAGATCATCCCGCGGTGTATGCTCTATTAACCACTAGATATGGGTCCCAAACATCGACAACATGCTTCAAAAATAATTAGAATGAGAGGGTAAAGAAGATAACTACTTAAAAGTGTGCTAGAACAGATTTACTTTGAATTCATGCATGACACTCCTATAAGTCATTCTCACATACATCATGGAATTAGGTGTAAAATCCAAACCAACTGACCGATGTGTCAAAACACTCGATTCTATTTGGAAAATAATTTTGATAATTTTGATGAGTTATATTTCATTTTAATTCCTAGGCTACTCTACTCTAGAGATAAATCATCAGTTCATCATAAAATCTCATGATTTAAAAGATTACCACCGAACCCAATCAGTTTACTGCACTATTCAGAAACTCAATGGGGACCCCATGTATCAACAGATACTACCCTGAGGTTTTAAAGAGAAAAATATAGATTATTTGATATTTTACATAGTCTTATTAGCCCTCTACATCCTAGAATCTAATGGTATACCAAAAGAAACAACTTATAGTAACACTGTTACATATGACTGGAAGATAGGTTAGTGATCTCCCAAGTCTCCAAACGTTGAGAAGGTGGAATAGAATGGTTACATAGCCTACTAAGAAGTTGACCATGCTCTAGGAATATCTATCTTGATGAAACCGATCATTACATGATGCTCATGACCGTAAAATGGGTCAAAAAACTAAATGAACACTCATAAAACACAAGTGTCATTTAGAAAATAGTATTCCTACTAGAGATAGAAGGCACCTGAACAGTACCACACATAAAAGAGCTCATATAATTTAGAAAGGATTTTGAGGACCTGAGGTCACTACCTACAATGGGATATCCCCTTACTGAAACATATATAATCTTAAAAAAATTATGTTATATCAACCAAAGGTCACTAGGATTGAAATCCTATCTTTTTGATTCAACTATATAAAAATAGGCCTACAGAAAACAAATACTTATCCATTTTGAGAAAAATGAAGGAAGGATTTAAAATACCCTTACCCAAGGGTTAAAGATAAGAATACCACCTAAATTTTCATTAAGATGAAACATTTATTACATTTAAACTTGATTTTTTTTGAAGTATATGTTTTAAAATATTAAGCACCGGTAATATGGAAACATGAATTGATACCTTATTTAGATAAGGCCAAAGGAACACGTGAATGTTTTATCAAACTTCATATTAAGAATTATTTACCTTTCTAACAACCCATAATAATTAGTCAATTTTAATACATAACCCCATTTTAAACATTATTTATTTTTTATGAAACATTCACAATTGTCTTACTTAAATAAAATTTCAATTGTAATATATAGAGGAAAACATCCTTTAGGTAGAAATTTTCATTTTAATTAACTTAAAACCCAAATAAGTTTAGGATAAAAGAAATGTAAAAGGTCTTTTAGTAATTAAAGAGGTACCATCCAAGAAATGTTCCTCCATGAATCTATATGTAAATCAATATATGCAGCTACAAACACTTTAAATAACCTTTGAAATAGAGTATGAGTATTCCCCTATCAGGTTTTGCACTAAGGGATACCAAAATAAAGGAGACCGACAAGGGTCCCATCAATTCAAATTGAGTTCAACAAAATGAAACCCCATTCTATTTAAAACACCCTTTATAGATTTTATCTCTTAAGCACACACATCTTGACTAACCTACCTGGGACAATTCAAATCTCTCCCATAAGCAATGTTCCATTACAAACCTACTTGGGTATAATGTTTATTTAGGAAATTTATTTTTATGGGTCATTATGACTAGGTAATAGGGTTACAAGACTTTGTAAAGGCAACCAATTCATTTAATAATCAAAATCTTTTATATTTACTCATCTGTACCTAAGTATAAAAGATGGTTTAGTTATATGGGTTATCGATTGTCGATTTATAAAGTGCCCATACACTTTATGGATTGTTGGAAGGCTCCCATTTACCCAAAATCAATTTATTTAGGATAAAAGAAAAATTCAATAACTTTAACATTTATGAAATGGTCTTTATGTTTATAAAGAACATCAATAATGGTCAATTGTATGGGCCACCAATTTCTTATTTATAAGGAACCCATACACTTTATAAATTAAAAATGGTCTCACATGTAATTAGAAGTAATATGTTTCATCCCATGTGACCAAAGTCCCATGGATCAAACATCTCAGAATTGGTTAGTAATATGTTATAATCAATCTATGTGGAAAAAAAAATTTAGGCTGATGGTGTCACTTTAATAAAAAATAGTATATTATAATTTTAACAAGGTTTTCTAACACAAAAATAAATACAGGTATGCATGGTAGTAAATAAATGAAAAAATGCTCAATAAAAATATAAACATGAAAATTATACATGGAAACTATTACTTAAACAAAGAAATCACCCAATCATGGTATACAAGTCAAGAATGATAAATAAATCACAGAAGCATGGTGTACGAGAAACATACTAAATAAATCACCTATCATATTTATTTTTAAATAAACATGATAATGAAATACCCAAGAAGGCATAAAACTAAACATGTTATTAAGATTCATAACAAGGAATATAAAAAGGCAAGAAAATAAAACCAACAAGGCAGATCAATAAATTTTCAAACAACTTAGAAAAATAATCTACATAGAATGGAATATGCATGTAATATAAATCATTATGTTCCTATAATGATGAATGTAATGCTACATCCTTGTCAAACAAGGCCAAGGGTAAAATTACATAAACCTAATAAATTAGTAAGCAGTAGAAAGGACACCATTCCCTCAAAGTGAAATCATAATCAACTATAATAAAAAATAACATGAACAACAATAAAATCCCTAGACACATAGAATTTACCCTATACATGGGTTGATCACTCTTAGGGATTACTATTTACCAAGTGCTGACACATTCCTATTCTCTTATCTACCAGACTAGAATAGTAAAAGAAGGTAAAATAAATCGCTTTGACACCACTTTGTAATGTCCTGACCCGAATGACTATTAAACCAGTAGCCGAATCGGTCCCCACAAAACCCCAAGAATGACTTGAAATATGTTAGAGGATTCAAAATAAAAGTGAGGGTCTAATAGTGGTATGGTGTGGATACTATACCCTCATGATAAGAGTTTCATAGTGGTATATCTATTGTAAATAAATAGACAATGGTGGAATCAATAATAACAAATGAAATATGGTATAAGATAAATATAATAACTAAAAAATGGACCAAATGGAAATAAATAACACATATAATAAAGAATGCATGTCCATATGATGCTACAAGGTATTTGAAATAAAGATAAAATAATAAATACATCACAGTAAAAAGACAAAATCCCAAAGGATAACTCCATGAGAATCCTAAGTACTAGCTCAATCCCATGATCCTAAGCTCCCATGAAAAAAGTAGAACAAAATAAATGATCCATGAAACTGTGATTATGAATATCTTCTTAGGTACCCCAGTGCAATGGAGGCCTAAGAAGGCTGTGAGATATACTCTATAGGCTACCACCAATGGTGTCTATAGTATAAACCAATTCTTGAATATAAAATAAGCAGTGTGGATGTATATACCAAGTAAATCAGCAATGTTAAAAAAGTAAACAACCAATTCAGGCTCTAGTTCTTCAAGGAAACCTAGCCTAACCATACCTCCTTCGGCCTAAGGTAGACATGTCTAAACCATAGGGAACTTGTACAAATGAGGTATGAGAAATGTGATAATAGAACATCATAAAATAGGTATCATGACATGGATCAAACCCAAGAATGTGATTTGGTTTAGCATTCAAACCCTTTGATAAAAAATATACATCATCATCCTTTAATTTAAAAGTAATTACAAAAATTAAATAAGCATCACATTGGGATCGTTCAAGGAAAACATTAACAATGAACCCATGTTTCACAATGGGGGTTCCATAAATGTTCATTGTCATCGGAGTATGTCCAATGTGATCCATGAAGGGTGTCACATGTATCAATCCTGACTTAATGTGAGATAATGACATCTACGATTGTACCTGGTACCTCATGTAGGGGGCGAAGTCTGACTTGTGTTCTGGTGAAATCATCTAGCCACCAATCCTATCAAATGTGTTTCCCCTAGGGAACTGATATTTCTCATTGATAGGTAAGAAAAATGCATGGTGATCCCATACTAGTATATAAGTATCACCTCCAGAATATAGAAAATCCATCAGTGAAGTTGACCACAAGCATAATGAGTCCACCCTTGACATTCCATGGAAGGAAACCTGAGTATCAAACATGGAATTAAAAATTCATTTAATCAATTAAATTAAACAATATTAAGGATATGTTAGTAATAATCCCATAAAATTAAACAAGGATTAATTAAGTGGGCACACCCATTTTCCATTTCATTTTAGAAAAAAGGGCCATATACATAAGTGAGCTACATAAAAAAGAAAAAACATAAAATAAGGCCTTAGAAAGACCCATGCCGTAAAGCTAAGAAATTCCTAACACATATATCACTTCTCCAATTTGAAGATAACACTCCTCGTCGAGGTTTTATTTAGAAACCATGGAATTTTTATCTAAAGAATTCATTTAGTTCACTTTAGGCAACCTAATTCCACCACAAGGCATAAGGAAACCCACCTCATAGGTGGTTTTAGGAAGGTGAGCATCACATATTTAAGATATAAATAAAAAATAACACCCAAAGGTGTCGATCCCACCCAGAAAAAAAAAGAATATAGAGAGGTAGAATAAGAGAACTCAACCTAAATAGGTTGTTTGGGTTTAGGTAGTAACCCTTAACCACACCTAGAAGGGTGTAAAAATATCACAAAAAAGATGTGAAATTTAATTCATGGTAATTTATTATTTTTAATCAACAATAGGTAAGTCCATAGAATGATACAATGCCGATGTTTTAATAAGTAGATAAACTTGAGATAAAATATATATACCACTTAAATTGTTCTTAGGAAGGACCATACATCCAACATCGAGGCTTGATTTAACCCGATTCGAGAGAAATTGAAGAAACTTATGAACACCTAGAAAATTGGGTGAATTAGTTCGCACCAAAATAGCACATATGAGGTGAAGTGAAGCTATAAAATGATATAGAGGAAAAAATATCTTAATGATACACATACAATAAGATTGATTATGGTTGATTTTGACAACATACAAGGGTTATCTCTCTATGCATAGTTGAAGAGAGGAGGAATTACATGGGAGAAGGGACGTGCTGCACACCGATGGGAAACAAAATAGAGAGGATAAAGTTAGATAAAATAGGGAATTTTTTTAATTTCACACCCTTTAATGAAGCACACTATTTGACCACATGGTTGTCCAAAGTGTATTCTAACCATGCTCGTACTGCCACTTAAGGAGGGAGGTAACATAGTTCAGGCACATGATTTGAGAAAAAGTGCGCAGACTGTGCATGTATACTCTATATATAAACCTAAACATAGAACATGTCCATGTAGCTCCTCTTTCACATTTATACCAAACCATGTGATTCATCCAGGTCCACTGGATCTAATCGTATAGTTTTTCCTGGGGGCTATGTAGTTTTATACAAACCGTGCACCCATTTCAGACTTCCCAATTTTGAAGTTTCATATCTCAACACTCTCGAAACTCAACAGAACAGCCGAGGGACCTCTAGAGAATTTACCCGAGTCTAAAAAAATATTTTTATGTGTTCCAAAACTCAAATTTACATCCTGAATCTCAGTTTACAAAACAACCCGCCCACCAAATGCCAAGATTCAAAATTCCCTTAGAATTTTATCCAGTCCAAAAACATGGGATTGTAAATAAAACTTATGAATATTTTTAATAATATAGTTATTACTATTCATACTTCTAATTTTAAGGCTAGGATATAACTGTAACATTTCAATAAAAATATTTTTAATGTATATCACAGTTCTCTTAAAGCTCAGTGTCATGTGTTAAGCAAGCTATCGAGTATAATATTATTTTAAAATAAATATCCAGAGTTATACATTAAAATTATTATTGTTATTTGTATTTGGTTTCAAATAAACTTAATATCCATTTGATTAAAAATAATCAATATAATTCCACAGTAATCAACATTATATTTTATTTTTGAATAAGTTAATCGTTATACTTAAAAAGAAATTTTCTAAAAATTATTTTTCATTGCGTTTTGAGGAATTATATTAAAATAATTTTCTACGACTTCTAAAAATTTATTATTAAAGAATATATTTCATATTTTAAATTAGGAGATTCAAATTTAGTAATTATCATAATTTCATTTCTGGTAATTATGAATAGTAACTTTGCTAAAAAAATTCAACAGTGGTAAAAGGGTAAAATGGGTTAATTAAGTATAAAACTAACTGATAAGGTCGAAAAATATTATTTTAATTATTATTTAATGTAATTATTTTGAATATTATAACCTTAGTTTTGATTTTTAATTTCTTAAGTGACATTTTTATTTGAATATGAACTTTATTTTACTTCAAGTAAAGGATAATTACAAAATGTCGCTCTATTTTAATATCTCTAATGCTCCATTATAGGGATACAAATATATTATGAATGGTTATAAATGGTTGTTTTTAATATTGATATAATATTTTTATTATAGAAATTTATTTTTTATTTTTATTGTTGATATAATTATCTTAAAGGCTTACACAATGTCGATATAGTGCTTGTGAAAGAATTATAAATATCAAGGGAAATGATTTTAAAAATAATAATGTTAACATTTTTTGGATGATTTTTGGTATTTAAATAATTAAATAGGTTATTATATATTATAATTAATTTGAAATGCGTTTATATTCAATTTACATCATTTTATTTATGTCTTTGAAGTCAAATTAATTGAATAGTCACAAACATTACTTTAATGGTATTTTATGAAAAAAATATTGTATTAAATAATATGAAAATAAAAAAACTGAAACAATATAATTGAGTATATAAATGGTCAAAAGCTTCATCCATGGACCATATTTTATCGACACATTATATGTAAATTTATAACCCTTAAAAATTGAAAAATTTGTCACCATAATTAAGGTTAAAAAAGATTAATGAGGGTGTTAAAATAAAAATATGTTTTAAAACTCAAATTGAACATGTATAAATTGTATGGGTTAAAATTATTTAAATATTATCATTTCAAAAATTTTAAATAATCACTAGTTTGTATCAATTGACATGAAAATTATATTTATTATACTTTATCATTCTTAATATATACAATTGTGTCACACCCCTCACTTATAAAAGGGAAACCACAATCCTATCTTACACATAAATTTTTAGAAAGTTATATTAACTAATATCTACCCAAATACCTTATGAAAAATACTCCACATGAATAATGCTAGAGTTGGTGTCCTGAGAACCAACTGTTTATACTTTTATTACATGAATGTACAATAATTATATATTGTTCATTGTTCTGCATGACTATGATATAATAATGCCCGAGAATATTTGTTGCATTAATATGGTCCTGGAAGATCCCCTCTATGATGGGAACCTTGAAATGATATAACTATATTCTTAAATAAAGTTCTATGGTTGGATGAAATACTATGATAGGACACATAGTATACAGACCGTCATGTGAGATTACTCATTAGAAGACAAGACTCTCTCTGATGGAGTTCTCACTCGGTAATCTCCAAGATGAGAGATTATGAGAACAGACCAACCAGTAGTAATTCCGCATGTCTTGGTGTCATCATACATTGCTATCTACGAGCATGTGTAATGGTACTTAGACTGGAAGATTATCATTAACTCATGTCATGACTCACACACTTGGATTTTCTGATGAAAACCGTCATGAAGATTGTTGGAGGGATGTAGGGTACGTTGGGTGCGTCGAGAATGACATGTTGTTAATGGATAAGTCGAGGAAGAATTTGTCCCTTCCATATTTATAGAAGTAGATATCTCGGGCCCTTTGATTGAGATTGAAATGTCGCCCAAATTCTATGGCCATGGTGTTACGATGAGTTTATTTTTGGAAGTCAAAGAATGACAGATCAAGCATATAAGTTTATGATACTGCCATGAAACCTGCTTGATGAGATATTGAGGTAATGGGATTAAATTACATGGTAAGAGTTCGTATGAGGTGACATGTCAATGCGGCATCAAATTCTTTCTCTTGGGTGACTTGAACCGTTTCTTAACAATAATCTTGGTTGTTAGGAAATCCCACCTAATACCAAAGAGAAAGAGGCCTAGAGGGTAACACACTAAGTGTATCCAAGTATCTCAAGTAGAATAAAGATTATTCCTGCATGTGGTTAAATAATTATTCAACTAAGACTAAATCATTTTAATGTTGGAGGAATAATAAAATGAAAAAAACATATACACGCTGTGTACATTTAATGTACACGCCGTGTAGTTTTCATTTTGGAAAGGAAATGAAAAACAACTATATGCTGTGTGTTAATGATTACACACCGTGTAGTTTTCCAGTCAGGATTTTATGGAAATAATATTGTTTTATTAAATGATTTTTATTATAATTATCATGGGAACATGTCAAGGAATTAATGAATCTACATGGGGGTTTTCAATAAGAGTTAATGAAATAAATAAAACACGTAAAGAATTTATTTATCGTCATCACTCTATCGCGCATGTCAAGGAATTAATGATTCAACATGGGGTTTCTCAATAAGAGTTAATGAAATAAATAAAACTCATAACACATTTATTTATTTTCATAACTCTCTAACCTCAAACCTAATTATAAATATCCTCACAACCTCAAAACTATTCCCTAATTTTTGTGCATAAAAAATATGGAGAATTCTCTCAAGGAAGAAAGCACTCCTTCCTCCAAGAATGCTCTCAAGACCGAGAGAGATCCTCCTCCGTCAGATCAAGATGATCTAAGTCGGACAATGAAAGCAAAGGCTTATCCACACTAGCACCTAGAGATTCCTTTGGTGACATCCATAGATACGGGGTGCACATGTGGATCACCTCTAGAGGAAGTATAAACTTGGATTCTACGACTCAACAACGAATGACATCGGAACGTGATCATAAAAATCAATGAAGAAAAAATGCCATAAAATTTACTTCTGATCAATTAATTAAATTAATTATAATCAACCTATGATGATCCTCCTTTTGTGGTTCTAGGACAATTCTTATTATTTGTCTATTTCTATGACTCTATTCGTGGAGTTTGGCATTTATCGTCGTATTGATCCTGGATTAATCATTGCTAATGAAAAAAAGACAAGTGGGAATATCCACCCATGAGCTTTCGCTGCACCCAGGACCTTAAATTTGTATCAGAGGGAGGTTACAATGTTGATTATAGTTATTTAATTTTTGTTGATAATTTACGCATTTATATTTTAATCAATTCAAGATAAATCGTTCTATAAAACTGAATGAACGAGATATATGATTCCTCCTTCATTTCTCGATTCAAATCATAGAAAAGTCATTTTAATTTTAATTTCAATTAAAATAAAAATAAGGATCTCATCTGGAGGAGCCACTCATTCTGTCTGTACAACACAAGAATAAAAGGCGTGTAGTGTAATCTACACGCCGTGAAGTTAGGTTAAACGAACTGGTACTGGTCCACCAAACCACGCCATGTGAATTGATTATACCTAAGTTTTTATTACACCGTGTTGACCAGAACTTAACGGTGCGTGGAAACCGGAATACACGACATGTATGTTAAATCAACACACCGTGTAGTCCGATCCGGCCCAGGTGAAACCATGTACACGGAGAAGCCGTGTACCGTGTACACAGGATTTCCAGGCTGGTAATCGCGTAACAAGGAAGTACACATTGTGTTAGATTAATCTACACACTGTGTACTCCAAAATTTAAAAATTACAGAAAACACGCCAAATCCCCCGGCGTGTACTTTGGATAAAGGGTGAAAACAAATACACGCCATGTAATATAGCCTACACACCGTTTACTTTCAATAAATGGAATTTCACAAGGTTTCCTCCAATGTAAAAAGACCCGTACAATGAATGTGGATGATAATAATTTCAAGGAAATTCAAAAAGGAATTTAAGATAAAGAATTGATTAATTATAAGATCATAATTAATTGAATTAAAGGGTGACTTATCATGAATAAAAGAAAGATTAAAATAATTTGAATACTAAATATGCGTAAATGTCATTGCATGCTATGTATGAACATGACCCTTTGAGTGTGTATAGTTTCTTTTAAATTTATTGTCCTACGAGCCTTATTCCAATAAAATGTAGGGCCTGCGTGCCCATAGTTTATTTAATATAAACACCATGTATTGGAGGATCTCCCAAGACATAGAAGATGGTTTAAAAATCCTAAGCTGAGGCGAAACCAACCCAAGAAGATACAAAGGTGGACAGGTGGGAGATGAAAAACACAAACCATCGGGATCAAGGTGTTTTTACCTTGGTCAGGGTTAGCTTATCAAAACCGCTAGATAAGCTAACTAATAGAAGCTCTGGATCATGCCATATTATTTCATTTTTGTCTGATTACATGGTTTATTTATTATGTATCAGTTTTCGCGATCACATAGTTAATGAAATAAATAAGCATGCAAAGATGGAACAAAATAAAAACCGGACTATGCGTACACATTATCATAACATGGTTAATCACTTAAGAAAGCACCACTTAATATTAACAAGCATGTGATAATTTGAAACTAGGCACAAAAGATTAAAATCCCTCAAATACCATATTTAGTCAGACCAAACCTTCCGTTACTTGATTAAGGGAAAGACTCAATAAAACTATGTGTTTGACCAACCCTTGTTGGGACACTTACTTTTATAAAGAAATCTCTTATGAAAGTTTCGAGTTGACTTTAACATTTTACATTAAGAGGAGTATCCCTTGCTAGACTTGTTGTAAAATAGAGGCAAGTGTTGGGGAAATCCAAGTCAGGATTTCTGGATTGGGGAGTCCACTCAACAGATCAAAGAATTATAATCTCACAGTTGGCAAAGACCTACCTAGAAAAATACCTTTAAATAGCTTGACCAACCGTTGTTGGGGTTATGTGAAGGGAAATATAGATCCTTTCCACTAGAATGTCTTGGAAACTAGACATTCCATGTTCAATGGTGAGGTCCATTGGTACTTGATAAAATAGTGGATGACTTAATAAAATTTATTATTTCTCATAAAATGTAATAAAAAAATTACTAATAAATCTTCTCTTTTAATTTGTAGAATCAATATGAAAAACACATCAACCACATTTTGTCTATGATAAATTCTGGATAAAGACAATATCCTCACCATTAGTAACTTTTAGGAATGGTTTTGGCACCTTCGGGTTATCCTACGCCATGAATGAAAGTTTTACATGCTGGAGTCCTCACTTCCTGATTCTCCTTCCCAAGGGGTGAGTGATGGTGACTTCCTGGTCTATGATCAACATTTGAGCGATGCACTCGAAGTTCAATTTTTGATGCTGTCATCAATGTCTAGTGAGCTCATGAAGTCTCATGAAGACATGGATGCCTACAACATGATTGAGCACCTTCGTGGTCTATAACAGGAGGGATCAAGATAAGAAATGTTTGAGATATCCGAGTCTCTATTTCAGAGAAATCTTCGAGAGGGTTCCCCAGCTGGGCCTCATGTAGTCATGATCATTGGATACATTGATCACTTTGAGGTTCTAGGGTTTAAACTCCCCAAAGAATTGGGTACCGATCTCATTATTGCATCACTCCTATAGAGCTTCTCCAACTTTGTTGTAAATTTCAATATGAACAACATTGAGAAGTCTCTATATGATCTTCTTATCCTCATTTTCCAAGTGGACAATAATATGAAGTGTGAAAAGCCTTATATCCTTATGGTTAATAAAATTAAAGGGAAGGAGAAGAGCTTTAATACCAAATCTTCTTTAAGGTCTTCCAAGAAAATGAAGATCAAAGAGGAGGCAAGAGAATATGAGGCTGTTTGTTTCGCATGTGGCAAGAAGGGCCACTGGAAGAAAAACTGCACCTAGCCAAGGAAGAAAGGGGAAGCTTCAGGTGCATTTGTTATCGAATGAAATCTATTAATTTCTACCAATTGGGTATTAGATAATGCTTGTGGTGCTCACATATGTATCCAAATACAGGAACCAAGTAGATTCAGAAAGATTGACTAAGGTGAGGTGGATTTGCGAGCAGTCGATGGAGCCAGACTCGCTGCTGTAGCTGTTAGAGACTACCACATCACATTGCCTACTGGGATGGTCATGGTACTAAAAGGATGTTATTATTTACCCTCTGTAACCAAAAACATTATTTCAGTATCCAGATTAGATACTGATGGATTCATCTTTATGTTTGGAAATAAATGTTCCTACTTTTATAAAGATATCATTTGTTTTGGTAGGGCACATTTATATAACAAACTTTATGTGTTAGACTACACAAACCATGTAATGGAAATCGATGACAAAGTTAATTCACATGACTCATACCACACCCAACTTTGGCATCACCAACTAGGTCATGTCAAAGAGAAACATTTGAGAAAATTACATCAAAATGGGTATTTTGATTCTTTCAAACTAAAATTAGTTGGTGTATGTCATGCATTTCTACAAGGAAAAATGACCAAATCCCCATTTAGTGGGAAAGGTGAAAGGGCTAAATATATTATAGAATTAGTTCACATAGATGTGTGTGGACCATTTTCAGTTGAAGCAAGGGGTGGGTTCTTATACTTCATAACTTTTACTGATGATTTTAGTAGATATGGACATATTTACTTAATGGGTTATAAGTCAGATTCTTTTTATCAGTTCAAATAATACAAGAATGAAGTTGAGAACCATCTTGGAAAGAAGATTAAGAAAATCTTCTTAGAAAGAGGAGGAGAATATCTTAATCAGTACTTCATTGATTTCTTACCGGAGTTTGGGATTCTATCTCAACTCACTCCTCCTTACATGCCTTAGTGGAATGGGGTAAGTGAAAGGGGAAACCACACCCTATTGGACATGGTGAGATCAATTATGATTCATGCGATTCTTCAATTATCCTTTTGGGGATGTGCATTACAAACAGAAGCACACATACTAAAAAAAGTACCAACTAAATCGATAAATGGTATTCCATATGAGTTATGGAGTGGACGTAAATCCATGTTTTCAAATTTACATTTTTGGGGTAGCGAAGCATTTTTAAGGCCTTTTTAGGTAACAAAGTTGCACCCCGAGGCACAAAGTGTACCTTTATAGGGTATCCCAAGGAAACACGGGGATATTGCCTATACAACCCCTCAGATAAAAAGGTTACAATGGAAAGACATGTCATATTCCTTGAGAGAGAGAACATCTCTAAAAGAGACAGTGGGAGTGAGATAGACTTCAATGAAGTCGAGGCTCAAGATACACAAGAGTTGGTACAGGAACAGATTCCACAAATCCCCATGGAAGAACAATTTGTTCTAGAGACACAAGAACTGCATAGGAGCACGAGAGAGGTGAGAGAACTAGAACGATATGTTTTTCTTGTCACCAAGGATGGTGAATTATTATTGGTTGACAATGATGATCCTCTTACCTAAAAGGAAGTAGTTAAAGGCACATACATTGCCAAGTGGGAAGAAGCCATGAATTATGAAATGGATTCCATGTACCAAAACCAAGTCTAGATTTTGGTAGATCCTCCAGTTGATGTAAATCCTGTTGGTAATAAATGGGTATTCTAGAAGAAACTAGACATGGAGGGACAAGTCATCACCTATAAGGAACGACTGGTTGCAAAAGGGTTTAGACAGCGTCAAGGAATTGACTATGTTGAAACCTTTTCACCGGTTATGATGCTGAAATCCATCAGAATTCTATTGGCCATTGTCGCTTACTATGACAATGAAATTTTGTAAAATGGATTTCAAAACATCATTCCTTAACGGGAACCTCCTGAAAGATGTCTACATTTCACAACCTGAAGGGTTTGTGACTCCAAAGGATGCCAACAAGTTATGCAGGTTACATAAATCCATTTATGGTTTAAAGCAAGTATCAAGGTCATGAAACATTTGTTCTGATGAAGCCATAACAGAATTTGGCTTTGTTAAGAATGAATGTGAGCCTTGTGTCTACAAAAGGATTAGAGCAAGTGAAGTCATTTTCTTAATAGTTTATGTTGATGAAATATTACTAATTGGAAATGAAGTACCTGTCTTACTGTCAGTTACGACATAGTTGGATAAATGCTTCTCTATAAAAGACTTGGGCAAGACAACATATATTCTTGGGATCAAGATCCATCGTGATATATCCAAGAGAATGCTGGGCTTGATTCAAAGTACATTCATTGAAAAGATACTGAAGAGATTCAGTATGGAACATTCCAAGAGTGGATTGTTTCCAGTGTCACATGGAATTCATCTTTCTAAGAAAATGTGTCCTCAGACACCTGAGGAAAGAAAAAAATGGAAAGGATCCCTTACGCATCCGCGATTGGGTAAGTCATGTCTGCTATGCTATGTACAAAGTGTTGGATCTGAATATATAGATTATACACAAGAGGGGGGGTGAATTGTGTCTTTTCCAATTTTTTGATAGCTCTTCTCTTGAATGAGTTCTGTCCTTTATACTTTATCAGATTTGATCGTTGTATATAAATACCATCTACCAAAAGTTCCGATGCCAAACGTAAGGTTGATGACATGGCCTCCATACGTATGGTTAATAACATAGTCTTCAAATGTAGGGTTGAAAACGTAACGTTGAACAAAAATATAGGGTTGCTCATCTATACTTTTTCTTCAACATTCAAATGTACGGTAAAATATCCATACTTTTACTTGATCCATACATTTCCAAGAGCGTATGGTTGTTCACAAAAGTAAGGTTGATGAACCATACTTTTGAGAAATAAACATAACCTTTAGAATTTACGTTTGGTTATCCTTCCATACTTTGCTGATAACCAAAACGTAGGGTTCATTCCTAATGTAAGGTTCTTCTTCCATACTTTGCTGAAAACGTATGGTTGTTTAACCATACTTTTATCTTATCTTAAAAAGTATACATGATTTTCATCATTACGCTACGTTTATCCACGTAGGGTATGAACAGTGATTCTAGAACGCACTAAAATAGATTCCACGCTATATTCATCTACGTAAGATGTGAACAGTTATCCCAGAACTTGCTAAAACAGATTCCGCACTAAGTAATAAATTCTCATTATTTCAAGTGTAAAATAAATTAATAAACTCCCCCAAAATACTAAATAAAATCATTAGAAAATAACTAAGGGTATTTGTGTGCATCAAAATTATCATAAATAGACAGAGTATTATTTTCAATAATCTCCCCCTTTAAATAACATTAATACGTATTGTTGAAAACAATACTTTTCCCAACAATCTCCCCCTTTTTGATGATCACAAAACCCATAAAATAATTAAAATTATTTAAACAAAATTAACTTTCAAAATTCGTTATAAAGTTTTAAACAAGAACCTCTCCACCAAAAAGAGAATTATAAATCCAAATGTCTCATTTAATTTTCTCCCTCAATAAAATGAATTCTCCCCCTAAATAAAATGTCGGTTTTGATGTTGTGTTTATCCAAATTCTCCCCCTTTTTGTGATATCAAAAAGAATGAAAAATCATGGATTTTAACACTGTTAATATATCACTGAACTGTTAGTAAATGCTATTACGAACTATTTATCAATAAATAAATCTAGAGTATTCGCATATTAAAAAAAAATAAACAATGAAGGAAAATTGTGATTCAAAAACAGTAGTATATACATGACAATGATAAACACATGAATCATGGTTTGGGTAAGATAGGCAACATGGTCTATCTCCTCTGGATTGCAGACTTGATTTCTGTAAACTGTTCTTGAATTATCTTCATCATCCCATCTCCAAGATTGATAATGAGATCCATGTTCTCTTGAGTCATATGAATATCCTCAATTAAATTGACTCTGAAAAACTCATGCATCCTTTCCTCTTTTTCAACAAATACTGACAGCTTCTCTGATAACTGATCTAACAGAATTCTGATTGATGGCTCACTTGATGTCAGTTGATCCACTAAGAATTTCTGATTGTCCAGCAACACTGATAAAGGAGCACTATTACATTGAATATCGTGTATCCTATCATTCATATTGCTCAACGCATGTGTGATCACCTGAAATCTTCTGATTAAATCAGGTGAAGTACCTGATCCACTGACAACATTATTTGCAATTGATGCAAATTGGTTCTCCATAAACAACTTCATATCTGATAAATCTGACTTCATAACCATTTCAGATTTTAATTTTGTAATAGCAGTATACATATCCTCTTTAAATATTTCAACTTATTTCCTTGAAACTACACACTCATTCAGCTTTTGAAACTTCAAATGTTCTAAGTCTAAGGAATTTCTCAGAGAAGCATTCTTAGATTCCAACTGAGATACTTTTCTATACAGTTCTTCAACTTTTTCTTTCCTTAAATCAGATGCACCCTGTACTTGATTCACATTCTCAGGTTTATGCAGCAATACCAAAGGCAATGATTCAGCCTCATATTTTTCATTTTCTTTGTCCTGAGAAGGTTAGTCCATAGATCTTTCCTTTGAGTTTTCAAACTCCTCCAAAGAATAATCCTCTTGAAGTACCTCTGTTTGAGCTTCAAAAGAATGCTCATCACATTCATCTGAAACTTTGTCTTCCTCTGGAATTTCAAGAACAATATTTTCAGAAATTTCCTGAGGTCTATCCACTTCTTCACCAGGCACTTCCTCCATCTCTTGTTCCTATTGAAGTGAAAATTCAACATCAGAAACAATATGTTCCTGATTTTACCTTTGAGCTTCTTCTTGAGCTCCTGATTTCTCTACTGGAGCCATTCTCTCAGTAACATCTTCCATGGTTTTATCAGCAACAACTTCTATCACAAAAGCATAAGAAAATAAAGGTTCTGTTGGAGTTTCCAAAGTAGTGGAAGTGACTTCCTCATTTACTGGTCTTTTCTTATTGATTGAAGTCCCTCCTGGATTCTGTCTTCCTCAATATCTGCCACTTTAAATTGAATCCTTCTTGCTACATTGCTGACTCTGGATTCATTTTTTCCCTCCTTGGACTTAACAGGTTGAGCATGAGCACTCTCTGATTCTTCCTCAGCTACTACTGGAAAAAGTTTTCCTTTAATTGTGCTCAATAAATATCCAACTTTCCTCAAGGTTCCAGCATTAAACGTATTACTGTGATGATAGTTAACTCTAGCATCCACTAATCTCCCCATGTATTTCTTAAACAGATGATTAGAAATAAATCTACCAAAGGGGTAGAAATTCATCCTGGCCTCACTTTGACAGCAGTAAGTGAGATACCTTATCATGTATCTTGGAAATTTTAACTAAATATCACTTAACATAAGAAACATTATATACATATCAGGGTAAAAAATCTTATCCATTTCTGCCATCCGTGGAGCTATTCCAGTCTGAAAAAATTTGACCAAAATCTTCTGATTAGGCTCCAAATCTTTAACAATTTTTTTTATTGTCTTGGTACCGAAAAGAAATGACATAATATCTTTGTATTTATGCACAAAATCTCCTATATTTTTCAAGTCAAAATGAAAAACTCCCCCATGAGGGCAGTTGAGAATCTGACTAATCTCTACTGAAGAGATTGAGAAATCCCTATCCTCTATTTTATCCATCATACTATCCTCTGTATCTCCCAGACTAAACTGTATAGATTTTTAGAAGTATCTAAGTTTTACTTCATACAGAAATTCCTTATTTTCACTGTTGAACATATGTTCAAGTTTCTAAAATGACAATGCTTTCTTCAACAACAGATTCGTCTGAAATAACCAGTCAAGATCGATTACCTTACCCTGTAAGATTTTTCTTTCCTTAGTGCATTGTCTCTTGGCATTGCTCGGCTTGGCCTCACTGTCTCTTTTAGTCCTTACCATTTCTACGAGAGTCTCTGATGGTTTTAAGGTTAGGATTTCAGAAGTTCTAAGGTTAGGGTTTTAGAAGAGGAAGTGAGATTTTCGGATTTTGAAAGGGTTTTGATATAAGTGAAAGGGTTTAGAAGTTGAAAAGGATCTAACAGCCTTGATTCCATGTGTAATCACTCATCATTACATATATTTAAAAATAAATAAATTTTTCATACGATGAAAGAAAGAAAAACTTAACGTTATTCAACCAAATTTACATAAGTAAATAAAAAAAATTTAAAAAATTATTTAAAATTAAATAAACCTAGATCCCCCTAAATAAAATCAAACCTTACAGTGGGAAGTGGTTTAGTAAAAATATCTGATAATTGACTTTTAGTATTTATA
Organism: Viscum album; assembly: GCA_963277665.1. Lineage (NCBI taxonomy): Eukaryota > Viridiplantae > Streptophyta > Magnoliopsida > Santalales > Viscaceae > Viscum > Viscum album. Next base: position 1,442,414,405 of record OY728128.1, on the reverse strand, counting down.
AATTCTAAAAATATATCTTTTTAATAACATGATCTCTTAAAAAGTTTTGCCTTATATCAATGTTCTTAGTTCTAGAATGACTAATAGGATTTTTTGAAATATTAATTGCACTCGTATTATCACATAAAATAGGTGTATTATTAAAATTCAATCCAAAGTCCATAAGAGTGTTTTTCATCCACAACACATGTGCACAACAACTGCCAGTGGAAACATATTCTGTCTCAGCTGTTGACAGGGTAACTGAATGTTGTTTCTTACTAGACCATGATACGAAGGACTTTCCTAAAATGTGACATGTACCTGATGTACTTTTTCTATCTAATATAAAACTTCCAAAGTCAGCATCTGAATATCAAATCAAATTAAAATCAGAATTTTTTGGATAAAGAAGAGATTGAAAAACAGTTCCTTTTAAATATCTAAAAATTCTTTTAACAGCAGTTAGATGGGATTTTTTAGGATTTTATTGAAATCTAGCACAAAGACATACTGAATACATTATATTTGGCCTGCTAGCTGTAAGATATAACAGACTACCAATCATACCTCTATACAACTTGTTGTCAACTAACTTGCCAGTTTCATCCAAATCATGTTTTATATTAGTACACATAGGAGTTGTAAATGTCTTGCTATTCTCAAGTCCAAATTTCTTTAGTAAATTAGTAATGTATTTGCTTTGATTTAAAACATTTCCAAATTTTTTTTGAAATATTTGAAGACCCAAAAAGAAATTTAATTCTCCCATTATAATCATTTCAAATTCTTCTTGCATTAATTTTGAAAATTCATGACAAAGAGTTTTATTTTTTGATCCCAAGATTACATCATCAACATAAATTTGAACCAATAAAACATTATTTTTCATAGTTTTCTTAAAGAGTGTTGGGTCTACCATTCCAATAGTAGAATCATTTTTTAAAAGAAAAGAACTTAATCTTTCATACCAAGCTCTTGGTACTTGTTTAAGGCCATAAAGAGCTTTAGTACGTTTAAAACCAGAATCAGGTTTTTGAGAGTTTTCAAAACCAGGAGGTTTCTAAACATAAATTTCCTCCATTAAATAACCATTTAAAAAGGAAGATTTAACATACATCTGAAATAATTTAAAATTCATATAAGATGCATAGGCTAAAAGGATTATAATGGCTTCTAACCTTGCTACATGTGCAAATGTCTTATCATAATCTATTCCCTCTTCTTGATTATATCCTTTAGCTACTAATCTTGCTTTATTTCTAGTTATTGTGCCTTGGTCATCCTGTTTATTTCTAAAAACCCATTTGGTTCCTATTATAGGATAATTCTTAGGTCTTTCCACTCAATCCAAAACTCCATTTCTTTTAAACTGGTTTAATTCATCTTGCATTTCTATTACCCAGCTTTCATCATCTAAAGCTTCTTCTGTAGTCTTGGGTTCTTGTTGAGATAGGAAGGAAGAGAATTACACTTGGTTTCCTAAGATTATTCTAGTTTGAACACCAGTTTCTAGGTCACCTATTACAGTTTCTAAATGGTGATTTTTTAGGGTTCTAGACTGTCTAGGTAATATATTTAAAGGTTCTTCAGTATCATGTTCCTATGAACTGGACTGAATTTCTTTTATATCATTTTCAAAATTAATCTTTAAATTCTCAAGTCTCATGTTATCATTAGAGTCAAGTTCATCCATTTGTTCTGTCCTTTTCTCAAAAGGATCAGATTCATCAAATTTCACATGAACTGATTCTTCAACAATCCTTGACTTCTTATTATAAACTCTATAAGCTTTGGAGATAGCAGAATATCCTAAGAAAATACCTTCATCAAGTTTTGGATCAAACTTACCAAGATTATCCTTGGTGTTTAAGATATAAACCTTGCATCCAAAAACTTTAAAGTAATTTAATTTAGGTTTTCTGTTATTCCATAGTTCATAGGGTGTCTTTTTCAAAATAGGTCTTATTAAAGCTCTATTAATTATATAACAAGCTGTATTCATAGCTTCTGCCCAGAAATATATAGGTAGGGTATATTCATTTAACATAGTTCTATCCATTTCTTGAAGTTTTCTATTTCTTCTTTCTACAATCCCATTCTGTTGAGGTGTTCTGGGTGCAGAAAAGGTGTGTTTAATACCCATATTTGAGCAAAAGGAATTAAATTCTAGATTCTCAAATTCTCCACCATGATCACTTCTCAATGAAATTATATTGAAACCTTTTTCATTTTGAACAGATTTGCAGAACCATTCAAATAATGTAAAAGCTTCATTTTTAAATTTCAAAAGAAAATCCATGTAAATCTTGAATAGTCATCAACTAAAACATATACATATAATTTACCAGCTAAGCTTGCTAATCTTGAAGGTCCAAACAAATCCATATGAATAAGTTCTAGAGGTTTAGATATAGCAACCTTATTAACTGATTTTAAGGATGATTTGTGTTGCTTTCCAAGTTCACATGCATCAAAAAATCTGTCACTATCAAATTTGAGACAAGGTAAATCAGAAACTAAATGTTTCTTAGATAACTTATGTAAAACATATACATTTCAATGACCAAGTCTTATATGCTAGATCTAGGATTCACTTACTTTAATAGTCAGACAGTTTACTTGTTGTTTACACAAGGAATTTAAATCCAAAGTATAGACATTTTCAGTTCTTGGTGCTTTAAATTTAAACAGTTTATCTTTAGAAATAGTAAAAAAATTGTTAGTAAAATAAACAGTATAACCATCATCAAAAAGTTGAGAGATACATATCAAATTGCATTTTAGTCCTTGTACATAAAGTACTTTGTTGATTGAGACTATTTTTGGATCTCCAATAGTTCCAATGCCAATGATTTTTCCTTTGGCATTATCACCAAATGTGAAAAGTCCTCCTTCGTTTTGAGTGAGTGAAGAAAAATTCAATGAGTTTCCACTCATATGTCTTGAGCAGCCACTGTCCATGTACCATATATCTTTTCTTCTCTGGTGACCTGCTACCTGTAAAAACATTCAATCAAATTTCTTTGGTACCCATATTTTGTTGGGTCCCGGAGTGTTAGCTAGCAATGATCTGGGTATCCAGATTTGCTTTGTTCTTTTAAAATTATCTGAATCATATAAGTATTTTGAAACATAGGATTTCATAATACCACAAATTCGAGGTTGTCTTAAGAAACAATTTTTAGCTACATGTCCCTTTGCCCCAAAAAAATTACAATTAAGCTTTTTAGAGCTAGCAACAAAAGAATTTTTATATAGATTTGGTTTTTCTTCTTTACTTCCAATTCCAAATATCTCCTTTTTAATGATAGTTTTTCCAAGAATTTCATTTAATGAATTCTATCCTTTTGTAAAAACCAATGTAGCCTGTTTGTAAGATTCTACTTCATCCTGCAGGGATTTTATTCTTGATTCAAAATTAATATAGTTAGTGTTAATCGAATTGTATTTATCAGTTAGTTATTTATGTTGTTTCAGCATTGTGTCTCTTGCATCTGAAACGGATTTATGTATATTTTTTAGTGACTTATGTTTCTTAAATAGTGAGTCATATCTTTCTTCAAGCATATTGCAGTAGGCTGCAAGTTTTTCATTTTCATAGCTTTATTTAGAATGTGATTCAGAGGAGTAATATGAGTGCACCTCATTAGTTTCTGCCATGAAACACATGTTTTCCTTTAGATTGAATTCTCATTTCTCTGAGATTGATTCAGAAGAGATACTAGAGTCTTCAGATACACTCCAAGTGGCTTTCATAGCTTTCTTGTCTTTCTACCCAAATTCATTTCTTTTGAAGAATTTATTCTTCTTTGCATCCTTCAATTGTGGGCAATCTGGTCTGATATGTCCCATATTTTTTCATTCATAACATCTCACTTCCTTATTTTCTCCCTTAAAGGATTTTTTGTAGCCTCTTTTCTTGCTGTAGAATTTTCTAATTTTTCTAGCTAGATGAGCCAGTTCTTCATCTGAGTTGGATGAGTCAGAGATTTTTTATTTATCTTTGACTTTTTTTCTCTTCATCTTTCTATTCTTTTGTAGTGAAGTTACCTTCAAGGCAGTATCTTCTCTTTTGATAAGAACTTTATGTTCATTAGCCTCATCTTGCATTTCATCTTCATACATCATCAATGTACCAATCAGCTCTCTCATTGTTAGATCTTTGATAGGTGTTCATTGTCTGATTGCAGAAGAAATACCATTCTATCAAGTAGGAAGTAATCTCAGTACTTTTAATGCTTGATTAGCCTGCTTGATAGATTCTCCTAGAGTAGTTATGTTATTGACAATTTCTGTCAATATCCCATTAATTTGGGTAATGCTCTCACCTTCAACCATTCTGAAAGTATCAAATTTCAGTTTTGCAGTTGCATATATCATTTGCCTCACATTGTCTGTTCCTTCATATACCACAGCTATTGTTTTCCACATCCCATATGCTGTCGGGAACTGAGATACTCTGTTAAATTCATCTGGTCCTAAACCGTAGATAATTACATTCATATCCTTCGAGTTCATATCATACTCTGCCACTATAGCAGCACTCCATGTCTCAGGTTTTTTAGGAATTACATAAGGAGTCAGAATCTTTGAATATACTCTTTATCCGATGTTTTTCAGATATATTATCATGCGCATTTTCCAGCATCCATAGTTGTCTCCATTAAAATATGGTGCTCTAACCATCGACATCCCTTCCCTTGTATCAGTCATGATGCTCTGGTGTATAATCATTTAAATTCTTCTAGCTTTCTAAGGCTCTATCAGAAGCTCCTCCTCTGATACCAATTGTTGGATCTGAATCTACTGATTATACACAAGAGGGGGGTGAATTGTGTCTTTTGCAATTTTTCGATAACTATTCTCTTGAACGAGTTCTGTCCTTCATACTTTATTAGATTTGATTGTTGTACATAAATACCGTCTGCCAAAAGTTCCGACGCCAAACGTAAGGTTGATGACGTGTCCTCCAAACGTAGGGTTAATAACATAGTCTTCAAACGTAGGGTTGACAATGTAAGGTTGAACACAAATGTAGGGTTGATCATCCATACTTTTTATTTAATATTCAGACGTATGGTAAAAGATCCATACTTTTACTTGATCCATACATTTCCAAGAACCTATGGTTGTTCACAAAAGTAAGGTTGATGAACCATACTTTTTAGAAATAAACGTAACCTTTAGAATTTACGTACGGTTCTCCTTCCATACTTTGCTGATAACCAAAATGTAGGGTTCCTTATTAAAGTAAGGTTCTTCTTCCATACTTTGCTGAAAAACGTATTGTTGTTTAACCATACTTTTCTCTTATCTCAAAAAGTATACATGCTTTTCATCCTTATGCTACGTTTATCCATGTAGGGTATGAACAATGATTCCAGAACATGCTAAAATAGATTCCGTGCTATATTCATCTACGTAAGATGTGAACAGTGATTCCAGAACACGCTAAAATGGATTCCGTGCTAAGTAATAAATTCTCGTTATTTCAAGAGTAAAATAAATTAATAAACTCCTGAAAAATACTAAATAAAATCATTAGAAAATAACTAAGGGTATTTGTGAGCATCAAAATTATCATAAAGAGACAGATTATTATTTTCAATAATCTCCCCCTTTAAATAAAATTAATACGTATTGTTGAAAACAATACTTTGCTCAACACAAAGATAGATGTTTCTTACACATTAAGTGCGGTAGGCAGATATCAAGCTGATCCAGGAGACCACCATTAGATGGCAGTCAAGACTATCCTTAAGTATCTGAGGTGTACTAAGTATATGTTCTGGGTTTATGGATGAGATGAGGAACTAGTCATTAGAGGAATTGTAGATGATAGTTTCCAGACAGATCAAGATGACATGAAGTCTTAGACTGGATACATATTCAGTTTTAATGGAGGTGTAGTGAGCTGGAAGAGCTCAAAGCAATTTGTGGTCATAGATTCTACACCAGAGTCCAAGTATATCACAACTTCTGAGGTAACTAAAGAATCAGTATGTATGCAAAGCTTCGTCCAAGAGCTTTATGTAGTACATAGCAGTAAAGATCCTATAACACTCTATTGTGATAATACTATAGTGACAACACCTACAAAAGATCCAACGTCACATCAACAGACAAAGCACATACTTTGGATGTATCATATTTTGATGGATTTTTCTCTGACAGGTGAAGTTGTAGTGAGCAGTGTTTCCATGGAAGACAATGTGGCAGACCCCTTGACTAAAGCCTTGACTCAGCAGAAACATGATCTTCATGTGAGGCCTAGTGGACTAAATGTCGTAGGAAGTTGGCTCTAGTCCAAGTGGGAGTTTGTTAGAGTTGGTTTTCCGAGAACCAGCAGTTTATACTTTGATTACATGAATGTACACTTATTATATATTGTTCATTGTTCTGCCTGACTATAATATAATAATGTCCTGGAATATTTGTTGCATTAATAAGGTCATGGAAGATCCCCACTATGATGAGAACCTTGAAATTCTATAACAATATCCTTAAATAAAGTTCTACGGTTGGAAGACATACTATGATAGGACACACAGTATTCAGACCATCATATGTGAGTACTCATAAGAAGATGAGACTCTCTCTCATGGAGTTTGCACTTGGTAATCTCCAAGATGGGAGATTATGAGAACAAACCCTCTAGTAGTAATTCCACATTTCTTGGTGTCATCGGACATTGCTATCTATGAGTGTGTGTAATGGTCCTTAAACTAGAAGATTATCATTAACTCATGTCATGACTCGCACACTTAGATTTGCGGATGAAAACCGTCACGATGACTGTTGGAGGGAAGTAGGGTACATTGGGTGCATCACAAATGACAAGTTGTTAATGGATAATTCAAAGAAGAATTTTTCCCTTACATATTTATGGAAGTAGATATCTTGGTACCTTTGATTGAGATAGAACTATCGCCTAAATTTCAAGGCCACGGTGTTACGATGAGTTTATTTTTGGAAGCCAAAGAATTACAGATCAAGCATATAGGTTTATGACACTACCATGAAATCTTCTTGATGAGATATTGAGACAAAGGGTTTAAATTACATGGTAAGCATTCGTATGAGGTGACACATCAATATGGTGTCAACTTCTTTCTCTTGGGTGCCTTGACCCATTTCTTGATAGTAATCTTGGACTTTAGGCAAGCCTGCCTAATGCCATCAAGAAAGAGGCCTAGAGGGTCACACAATTAGTGTATCCAAGTATATCAAGTAGATTAAAGATTATTCCCTCAAGTGGTTTAATAATTATTCAGGGAAGCCTAAATCGTTTTAATGTTCAAGGAAGAATAAAATGAAAAAAATATATACATGCCTTGTACATTGAATGTACATGCTGTGTAGTTTTCATTTTGGAAAGGAAATGAAAAACAAGTACACGCCGTGTATTAATGATTACACGCCGTGTATTTTTCCAGTTGGTATTTTGAGGAAATAATATTGTTTTATTAAATGATATTTATTATAATTAGCGTGGGTGCATGTCAATGAATTAATGATTCGACATGGGGGTTTTCAATAAGAGTTAATGAAATAAATAAAACGCATAACACATTTATTTATTGTCATAACTCTATAATGCATGTCAATGAATTAATTATTCAACATGGGGGTTTTCAATAAGAGTTAATGGAATAAATAAAATGCGTAACATGTTTATTTATTGTCATAACTCTATAACCTCAAACTCGATTATAAATATCCTCACAACCCCAATAATTTTACCTAATTGTTGTGCACAAAAAATATGAAGAATTCTCTCAAGGATGAAAAACTTCTTCATCCAAGAATGATCTCAAGACTGAGAGAGATCCTCCTCCATCGGATGAAGGTGATCTAAGATAGACAATTCAAGAAAAGGATTCTCCATGCTAGCACCTAGAGATTCCTTTAGCGACGTCTAGAGATACGAGGTGCACGTGTGGATCACCGCTAGAGGAAGTCTACACTTGGATTCTGTGATGAAACGACGGATTACATCAGAAAGTGATAAAAAATATCAACAAATAAAGAATTCCATAAAATGTACTTCTTTTAAATTAATTAAATTAATTATAATCAACTTGTGATGATCCTCCTTTTGTGGTTCCGAGACTATTCTTCTTCTTTGTCTATTTCTGTGATTTGATCCATGGTTTCTGGTGTTTATTATTGTATTGAACCCGGATTGATCACTTTTAATGACAAAAAGCCAAGTGGGCACATCCACCCACAAGATTCCACTGCACCCGGGACCTTCAAATAAGATATTCTGGTCTCATCAAAAGACCATCCTAATAATTATTAAGGAGTTTCCCAAGGAGGGTTTCCAAATAAGAGATATAACTCTTAACCGAGTTCTTATATATTATTTATTATTCTAGATCCTTAAATTCTATAATAAATATTCTGATATAATAAAATAATTATCTTCCTTATAATGAGTTATTATTATTATTATGTAACAACCCTTATTCATTTCCTTTTCCATCTTATAGGAAATGAAAACATCACTCATGTGTACATGTGGACTACCACCTCTATGAAGTAATGTGTTTTTTTCATAACCAATACAAAAATATCATTATTTTAATGGTTTTAATAAAAATATATGATATTTATAAAGTAATTATGATTATATAAATATAAGATATTAGTTACCTTCTTATAAATCCACCCATTCAAAAATGATAATGTCTCTTGTGCATACGCGTGGAATACCACCTCTATGAAGTAGTGTGATTATTTTTCATGTATTCAATTCACGGATGATTATAAAATTTTATTTAATGTATTAAAATATTAATTATTTCATGGTTAATATTATAGAGATTATGGTACAATGAACTCTTTGAACTTGGCCAACCAACCCAAGTTGTTTTGGGGATTATGAACTGAACGTCCTTAAAACATCCAACATGAAATTAATTGATTTAATAAATATCTGATAAATGGTAATAAATGAAATTTAAGATACCATGATAAGGTTATAAACCTAAAAATTGTCTTAATATTTTAAATAATTAATATAATTACATTATATAGGATTGACAGAACATACACGGTAAGTTGAGAGACAAGGTAAAGAATGTCTCATATCAACTTCCTTTCACTAAGACTTATTCCATTTTCACTGATTTTTTTATTTAATGTGGTTAATAAAAACCCATAATAATTTATTTAGTCATTAATTTAAATAAAAATTTAGTTTACAAATCCATTCTAATATCTCTTCTTCAATATCCTTTTGTTTGAAAAGTTACGAAAGTCATAAGGGATTTTTCTTTAAATATTTGTATTAATATATTCCTTTCAAATATTTTACCTCTATGCATATGTTCTATAAATTTTTTTAGTAATGCTATTATTTATATATAAAAGGAAAATAAATATAATTTTCATATAGTTTTGACTTTATTTAACAATATTTAAAAAGTAATGTTATTAACATTTCCCTTATGGGTCACTTTTTACTCTTTCTACCAATGTGAAAAAAATGTTTTTTAATCTATAAAACATGAGAATAATTTCCCATTTTATCACAAAAAAACTTTTAGAATTAGGTAAAAATCAATATTTTTATTTTTATTTTTGGTTTCAGAGGCATTCATGGTGCACGATAGATTTAAAGTGGTTTTTGGTAATTTTTGATGCAAAACGGGCTGGACCAAAGCTCTGGTGAAGGACATGATGTGATTATGAGCCTCCTATAAGTACATAGTATGAAAAAATGGACAACATTAAGGCATGTTCTCATGTAAAATTTGATGGTTTAATTCTATTGACTATGGACTAAGGGACCTTACCGAGCTGCGGTGGTGGTCGTGGTGAGCTTGAAAATGGATTGGTTTTCTTCACCAAGCTATGGCTAGGCCCCATGAACTGTATCCTAGGTGAAGCCACTAAATTATGGTGGGAAATAATAGGTGGTCGTGGTAGTGGTTTCATAATTTTAAATTCCCAAACGATTTTCTATTATTCCAAGGGTGGTTACTCTAGTCCCCTGTAACTATAATGAGTGGTTTTAATGCACCTTTTCCCTCAACCCCTTCTATTAAAATTATTATAATCCTCCCTTTGGATAAATTTATAGATTTAGAATATTCTAGGAATGGGATTTGGGAAATAATATTTCATTAATAAGAATATTATGTTGAAACCTTTCTTCTTGTCCTTTCTCTTTGTAGACTTGGTCTTGTGAGGACCAGATCTATTCCTCTTATATAACTGATTTGGGAAAAAACATTTTTCTCCTCATTTTTGAGTTTGGTTTATCTATCCTATAGTCTATCCCATATCATGATATATGTTATTATTATTCCCTTTGGGTATGATTTATGAAATTGATTATTTTAAATCCATCAAAGGTGAATTCGATCTTTTATGGAAATGAATTTTGTTTTCTAAAAAGGGTTTTTGTTAAAAACAATTTTGATGCACATGATGTGATTGATGAATTACATTAAAGAAGAATTTAATTTGAAAAAGAATTTTCATAAATGGAAATGGAATGTATTAACTTAGAAAATTATTAAAAAATATGGATTTGGTTCCTTGAATGTAATTATGATATAATATCACATCGGTACCTTGGGGTACGGGGGGAAACTAGAAATATGCAAGACTCCGCTGAGTAAGCTATCACTATGGTCCATTCCTATGATGTCATGCTGCTAGTGGGTAGCCTTTATTGGGTAAATGAGGTTCACATGGTTATTATTCACGTATACTAGGTAGTTTTTAGTGTTATATTAGTTGTTTACACTATAACACCATGATATTTTCAAAGAACACTTTGTTCAATAGTGTAAAAGATGCCAAACACCAAGACTAAATGCAATATGAAATATTATTATTTAAATATGATTGTTATAACCTAGCCATAAAATTGATGTGTATTAATATTATAATCTACTTTATGAAATCTATATAAATTTCCTACATAATATAAATAATTCGTAAGAAATAAGCACTCAATTTTTATTAAATCCATTTTGTTATTAAAAAAACATGTTTTCTTCAAATTTTTTATTACTTTTTGTGAGAAAATATTATATTTAATTTTTTATTCTCTTAAAAATTATATTTTATAAATTTATGTACTTTGTTAAAATCCTCATATCAAAATTATATTAGAGTGAATTTATGGAATTTTTCTATAAAGATTGATTTTCTAATGAATAATAAAAAATACAGATTTTTATTGAACACCGTATTTTTTTCAAGATTGTAAAAACTTACATATTGATTTAAATTAGTTTAAAAGAAAAATTACTTCTTTTATATTTTAAATAAATCAATTATGTTCAATGAAATCAATTTTATGTTCGAATTTGATATAAAAACATTTTTCATACGTAAAAAAGCATTTTTCTGATTTTTTTATGCGCAAAATTTGTTTTTATATTAATAAATTAATTTTATCACTATTTATGAATGATTTTAATGAAATAAAAATATTATATAATAAAATCAATTTTTTAACATTTTCATATTATTTTCCATGGCATGTGATAAGAATAATCAATTTTTTATACTTAAAAATGCATTTTTCCAAAAAGTGGTTTTCTTCGCGTGCTGCATGCTTATTTTAAAATTAATATCTGAAAATTATAGAATTTTAATTTAATAAAATTGATTCCAATTTATAATTATGAGGTTAATTTTTTTAAATAGGTCCATTTTAATTTTGGTCAATATGAATAGTAACTATGGTAAAATTTATCACACTAGTAAGGGGTAAATAAGGTTAGTTTGGATTAAAAATAAGTGATATAGGAATATTACTACATCCTAGTTCTTATTTTTTGAAGCTAATTATACCCTTATCAATTTATTATCAAAATTATTTTTTTATGGATAGGTTTCCAGGAAAAGAACATGTATAATATTTAAGGTAACAATATTTAAAAAATATCACTCTCTTAGTTTTAAATAGATATTATATGTCCAAATAGCAAAAAAATCAAGATATTATCAAATATAAATGTCTATTTTGATATCAATGATTTTTTTTTTCATTATATAAATTTATTTATAATTTTTAGAAATTTTATAATTTCCTTAAATTATTATACAACATCGATGTATTATTTATACAATTATTAGATAAAAAAAATAAATGATGTTAAAAATATTTAAAGTCATATAATTTTAGTGATTTATAGTGTTACATGATTTTTTTAGATGAATATGACATATTATTATTTTATAGGATTATATTTTAATTCCAACTTTTTATTTATACCTTTTAAGTCCAATTAAACAAATAGTGTCTAAATTAGAAATAATGCTATTTTATAAAAATAATATTTTATTAAATTACATAAAAATTGTAAAAATATTTAAATAGAACACGGGTGATAATATATGGACAAAAATGCCATTCTGAGCTCACTTAGAGTCCATTTTGAACCATTTATCTTGATATTGGCTTTAATTTATTTTAATCTTTTAAGAAATTCCAAGAGTGCCCCTCCCCTCAATTCTAAAAGGGAACCTATCCTTTATATTCTTTAAACCAAATTCAATCTTATATATTGACCATAACCTTTAAAAACCCCTTATAAACTTTCATATCTACATTCTATAGGTTTTGGTATTCCCAAAAGACCGACCGTAGTATCCATAAGTGGAGATCTAAATGAGTTCTCTCAAATGAGACGTAATTCCATTAACCAATCACTTTCTTTTTAATTCTTATTTTACCTCTGATAAATCTATTATATTATTAAAAAATATTTATAATACTCAATATACTGAAATATTATTATTATTATGAAACCACCTTTATTCACCCTCTTTACATAAAATGAGAAGTGAAAGTATCGGTTGTGCATACATACGACTTACCATCTTCAGGTAGCGATGCAATTCATTGCTCATATATATCTTTTATGGATAGGTATTTTTATGTGTTTATGTTTATATATAATAATTATTACATAATTATAATTATTTAATTATAATATCACATTTATATTCTTACCTTCCAAACTGTTTGAAAATGATAACGTCTCTCGTGCATACGTGTAGACGGTGAAGCGATGTAATTTATTTTTCAGTTATGTTTTACTTGGATGGTAATCAGAATTTATTTAATAAATATATATGATATATATGATATGATAATTATTCTTTATATCTTATATATTATTTAAATTTCCTCTATTCCATACATCATAAATTGAAAACAACATGCATGCTTACGTACGGCCTACCGTCTAAATGAACGGTGTAATTTATTTTTCAATATATAATTTTATAAATGAATTTAAACATGTAAATTTGGAATATATATTATATTTATACAATTATTCAAATTATTTATATTATTTAAACATGATCAAAGTACAAGGACAAAATCTAACAAACCAAAACACACATGATAAACGAAGTAGATATCACCAGAAATAGTGATTTAAATAAATAATTGTTAAGAAATGGGTGATAAAAGGTTATAATTAAATAATATATGGTATGTTATATATGACTATGGTATTAAATATATGTATAATAAATCTATATTTATTTTATAGTAGGTTTCAATGCATACTAAGGAAGTCAAACCCAAGGTAATGGATTTCGAGTCTCACATATAGTTTTGTGAGACTTATGCCAAATTCACCACATGTTTCTTTTATGTTGTGTATATAATGACCATTTATAATATTATATAATTAATATAATTATTATAATTAAATTTTTTATTGATTTTATTATTTCTTGGTTCTTATGATTCAAAATTATCAAAATTGGTAAGGGATTTTCGTCTCACTTTTATTTCTATAAGACACAAGCCATATTCACCACTTTCTTCTTTTATGTGGTGAATATAATTGCCTTGAATGATGATTATAATTACTATTATGAAATTTATGTGGATTTAAATATCTATATAATATTATTTCATTCATGGGGGTTACACTTAAAATTATACCAAAGTAGTAAGGGTTTTATGTTACAATCTCATTGTTAATCAGGATTGTTTATGATTAAGTTTACTTTGATGAAAAATTATGATATAACTTTAAAAAAACTCATGAATTTTATTTTAATATGGTTATTTATTTAAAATACATGTTTTCTTTAATTTTAATCACCTTATTTACTCAAGATACTCTAAATATGTTTTTAAAGAAAATCAAATTTATTTCCCACCTCGGTCGAAGAAATTTTTATTTAAAATCAATGTATTTATAAAATAATTTCAAGAATATACATAATATTATCTTATAATATTTTAAATAAATTTTTACCCATGATTTAATTCTATAAAAAATTGATTAAAAAGAATCTTCTTGTCATTTTCCAAATGAGTTACTTTTTGACTTTTACTAAAAATGTGAATGTAATTTTTTATTTCATCTTATAAGACATGAATAGAATTTCAAACCATTTGAATTTTAAATGATTTAAATATTCCTCTATATGTTTCTAATTTTATTTTAAAAGAATTTTTTTTCCATAATATTTTGGAAAAATTTTTATTTTAAAAGTTATCTTCAAAAAAGAAAAGTTATTTTCTCAAGAAATAGTTCGAGGATATTTTAGATGTATTTTAATATATGATATCATCCTTTTTTGTTAATTGTGATTTACTGAAGATATTATCCAATGATAACATTCTTAATATTTATTTAGATGGTTAATATTTATGATGATAATATGTTTTTGAAACCCATTTATTCAATGGGTTAAAATAATATGAACATATGAAATATTTATGAAACCATTTTTATTTTCATTGGTTATGATGTTATGAAATGATGAATGCTTGATGATTTTATAGAAAAAATATGGATGGTTTTAATTATGTGATGTTGGTTAAATTATAACCAAGGAAGTTGGTTACATTATTACCAAGGATGGTGATTATGATATAAACTAATGATAATGGTTACGCTATAACCCAGGACAATGGTTTTGTTATAACCAAGTATAGGTAGGCTCATAGTTATACAAACCTCTAATTAATTGTGTAATTATTGATATATGATAAGATAAACAAGACTGTAATGGGTAGTTAATATATTTTAGTATGGGACTTTTTCCACTATGGGAGTATTGAGAGTGAATCTTGAATAATATGATGGTTTGGGGAGTGAACCCATTCCACCATGATATCCTTAAAAATTATCCTTGACTACTATGGAAATGATTTTCTATGATTATGTGTATGACACAGTTTCATGTCTTATGAAAATGTTTTTACTCATGGATAATTTTATTTTATTCCTTTATGATTCATGTTCTATAAACATCCAAGCATTATTTCAGAACTCAATCTTATGATATATGATATACAATGTATGAATTTCAAATGAAAATATCTTGTTAGCATACCCTTATTCTCATGTTAGACTTATGTGATCTTTGATATCTCTCTTGTTTACTATTAAATAGAATTTTACCTAAACCGTTCTAATGTTTCCTTTCCCTGGGTTATAAATAATTTTTTTTAGAATTATATGTCTAATAAGGGAATTGGTTTTGAAGAACATAATGGGAGACTATTATGAATCAGTTGTTTATGGGTATAAGTTTCCAAAGGAAATAGACGTATAATATTATGGGGTGGATCACTAAGTTATGTAATGAATTTTCATTTAAAAATATGAAATATATTTTTATGAAAATTATCAATCTCTATAGTTTCTATTATGTCATGGTTTAGTTAACCTTTGAAAATTAGGATGAGAAAATTTATTGATAACCATGGGTATACGTAAGTATAGTGTAAAAAACCAGAATTCTATCAATGAAGTTTCCCTTATTTTATTTATTTCATATAGTATGAATCATATAAAATCACTTAGATAATACAATACTGTCTTTATAAATGAATAATGAATGAAATAAGAGATATTTATAAATGTTAAGGAACCTATACCAATAGAATATTAACTTGACATTTGGAATAGTAATGTGACCATTAGGAATAGCAATATGACTAATAGAATCGTAACTTCACCTTTCAAAGTATAAATAATATTTTTGGTGTCTTATAAATTAAAATACAATATATTTATATCTTGATAAAAGTAACTAAATGTTTAAAAAATAAAAAATTAAGTGGTTTTATTTTTTTAAGTCCTAAATATTTAATTATAATTTTATAATTAATATAATGATTTAAAATAAATTTATTTTCATAAAATATATTCATAGATAAATAATTATTTTTCCTATGATTATAAGATAATTTTATGAGACCTCAATTAATTTCTTAAAATGTTATAAAATTAGTTATAATTTTAAAATTTTAATTTTTCAAATAAATGATGATTTTAACTAAAAATTAAATTTATATTATTTAGAATTTTTTTTAATAAAAAAATGTGCATTTTTTAATTCTACACATCCAAAATGGTTAGGGTGATTTTTTGATAATTTTCTAAAATAGTTGATTTTTTTGTGAATAGTGAAATACGAGAATTTATGGTATTTAACAAAAACATGAATTATTGAGTCATAGATGATGTATGAATTATGTAACATAATAATATAGAACTATAATTAATTATTTTAATATAATTGGTGATAATTATCAAACTATATATAGTTTTGAGCCAAAATAATAAACAAATACACAAAATATTCAAAAAACACCCCTCTCATCCACAATAAATACCACCCCTCACCACCTCCTCTCATCACAGATTCAAAGCTATGAGAATTATAAAATTTCTGAACAATAAACTTCCTAAGACCCTCCCACACACCCATGATCATTTGGTCTCAGAAAAGATAAAAACCATTCCACTTAAGGAGGTTCTCAACGAGGAGAATTCAAGAGGTAGAAATCCGTTTTCTTTTCTTTTATTTTTTTTTCAATTTATTCTCTTTTATTATCCTTAACTAACCTCAAATTTCCAAATTGGGATGATAAATCAATTATATTTTATATAATTTAATGTTATTATGTCAATGGTAAATCCACCATCAAGTCTCTTCTCCTTTTCCTTTTATTTTAAAGATGAAAACATCGTCGAGGAGGTGCCGATTTACCGCCTTCATAGAAGACATGTTTTTTTTTCAATTATGTCTTCAAAGATGTTAATAATACCATTTTTATGGTTAAAAAATATTATAATATATTTATTAGATTTATATAATGTTCTATACACATTATATATACATAATATTAATTAATGAAACAAAAATAATTTGTAATGATCGAAGAACCTCCAAAATAATCCAAACAATTATCACTAATGTATAATATAATGATTCATTCTAAACCCAAGTAATGAAATGAATTATATAAAAATTTAATCTTCTGGAATATAATCAATTATAGGATTTTTTTTTTATTTTACATTATCTTCAATATGAATATAAAATTAAACCGATCATGAAAACCAAGGAAAACAATAATCCCAAAGAACAAAATTTAATCTTATAACTCATCAAAAAGTCCATAAAAGACATAATAAAATTATAATAAATAAATTTCATGTTTAATAGGTTCTAAAATAAGTTATTAATAAATCTAATTTCGTTATACAGGACATTAGTCATAAGTGAAGAACACTTTCGGACATAGGGTATGGGTTTCTTCCCAAAACTCAATTTTACATTCAGGCTATGTTTTCTCTCTCTTCACCCCAATTAAACTCTTCAATATTTTTCTATAATTATTTTAAATTATATTTATATTTTCTATAATAAATTATCCATATCATTTAATATTTATTTTATAGGGAAATATGTGTTTTTTAAGGTTCCCTTTCTCAATTATTTCTGATATGCAAGCCTGATTAAGGGGAACTTCTTGATTTATTATCAATTTTCAACTACCATTAATAATCTATTTTAAGACACCATTATTTTTATAAAATCAATATTTTTTCTAGAAAACTTTATTTGTTAATTTCTTGTTTTATACAAACAATTATGAAAAATATAAAGTGTTTGTTCCAAAATAACTCTTCTTTGCAATGTAAAAATGGTATTTTTCTCAAGAATTCCTCGATATTTTTGTTAGATTTTTTCATATATTTCAATGAATTTTTTAAATATTATTATTTATTGATATATATATATATATATATTATTATTGTCATATACCGTATTTTATTAAATTTTTTATGACCATTTTGACCGTGGATGTTCTCTCTTGGTATCATTCAACATACTACTCAAAATTGTTTGGGATTATATTTAAAGATTGGGGAAAGTTATTTACATTTCATATGTATATGTTATTTATGTTTAACCCCATTCATATGAGGAATGAATTTGAATTAGTACGTGATAGGTGGTGTATTAATTATCCTCATGATGCATCGATAGGTCTCATGAGACAAAACATAAATGGATTTGGCTATGGCCTTAACCATTTATTTCTAGGTGTCTTGGCCAATGCCTTGAAGGTATATTTATGATGCTTAGAATTATGAATTCCCTCATTATGATACTTGTAATTGATAATCCATTTTATTATTATACTAGTATAATATCCATTGTTAAGATTCATTTTTATTTGATTATTTATATGGAATTATTTATTCAGATTTTATTCTTACCATGTTATGCTGAAGATTATGTTATAATAGAATATGTTTTTAGTCATTAACCATGAATTATTATTTTTATTATCATATTTTGTATTACTTACCATTACTAATAATTTGATCTCAACACTTTTTTATGTTTTATTTTTTCCCAAGATGCGAAGATGTATATTATGAATGACTTGGAGGGAAAATCTAGGAGGTATGGATGTTTTAAATGGAGTTTCAGTGATTTTTTCATTTTAATTTGTAATGTAAAGTTCCCATATCTACCTTCCAAAACTAATAAATTATATAGTCCATTAGGATACGACATCTTTGTTTATTATACCAATGTGATAAAGTAAAGCACTAGATCCAAGAAATTGGGGCTGGTGTATTTATAGTTAGTATCATAGGAAGTTTAGTTGAAACTTTAGAAAATAGATTTAGAAAACATTGATTAGGGAAAAAATATTTAATATATACTTTGAGTATGAAAATATAATAATATCCTAGAATTTTGATAAGGTAGTGATTATGGAGTCTTACTAGAAATACATCCTTGTGTGGATAATACAGATGGATATGGTTATGGAACATTTGTACATAGGGGTAAAAACTCTCACAAGGTATCCTAGGCCTTACTCAAAGTCTCCTGGTGGACGACAATGAGCCTTACTATGCACCTAGTTTGATACTACTAGGGTATATTCTTAGCATTATTCACATTTTCTTTATAAACCATTATGAAGTATTTGAAAATAAACACAACCCCAAATAAACCATGTATATTATTATGAGATTATCTATGCATACATTTCAAATTTATGTTAAGTGTTTTTCTATTTTGAAAATTATAAATTATGATCCATAACTTGATTTAGTTTGCTCCATGTTTTAGAAATGGTTCCCAGTGGACGTAATGGAAATTGTATCAATGTGTGTATACCATGCAATGATTTTACTACTATGCAAGATAATGATTTTTCTACTGGAGCTGAGACTAATATTGAGAATCTTATAACTATACTGTTATAGTTGAATCAGGTTATGAATAATAATCATACTCGTATAGAGCATCCATATCCACTGAATAGAGAAGCAATGTTGGACCTCTTTATGTGACAAAGTCCTCCATCATTCAATGGGACTGTAAACCCATTTTTAGTGGAGTAGTGGATAAGTTCCTTGAGAAGTTATTTCCCACTTTGGGAAGTAAGAAATATGACAATGTTATCATGGATGTTTATCATCTCTTAGGAGATTTTGATCAATGGTGGTATTTGATTCAAAACACAAAGGATGAGGTAAAAAAATTCAAATATGTAATGGAAATATTTTAAGGAAATTTTCCTAGAAAAATAATTCCATTGAGAATAATGAACAAATATAGAGAGGCAATTCCTGGGTCTGAAACAAAAAGAGTATGAAAAATTTGTGAACTATGAATCCAAATTTATAAGTTTAGTAAGGCATTCTAGAGACTACATAAGTAATTTGAGGAGCAAGATTAATCGATTATTTGATGGTTTAAAACCATTCCTCTGAACGGAACTGGTCTCCCAAAATTTCTCATCATAAAAAGATATAGTCTCATGTGATATCAAGTCAGAGAAACAATTGTCAAGTTATTATGAATTTAAGGAAACATAAGATAATAAGAGGGTGTAAGTGGAAAGAATGGATGAATGAAATAATAAGAAAGGTAATTTTCCAATGTGCGAAACTTATGGAAGGTAACACCCTAGTTCCTTCCTAAAAGGAAAGGAAGTCTGTTATAAGTATGAAGAAAAAATCCACCAAGAATGTGATTATAAGTGAAATAAAGAAGCTAAAAATGTTCAGTGCTACACTTGTAGGAAGATGAGACACTATTCAAATAATTTTCATAAGTGTCAAGTAAACATTACCTAGAAAAGGCCAAGGGATAAAGGTCAAGCTTATGTGATCACAACTATAGATGTTTAAGTTTTTAATGATGTGGTAGTAGGTACTTTAGTTGTTTCCTCAAACTTATCAAATTATTTATTTGATTATATATCATCATAATCTTTTACATCTTCTTAGTTTTCCAATAAAATTATATATTTCCATTTTGATTTAATAAATGAGTTTTTAGTCAAAACTATTAAGGGATGTATCATTATAACAAAGATGTGTCATTCAGTCCCCTTTATAACACATAAACGTCCTTTAGTTGAAAACATTTTCATCATACCTATGGTTTATTCAGAAATAATCCTCGGTATGGACTTAATTTTAAAATATGATATGAAAATATATTTCAAGAAAATGGATACTACAATTTATAAGGAATATGTAGAATCCCATATATTTAGAGAAAAAACTTCATCGTATGGTTCTTATCAAGATCTAGTTCCCATAGCTCTGCTAAATGAAATTCTTATGGAGGAAGAGAAAACATCATTTCTGGACGAGGAATGAAATATTAAAATTGAAGATGTATTTATTGGGAAAGAATAAATTGATATAATTCCAGAGGATTTACCTAGACATCATCTAGAGAGGGAATTTGAGTTCTCTATTGAATTAATTCTTAGTTAAAGACCTATATCTAATACTCCTTATAGAATTTACACTATGGAATTTGTATATATGAAGAAAAAAATAGAGTAATTGAGTGATAAAGGATTTATTCTCCCTATTATTACTCCACGGGGAGCCCTTATTATATTTATCACAAAGAAATATAGATCTATGAGGCTGTGCATTGACTATAGAGATATCGATGCTATTACAATAGAGATCAAGTATCATCTTCCACACATTGATGATTTATTTTATCAACTTCACATAGTAAAATATTTTTCAAAAATTGACCTTAGTTCTGGATATCATGAACTACATGTGATGAAGGAAAATATTAGTAATACATTGTTTCAAAACATGTATGAACATTAAGTATTTATATTAATTCCATTTTGACTGACTAATGCACCCTATTTTTTTATGGATCTAATGAACATAGTTGAAAGGGAATATCTTGATGACTTTTTTGTAGTATTTATTGATGATATCTTGATATATTCCAAAAGCTATGAGGACCGTGAGAACCACTTACATGTTTCTCTAGAGAATCCAAGAAGAATGGAGTTATATGGTATGTTTAGAAAGTTTAAATTATGGATTCAAATAGTTTCTTTTCTTGAACATATTGTCTCTAATGATGGAATATCAGATGATCCTATGAAGACAAAGTCATTCCCGGAATGACCGACACTAATAAATATAACCTAGGTATGTAGTTTCATAGGTTTAGTAGGTTACTATTGGTGTTTAGTTCTGAATTTTTCCTGATTAGCTAACCTGTTCATAAAGATTACACATAAAGGGGTTATGTTTTTATGGAAAAAATAATATGAGGATTTTTTTAAAGAATTGAATAGTAGATTAGTGAATTATATGATCTTGACTCTACCATCATGAAATGGTGGATTTTTGGTTTATAGTGTTGCATCTATGGAAGGAATTGGTTGTGTCCTTTTGTAGAATGATAGAGTTGTTACATATGAATCAAGGAGGTAAAAAAATCATGAACATAACTATCCAACTCAGGATGTTGAGTTAGAAGCCAAAATATTTTATATGAAGATATAGAGACACTATCTCTATGGAGAAAGATGTGAGATATATACAGATCACAAGATCTTGAAATATATCTTATCAAAGAAAGAAATAACACGAGGAAAAGGAAATGGCTCGAGCTACTAAAGGATTATGATTGTTTAATACACTGTCACCCAGGGAAGGAAAGTAATATAGCTGATGTGTTGAGCAGGAAGGATCATGGATTTATAAACAAAATAAGGATTGAAAGGGATCATGTGTTCATGGATCTAGTGAATATGGATATCGAAATTATCAAGGAAGGTGAAACATCACTAATTTTTCAATTGATTTCCCAAAAATTTTTATTAGAAAGGATTAAAAGTACTAAGTCTGATGATGAAAATTTTTAGAGGAAAATTAAGGCTTTGAATGATGGGAATTTTAAAGACTTCATGTATGTTGATGGAATTATGAAATTTGGGAAGAGGCTTTGTGTTCCATTTATACCCAAGATAAAAAGGGAGTTATTGAATAATGAACATAGCTCGAATTTATTTATACACCAAGGTAGCACTAAGATATATAGATATTTGAAGGAATATTTCTGGTGGGATAATATGAAGTGATAAATTTATGATTATGTATCAAGATGTTTAGTCTGTCAATAGGTGAAGTATGAAAGAAAATATCCTATAAGAATCATGTAACCTCTACCTATTACTACCTGGAAATGGGATGATATTACTATAGACTGTTTCACTATATTTCCAAAAAATCCATGAAATAATGATTCAATATCGGTAATTGTTGACCGAATTACCAAATAAGCACATTTTCTCACTATAAGGGAGGATTTTCCAATGGATAACATTACACAACTCTATATTAATGAAGTTGTAACACTTTGTGGAACAAATTTTTAAATTGTGTCTGGTCTTTATCCATGATTTACATCTAAATTATGGAAAGGTATGCATAAATATTTGTATATAGATCTTTAATTGAGCATTTATTATCACCCTCAAAACTGATGAGTAGTCTGAAAGGACCATTCAAACATTATAATACATATTGAGATCATGCTCACTTTACATTCAAGGTATGCAAGATTAGTATTTTCCTTTGGAATAAATTTCCTATAACAATATTTTCCATTAAATTATTCAAATGGAACCATATGAAGCATTGTATGGAAAGATATTTTGTACACAAACTTATTGAGATGAAGTTGGTGAAAGAAAGATTGTAGGCCTAGAACTTGTGGAGGAAACAACGAAAAATGTAAATACTATTCAAACACATATCAACGTATCAAAAAGTAGTAAAAAGAGATATCCTGATAATCGGAGGAAACCTTTGTCTTTTCAAGTGGTAGATCATGTTTTTATGAAAGTATCTCCTTGGAAGGGTGTCATACGGTTTGGTAATAAAGAGAAAATGAGCCCCAGGTACATCAGATATTTTGAAATTATAGATAGAATTGGAGTTGTGCCTTATCGTTTGTAAATTACACCTAGAATTCCCAAAGTTCATGATGTGTACCATATCATTTTGTTAAGGATGTAAAAGCCAGACCCAACACATGTTCTCAATTATGAAGAAATAGAATTGGAATATAATTTATCTTACTATAAAGAGCCTATCATGATTTTGGACACTAGATAACAAGTGTTGATGAATCAAACCACTTGGTTGGTAATTTTACTTGGAAAAAATCATAAAATTGAAGAGGAGACATGGGAACCATATCACATTATGATTATGAAAAACCCAAATCATTTTTTGAGGTGGCATTCTGGAAATTCTGAGCATGAATTTTTTGTATTAGGGGAGAATGTAATGACATAGAAATATATCAATGAAGTTTTCCCTTCTTATATTCAATTAATATATTATGCGTTACACAAAATCACTTAGATAATACAATACAAACTTTATAAATTAATATTTAATGAAATAAGAGATATTTATAGAAATTAAAGAACTTATACCAATGGAATAGTAAATTGAACTTTGGAATAGTAATATGAAAATTAGGAATAGTAATATGACCAATAGAATAATAACTTCACCTATGAAAATAAAATTTAGCTGTCTTATAGATGAAAATAAAATATATTTATATCTTAGTATAAATACCAAAATGTTTTAAAAATAATAAATTAAGTGATTTTATTTTTGTAAGTCCTAAATATTTAATTAAAATTTTATAATTAATATAATTATTTAAATGAAATTTATGTTTCATAAAATAGATTCATAAATTAATAATTTGTTGTCTTATTATTATAAGATAATTTTATGAGACCACAATTAAATTTTTAGTGTTATAAAATCAATTATAATTTTAAAATTGATATTTTTCAAATAAATGATGATTATATTTAGAAATTGAATTTCTCAAATTTATAACATTATTTTCATAAAATGGGGTCAATTTTTTAATTCTACATGTTATAAATGGTTAGGGTGATTTTTTTATTTTTCTAAAATAGGTGATTTTTTGGTGAATAGTGAAATAAAGTAATTTACAGTATTAAAAACAATATAGGAATTGTTGAGTCATAGATGATGTATAGATGATGTAAACCCATAATCTCAAACTATAATTAATTATTTAAACATTTTCTCTGATAATTCACAAACTATTCATATTCTTAAGCCCAAATAATAAACAAATGAATAAAATATTCAAATAACACTTCTCTCCTCCACTTTAAATTCCACCCCTCATCACCTGCTCTTCCCCACACATTCCAAGAATTGATACTTTTCCAAATTATCCCCAATAATGTTTCCAAGACCCTACCCCACATTTAGTAGCCTTTTTTTCAGCAAAATACCAAAACCAATCCCCATGAGGAGGTTCTTAATGAGGAGAATTCAAGAGGTTAAAATCCTTTTTTTTCTTTAATTTTCTTTTCAATTTCTTTTCTTTTCTTATCCTTACCTCAAATACAATATAAAAAGTGAGATGATAACTCTATTATATTTTATATACTATAATGTGATTATTTATATGTAAAATCCATCATCAATTCTATTCTCATTTTCCTTTTATTTTTAAATATGGAAACATCGTTTGGGAGGTGCCGATTTACTGCCTTCATGGATAACATGTTTTTTTTTAAAATTCCACTCTCAAGGATGGTAATATAAGAAATTTATGGTTTATCCATATTATAATATAATTATTACATATTATATAATTTTTTATATCCATTACATATAAATAATATTAATTAATGAAACAAAACTAATTTTTAATGATAAAAAACTGCCAAAATAATCTAAACGATTATCACTAACATCTTATATAATGATTCATCCTCACACTAAATAAAAAATGAATTATATAACCTTTTAATATTAAAAAATATAATTAATAACATATAATTTCAATTATTTACAACTATTTTTATTTTACATGATCTTCCATATGCATATAAAAGTAAACCGATCATGAAAACTAATGAAAAGAACACCCTCAAATGACAAAATGTATTCTTATAACTCCTAAAAAATGCCCTGAATAAACTTAATAAAATTATAATAAATAGAATACATGTTTAATAGGATCTAAGTTAAATTATTAATGAATCTAATTTCATTATCTAGGACATTAAGCTCAATTACATAACACTTTTGGACATAAGGTAAGGGTTTTTCCTAAACCTCCATTTTCCATTCGGGTTATGCTTTCCCTCTCTTTACCACAATATTATTCTTAATTATTTTTATATACTTATTCTAAATTATATTTATATCATACAAAATCATGTAGCAATATCATTTTATATTTATTTTATGAGGAAATACTTGTTTTACAAGGTTCCCTTCTCAATTATTTCCGATACGCAAGACCGATTAAGGGGAACTACTCAATTTATTATCCATTTTCAAGTACCATACATAATATTTTTTACGACACCATTTTTTTAAAATAAAAAATTATGTTATGAAAAACTATATTTTTTAATATTTGGTTTTATACAAACAATTATGATAAATACAAATAATATTTCCAAAATTACTTTTCTTTGTAAAGTAGAAAATAGTATTTCTATGAAGAATTCCTTGATTTTTTTATTAAATTTTTTTCATCTATATAAACACCTATATTTAAACTTATGATTTTTTGAGATTGATATCTTATTATTATCATCTAGAAAATTTTATTAATTGTTTTATGATCAGTTTTACTATAGATATGCTATCCCAATACCATTCACCATACAACTCAGAATGGTTAGTGATTACGTTACATATTGGGGAAGTTATTTAGATTTCATATGTATATTTTATTTATGTTTGACCCCACTAATATTAAGAATTCATTGGACTTATTAAGTAATAGGTGGGCACTGCTATGTCCCCTCGATGCATTTGTAGGTATAATGATACAAAACCGAAATGGATTTGTCAGAGGCCTTAACCATTTATATTCAGGTGTCTTGGCCAAGACCTCAAAGGTATGATTATGATTTCAGACATTATGAATTCCCTAATTATAATATTAATAATTGATAATGCATGTGATTATTCTACTTTTATAATATCCTTGTTTAGCCTATATTCTTATGTATTTATTTATATGTAATTATGTATTCATCTTTTTTATCTCCATACTATGATCAATAATGTGTTCTAATGGTATATGTTCTTTGTCATTCACCATGACTTATTATTTATATTATATTACACTATGTTACATTACCTTATCATGCATCTGAGATTACCCCTTTCTTATGTTTTATTTTTCCTCAGGATGTAAAGATGTATATTATGAATGACTTGCAGAGATAATCTAGAAGTTATGAATGTTTTCAATGGAGTTTCTATGTTGTTTATTAAGTAAAGTTGTAATGTAAAGATCATGTATGTGATATAGATTACAAAAATACTTAACTATTTTGTCATTAAGGAAGTGACTTACTTGTTTATTATACCATTTTAAAAAAGTAAGGTACCAGCTCTAGGAAACAGGGGTTGGGGTTTTTACATATAAGTTAACTTCCTAAAGATTTGGTAATGATCATGGATAAACTTGGTTAAACCTAGGGTGTCATGTATTTAAAATTATATGTCATGATTTAGAAATCCCATTAATGATTTTCCCTGATTCCTCACTAAGAATATTTTTTTCCAAAACTATGATTTTTAGTTTTAGTCAAATGATAAAACCACGAGGATTAGTGTAATTGATGATAGATAATGGAACAATTGTCCTCATGGGAAATGAAATGAAATAGGATTTGTAATATAAAACATCACGATTATTAAAAATAAATTATCATGATATATTATTAACAACTTTTACCTTAAATAGCTCTAAGAATCACCAAAGAATTGAAGGGTAGAGTTCACTGGGAGCTTGGGTAGTGGAGAACGAGAATGAAATAAGATAAAACTTCCTATAGGTAGAGAATATGGGAATAAACACTCAAGAGAATGTCTTAGAGGAATAAAGAGATGTTTTCTATGTGGAAATGAAGGTCATAGAGAAATTAATTTATGAGAAAAATGAAGTATTCTATGGATGAAGATTAAGTTCATACTATGGTTCCATTTATAGTTCAGTGTGTTATGAATTAGAAACATGGACATTATCTAAGACAATTCCCTAATCAAAGGGTTAAATGATACACTAAGGAAATACCTATAAAGTGAGAGGATTAAAGTGTTTATGTATTAGTATTCTATAATTATTTTTTGGAAGTGTTATATCAAGGATATTTTAGATATAAGGATTATGAAAAATCTAAGGATTATTCCATGGTAAAATTTTAAAACATTTGTTTCATTGGTATAAATCAATGATTTCCATTGATATGATAGTGATGGTGACCTTGAAATTGATATTTTATGTAAAAGTGATTTAGGACATCTTTAATGATGTTTATTGATTTTTTTTGGATTTATGGAAAATATTCAATAGTTTTTGAAGTTATTAGAGGAATAAAGATTGTGATAATTTTTTAAATCATATATGTCCTCATTAACTTAGAAGTTATAGACACCATTTTAGGTTTAAATGTTTAACATTTATTATAGGTTCAAGGTAATAAAATCCCCATTTTTATTGTTTTATGTGATGGTATTTTAACGATATTTTAATATATAACTAGGTTTGAGGAGGGATACTCTATTGAGGTTTGAATAACCCTTTGGGGTAGGTATATATTTTAATGCTAAGTTAATTATGGTCTACTAAATAGTGGGATATAGATAATATTTATTGTTAAAAAGTGGTTCATTGATAAAATAATATTTTATGAGATATTTATAATTAATTTAAGGATTACCTTTCATGTTAGTATATAAATTTGATTCATGATATTTTGGTGATGTTCATTACAATATAAGATTATGTAGTGATTTATCATGCTGATTAATGATATTTGGGATATATTTCATTGAGATGAGGTATATGTAACACTTAGGTTTAAAAAGTTATTTAAAATGGAATATTATTTCAGAATAATATATTTTAATTTTTTAAGATGTATGTTAAAGGGTATAATATAGCATTTGAGATTAAAATATTCATTAATTTTGAGGTTATTGAGGTAACTAAAGATGTGGATATTAATATTGTATTTCTTAATATGATGGTTTATTAATTTCGAGAATTATCTAGTGATAATAATTTCTAGTTTTTGGTATTGTATAAATATATGAGGAATATATCTATATGATCTTTGGATCCATTAGATGTTTATTTTACTGCTTGAGGATTGAAAAATGCATCCTGAATAATCAACATTTGGAGAAAATAATGAGTTTGTCATGGAATTAGATTACAAGATGATATTATAATTATAAAGAAAGTATATTTATTTATTTTTAGTCTATATGGTCAATAAATTACATAATTCTAGGAATAAGGTCTTAAAAAAATGTACTATAACATTCTATTTCGATGAATTTATGGTCTTTTAACCCCTTCTTGATTAATGGTTTTATGGTCATTAGATTTCTCTTGAACATGTTCTACATCACTCTATATTAGTCATTGGGTGTTTTTTTTCTATTCCATGTAAATATCTTAACTTCTCACCAATGTTATAATATTTGGGAACCTAGTTATATCTTATTTAGTTGACCTTCTTATTTTTCCTTCCATATTTTTAAATATGATCGTTTTAACCTAGCCATCAAATTGGTGGGTATGAATAAGATTAATTTCATTATAATACATATATAAAGTTACTTATAAATATTAATATACATCTTAATGATTATGAAATAAGAACTCATTTTTTATTAAATCCATTTTATTCCTTAGAAAACTTGTTTTCTCTAAAAAATGTTTTTTATTTCTTTTTGTGATAAAATATTATACACAATTTTTGAAACAATTAAAAAATTGATTTCATAAAATTAATTACATTTTTGAAATCATTATATCAAAATTACATTAAGGTTAATTTCTTATATATTTTATTAAAATATTGATTTTCTAATGAATTGTGAAATATAATTTTTTTTATTGAAAACTGTATTTTTTCAACCATTTAAAAAGTTAAATTTTGTTTTAAAATGGATTAAAATTAATATAAATTATCATATATATTTTATATTGTCTAATTATGGTCATTTGAATCAATTTTATGTTTGAATTTTTCATAACAACATTTTTTATATGTAAAAGGACATTTATTTGATAAGCTATTTTTATACGCACAATGTGTTTTTATCTTAATAAATTAAATTGATCACTATTATAAATTTATTTTAATGAATTAAATAGATAATATATTGAATTTTTTTTAATATTTTTATTATTTTCCTAAGCATGGGATAAGAATAAACTAGGTTTTTTTTGTTGAAAATGTATTTTAATAAAAAGTAGTTTTCATCACATGTTATACACTTATTTTAAATTTAATTTATGTCACATATAGAAACATAATTTTATAAAATGGATTATATTTCTAGAATCATTAGTTTCAATTTTTTTTGATAGTTCCCTTTTAATTTTGGTCAATATGAATAGTAACTGTGGTTAAATTTATGACCTCAGTAAAGGGTAAATAAGGTTAATCTAGGTTAAAAATTAGTGATAATACCACAATTTTTATTACAATTTCTTAATAGATTAATGATATTATACACTTATCACCTCAAGCTCAAATTGTTTTTTAAAAGAAACTTTTCCATGAAAAATACCTATATGATATTTAAATTAAAGAGTGTTTCAAAATACCACTCTTATATTTTTTAAATATATCTTATTTGTCCACATAGGGACAAAATAAAGTTATTAATGGATATATATATCTACTTTTATATTAATGGAATTATTTTCATGATGGTAATTTATTTAATTTTTTATAAATTATATAATTACCTTCATTTCTTTTATAACACTGACATATTATTTATTCAATTATTACAGAAAATGAATGAAAATTATTAAAATTATTAAAATTAGTATAATTTGAGTTATTTATAGTGTTACATGAGTTTTTGATGAATATGACATGTTTGAGGTATTTTAAAGGATTATATTCAAATTAAAACTTTTTATTTATGTATTTTAAGTCAAATTAAATAAATAGTCTAAATTGGAAATAATGATATTTTATAAAAATAATATAATAATAAATTAAATAAATATCATAAAAATATTAAAAGAGGACAATGGGGATATTATATGCTCTAAAATTTCATGCATTTCTTATTTATAGGTTATTTGGAACAATTTGTCTTGGGAATGACTTTAATATATTTTAATCTTTTAAGAAATTCCAAGAGTTCCCCTCCCCTCAATTAAAGGACACATATACATTATCTTATTGACATAACCTTGAGTCTTCTAAATCATCCATAACATAAAAAAAATCCCTTCTAGACATCCTTATCCACATTATAGAGGTGGTTGGTTCCCCCAATATCTACCACATTATCCTTAAGAATAAATGTAAAGGAGTTCTTTCAAAGGATATGTAATTTCCTCAACCAATCACTTTAATTTTAATTATTATTTTACATCCTTTAAATATGTTTTATTATTTATAAAATAATAAATTAAGTATCCTAAATATAATAAAATTTTGTTATGGTTATTAAACTACATTTATTAACCACATTTCCATGAAATGTGAAGTGAAAGTATCGCTTGTGCATACATACAACTTATCATCTCCACGTAGCAATGAAATTCATTTATAACCACCTTATTATTTCTATGGTCATTTTTATGGGATTAATTTATATATATTATAATTATTAAATAATTATACTTATGTAATGGTACTATCATATTTACCTTATTACCTTCTAAACTGTTAGAAAATGTAAATATCGCTCGTGCATACATGTCGACTACCACATCCACAAAACGATATGACTTTTTTCACTTCTATTAGTTGAATGGTAATACTGATGAATTTAATTAATATATATGATATATATGATATAATAATGATTGTTTAAAGTTTAATTATTATGTACCTTTATTTTTTCAAGCTGTTATATAATGAAAACAATGTTCATGCATACATACAACCTACAATATCAATGAATGGTGTAATTCAATTTTCTAAATATAAATTTATGAATGAATCTAAACATATTTATAATGAATATATATTATACTTATATCATTATTAAATTCTTTATATTATTGGACCATGATCATAGTAGAAGGAATAAAACCACAAAACAAAAATGTACATGAAAAAACGAAGCAGATATCACCATGAAGAGTGATTTTAATAAATAACTTTTAACAAATGGGTGATAAAAGGTTATTATTAAATAAAATATGAAATTTTATATATTATTATGGTTATAGAATATATTTAAAATAAATTTATATTTATTATAAAGGAGGAACTAATGTTAATGAAGGAATTTTGGTCTAATTTAAGGGATTTCCAGTCTCATATTTATTTTTGGGAATATTATGAAAAATTTGTCACTCATTTTATTTTTGTGGTGTATATAATTACCCTTTGACCTGTTATATAATTAATATATTTGTTATAAGGATATTTAATGTTTCAATTTATGTTATTATTTCATGTGTCTTATGATTCAAAAGTTTCTAGATGGCAATATATTTTCGTCTAACTTTTATTTTTATGAGACACATGCCATATTCAAGACTTGTTACCTTTATGTGTTGTATATACTATTCATAACATATTTCTTGATTATTATTATGAAATTTATTGGGATTTAAAAATAAGTAAAATTTTATTTCTTTCAAGGTTCTTATACTTCAAATGATTCCAAACTGTTAAGGGTTTCATGTTATAATCTCATTATTTATGATGATTGTTTATGATTACGTTTATAATGATGAAAAATTTTGATCTACCTTTCAAGAAAATCATGATTTTATTCTAATAATTTTTTTTAAAATAATATTTTTTGCATCTCATTTTTCTCACCTTAAGAACTCAAGATACCAAAAATATATTTTTAAAGAAAATCAACTTTATTTAACTATTTGATTGAAAACCCATTTTATTATCCATGTTTTTAAAAATTGTTTTCAAGAATGTTTTTTAGTATTATATTATGATTATTTAAAGATATTTTTATCGAAGATTTATTTTTTTACATAATGGTTTAAATTAATTCTTCATTTCATTTTTCTGAATGATGTACTTTTTGACTTTTATCAAAAATGTAAAAGAAATGTTTTCTTTTAACTTATACGACATAAACACAATTTACCACTACCTTGACCACTAAATGTTTTAAATATTACTTTACATGTTTACCGGTTTATTTTCAAATAATTGTTTTTAATTATATTTTATAATTCTTTTATTTTTAAAGTAATTTTCAATATGTAAAGGTTATTTTACTCAATAAATATTTCAGTGATATTTTAAAGTAATTTTCAAATGCGATAACATCCGATGATGTAAATTATTATTTTATAGGTATATGATCCAATCATTCCATTATTAATGTTTCTCTGGATTATTTATTCTTATATTTATGATATCTTTATGAAAACCATTTTTTATGGGTTATTTTATGATGAATGGATGAAATGTTTATAGAACCATTTTTCTTTATGTGGGTAATGATGTGATGAAATAATGAATATTTTATGATCCTGTGGAATACATATATATAGTTTTAATTATCTGATGGAAGTAATATCATGACCTAGTATTGTGGTTAAAAAATAACTAAGGACAATTGTTAAATTATAAACTAAGGATAGTGGTTACATTATAACCAAGGATAGTGGTTATGTTTTATCCAAGGATGGGTGGGCCCATAATTATACATCCCTCTAATTAGTTGTGTAATGATTAGTATCTCTTGATATAAACCTGACATTAATAGGGAGTGAACCCAATTAAATAAGGGAAATTTTCCACTATGATGGTCTTGGGAGTGAACCTTGACCACTATGATGGTTTGGGTAGTGAACCCATTTCAGTATGGTAGCCATGACAATGAGCCTTGAATACTATAGAAATGGTTTTACATGCTAATATTTATGCCATAATTCAATGTCATGCCAATTTTATGCTATCATGCCTCATGTTCTTTGATTAATTTATGTTTTATGTCTTATTTATTTCAAATATTTATGTCATGACTTAAAATTATTATATTTGATATATAGGGTTTGTATTTGAAATGTTATGATCATGTTCTCATGCCATTATGATCATGTTATACTTATGTTATTTTTGATATATCCTTTTTTACCCTTACTGAGCATCTAATATCACTCTTTCTTATGTTTCACTTCCCCATGTTATGAATAGTGGTTTTAAGAATGATATGTATATAAAGGGTTATAGTTATGAAGAACTTAATGGGATAATCTTACAAACCAGTTGTTTATGTTTCCATGTTTCAAAAGACACTAGGAATATATTATTCTAGAATGGATCATTATGTTATGTAATGAATATTTATCTTTTTTAGATGAAATGTCTATGTATTAAATTTAGGAGTTTCTATATACACCCTTGTATTTTGATGTTCCACTTAGTTATTTGTGGAGAAAATATGTGGATGTTTGTTTTATATTAGATGTTACTTATGATTGATTTATGCCTAAAAAATTGGTTATTAACTTTTATTAGGCTTGTAACAATTAATCCCCTCCTCTAGCACATACACCCTACCTTAACATGGATGTTAGGTCCTAGCACACCAAGTACAACCATTTTCCCCATAGACACATGGTTCTCTCCCTAGGCCAACCCATGTTCCAGAACATGTCATCTGACTAATGATTTTCCCACAATCCAAGACACTTTCTTTCTAGTGTGATTTGTAATCACTTATATACACCTTCAGAAACTTCCTAGAAGGTCACCCATCCTGATCACTAGTCCAGGACAAAGCACACTCAACTCTATAATTCATAATCAGGTAAGATCATGAAAAAAAGGAAAACCATGTTGACATGATCATATCATTTAGTTATCTAACCCTTTATCATTCTGGAGTGTTACATTCACCCCCCTTTTGAGCATAAAACCCTCCCTGTGTAACCTACATCTCAATAATGGTAGTGTCACCGCACATATGGTTGGGTTCCTCCTCTGATACCAATGCAACAAATGGTCCCTAATGATAACACATACACCCCACCTTATCATGGTCATTGGTTCTAATCCCTCCAGTACCACTAGTTTCCCCACAGACATGTGGTACCCTCCTTAGGGCCTACCCACATGCCTGAATGGGTCCTCTAAGTAATTATTATCCCCCTATCCCAACACATTTTCTTCACAATGTAATTTTTACTCACTCATACTCACCCTAGAAAACATCCTTGAAGGTAACCCATCCTGATCACCATTCAACACCATGCATGCTTAACCATGGAGTTATCAATAAGGTAGGATCCGAAAAATAAAGGGGCACCTTGTTAATACGAGTCATATCACTTATTAATTTAATAATTTAATATTATGTTTTGTTACAATTCCTCATAGAAAAATTTTTATATTCTTGTGATTTATTAAATATAACATGTTTTTAGAAGAAAACTAAAGTATTTTCAGAATAAAAATTGTTTAAAAGGAAAATATTTCGCTATGAATTTTTTTAAATATATTTTTTTGAAAAGAACCAGTAGATTGAAGTGGGTAGAAATTGTATAGATTCATTGGTGAAAACATACTGATATTTATTATTCACACCCTACCTTTTCCTTTGGGAGTTTCTTGCCTTGGTTTTGTAGGATATAAGCAAAGAGAAGATGATCATTTAGAGGTGGACTCTTCTAGATAATTTTTCCTTCTAGTGTGTTGGGATAGTGGTGAGATATGACCATAAAGAGATGTGATCTTGGGTTTCTTTAGGTTTTGTGTTGATGGACTTTATGTTTTTTTATATCGATCTTGTTATATAGTTGTTGGATGTTACTTTTTTGGATTAGTTTTTTAAAATGTGTTGCCTTTTAGATATCTTTTGTTATAATTTTATTGTTTTATCCAATCACATGTCTATTAAGAGTGAAATCATTCCCATGTTTCTATGTATGTTTCCATGGTTCTGGTTGCCAAACCATGATGATATAGGAAGAACTTTGAGCCTTGTGGTGGGACAATTCCGTTGACATTATGGGTTGAACCTTTTTGGTCTATTACAAAGTGTTATCAAAGGTTATGTTATCATTTATTCACAAACTAATAATTTTTTATCATCCTATTATATCTGGGGGTTATTTATAGATTAGATATAAGACTATCAAAACTCCAGAGGTAGTTTGGAAGTGTCCATGTCTATCTCATTTTCAAGATCAAACTTGATTTACCATAAGAATTAAAGGTTTTATAACGTCCTTTTTTTGTGGTTTTAGCCTTTATGATTTAGTTTTATAAATTAAATTTGGGATAAGAGAGTCAAATTATGTTTAATAATGTTTATTCCTTTTTATTTTATAGATTATAGGTCCTTTTGAAATACAATCTCTAAATTCTAGAGAGGATGATATGGTGTAAGGCCCATAGGTGTATCCTCTAGTTTTCCTAGTATTGGAAGAAACTATAGTCTAAACAATCCATTCCAAGGTATAATTCACCAATGTTGAAATGGAATGGAAGGTGGACTATTTTACAATATTCACTAAGTAACACACACTAATCATTTTTTAGTGAAAAGGGTCCCCGGGAGTCAGAAAAACAAATCAAGAGGATTTTACAGTTCCTAAAAACTCCAAAATACTCTATGGTTGGTTTTTCTACTTAAAGGTTTGTGGGTCTAGGAAGGAAGTGGTGGGAATCTATGATCCAATCCAAGTTTCATGAAGATACAACCTGGACCACTTTTAAGAAACCCTTCAATCAATAGTCATATCTAGAAAATTTGGGAGTTGTTAAGACTTAGGAATTTCAGACAATAAAACCTTGATATTTTAGAATATATTTCTCCTTAAATAATTTTATTTCTTTAATATCTTGTGTTACAAGCATTTCCGTGTTTAAATATAAAATGATATACTGTTAAAATATGTCTTAGTTATCACCAAGATGGTAGATTTATGGGATAGAATAAGATTAACTAAATTATGAAAAATTTATGGTTACATTAGTTTAAAACAAATCATTGGTTATCAATTAATTATAAATAAAAATAAAAATAATTTAAAAATAAAAAAATCACAATTTCTAATTTTTTTTATATATGTGCAATGTATTTTTATCATAATAAACTAAATTAATCACTATTAGAAAATTATTTTAATTAAATTTTTATATTATATATTCAATATATTTATTTAACATTCATTTAATATTTTTCTAAGAGTGAGTTAATAATAAACCATGTTTTATGCTTAAAAATGTAATTTTCAAAAATGAATTTTTCTTTGTGTTTTTCTTCTTAATTTTATAATTAATTTCCTCCATGTATAGAAAATTTTATATTGAAAATGGAGTCTATATTTGGAATCACAAGGTTAATATTTGATAAATCAACCCATTTATTTTTTAATATGAATAGTAACCATGGTAAAATCAATCACCTCGATAAAGGGTTAATCATGTTAAACTAGGATAAAACCAAGTGACGAGGATATAATTTTTTATATTGCTTATTATTTTATGAAGGTATTTGAACCGTATAACCTTATTCTCGAAATTAATTTTTTAACGGAAAATTGTTCATTAAAATGACATATATAATATTTAAAGCAAGGAAAGTTACAAAATTCTATTCTCTTAGTTTTAAATATCTCTTATGTGTTCACATAAGGGAAAAAATTAGTTATGAATGAATATAAATTTTTATTTTGGGAATAATGAAATTATATCCATTATGGTCATTTGTTTATAATTTTTTGTGATTGAATAATTACCTTAAATTCTTGTGCAACACTAATATAATATCTTTTCAAATAATAGAAAAATAAAATAAATTATTTTTAAATTATTAAGTGTATTTGATTGAGTTATAGTATCCCAAAAATTTTATAGATAAATATAAAATATTACTGAGGTGAAAATCTATTCTAATTTTATTCTAATTGTTTATTTATTTCTTTTAAGTGAAATTGACTGAATTGTGTCAAAATAAATAATAATGATATTTTATCAGAATAATATTTTATTAAATAATTTCAAAATCATAAAAATATTACAATAGAACAAGGTGTATAAGTTATGGAATAAAATGTCATCCCTTGGACATTTATGATCCAATTATCTCCTTATATGTAAAATTATAACCCTTTAAGAGTGGAAAAGTTTTTACCTTGGTTACTTTCAAAAAAAGGTTAACTAAGGGGTTATACCAAAATATAAATTTTAAAAAACCACTTAAACATAATAAAATTTTATTTGTTGATGGGTTTTCAAACCCATTATATATTATATTGAAATAAATATCCTTTTATAGGAATTTTTGATAGATAATGGATTTATTATATTTTAATCTTTCAAAAAATCCAAAGAGTTCCCCTTCCCTCAATTATAAAAGGGCACAATTGTTTTCTCTTCATCATACCACATTGAGCCTTCTAGATTTAATATCCCCTACCAAAATCCCTAATAAACATTCATAAAAACATTATATAGGTGTTTGTATTCATAAAAATACCAACTCTAGAACATTTAATAGGATATATAATTGAGTTATTTCAAATAAGAGAAGGTTAAAGTGCCTTCGAAACAAGTGGAAGTCAAGGTAAGATATTTTATTCTCACTTTAATCTTTGTGAGCCACATTCCATATTAACCACTTATATATTTTATGTGGTGTATATAATTACAAAAAATATAATTTATAATAGTTCTTTTTAAATTATGGGGATTTACAAATCCATCTAAGGTTCTTTCTTTCATGGGGTTTATGATTCAAATGATACCAAAATTGTAAGCATTTTAAGTCACAATCTCATTGTTTATCAGGATTTTTTATGATTAAGTTTCCAATCATTAAATTATATATTATTCATTTCAATAAACTTATGAATATTTCTATACTCTATTTATTTCTTAAAAATATATGTTTTCCATTCATTTTTATCATCTTATGTATTCAAGAGACCAAAAATATGTTTTAAGGAAAATTAAATCTATTTATTTCTTCTATCAAAATTCATTTTTCTTTGATATACATGTTTTATAAAAATGTTTTAAAGAAGTTTTTTATTCTAATGTTTTTTAAAGTCATTTTGAAAAATTCTTTTCTTCTTACAAAATGTTTTAAAAATAATCTTCTTATCATTTTCCGAATGAGGTACTTTTTTACTTTTTAAAAAAGAATAAATGGATTCTTTTTTCACTAATACGACATTAAATCTTTTTCCCTCCATTATGAACACTCATTTATTTTAATATTATTTTAACAAATTTATAGGTAATTTTTAATGAAAATATTTTTCCTAATATCATAGAAATTTTAAATAAATTATTTCAAAGAGAAAAGGGTGTTACCCATAGGAAATTTTCAAACCGATATTTTAAGGACATTTTCATCTAAGATAACATCATTTGATGTTAGTTAGATTTTACTATGGATATAAACCAAGGT
Source organism: Viscum album (assembly GCA_963277665.1). NCBI lineage: Eukaryota > Viridiplantae > Streptophyta > Magnoliopsida > Santalales > Viscaceae > Viscum > Viscum album. The sequence goes on along the minus strand of OY728128.1, from coordinate 1,442,375,379 downwards.
TTCCATGATTCTTTTTTCTATTTATGGATTATTTTTATGATGAAAAGAAATTTAGGATACCCATTTCATTTTCATTGGTTATGATATAAAGAAATGTTGAAATGTTTATAAAACTAGTTTATTTTCCATGGGTAATTCTATGATGAAATGTTTATGAAACCCATTTATTATCATGGGTTATGATTTGATGAATGTTTTATTATCTTGTGGAACACATATGTATGATTTTAATTCAATGATATATAGGCCCAAAATTATATATCTCTCCAATGATTTGAAAAAATATTGATATCTCTTGAGATAACTAGGACTGGAATTTGGAGTAAACCCAATCCAGTAGATGTCTCTATCCGCTATGATATACTTGGTAGAAAATCATGACTACGATGATGATTTGGGGAGTGGACCAATCCAATATGATAGTCATGGGAGTGAAAATTTACAACAATTTTTTTTTCAGGAGTGAACCCAACCTACCATATCAGTTATAATAGAAAATCTTGACTACATTGATGGTTTGGGGACTTAACCCAATCCACAATGATTTTCTTAAAAATAATCCTTCACTATTAAAGAAATGATATTTTGTATCTAGATATATATCAAAAATTTATTTCTTATGGAATTTTTTTTCTCTCATGGAGCATGTTCTTTTATTCCTTTATGATTAAAATATTATGAACTATCAAGATTTTTGTCGCGACTCAACATTATTATCTATGATATACAGGGTATATTTTTCAAATTAAAATCTCAAGTTCTAATATCCTTATACTTATTTTATGTTTAAGTGATCATATATATCTCACAAGTTTAATCTTACTGAGCATCCTAGCTCACCCTTTCTTATATTTCCTTTCCCTAGGTTATGAAGAATGGTATTAAGTATAAAATGTCTAATATGATTTATAGTTATAAAGAAATTAGTAAAAAATAATGTAGTCCACTTATGAACTAGTTGTTTACATATCCCAATGTCCAAAGACACTAAACCTCTATGGTCATCTAGTGTGTTTTTGTAAAATGAAATGAATATTAATCTATTACAATGTAGTATCCATGCATGAGAAATATGGTTCACTATCACGACCTTCAAGAAAGGGGAGCATTAAGTCATGGAGAAAGATACTTAGTTTTCTAAGTTAGTGACCAGGTCTCCGAAGATTTTTTCCAAGGACTACCTCATGATGTGAAGGATTTAGTTGTGTTTGAGGTATAATATTCAGTCTATGATAATTATTTTGTGCTTATAGACCTTTGAATAGGTTATATAAAAGGTGGCTATATATGAACTAACCATAACTAGGAATAGATGACTCTTCAGAGCATCAATGATAGGAGAATGTTTCTAGAGATTTTTCTTTCTGACTAGAAATGGATGTGGTGTGACTTTCATAATGTAATTGGTAAGAGTTTTTAATATATTATAGGGTAGGGATAGGTGGTCTGTTTCTAGTGTGGTAGAAAGGAACACCTCAATCCAGATTAGTTTGAATAACCCAAGGTGTGTCATGCATGTGGGAAATCTATTCATCTTCAACATTTCTATGATATTGGTCCCATGGAAGTAGAGCTAGATGCACCTTTATGAAGGGATATTAGTTGTTATCTTACATAGAAAACATGGCGGGATATCAACCTCATGATAAGGGTGATGCTTAGGTTATGAAGAAATGGAAGGATGAAGAATGATGTATCTATTCGATGGAGTGTGTGATAGAGGAATCAGAGGTATGACTAGCTATCATTTGAGGTACCAAGTTCATTATATCTTCTATGGTTATATATTTATTTCATTCTGGTGTAACTGAATCCTTTATATTGTCCAATAATATTTATGTATGGGTCTTGTGATCAGAGCTTATGGATTTCATGATGACTATTTCCAGTCCTTTGAAAAGAAGTTGGTGAGGGGGTTTAAATGTATCAAGTGTCAAGTAGTGATTGTTGACCATGAGACAATATTTAATTTTCATGTTCTTGAATTTTAAATCTTCAATATCATCACTAACATGGATTGGTTATTTATTTATAAGTCTCAGAATGATTGATATCATCATTGGGTGTATTTTATTTCTTCTAATGGGGTCACTCATGTCCTTCATGGTCAGTAGGATCCCGTATCTGGTATATCAGGTCCCATTTACCCTAGTACTGAGATGATCTCATAGAATTTTTTGGAGATGTTCCTTGATGTTATTGATCCAAATCTTAGTGGCCCTCTTGTAGTGGTGTTGTGTGAGTATCTTGTTGTTTTTCTAGATTATTTCTATAGGTTATCCCCTCATTGGGAAGTAGAGTTTACTGTATACATACTTCCATGGATGAGACCCATTTACTTGAATTAATATTATTTGGAACCAATTGAATTGAAATAATTAAAGGTTATTCATTAGGATATTGAGACTAAGGCATATATTCATCCTAGTGTTTCACTATAGAAATAACTAGTGTTCTTTGTAATGTAGGAAGATTAGAGTCTTTGTATATGTGTTTTTATAGGAAGCACAACCAGGATATAGTCTATAAAAATATCACATTCCTAGGATTGATGATGTTTTTGATCAACTCAGGTGAGCCTGGTGGTTATTAATAACTGATTTAAGATCAGAGTACCATAATATGTAGTTCTGATAGGAATATATTCCTTTAAATGGTATCATGACATAGTATGGGAATTATGAGTATTTGGTCCTGTCATTTGGGCTTATTAATGATCATGTTGTGTTTATGGATTTAATGAATCAAATCTTCTATCGGTTCTCAGACCATTCTAAGTTGGTTTTTAAGGATGATTCCCCTGTTTATTAAATATACAACTAGGATAATGATTAGCTTTTAAACACCATCCTTGGTATATTTAATGATAATATTATTTATCATTATCTACACAAACATCAGTTTTAGATTCAAGTGGTAATTTTTTTTGGTTTATTTAATTTTTGAGATGTGTGTCTTATTGGATCTTAATAATATTTGAGCAGTAATATCTTGGGAAAAACCATGAATTTTTTATGGGATCAGAATTTTATTGGGTTTATTTTTTTTATAGATTATTTATTTAGGACTTATCTAATATTGTATCTCCTATGAAAAATTTTATATGTAACGGTGTGAAGTTTTTTTAGAGCGATTAGTGATAGAGATATTTTGTTTAGTTGAAAGTGAGATAGAGTTTAACTCTAGTTTTTATTTTTCTAGATCCGGGTATGGTGTATGATGTGTACTACAATGCATTAGGTAAAAGTTTGGGTTGTGTTTTTATTTAAGGAATATAGTTTATATATTTCACAATTGAAGAATTATCATTCTAATCATCCCCACATGGTTGAGTGAGAGGATTATAAAATTGAACCCAATGCCTTAGTAATTTAAAGGTGTGATCATATAGTGGACCTATAGGATAAAGTTCTATGTGGAAAGATGATCCCATTAGATTGAGATATATGATCGTATGACAGCGACATCCATGCGACATTAGAGAAAAATTCCTTGAAGATGTAGTAATGTCATTATCTCTTTTAGGGTTTATGATCCTGATAATTTCTGGGGATGAAAATATTTTAATTTGGGGAGAAATGTTGTGCCCCAAATTTTGTAATTAGGTATAAAGACTCTTTAGTCTTTTTTTACATTTTATTTTGACAGTGTTGGTGCTCTATAGTAACTTAATTTCATTTTTTACCTTTTATATGGAATATAAAGGAACAAATCTGTAGGGATGGTTGTGTTATGATCATGTGCCTCCTGTTTGAAATTTATGGGGCTAAAATGGCCAAAAACTGGGTTTGGTCTCTAGTGGAATGTGTTGGGGGTCACTGTTTTGATCATAACTAGAGGCACCTCACCACATCATGATGGAGGACTCAGTGAGTCTAAAAATGGATTGGTTTTCTTCACTATGTCATGGATGATCCCTATGGTCTATCTTATAGGTAAAGATACTATTCCATGGTTGGAAACTATAGGATATGGTGGCAGTGGTTTTGAAATTTGAAATGCCCCAACGACTTCCAGATCTTCTAGGGGAATTTACTCTAGTCACTCAAAACCTTATTTGGGGGGTTTTAATGAACCCTTTTAATAGATTCCCCTATATGAAACTAATTTCTCTCCAACCTTTGGATAAATTTATATATTTAGTGTGTTCTAGGAATGGGTTTTTGGTGTTCATCTTTCATCATTCAATGGATTAGGGTGAATCATTTCTTCTTGGGATTTATATATGTAGATCTACTATCATAAGGGCCATATCACTTCCTATCCTATACCAATTAATATTGAAAAACATTTCTGATCATTTTTGATGTAGGTGTCTATATCCTATGGTCTATCTGTTGGAATTATATGTGTTCTTATGATTCAATTTAGATTTGATTGATTAAATTGATGATTTGAAATCCCTGATAGGTGAATTTCATCTTTTATGGTTATATATGTTTTTATCTAAAAATGGGGTTTTGTTTAAAACTATTTCAATTCCCCTTATGTGATTCATAAATTACTTCAAAGAAGAGTTTTATTTTAAAATTGTTTTTGATGAATGAAAATGGAATTTATTTCCTTGGAAAATGTTTTTGAAATATTTATTTGGTTTCTTAAATGTAATGATGGTGTAATATGACAGTAGAATGACAATGAGGTATGGAAAAAATATAAAAATATGTGAGCCTTAGTGAAAAAAAACTATCTGTAAGTTATGTGATCATGATTCCATGGAGCTACTGGGACTCCATTACCTCGGAACTAAGGTTCATAGGGTTAGGATTCACTCTTTTCGGCTAGGGTTTCTTGTTTTTCCTTTTTATGTACACCCTTCGACAATGATTTTACACTTAGTGATTTGTAGATACATTATGTGGATAAGTATTTTAATATTTAGTTTTACATATGATTTATGGATTCATGAAGTTTTTTAATTACCTCTTATTATTCTTAATGGATATATTTTCATATATTTATGATTTATTGAAGATGGAATGTTTTTGAAAAAGAAAACTAAAGGATGTTTTGAATGGATTTTTTGGAAGGAAATTTTTTATTTACTAATTTTTTATAGATATTGTTTTGGAAAATAACTAATGGATAAATGTTTATAGAACTTTTATAGATTATTTTTTTGAAATCGTAATGAGATTTAGTGCTCATAACCTTCCTTTTCCTTTGGGTGTTTGTAGCCATGGTTTTTCAAGATATAGTTAATGGGAATAGTTTAATGTAGAGCATAAATATCATTAATCGTGTTTCATTATGGTTTGTTGGGATTGTGGTGACATATGTTCACAAGGAGATAGATTAATGGGTTGCTTCAGGTTCTATATAGATGAAATTTTAGTTCCTTTATCTACAATTTTTAGCCAATTGTTGTACGTTACCTTTATGGTTTTTTGTTTGACATGTGATGTTTTCTGGATATATTTTGAGATATATTTGTTGTTTATTTCTTATAACATATCTGTTAGGGGTTAAATTTTTATCATGTTTCTTTGTATGAAACTTGGGTTCTTGTCGTTAGCCTGTGGTAAATGGGAACACACATTAGGCCACATATCATGCCAATTCATGTAACATTATGGGTTGACCCAGGTTGGATTATTACAAATTGTCATGAAATTTGATCATTAAAAGGCTTATTATTCTTGTACTCGTGATGTTACAAAGTAAACTCAATTACCATTGTATTGGTTAATTTTTCATTTTAAAAACTTTTCAAAAACAAAACAATATTTCTTCTCATTTTTATGTGAAAATGGAACATTCTTTTCTTATGGGTTCAAATGATTTTTTACATGGTTTTATTATTAAAATGTGAAATCTTATTTTTTTTCATGATATGATACATGATCATTATATATTATCAATGGTGATCCCAAGATAGATTTTGTTGTTGGATCATCCCAATATAGATCTCCAATGCGTTGGGAAATAATTTAGTCTTTGAAGGTGAAAAATGAGGGAGGTAACCTAGATGGTTATTCCTAAATTTAAAATAGGGAATGAGTAAAACGAGCTTGGAAAGGGATATAAAAATAATGGAATCCCATTTTTCTTGTAAAAAACATGAAAAATCATAATACTATTTACCATTTTCACAATGAAAAATTTACTACATAAATAAAATGTATCAACATGAGAAAATCAAAACATTTTTCATAGGATATAAGGATGTGTAGAAACTATAGTATAGTCATTATTTAGGTTATGGTGACTCATTTTAAAATATGAATAATTTTTTTTAATTAATTGAGAGTTTACGTTTAATAATCATGTTTTTTGAGAACAAAGGACTCTACATTTCAGTGCTCCCTATATAATGTAATGTTTTTACTAATTCTAAAAAAATAGAAACCTAAAATCCTGTCTAAATGTAGGGAATTAAAAAACTTTTTATAAATCATGTAATAATGGGTTTTTTTTGTTATGGGGTGTTATACAACATTATTTAGATCCAGTTTATTGGAACCCTTATATTTAAAATTCCATTGTTTCTTTTGTGGGAGTTCATTTAATGATATATGACCAGATAGAGGAAGGAAACTTTGTTATTTATTCTAGGATACTTGTGTATTCCAATAGTGATTCCAAATATCCATATTTTTTATCTTTTATTTTCAATGATTTCAAGATCTAGGTGAATATTTAGTATGAATATGTTATTTTATTTTGAAATATTTTTAAAATTATGGGGTATATGATCTCTAACTATTATATGGTGAAGAAATATTTGAAACCAAATACTGATGAGAAAAGGAATTCATGGAAGAACGTTGGAAGTAAAAATCAATATGTTCTTCATTTTTGAAATGATGATAGTACCAAAAATAATAATATTGAAAAAAAGATGAGGTAGAGTAAGGTCATGATATAGGGAAGGCTATAGTGAATGACCATACTGTATCTTTTCCGGATGAAAAATAAACTTTTATATAATAACCTAGATTTTATATGAGGTACAAAAATATTTTATTTTTTATTTTATTCCCTTAAATTCATAATTATGTGAATGTGTGGAATGATTATTAAGTAAATGAGGGTCTCCATGGTTGTTTGGAGCCTGAAGCCCCACTTTTTAGAGAAACAACTTGGCCACACGGTTAGTAGAAACTGTGGAGCCTAGTCTCTATGGTTAGAGTAAATCTTGATGGGTGTATCAATGCACATCTAAGGTTGAACAATTTTCCCAAACTGTGTGACCCCGACCTCATGTAGGTGCGTGTACTGCATGTTTTTAAAAAAAGGAAAAATTCACAGTCGGTGCATGGTTTATCTAACCATGCACTATGACGATGTGAGGTGGGTATTGGGAGAGAGTTGGGAATAGATTTGGAACAAAATATGGACAACCATGAATCCAAACCTTGATGTCTTATTTTTAAAGGGGAAATAACCATTTCCCCTAATTAATTTTAATGTTAACGCTCTTCTTTCATTTTCTTTTAATCTAGAAGCCATCCCTTCTTTTCTTGTTCTGAAGCTCTTACTCCCATATAAGCTTGGATATGGTGTCATTTAATTGTCTAAATTTTGATTCAAGAGTATGTTTTCCCTTTGGATACCCATTATTGGGTTATTCATTCGTTAGGAATCTTTCTATACTTTCCTTACTATTGTAGATTCTATTTTGGTGTAGTCTCCTTTGCCCAAATTTTACGGTGTTCATATATCCTTCTGTTTTCTTCCAATCTAGGATGAATTAGTGGCTGAGACTGTATGAGTGTTCTTTTATGGGTTTAAGGTAGGTGTTCTATACCTTTTCCCTAAAAGTTTTCATGTATATACCATGTTTCCATTATGTCACATGAAATAATTTCTGGGCATTGTATCCTAAATTGAAAAATCCTTAAAATAAATGTTGAAATCTTGTTTGAGACATTACATGAAATATTTCTTTAAGGTTGAAGGTTTTCAACATCAACCCAAACCACCCTTGGGGTGGGTTGTTCCTATTGACTATCATTATTCCACCCTTGGGGTGTGTGTTGAACTAGCATTATGTTAATGGGAATTGAATATGGTAATAAAGTGAATTGTTAAACTGTCAATTGTATATAAATGGTATGGGATAGATAATCCATTTGCTTGTACATGGTTATGATGGGATTAGTGAAATTATTAATGGAATGATTAATACAATAGTTACGATGATAACAGAGGGTTCACGATATGGAACCGACGACCCATTTAGATGCCATAAAAATTTATACTCCATGGATCTAACTTACTTATACTCCATATACATTTCTATTCTGTGGATCTTACCCACCAGGATACCTTAGAAACTCATTGGATATAGTTACTTAATTTAATTGAGATGTTAGGATGTCATGTAAATTTATACCCCTTGGATTGTATTTAATTAGTTAACTCAGATGCCTTGGACATTTCTACTCCTTGGATTCAATTTACATGAATTTTTAGAATTCCTGGGTGTTAATACTCCTTAGATCTGATGAACTGATATGACTCCATAGACATTACTATTATAAGAATCTGACCTATTAGGATGCCTTACACCTTTCTACTCCTTGTATCCTGTTTAATTGATTCAACCTGCTTTTTTAGTTTCCAGGAACATTTATACTCCTTATATTCTTTACCTTGTATTCCTATTATATGTTTACATGGTGTAGGACATTGATGATGGTTATCCTGATTTACAGATAACCCTTATGACTTAGTTTATTATTCACAATGAGTCTTGATATATTAGATAATATTAGTCCAATTGTTATGAATTTTAATCATATTATATCATACAAATCGCTTTAGTTTATGTACATAGACTGGACTTGTTATAGACACTGTTGGTGGTGGCCTACTAAGTGTTATTTCACACCCTATTTGAGCAGCTGTTTGGTACACAGATAGAACTTCATGGATATAGGTACAAAAAGGGGAAAGCATCAGCTTGGTGATTCTTGATTGATTGTTTCATAAGAGCTGGGGAGAAGGGGACATGTCTATGGATAATGATGATATCTGGGGAAAGTTACTTTTTTTCTTTATTATTTTTGATTTATTTATTGTACTAGATGCCTATTTATAAGTATTGTATGAATATTTTATATCATGCGATGATCATCACTTGTATATGAAATTGTTGGATGAGATTAATTGGATATTTATATTATGGATATTTATTCTTCAGTTATTCAATTATTTGATATGCTTCCACTACTAATTGTTATGGTTATAATATTTTGCTACACTCTAATTTTGGGGTATAGTCTGTTCACTATTCCACCATGGATCCTCATTACTAATTGGAAGCCTCTGGAATATGGGGAGACTTTCTTAAGGCCAATTTTCCAACTGGGTTTGGTTATTGTTGAGTGAACCGGGTTTGAGACGTCACAAAGTTGTATAAGAGAGGTTTTCTATTTTTTTTTCATTTTCTTCCTTACTATTTTTTGATGCTAGAAGGGAGAAATGAAATGTGTTAAGATTTTGTCAGGAGACTTTTCATGGGAGAATATAACCAATGTATATTGAAAATCCAAATTATTTGGGACGTGACATGTTGTTCTAGATTGTGTTTGTAATAGTTTCCTTGATTTCACTATTGGTTGATGAACTTGATGTTTGATATTCCCTATGACTATGGATTTTTACCCTTTTCTGAATACGATATTTAAGTATCTCATCATGAATCATTATAGGCACTTCATGATTTATATTACATGAATTATACTATTCCATGTTTACTTACTCTGTGAATTTCCCTTAGTATGTTTTAGTGCATTTATTTCTATATATATGAAATTGTGCTAAATCTTCAATTATGGACTTTATAAATGAGAAGTTGTGATTAATTAGAAACTAAAATTCAATTTATATATTGTATGAGACCTTATAAATTGGAAGTGGAGATCCATATAGTTCAACATTTTAATTTGGAATGCTATAAAAATACGTATAAATTTAAAATTAAATTGAATCTTGAGATGTGTGGTAACCATTTAATGAGGATGAAAAATTACAATTTAAAGGGTGTTTTCGTTTATAAACTGCAATAGACACTCTATAAACTAGGACCTTGGACTTATAGTATAAAACTTTAACTTGGCCTGAATTCAGTAGTGGAAAGTAATCAATGTCTCTTGTTTTTTATAAGACTCGTATGTCACCTAGTCCTAGCTTAGAAGTATGTAGAGGGGTGTGACTTGGGTTTAATATGGAATGTAACTTTCCTATTCATATATTCAATATTTTTTTCACTATTTATCAAAAAATAAAAATTCTTAGAAAAATAAAAAAATCACCCTAAATGAATTATCATATTTATATTTCCAAAATTATTATCTTTTAAAATAAAATTTATAAAATTTTCAGAAATTATATTTAAAATGGGGTTTCCATTAAAAGGTAGTAAAATTCCCTTTTAGGAAAATACAACTTTTTATCCATAAAATTTTATTTATTCTTATCTTATACCTATAAAATCTATTATATGAGTATAAAAACTACTTATTGAATATATACTATATGAATTTTATTGAAAAAATTATTCAAAAGTTTTTTGTTTAATTTATTGAGATAAAATTTTGTTTCTACATAGAAAAATAGTTTTCATAGAAAAGTAATTTTTTTTATTTTCAAATATTTCTTTCGTAAACTTCTACTAATTGATACCCAAATTTTAAATTTTATATAAATATGTATTAAATATTTTTTACAATTTAATTAATCTTATTATCAACTTCCATTCCAATGTCTATTTGGTAGCTATAAAAGTATTTTAATAATAATTTTATTAGTGTATTGTAGTTTGGTAAAAAACTCCCCCTTGCGTGTTATGTGAGCTATCTAAGGAATTAGAAATTGTTGTAACAAAAGTCAAACATAGTGTTGTGTGAAACAGAAGTTAATAAATGTGTTTTATGCTGTGCAAGATTAACTTGGTGTTTCATGTAATACAATATAAACTTAGTTATTTCATATAGAAAAATCTATATTCAATGTTCCATGAAATGAAAAATATCAAATATATTAAACTAATTAGAAAAAAATCACAAAATCTTGGGGTGTTACATTCTACCCCCATTAAAATTAATTTCACCCTTGAAATTCTTCTGTTTATTAATGGTTTAGTACTTGAAATTTCATTTCCTAGAAACAAACATTATAAAAATTAATACTGAAGCATCCTTTAAAAAAGTAAAGTTAGAACCATAACGGTTAACCAAAGTAACTCATAACTAGGTTTCCATGGAGGAGAACACAGACTGGTAGTGAGTATTGGGCATGAAAGAAAAGTGTAATGAGTGATAACAATTATTCATCATTAGAAAGTAAATGATTATTGGAATGTTAAGGACATAAAAACCATTGATGTGTGATGATTTATAAGACAATTGGTTAAATAGAATCAAAGATATTATGATAAATATTTTCCAATATACTTTTCATAAAGTAATTCTTTTACTATATAAGTACATAAGGGAATACACTTACTTGATTTTATTCCTTTTTATATGCACAATATCACGCTTTGATTGTGGATTTCTCTCTTTCCAATTCATCTTATACTCAAAGAAATGAAGGTGAAATTTTCATTCCTAAAGAATTATTAGATCACAATATCCATAAATAGAATGATAAGCCATTCCAACTATATTTTTTTATCATCATAACAAAATGGTTATCATAGATTATTGTACATAAATAAATATTCATATAATGTGATAATACTTTAATATCACAAACTTCATCTTAATTTTAACATAAACCAATCCATAAATGGTTAACCTTGTAACCCTTCCAGAAGATAAAAATCTAAAACTTTAGAAACAAGGTCACTAAATCAGTTGAACGTTGATCCCCCATATCATAAAGTAGATCTTGGATGTCACATTCCAAACATGTGAATACCCTCATCCTATTATCTCTTAAAACCTTGAAATAAACCAAATTACCATAAATCCTCAAAAAACATACATTCTTCCTTTTTCCAAGTATTACTAGATATATTCCTCAAATAAAATATGTTTTAAAATTCATCCATTATAACATAGACTACTTTTTTAAAAAATAATTTATCAATTTTGTTTTCATAAATACTATCCAATTTAAATTATCCATATAATCATCTCTTTATGCATATAAGATATCATTTTGTTATCATTAGGAACATGTTAAGGGTTGCCTTCCATAAATTTAACCTTTCCATTAAATCCATTTTCAATGTATCCAGTATCATATTTCAAAATTCTAAAAATACTTAAAGAAAAAATTCTTCAAACATTCTTTATATACCTCATTAGTCATATAACATAATATTTTAATTCAAAAATATATACACTTAAACCATACCACCTTATTTTTAAACCATTACCCAAGCTTCATCAACTTATTACTTATTACCTCTTTCATATAATATGAAATTATAATCATTTCTTAAGGTTCCTCAAACACAATCTAATCATGATTCTTACGTTTAATGTTAAAAATACTTGAAGAAAATCCCATAACATTCATATGTCATTTGCGGTATCCTTATCTTCAACAATATATCCAATAATCATACCAACTTCCTAATTCAATCCATGATATTTTCACAGAGGACATTTATTTTTATAATTCCCATTCTTTAAACATCTAAAAAATTCAATGTTGTCCATTTTCCTTCTAGTTCTTGCTATCGACTAAGACCAGAAAGCATAGAGTAAACAACTCTTATCATAACAGAAGATGACATAGTCATGAAACATTACTTATAGTATGCTTAAACTATTATAGCTAATTTTAAATCTTTTACACCTTAGGGTTATCCTTAGAGACATCCCTTGACATATTCTTAGAAATATCCCTAGCTATCTCACCAAAGTTTTATCATCCTAGTTTTGAAATGTTGACTAAAACTTTCCTTTGATACCAACTAATGTGACCCAGGATTAACATGCATAGACATTACATCATTTTAGATGAATATTCATAATATTAAAAAATACATGCCTAAGGACCGCAATAGTTTAGTGAATTTTTAAACATGGAACAAAACCTTCTAACTTGGTGAAAGATATTCAATGTTTCCCTCAAAGATCTTCACCTTTAGTACTTCAACTTAAAAACATTCTTCATAACCTGTAAAAGGAAACATAAAAAATGGGTGATCTTAGTTTCCTAGTAAGGGTAAAAAAGAGACATATATGCATAATTTGAGTATAAGGGTATGAGAACGTGATAATAACATTTGAAAATCATACCCTATATATAAAAGATCATATAAATGAGTCATGGAATACATATTAGAAATTTATAAGACATTAATCATAATGTAATCAAGATAATAATCCATGAAAACATTACATATGATTAATAGGTAGAATATGTGACAAATAAATAAGAATATAAAATTATTTCCATAGTAGTCAATGCATCACTGACAAGGCCATCTTAGTCATATGGGTTCATTTCCCATACTATCTAGGTAGTCATGGTTCACCCCCATAACTATCTTAGTAGTCAAGGTTCACTCCCAAGACCATATTAGTGGAAAATGTCCTTTACCTAACCGAGTTCACTTCACATTCCGTCTATACCTATCTCATGAGATATAAATGTTTACCCAATTTATTGTAGATAGATATAGGTCCCACCTATATCATAATGAAATTATACATACATATTTGAGAATATAATAAAAAATCATATCATAAACCATGAAATGAAATGGGTATCGTAAACATGTAGTCATATCATAACCTATGGAAAAGATATGGGTTTCATAATCATTTTATTAAATAATAACCAATGAAAATTAGTTGGTTTCATAAGTATATAACTTATGGAAAATAAAAAAATTCATAGAAATTTAACTTGTGAAAGAGAAATAGGTTTCATAAACATAATCCCACCAAAACATAAAATAATCATATAAAAAATATGAATATAACCCTTAGATCATATCCCCAAAATGTCTTGAGTAAAATCAACAGATTTCATATTAGATAGAAAATAATTTTAAAATATCTTTTAAAAAAATTTCTTGAAGAAAATATCATTTCTTATTTGAAAATGTCTTTTTAAAATATAAAAAATTTGTGAAACAATTTTCTTTTAAATTAAACTTGAAAACATATAAAGGAATCTAGAAAACATTTTGAAAAACATTTTCTTTGAACACTTATAAAAGAATCTTGAAAATAAATTTAAAACCTTTTTCCTTATAAACTTATAATAAAATCATTTAATTTTTTTTAAAACCTTTGTTTCCTTAAGAACTTATAAAATAATATTGGAATAATTTTGAAAACCTTTTTCCTTGAAAACTTATAGAAGAATCTTGAATTTTTTTTCCAAAAATATTTTCCTTGGAAATTTATAAAAGAAGCTTTGAAACATTTTGAAAATGCTTTTATTTGAAAATAAATTTGAAAACATATAAAGAAATATTGATAAAGTTTTGAAAACACTTTATTTGAAAATAAATTTTAAAGAATATAAATAAATATTGCAAACGTTTTGAAAACCATTTATTTTAAAATAACATTGAAAAAATATAAAGAAATATTGAAAACGTTTTGAAAAACATTTCATTGAAAATAACATTAAAAACTTATAAATAATGTTTGAAAACGTTATGAAAACCTTTTTATTTGAAAATAATTTTTAAACTTATGAAAAATTCTTTAAAATATTTTAATCATTTTTTAAACATAAAACCTCTTTGAAAACCTTTTTAGAAAACATCGTTTTAAAGAATACATATTTCTGACCGAAGAGAGATAAAGTAAGACTTTATTAAAAAATCATTCTTAATTATTTTAAGTAAAAAAGTGTGGAAAATGGTAACAACACATGAATATATCATTAATATATAGAGTAAAATAAATTTCATTTGTTTTATCTAGTGTTGGATCCTAATATTTCATCAATGGAAGCGTACTTTTAAACAGTCTCGATAAATGACGAGATTGTAGAAATAAACAATTACCACTTTGGTAACTTTGACTCATAATAAACATGAGATAAAAAAATTAAATGAAAATTAAAATATCATAAATTAATTATATTCATGATATATCATGTTAAAGGGAATTATATACACCCAATAGAAAAATATAGATTCAAAACATGTATATCAAAGAGGAAAAATTAAGATAAAAATTTCTTAACTGATTTGGTAACTTTTGAACCATAGACTCCATGAATAAAAGATAATAAAATGGATATATAAATAAAAATAAAATAAATTAATAGAATAATAAAATATATTCATGTGTTGTATATACACACCACACAAAAAAATGAGTGGTGAAAAAGGCATAAGTCTCATAGGAGTAAAAGTGAGACAAGAAACCCTTACAAATTGAGTAAATTTAGAATCTTGATCTCTATTGAAGAATAACATCAATTAATGCTTATAATATCATTAAATAAATGAAATTAATGATATAAAATTTCATAAGGCATTATATACACCACATAAAATAAGTTAGTGGTGAATATGGAATGTATCACACAAAAAATGTGAGATGAAATTCCTTAACCTTAAGTCTTGATTTTCTTTGTACATGTTTAAACCTACACTATAATAAATATAATTTTATTATAAATATACCAAAGAAAAATATTTCTATATTTAATACCATATATTATTTTATGATGAATTTATATTTTCTATGTATTAACAATTCCATGTCATTGTAATGTTTTGGGTAATATCCTTTTTGTTTTTCATATACGTTTTGGCTTGTTATTAATGATCCTCTTACTTAGATCAAGATATACCTATCTAAAGAATGTAAAACATGATATAAATATCATTTATATTCATTATATAAATATATATAATAATCTATTAAATATATAAATATGAAATGGAATACACTGTTTATGGAGATGGTAGGCCGTATGTACGCAAGAACACAATTTCTGTTGTATTATCATTTTAAAAGAAAGTAAGTAAAAGATATATATGTATATATAAACATATATAATATCATTAAAGTATAATTATTATGTCTTATATATCATATAATTCCACTAAATCCATCCTTAATACATTACATGTAATGTTTGAACTAATCACTTCGCTTTGAGGAGGCGGTAGACCACATATCCACAAATGATTTTACCATATTTACATAAAATGGAAAGAATGAAAGTATGATTTATATGATAATTAAATAATAAAAAATAAATAAAAAATAATATATGTATCATACAAAAATATATTTTACATCATAATTTCCACCCATGAGAGGTGGTAAAGGAAAAATGAACAACATCATTTCACAAGGCAGTAGTTCACCGTGCAGAAGAACGATAAGTTCATTACCCATTAGACATAAGTGTGTGTAAGTGTTGGTTTAACCCTTAGAATAAAAAAATCCAATTATATTTGGGATATTTAGGTTATTATATAATAATTTAAAAAGATTAATTGAGTCAATGATGGATAAAAATAAAACAAAACATATTTTGGAGGGATGTTACATCTTCTTCAAGTAACTCCTTTTGGTTTGCATGAAAAGGATTTCTTGATTAGCTTTACAACCAAATATATTTTTATAGGAAAAATGGAGGAATGTTGGGATGATATTTTGGGAGGGGTTTTATGAGAAAAATTGTATTTATAGGCGTAAAGAAGGGGGGGGGGGGTGATTTCTCTTTTATAGGGGATGAGGAGTGACATTCTTGAAAATATAAAAAGTAAAACAATATAGAGAGGTCTCCCTTATATAATGTGACTCAAATAATTGTTCAAATTATATATAAGAGGTTAATTAGCCTAAATATGTCCATAAAATGGTTTTTTACATGTTTCTAGGTCATTTTTCTTCTTATGATTAATGTTTAACCATTAAGTAATCGTGTTTTAACCTTAATTGTTGTAATTAATATTAATCATTTCACTAATACTTTTTGTAAAAAAATAATTTGACCTTATTATAAATTTGAAACTATTATGATTCAAAATATGGCATAAATTTTTTCAAATTATAATCATAGAAGTTTTAGAAATTAATTTAAATTTAATCTCATAGACGAGACGACAAAGTAGGTTTTTAAAGTAAAAATATTCAAAATATTTCTAGGTTTTTATATCAAAATTAAAAGTGAAGTTTTTTCCCAAAAAATAAATTGGTTAAAATGATATAAAATTTATATTATTATACTTAAAAACCAATTAATAACATTATCTAAATGAATAAATAAATTTTATAAAAAATTAGTTGTGAATTAAAATACATTATTTTTTTCACTATTCGTCAGAAAATAAAACTTCTTAGAAAACACCCAAAATTTACCCAACTTAAAAATTGATATTTCTATTTAAAAATGAAGTTTATTTTTTAAAATAAAATTTATAAAAGTTTCAAAAATTATATTTAAAATGGGCTCTCTATTAAATGGTTGTAAAATTATATTTTAGAAAACTTCATTTTTTATTCATAAAATTTTATATATTTTTATATTATACCCATAAAATATATTAGATGCGTATGGAAAATATTTATTGAATATATAATATATAAATTTTACTGAAAAAATATTCAAAATTTGGATTGTTTAATATATTGAGATAGAAATGTGATTGTATATAGAAAATAGTTTTCTTAGAAAAGTAATTTCTTTATTTTCAAATAGTTCTTTCATTAACTTATTTTAAATGGTAACAAAAGTATTAATTCTATATACTTGTGTAAATAAAATTTTTAGAATTTAATTAATCTTATTTGTAACTTCCATTATAATGAATAGGTGGTAACTGTAAATGTATTTTAATAATAATATTAATAGTATATTGTAGTTTGGTAAGAAATCAGTCATTCTTGTTATACAATCTATCAAAAAAACTCATCATTGTGTGTAACAAAAACCAAACAAAATGTTGCGTGAACTGAAAGATAATATAAGTGTTTTGTGTAGAGTAAAATTAAATTTGTGTTTCCTATAATGCAATAAAAACTTAGTTATTTCATATAGAAAAATATATATTCAGTGTTCCGTGAAATGGAATGTATAAAAAAATTTAAATTAATAAAAAAAAAATCAAAAAATCTCAGGGTGTTACAGGGAATCACTTTTAGATTCCCATTTAATAGTGTAAGAGGAAAAAATTCCTCATTTCCAAAACATGGTGGGTATTAATATTCCAAATATGAATAATGTTTAACAATAATAAAATTCAAAAAGTGATAAAAATAAATTCTAAAAAAATGTTGATTAATTAATGAAATGTTTTTTAAGAAAAATAATACTTAATTTGAAAAATTTGAATCAAATTTTTTAACTATAAAAAAATATTAAATGTTTTATTTTACATATTAAATATAGATTTTATTATGAATTTTATTATAATTTTAATCCATTCCTATATCTTAATGGTCTCATGAAATTAATGGTATTTGTGTAAAAGTTATTTTTCACTATTTAGCTAAAAATAAATCTATTTAGATAAATCTGAAAAATTCATTATAATATAATATTATTTTTATATTTATTTTAGATAAAGTTTCTTTTCTCAATTTCAAATCCTAAAATTTTGGGATTTAACATTTAAAATATAATATAAAATATAATGAAAAATGGTTTTTATAGAAAAATTAATTTTTAAATATTAAATATTATTATTATTATTTTCAGTTGATTATAATTTATATTAGTTACAAGAAATTATTCATCTAAATAATATATGATACCATCATTAATTGATAATATATTTTTTTCTTCAAATATAAGTATATTATGTGTTATTTTTTTTTTGGAAAAATAAATTTTTAAGAATAAAATGATCTTATTAGTTATTTATGTACACTAATTGAATTATATCAATGAATTTATATAAAAATGACCATATATATTTTTTCTATATAGATTAAAAAATTTAATTACTTCTATTTATATCAAAAATTCAATAGAAACATTATAATGGTATTCTTATTATAGTGATTACTCAAGATATAATTTCTAATGACATATCAACCTCACTAGCTTAGGCATGACTAGGAAACTCATATCATGATTTAGTATTAAGACCCATATAATGGAAGAAATCTCTATAAGTAGTTCATTTTTATCCTTTCACTGATAAATGATAATAGTTTTGTTTAAGATATAAAATGCGAGTTCCCTATTTTGGAAATTGATATGTGATATATGAAGATAGAGACAATCAATGTCTAAAATTTTATTAAATTCATCTAATGTAATAATTGAAGATGTTTACAAACTGAAATCCCATAAACATTAAACTGAGATAAAAACCAATCAAAGTAGATGTTTTATCTGATAACTAAAGGCCAAATCAATAAGGTTGATATTTGAAACTCTATAAAGATAAATTACATTCAGTTATCATGATCTACTATAATGGTTTCCATTTAATAGGTTCTTCCTTGGTCCCTAATAGGTTTCTAAAACCTATTATCTGTGTCATCCCTTAGGATAGGGTATTAACTTGGATAATTACCAATTTCACCACATTTAAGACACTAAACTATTAGTGGTGTCATAGGATGAACTCAATTTCCCTAACTTGTGTTAACTGAACTGTTTATTTTTTCTATGAAATTAGTTTCTCTACTCCCTCCTTTTCAACAAATTAAAAAACTTCTAGTTACTTTGAGATATTTGTCTAAGTTCTTCTTCCAATATTATTGATACATTGGATATTTGATCTCATTTACTTTCTGAAATTTTTCCACATAAAAACCATATAAATCCATCCTTTTTCTCTTTTGAATGTTTAATGATTCGGCAAGGTTTAAATAATTAATCATTATTTATGATATGTAGTAAATAATAATCACAAGTATCCTTAATCTAGTTCCCATATTTTTTGGGTGCTCATTATGGCACACACCAAATTTAAAATCACATCCACTGTTAACTAGATTTCTCATTTATCCATCCATTACTTAAATAAAGTAAATTTGAGTTATGAAAATATTATTAAATGAAAAAAGGTAACTATAGACATATAATATATATCATATAAATTATGTATATAACCTTTCTTAACAATATCTAAGTGTCATTATTGGTTATCTATTTTAACATTTCTATTAATACCTCTAACATAAATAGTTATATCTCACATCCATAAATTATATTTAATTAATTCATAATTGTTTTTAAAGATAATTTGAAACAACAGAAGAATATACCAAATGAGTATTAAATATGGTATGAAATTTGGATCCCTTGTCCTGCACCGTGTGTATTTTGGGTTAATACTCAACCAAATTTTTTCATGGTTATTAACAAAATTTGTGTCTTTTAAGGAACCCATATCCACTTGTTTATATCGATATAATGATTTAATTTTCAGTAAACCATAGAATCTATACTTTACCAAAACTTTATGATTTAATACTATACGTAGAATTATCACTTAGGGTTTTCACAATTTTGTTCAAGTCATAATCCCCAAAAATAAATTATACTAGATTTAATGCCAAATGGGGTGACCCATACCTAATCTCCTGGTTCCAATGAAAAAACACAAACATTAAAAAGGAACATAGATACAAAGTGAGATGACACAAGACAATTTTTAATACATTTCACATTATCATTGCATCTCACTGTAATCTCACAAAATTCCAAGAACTATAAAAGATTAGTTTATTTAGAGATTATCTACATAAACAAATTATTTTAAAAAAATAGTGAAAATTCATCTATAATATGACCCTTATTCAACCCCTTATTGGTTTCTTATACGTTATACTCATCTTCATAACTTGGGGAATGAAAACATAGGAAATTGGTGAGCTCAGATTCTTAGTAAGATAAACATAAGAGATAAAAATTGATGATCATAACTGAGAATATGATATACACATGTGTAACATAATAAAATTCTACTAACATAAAATTAGGATATCATACACAAATAAACATGGATGTTAAGCCATAAATAAAATATCTAGTTAAAAATGATACATATGACAATATAACATCGATATGATGTAAAACATATCAATGTAGAACAATACAAGGAATATAAATCATAGAATAGTGATGCATGAATCATTACACATTTTCTATAACATGGTGCATTAGGAGTAACTTCCCAATTCACATAACATAGTGGAACAAGTATCACTTATTGATTCTAATAACATCATAGAGCAATAATTACTTCCCTATTCACAAAACATAGTGGAGCAGAAATCACTTCATAATTCACATAATATAGTTGAGTTGACATAAGTTCCTAATTACCATAGCATAATAGATAATTAATCACTTACTCATTCACATAAAATAGTGGAGGTGACATCAATTCCTTTTTCCCTTAATTATCTCATGATATATAAAATTGTACGCATTGAAATAGAGGGATATATAATTTCAAACACGCCAGTGACATTACTAAATCATTTAGCTTGTGTTCCAAAAAAAATATAAAACCAGAAATACTTTAATATAACTTAATTAACTAATGAAAAGGTATGGGTTTCATGAAAACTTCTTTAAAACATCATCAACATAAGCCATCTTGAGAAAGAAGAGTGATAGTATCATTAGAACATATCTCAAGTGTAACATAAGGAATGTCATAGGATACTGACATAGATGAAAACCACAATATTAGGATTATTGGGTAAATATAATTGAAAAAAAGAAATGTGCCTTTATTGAAATTTTTTACCTCTACAAAATAGTGTTTTCATTAAAATCAAATACTTTGATCTTCATAAAACCTTTTGAAAATTTATAATACAAAACGTGTTTAAAAAAACCATGTTTTCAAAAACATTGATTAAGAATATATAAAATCAGACGATACTTATTTCTTAAATAACAAAACCGTATAAAATAATTTTTAAAATATATAATTCTTTTTTAAAATTAAACATTTAATTTTCAAAAATATAACAATATTTCTTTTTTTTTCTCAAAATCATTAAGGATTAAAATCATTTTTCAATCCATTTTAAAATATGGATAGGATGCTTCTGGAAGAATAATGATCGTAATGGTGAAAGAATGTTTTCAAACAAAAAACATTAAAAAGGTATAATTTTTGTCCAAAATGACATGTATGGAAAATGATAAAAAATAATTTAATTTTTATAAGAAAAAAAAAGTTGAAAAAACCTTAATCACTTATTATATTATAGATAAGGACATCCATAAAATTAATATGGACTTAAATTGTAATGGTATGAGACTTCTTGGACATTACTTTTTGGTTTCCCAACTGTTAGTAGTGCTAAGATGGAGTTTAGGGGGATTATGAAGGCTAGGAAAGGCCTTTAGCCATTATGGGGGTGGGGGTCAAAAACCATAGTGGTGGGTGTTTTGGATGCTGAGTGGTTAGTCATGTGGTTCTGTGGTGTTATATGGTGAATGAAATTTGGTGGAATGTTGTTTTGAAGGCCACAATTCTCAGATTGTCATCCTATTTTAAATAGGAAGCATGGAAATACCCAGTGAGGATATGGTGATGGGTGTGGTGTCTTGGGGAACTTCTTATCCATAGTGGTAAGAGGGCCTCGCCACACCCATGGTGTAGGTTTTGGTGATATAAAATTCACAAGGAACTAGAAACACAATATAGTAGTTATCATTTCATGCTCAATTGTTAAATAACAGCATGACCATTGTGGTGATTGTGATGGAAGCCATAGTTTTTATCAGTCTTGTTTGAAATAGAGAAAATAATCTACATTCTTCTTGTATCTTTTCCATCTCAAAGGAAAAACACATGAATCCTAAATGAGGGGTCTTAAATGTATTTTTAATTCGATTATTCCCATTTATTTACTAATTCAAACTTATCCTCTTGAATTCCATTAATTTTTATTATTTTCAGTGAACCTAGGGCGTGGTTGATCATTTTATAGATTTGTGGTTTTATTAAATATTTTTTTCCATAAAGTATTTGATCTACCCCCTTGTTCCCTTTGATAAATTCCTTTGAGGATTATAATCACCTCGATCATTGGTTCATGTTTTTAGGTATTGAGGTACACTCCCTTCTCCTTTTCAAATTTTACTATATTATTCTTATTTGGGAATATCACAAAAACATAAACCCCTATTTTTGGTGTCATTTGGGTATGTATTGTTGGTGTATTTTAGAAGTTAGGTTACGTTTAGTAATCCTTTGGTTTTCTGGTGTTTCTTTCAGCGGTGGTTAACCGTTGACTATCCATTATTTCTTGAATAATGTTGAAATTATAAAAAAAGGTAAGGGATTAATTACTTCTCCTATATTGTGTTAAATTGTAAATTTCTCATTCTTCATCCCTTTGGGTGAATTTTTTATTAACCTTAGTGAATATGAAACCAAAATTAAAGAAAAAAATGATTTTTGGTTGTAGCAATTGTATATGATAATATAGTGACAAAGGTTGGCATCTTATTTTTCTAGAGAGTGTGATATGTTATTTTATTCTATGGTTTTATCATGTTTTAGATATTGGAGTTGGATAAATGATGTAATTATGGTAATGTTTGTTAGTTAAATAATAAAGAGACTTCTTAATTGAATGTTTATTCTCTGTAGTTTGATGTGAAAAGGAACTGATGCTTGAAATAATATTTAAATACCTTATAGTTTTTGATAGATGATTCATTAGGTTACCTATGGTTGTAACAAGTGATAAATGATAAGTAAATTCAAGAAGTTGATGAATCAGTTGTTTGGTAGAGATAAATGTTTGGGGTCGAGCGATCCATTTTCTTATGAAGGCTAGATGGCTTAGTTTTGGGGCCTAGATTCTATTTTGACAATCATTTTTTGGATGCATTGTATGTTTTATTTGGAAGATGATCCTTTCTATGAAATGTGATGTGATCCTGGGATAGAATATAGTTTATGAAGAATATCTAGGGTCACAACCCAACCCATCAGGGCCCGCCTGGCTGGTGGTAAGACAAGTGTGACAACCCCAATACTACATCCGATAGAAAAGGGGTTGGGGAAAAGTGCTAAGTGGGTAGAAAACTAAAATGAGAATATTGAGCCTAAATTACCTATGCACAATCACATGACCAACTCCATACAAAAATGTAGAGGTATAATAAGACACTGGACACCTAGTGTGTAAATAATGATTGAAATAACCTATAGGATATATAAATTAGAGTAAAACAATATAATATAAATTATATAAAAGGGAAAAATACATTCCCAACCATAAATAAAAAGGAAAAAATGAACTGAAAATAAATATAAAGATTAGAATAGAGGAGAGTCCAACTCAGTATCCTCGAGTGTGACCATTGAAAATGGTCAGTGTCACTACCTACTACTAAGATCCACTAATACCAGGTCCAACATAGTCACTGTTAATATGTATGTTTTCTACTTAAGACACAACACATGCAGGGAAATCCTATGGAGGGGTGAGTATATACATACCCACTAGGACACCGCAAAATCACTAAATAAAAATAATCATGTTGGAGTTCTTAGTTAATCACTACCAAGGAATTTGAATCAGAATATGAGATAACAACCATAACAATAACCAAGATATGTACAACAATCATTCCAAATGAAGAGTGAAAGGATATCACCATCTCTATAGCCCAACTAAGAATGATGAGTCAACCTTTATCTAAAAATTTCCATCACCAATACCTGGAATTATATGATTCCTCACCAGAATATGTGTATAGGGCCCACACCTCTCCACTACACTACCCATCCTTGGGGGTACTATCTCCCAGCCATGCATCTCGCATAACCTCCCAATATTCCTTATGGAGGACCGACAACACACCACTGCAATCCAATGCCACATAGAGAACTATTTATATAAAAATACTAACACCCAAGTGCATTCTAGGGGGATACTACTCGGTATATAGAGAACCCATGCCCATGTGCATCAGGGATTCTAATGGTTTATATAGGGTCCGCACCCTAGTGTGTTAGGGGGTGTCACTCGATATACAGATTTCCCAAATCCTAGTGTGTCATTGGGGGGGGGGGGATGACACTTAGTAGATAGATAACTACTTCCCTAGTAAATCAGCGTGGCTCTGATTGATAGGAAGAGGAACCATGCCTTGGTGCATTAAGGGATCACCACCTAGGTTATAAAGGATTTGAGCCCTGGTGCATCGGGGGGTGCCACTCAGTTGGTAGAGGATCCTCACCCTAGTGTTCTAAGGGAATAACTCTCATTATATAGAGGAACCACACCCTGGTATGACATGGGGGTACCACTTGATGTGTAAAAATATTTTAGGGGGCCCACACCCTAATGCGACAGAGGGGATTCCAACCCCTATACACTCTAATGATCTCACCTGATCATTGCCATCAGATTAGAATTTATGAGAGAAGAATCCCACTAGGATAAACTTATGTCACTTCTCTATTTTTGAAATAAATTCTTCCAATGCATTCTATGTGGAGGACTGCTCAGGATAAACTACTCACTTTCCCAACTCTGAGTATGGAAAATGCCCAATGAACACATGAGGCTCATCATCAGTCCAATGAAATAAAACATAATACGGATAATATGTCACTACAAATGGACATGTATTTCCAAAAGAAAATTTCTATTATAATCCTCATAGAAAAACAATCACTATAGGTTATATATTTTCCAAAAATGGACACCTTATGAATAAAACACCTTTTTAAGACACACATGTATGTTTCTTCATGGGATAAATCCATAAGTTAGAAAAAAATATCCAACATTGGTATTGAATCCGCCATCTGAATACCAGAGTTATAATGTCACAGACAGTTTGTCAATCTGACATTGTATGAAGATGTTATGACTAAAATAATGTATTAACAATATTATCATTATTATAAAAAATATATAAATGTTTTAAATAAGAGGGTATTCATGCTTCTCTCCCCCTATCATTCAAAAAACGCACCTCTAGCCCCATGGGTTATTCATTATTATTTCAATTAGAATTCCAAAATATTCTCATTAATATTAATAATAATAATAAAATAATAACAACAAAAAACTCTTCTCCCTCACATATCTCCTATCATGCATATATGAGGTTTCACATTGCATGTGGCTAGGCTTCTACCTCCTCACACTGTAGACCACCACTGCCTCCATGCCTTATGTATCCATCTTATTCGGCATAACACCTACTAAAAACACACCCGGATCTGGCATTGACCACCCAACATGGCCATCCAAAAGTGATATTTTGTCTATTATTCAATAGAAATCCATAATTGATTTATATATGTAGTAACATCACATCCAAAGTAATGGGAACCCTACCACCTGCAACAACACCAAATTTCATCATTGTTGTTGGCTGGATTCCAGCCACCTATTCGTTAGAAACATCAATCACAGCTCCTTTAGAGAAATTCTCTTGAACCAGCTCAAAAAAAACTAATACACAATCCCAATTTGGTTTATGATCATCATTTACACACCTCCATTCAAACCCAAACCCCAAATCTAAACTTGTGACCACAATATTTTATGCCCAAGGAAAAACACACAATGATCAATTTTCCTAGTTATCATCAAATCACCGGTCTACCAAAATACTGATTATGAACACCATGAATATAGGGAGAAAAGAAGATAACAAAAAAACGATCCTCGATAGATGGTTAGGTTCTTTTCTAAATCAACTATTGAATCCATTGAACATAGGTTATCAAATCCACAAGAATCAATGAGGATTAACAAATCCAAAATTCAAAGATCTAGGAAGAGAAGACTCAATCCTTGGAAAACTAACGAAGAGTGATTCAAAGATTAATTTAAGAGGAATTAATTCTTGTTCATCTCAAATTATTTATGGGTATTAAAACAAGAAAAATAAAAAAACCTATATGGAGAAAAAATAAATTCATGGTGAGAACATTCTTGCTAGCAATGTCATTGAAGATCTCATTGTGTTCGTTATCCATCATGTGATTTTCCTCGATTGCTATCATTAATCCAAATTCCCTATTTCTCATCATCAATGGAGCTCTCCTCTTCATATCTAATCTACCAAGGTTATGTGGATAATCCTTTAGTTTGTTTTCTATATAATAGTATTTAAATAGGGATTATAAGTTTAGGGTTATTTAATAAAAATAAATAAATAAATTATTTATTTTATTAAATGCATTCTCCAACGGTCAAATCCCACATAAAGTCTAACACCGACCGACCTTGTGTCACTCCTAGGGTAAACCTAGTGTTCTAGAATCAAATGTGATATCAGATTTCAAATTTGAGGCTCTATTCTAGAGATATTCCATTATTTTTGAAAAAACTGCATGTGTGTGATATAATATTTTTAATATTTTCAATATCACTGCACTGGGTATCTTTGGCCCCCAAATCCCATGCCGACTTGGATCCTAGCTCTGAAAATATCCCTTAAAATATTAAAATGTTTTACAAGGAGAAAATGGAGTCATTACATTGTTCCCAAATTCAAGTATTTTCATCCTAAAAAGAGAAAAACCTACCCAGGTAGGTCAAGATACTAATCTCACATATGGATATCCCACTATAAAAATCTCTCATAGAGCATCCTGGGATACTAATAACTAAGAATCAAAGAGAAACACTCTCCCATGATGGGGTTTCTCATGTCAGTTCTCAAAATCCATGAGGCTCCTAGAAATCCTCAAGATGAGTAAGTCAACCCTCAACATCTAACTAATTCTATTCAACATCATGCAATGAGTTGCGAGCTTAACTCCTCAACTGTGATTCATGGAAAACTTCGAGCACTCAATGTAACTGTGATCATAGGGTTAGGTGGTATTCCACCCCAGTAACCCATTATATTAACTATAAATAGGGCCTAAGATCCTCAAATATGTCCTACCATCTCAGCCCACTCCCTATGATCTTAGACTAGGTGAGATCTTTCTAAACACATGATCTCCTCACTAAAATAAAAAGGCCACTATTATCAGTCCACATAAGATCCTGAAATCATTCTGAAGTCCTAATCAACTCCTCCATGAACTATACCTTTCATAACCATCACTGACACAAACTCTAGGACCATAAGCATTGTCTCCCACTGGCTTCGACGAGTACAACATTGTCCCACAAGGTATCTATTACATTATATCAAATGGTGCTACACCAATGGTGAAGTGGTAAATGCTAAGATACTTAAACTCCACTAATGGTAGATGATCATCCCAGTTATGGACCAAAAATAGTATGCAATCTTAAAGTACTTTCTCTAGAACCTGAACGGTCCACTCAACCCTTATATCTACCTAGGGTAGAAATATTGTGCTAAACTGACACAGATTCTACAATCCTATTGACTCCACTCCATAATCGTGATGTGAAGTGAGAATCATGGTCTGAAATGATTATTGAAATAATTACATGAATATGTACATACTTATTCATGCATAAGTGTCCCAAACTCTCTACAAATATCTTCTCTCAAATGGTAAGGAAGTGGGCCACCATGTAAATTAGGTGTACAATCACTTTGATAACCACATGAACTCTTTCGAGTCATGGAATCCCCTTTCATGAAAACATCAAAGATACCATCCCATTTACACTTCCATAGGAGAACCTTGGCCTCCACCCACAAGTAGGTGAGAAATCATGAGATAAACTCACAATAAGCTACAACATCCCTGACCACCAACCTAATGCCAAAGGATCCTAGTACATTATCAAATCTTCTAGATAAACTACTAAGCGAAAACAACCTCCATAGAACCAGATCTTGTGGCATGGATGGTGCCATAGTCTATCATCAAACAAGGATAATGTCCTCCCTACCTTCCAAAAATCCATCAAGATTAAGTCTAGTGAGTATCTGGTCATGAAAGATCACATTTTTGGTATCTCCATGATGAGCCTCCCTAACACTTTGATGAATTAGTGGGGTAACAACAATAGACTCGGGATATGATACACCATCATAACCAATAATAGACAGCTAAAAATTGTTCAATAACTCTATCACCTTGATCTAAAGAATTGGATGGAAAAATTTATTATGATAATGTTTGAAACCATCCTCAAGTGTTCGCATGCTCCTCCTCAGATGCTACACACACTAGGATGTCATGCAGAAGACAATCATGAACCAATCCAAAACACGTTAAGGATTTAATTTATAAGTCTCATGAAATTTAATGGGGTGTTAAATTCATAAGTCTCATTAAATTTAGTGGGTGCCCAACATGCCAAAGGGAATCACCAAGAACTCAAGGTAACCATAGAGTCTTTAGGAATCCATGATAAGTACATCCACCCACACATGAGATCATCTTGCACTACCTGGGATTCCTTCTCCCCCAATAAGGAAACTTACATATCACCAGACCAAGTACACTAAAACTCCAACTTGTAACAGTCAACTAGGAATGAATAGTAGGTAACTATAATTTATTGACGAATAGATCATAGAGCCGCACTTCCACTACATAAAGATTCTATGAGAGGATCTATCCTCCCAGAGTGAGGACACATAGTCAGTAAAAGTTTTTACTCACTTGATCCTATCTACAGGAGCCTCAAAACACAAGGTTCGAGTATAAATGATCTGCTGAAATCACTAGGCCTCCAGTTGGGGTTATGTCCATGGAAATGTCATGTGAGATCATGTACCAAAAAAATAAAATTGTACCAAAGAATACATAGATCATACCTCTGAAAAACCCATAATCTTGGGGTCATAATACTCTTCTTCTTGAATCCATATTTACCTTTCCTTTCTATTCCCCAAAATCATGGCTCACTCAACACCCTTACATCAAAGTGACATTAAATAAAAAACTTTAAGGAACTCATCCACATCACATTAACACTATCCTCTTAAGGTGGAACTAAATCTCCTACATGGTTTTAAATCCCATCACAAGGATGAATATTAGTGGGGCAAGTGTATCTATTCCTTGCATGCCAAAAACCACATCAAAAGTTTCCAACGTAGGGCTCTACAGACACCTCACATCACCATAGAGAAGTCTCACTACTAAGACCACCACCCAGAGGGGTCCTATGCAAGTGTAAAATTTATACCACAGGATCATGCCGATACTCTACCGCCTGAGAAGGGGTGGGTATATCTCACTACAAAACCTATGAGATATATATCTATAATACTCATCATCATATTTATAATTGGTTTATCATTTTATAGTATCATTGGAGACAAATAATTATCCCTAGAATAGATTGTTTTTGTGCACAACCATTCGATCAGTCGAGGTCTACACAAGACAAAAATCTCAAACCACCACCTCAAGCCCAACCTCTATTTCCCGAGGTTCAAGCCTACCAGGAAACCCCAATTCACTTTGTTTCTAGAAATCATGAATCATGCTCGACCTACATTCACCATCTTCATTTCCTTATAGATATTTCAATTTCTCAATATATGGATTGAGGAAACACCTCAAGTATGGTTCCTTGAAATTATGCTTCATTACTCAACTTTTCATCATCATAAAACTTTCTAAAAATCATATACAGATATCATCATGAAGGAATCTGTAAAATTATCAAGATATAACATGTTCAAATAGAATATCCGGGGAGATCACTAAATAAGTAATGTAAAGGGAATCAATACTATTTGTTGCTTGTACCATTTATTCCTTCAACTAATATCTTGGTGTGATGAGTCAACAAGTAGGTAGTCATAGTCCTAATGTATGTATACTCCAACCTCCACACAAACACCAGTTATCCCTAGAATAAAATTTTCACTCAAGACACTATGAAACTATTTCCCAATGTTCCTAGAAAATCATCACCACGGTTCTATCTTTATGTTGACTTGAGGATGAACCAACTTTGATACCACTCTTTCTTGAACCTACCCACAATGGCCCGCATGGCTAACAATAATCCAAGTGAGAAAACCCCAAGACCACCTCCAATAGGAAAGGGGTTTTTGAAAAGCACCGAGAAGGAATAATACTAAATATGATGCCTTAGCCTAAATTACCTGTACTCACAGACAACCAACTCCATGAAATAGTGAAGAGGTATAACATATAATAAACATATAGAGTGTAAAACATCTATGAAATAAACTCTAAGATATACATATCAAAGTACAAAATCATCATACCAATGATATAATGGAAAAAATACATGCCCAAAAAAAATAAAAGGAAATTTTTTAACTAATAATAAGTGTAAAGAGTTGAGAAGGGGAGATCCTAAATCAAGATCCTAGAGTTCGACCACCAAACATGGTCAGTGTCACCATGTAATTCAATTATCTACTTATACTAGGTCTATAATAGACACTTTTAATCTATATTTCATCAGCATATGATAGAACATGTGTGGGATCAAACCTCTCTACTACACTCCCTAACCAAGGGGGAACTATCTCCAGGACATTATTCTTGTGTAATCACTCATGAATCCATGTAGAGGACCCACACCTCACCACTACACCCCATAACCCAAGGGGTAACTGTCTCCATTAGAGGACCCACACCCTAGTGTGTGCATGTGTGTGTGGGGGGGTACTACTCGGTATATAGATAACCCGTTGTATGGTGTGTTAGGGGGTGCCTCTCAATAGATAAAGGACTCAGACCCAATTATATTAGCGGTTTCCACTATATATATGGAGGATATGTGCACTATTGTGTTAGGGGGTGACACCCGATAGATAGAGGACCCTAACCTAGTGCGTTAGGGGGGATCCAGTCGATAGGTAAAATATTTGTAACCAAGTTCATAATGGAGTGTACCACTCAATATATAGAATAAATGATCCATATCTCCTCAGGGGGTCCCAATCAGTAGGTAGAACACCTACGCCTTAGTGAGTTAGTGGGTTACCATTCAGTAGTTAGAGGACTCACACGTTGGTATGACTGGGGGTACCACTTGACCTATAAAAAATATATGGGGGATCCATGCCCTGGGGAGATAGGGGTTTTTTAATCTTGTTAACCCTCCAATGATCTCATCCAATCACTACCATAAACTAAGAATTTACAAAATAATCATCCCGGTAGCATCACCTCGTGTCATATATCAATTTACAAAACAAAGGCACTTATCATGATCTATAAGGAAAACTGCTCAGGATAGACTACTCGTGATCCTGAGTCTGATTCTGGAAAAATCCTAAAAAATGAATGAGGATAATCATTGTTCTGGAGGGATAAAACATAAATCTACTGATATGTCACCACAAAAGTCTATAGATGACCAAACTGATAATACTGCTATGATCCTTGTGAAAAACACTCAGGATAAGAAAATAATTTTCCAAAAATAAACACTCGATGAAGAAAACATATTTCATTTGAACATGAACATAAATCACTTTGTGGGACCTATCCTTGAGTTAGAATAATATGTTTACCAATGGTATTAAATAATATCTCTTAATACCAAGGTTACAATTCCACTGGTGGTTAATCAATCAGACATTGTAAGAAGAAGTTACAACCGAAACAATGTATTAATAACAATAAAAATATTATTATTACTAATAATATAATTATAAAAAATATATAAATTTTTAAAAAAAGGATGCCTACATGCTTCTCCTCCCCCCACCACCACATATACAATGAGCTTCCAACCCCACGAGTTCTTCATTTAATTTTTTATTTGATTTCAAAATTATTATTATTAATAATAATAAAAAACAAAACTCAACCTCACTCTGAAAAATCCTATAACACATATAGGTGGGTAGGGTGGTTTCATGCCACATGTCAATGGGCCAATGGATCCTCATTTTGTAGGCCACAACAGCCTCCATACTTACTAGGACCAGCTTATCTAGTGCAACACTAACAAAAAAACATTCTTAGATCTGGCCTTGAACACCCTCTATGGCCAGCCAAAAGTGAGATTCTGGAAGATATTTTATAAAAAACCATACCTCATTTCCCTTCATAGAAACTTAACATCTTAGGTCGTTGAAACCCTACCATTCACACCAATACTATAAATCATCATCACTTGGGGCGGGATTCTAGTCACCTGATTCTCAAATACATCAATCGCTGCTCCTCTAGAGAGATCCACTCAAACCGGCACACAAAACACAAATACCCGATCCAAATTTTGGTTCCCATAATCACCTCCACACATTTTTGGTGTCCCCAAAATCCAAATATGATCCCATGACCATGATAAATTTTGGAAAAGTATGAATTCACAATGATCATTTTTCCCGGTTTTTATCGAATCCTCATCTAAACAAAATAATGATGATGAATGCTAGAATGAAGGGAGAAAATAAAATAAAAAAAATGATCCTTGATCAATGGTCATTTTTTGGAAATCATCAATGGAATCCAATGAATATGTGTTATAAAATTAAAAAGAATCCATAACGATAAATAAATCTCAAATTCCTAGACCCACAAAGAGAAAATTCAATCATTAACCAACCAATGAAAGGATATACCCAAATTAATTTATGAAGAATTAATTTTGGTTAATCTAAAATTAAATATGAGGATTAAACACCAAAAATAAAATTTCTTATATGTATAAGAGATAAATCTTTGGTGAGATCATGTTCACCAGTGAGGTCTTTGAAAATCCCATGGCGTTCGTTATTCTTCACATGATTTTCCTCAGTCATCGTCATTGATCCATGTTCCCAGTTTTTCAATGACAATAGAACTCTCCTCCTCCAACTCTCCAATATCCTAAGGATTTAAGGACAATGATAATGTTTTTCTAAATAATTTTATTTAAATAGGGTATCTAGGTTTAGGTATATTTAATACAAATAAGTAAATTATTTATTTATTTTATTAAACACACTTTCAAATAGTCACCTCATACAAAACATTTGATTCCAACCAACCTTAGGTCACTCCTTGGGTAAACCCAACATTCAATATGAAATGAGATTAATTTTGGTATTTATTACATTATTTATTTAAAATCGTTTGTGATTGATATAATATTTTTAATATTTATAATATAACCACACTAAGGCCCTCTGAGCCCCAGAATCCCATTTCGACTCAGTGCCTAGCTCTGAAAATATTCAATGAAATTTTCCATTGTATTATAAGGAAAAATTAAAGACATATCATGGAGAGATTCAAGGGTTTGCAGAAATAGTTTGATCTTGTGATGGAGTTATGCATGATGATATTAATCGTTGATTCTTCAGTGGAAACAGGATTAATGTTGCGAGTTGAAGATAGGTTTTATCATTTCTTGGTGTTCTAAAATCCGAGTCGGTTTCTTGGTATTGAATATTCTTAAAAATTCAGATGACTTAGTTTGTTGTTTTTTTATTCCTTTTTACACAACATGAAGCAACTGATTTTACATGGTTTATAAATATTTTATGATAGATTTTAGTGTTTCATAGAGTACCTAGAATTATGGAATTATAATTAATGTTAAATGTTTTAACTCACGAGGTTGAAGCTTGAATGGAATGCTAAATGTTTCCAACTCTCATGGAAACCTGGGATCAGTTAGATTATACCTAGAGATCATGGAATTTTAGATATGTAATTATGAAATGTCTAAAAGAAATAATTAAATGATTGTATTCATACAATTATTGAGTGATCAGAGGAAATCTAGTTCTTAGCAATGAGAGTCGGGTATCCAATAGATGGTAGATACAGTTGAAGTTAAGGATATTTAGTTTCCTATAGTGTTTTTTGATCTACATGTATATTCATATGTTATGTGTTTTCATATGATACCCCACCCATGTCATCAAGGAGACTGACACCAGTAGACCCTGGAGGGTTTTTCCCCAACATCCAAATTGATGAGTAATGGATAGATGAATACCCCCTCATTCCCCTCTATCTTATCATAGTAGTACTATGTGTCTATATATATGATGATTTCCTTCTACATATGTTTATTATATAGTTTTAATGGATTGTGGTTATTATATAAAAATGTATCTCTGGATGCAGTATTCCAAGTATTATTATAGGTATGTTGTAAGTGGGCCATGATAAAATGTGGTATAAAACCTGATATACAGAAAGTGGTGGCTATATAAAACTATAAAATCATTATCTAGAGATGGAATATTGATGAATGGATTATTTTACACAAAAGTTGTATGATATGTTATAGTTTTCTAGGTGTATTTGGAAAATATCTATTATTTGGAGAGAGATGGATCAGGATGTGCAATGTTCGGTTAGAGCAGTGAACCTGTAGGGAAGTGGTAGCAGGGTTCCTTATATTGATATTATATTAGATATTATATTATTACTTGTAATGTATACTCTATAAGAGAGCCTTAGTGATGCTAGGAACTTATAATACTAGATTAAATGATGAGTTGACTTCATTTCTCTATCTGCTATCCTTTAGTATGCTTTATTTATCTTTTATAGGAGAGGATTTATGGAGGATCCTACTAAGTATATAAGTTTTGATCACCTTATATATATAAACTATTACTGAAGGCCCTTTGGAGCAAGTTGGTGATCAGATCAGACTTTACTAGCTCATGGGGTTGTTGAGGAGCTATTTGGGATTCAAGCTCAATATCGAGGATTTACATTTAGTACTTGTAGACTCTTTTATAGTTGTTTAGTTGTATAACATTACATGCATGTTTTTGGATCTCTTTATATTCATTATAAATAGTATTTTATTGATGGTTTTATCTTATCTATCATTACTCATGTTCTTATTAGAGGGTACCGACTCCTATTTGTGAGTATGATATACTCTAAGTGCCTCTATCCAATCTATTACCTATTGTATATGGGCCTTGAGAATCATTATCTCCCTTCACTCGTTGTCGACCAAGGAGGGGTACATTTACGGAGAGGGGGTCATGATAGAGTGGTATCAATGGTCTGGATGGAGGATACGATGGATTTTGGTGGTTTTTACTATTGAGGATTACATGGACTAGTAAAGAAATGGTGTTAGATAATCATAGTAAGCAATGTAAACAAGGGATACCAGTTAAGAAATTGGTATTTAGGCCCCCTATGATTTGATGTGAGGACCTTTAAGTTTATTGATCATGCTAAGAGAAGAGATATTGGTTTATGGGTAGCGACCGAGGAAATGATCATATATCATTCTTGGCTGTGCCTCTGTTTGAAATGGGTAGAACTTGGGATTAGGTTGAACCTTAATCAATTAATTAATCATAAATATTCTATATTATATGCTTGAAGTCCCTCAGCATTTTTTTACTTTGCATATATGGATCCAGTTCGACATCCTCATCAGGTTTTCCTTGAATATGTTTAGTAGGTTGTGCTAGTAGATCATCGTAGAGTTTAAGTAGATGATAATGAAACTTTGAAGAGGAAACTCTGAGAGTTTTAGCACCAAAATTATCTTAAGTATAAGGGATTCCTAAAATAACATGAAATTTCACTATATATTATCCAAAAATAATTATATTATTGATTGCATGTTTCACATGAAAAACCAAACAGAAACAAGAAAAATTGATCTATTTTGAATATTTAATACAACCATTAAAATATATATATTAAATTAGCTCGTATAAATTAGTTTAACCAAAATACGAAATATGTGTGGAACTACTACTTTTAATAATAATTAAAAACAATTATTACGGCCAAACCAATCAAGAAAATTATTTTAGGATTAAAATAATATTTTTCAAAAATTAGTTGTTTGTTTCAAGTAAATAAGTATATCATGATAAAATAATTAAAATATATAATGATAATTTGAATAATATATTACTAATAAATTAATTATTAAATGGTAGGAAATGATAATAATCAATAGTTAATATTTTAAAAAAATTCCAATATGATCAGTTTTTCAATATATTTTGGGATTTTAATTAAATAATGAATTAATAAATTTTAGAAATTCAATTCGAAAAAATTAAAGTAATTTTTGTTATAATAACAATAATATAATATTATGAATAATTTTTTAGATTTTTCTTTATATAATGATTTTTGTTGAATATTGTAAATTAAAATTTTATACAAATAACATGACTTTATGACATAATTAGTATAAAATTATAATTATTGAAATATATCAAACAAAATTCATAAAAGACATGAAATTCATACCTAAATTTATAAAAAAAATATTTTTCTAAATTTATAAACCCAAATTTTACTTTTTAGAATTTAAGTTTCATTTTCCAAAAAAAAATAGTTTTAATACATAATACATTTAGTGTTTTGATTTTTTTTCACTTTTAAAAATTTAATAAAAAATGATTTTTTTAAATTTGGTTTCATTAGGTTATTATTATATAACAATGTTTGTTTTATGGTTTGGCATAAAAAAATTACCTAGGTAAAAATAGTTACCATGGTGAAAACTAAAATTGTAGAGGGCCTAATAAGTTTATAGAATGATTATATTTGAATGGTAAAGGTTTTATTCTTATTTATATCCTTAAAAATACATTATTGGTCAATTTTTTAGTCAATTTCCTTGTAAAATACTTCATATCATTGAATAGTTTTGGGTACCTATAAATATTCCCCTCCTTTTAACTTATAAGTTGGACACTGCTCTCCTCACATACTCTAACACCAACCCCCCCCCCCAAATTTAGACATAAATTTTCCAAAAAACTATTATACTTCTTAATTCTATTATTTTATTCAGAAACAGCATCCCTCAATGTTTTAATTCCCTTCACAAAAGAGATAGTTCAAGAGGTGAGGTATAAGTTCATAAGGAATTCTTTATTTTTTTATTTGATGAAGTGAGTTTCTCTTAATTCAAATTCAGTCTTCCCATATCATAATGATAACATAAATTAACTTATTATATTTCTATTTTTTTATAATTGTGCTACAAGAGTTAACCTCCCTCCCCTTTTCCACTAAGAAAAATGAAAACATGAATCATGTGTTGTGCGGATTTCTGCCTCTGTGAGACAACACATTTTGTTTTCCTTAATCACCTCACTAGGATGGAACTGAGATGGAATTTAATATATAATTATGATATTTTTAATATATTTTAGATTCTAAAATGATAGACCATACTAATCATCTTCCTCATTCTATGGAAATTGAAATCCTTATACATGTGTACTTGTAGATTACCACCACTACAGACCAATCAATTTCTATTTTTCATTTCATCTATATCTCACATGGCTGGTATTGAATTTTCTTCAAAGAATAAATATGATTTTTTATGAATGAATATGTTTATGTTAATAAAAATTTAACATCATTTTAATCATACCAATGATAAAAAATTGTTATAAAATTAAAAATCTTAAACAAGAAAACTAAGTGGGAAACAATTTATTCAAACTATGAAAATATTTTTTATTAATAAATTAATCTATAAATTATTTATAATTCAGATATATCACAATAATAAATACTAAATTACAAAATTATGTTACTGGTATAATTATATTTTAACTTAAGAACCACATAATCATCCATTAATCATGGTATGTTCATTTTTGGGTCTTCTTGAACACCTACTAGAACAACGCGATAAAATTATATCATGTATGATTATGAAAAAAATTACTGGTAAATATTATATAAATATGTAAATAATGATAATTTGTTTTTTGTAAAAGTTAAATAAAAATATTTAACTCTTTAATTAATAAAATCCCCTTCATAGGTCAAAAAAGCCTAAAAATTCCCATTGTCTTTCACCTTCACAGATAACGAATGAAATACACATAAATGTAAATTTAAGATTCCTAAATTTTTATATGTTATAAATTATAGTAATATTAATGAACATCTAATTATAAAATGTATAGTAATAACTAATATTTAAATTGATCTTATGAAACTATTACAAATATTGAAAACTATAAACCCTAGAGGTGTGAAAATAGGAAAAAACTAACTAATATACTTGTACACAATGATCATAAATGAAAATTACAAATAGTTTTAGGTATAAATATGTTTTTTAAATTAGTTATGAAGATATAATGGTTTTTTATGCAATAGTTTAGAGTTTATATGACTAAAAAATGAAACAAGGTTAGAGTTTTGTGTCTCAAATTTAATTTCTTGAGTCATATTTCTTATTGTTCCTCATGAAATATTAGGTATATTGTGATTAATAACTAATGAATATGTTTTAAAATATTATTTAAATGTATGTGGTTTAAAGAGACATATCATTTTATTTCTTTAAATTCGTTTTGATTCAATGGTTTCCAATGGCATAAGTTCTTTTTTAAATCAAATCCCTTCATTGAGTTAAAATAATTCTTTGTGAACTTTTTTATTATAAGATTGATTTATTTTACTCCACATTTCTTGTGAAATATTAATTTCCTTTTAAAGGTTCCATTAATAAATAATAATTTTAAAATTAAAATTTTTCTATGTTTTAAGTTCCTTTTTTTGAAAACATTATGTATTTTTCAAGTCACAATTATTAATGATAC